>CM061242.1:114587887-115822887 GCA_030848705.1 Heracleum sosnowskyi | reverse complement strand
TGCATTGTGGTTTGAAGGGGATGCCCTCTTTGAGTTGCTTAAATGTAAGGACGATGGACTTGTGAAAACTCTAGGGACTGCTGAAGTCGGTTTCTTTCTTGTCAGTGTCAAATCCCACTTAATGGGCTTCAAAGCTTCAACTATAGAATGGGTATCCTGTGATGGCACTGATACATTACTGGTGTTGATTAATTTATCATTTACCAATTCTTTCTTTTCTTCTACTAAAGATTTGTTGGGTATCAACACAGAAGCACCTCCAGATGCAGTTTTCTCATCATTATGAAAGACTTTAATTTTCTTGATAGGACAAGCTCCGTCTGGATCAACATTAGTTCCAATTCTAACTACCCCAACCTCATTGGATATTTCATTTGGTATACTCCCAGGCCCACTGATGTCCCCGTTTTTAAAATTTTGTGAGGCAGTGTGTAAATTGCAAGAACCAGAACTGACCTCATTCTTTACCAGGACTTCTTCCAAGGAGCAACTTATTACATTGTCTTCATTAAGTACTGGGCTAACTACCTTCACATGTTTATCACATGTCCTTGCACCAGACAGATCTGATTGAATTTGTTCAGTGTGCCTCTTTCTCTTCACGTTAGGAGAATAGACCATTCCAGAACAAACTTCCTCATTTTCTACTGTGAGAACCTTGGTCCTTGGACAATCACCAACTACCGCATTCACATGTATAGTTGTCCCAGTCAGAGAAATCTGGTTGCCCATATCATCTAGAGGACATGAAACGATTTCGTCGCCTTCGATAATAGTGATAGCAAAGTTGGAACTTGAAGGGGGACTAGAATCGCAGTACGAGCTGTGTTTATCTTCTGTACACTCAACTTCGTTTGCATCTGCCTTGGACAATTCAATATTTATATCAGCAGCATCCCTGCATGCTTCCTGAATGTCAGATGGTAGCAAAATATTGTTCTCAATTAACGCAGAGTGCTGGGCGCCTGCATCTATCAAGTCAATTTTGGAAACCGTAATGCATCTAAAACCAAATTCAGATGATGAAACTTTACGGTCCTCAGTATGATTGCTTCCTGCCATGATACCCTCTACAGACCCGTTACATAACCCATTCTCCAGACATAGATCTTTCCCATTCGTACAAGGCTCTTTGGTAACATCGTTCTCCCTAGTAATGCCAGAAAGAGTATTCTCATTTTGGTAGTCTGTACAAACATTGTCTAAAACTGAAACATACATTTTGTCTGACCCACATGGAATGCTGGTATCGTTGTCAAGTTTTTCTTCGTGAGAGAAAAGTGAATCCAAGAGATCTAATGAACTGTTTGTCGTTGAATCAAGTAAGATTGACCTCCCAGAATTACTTGCAACATTGTCCATATCTGACACAATACTTCGAGGAACTGCATCTAATTTGTTGGCATTCAGGATATCTAAAGAAGGTAGTGAAACAATATCATGTTTAATAACAACAGAATTGATTTTTTTATCCATATGCATTAAACCCTGAATGGGTGAAAGGGGTGTGTGTGTTGAATTATCTAAAGTGACAACTTCACTCCCTTTCTTCAAATCTAAATTTGATGCATGCAAAGGAATTGAAGCAACTTTCTTCTTTTTCCTGCTCTTGTATGATGGAGATTCACAAACACCACTCTGTTCATGACTCTTATCTGAAACTGTATCATGTACACATCTCTTCAATCCCTTACTGTCGGAAATTTTTGTTCCGCTTACACTACCAGAAACGATAATACTTCCGATTTTTTTTGGAGTCTCTCCTGAACTGGTGTCAGCTGAACTTCTGGCCATACTCAAAGTACCAGACACTGTATTATCTTCAACTTTCATGGGGGTCTTCTCAGATCTAGATGGACTGTCTCTTACATGTATTGAACTGCCTAACCTAACAGAATGCTCGACAAGTTTTGTTTGAGGTGAATTCAATGCATTAACTTTCCTCCCCTTCCTACGTCTAGGTGTAAAACGCTTACCCGGGCTCACATTCTCTGTCACAACAGTCTTAGCTACCAATCCATTAGACTTAAAAGAAACATCAAGATCAACCGGACTACGTTCTCTCTCGTCCCCTATCCTAAATTTCGGAAACACAACCCCATCTTTCCCTTTCCCTTTCCCTTTCTCTTTAGCTTTACCCTTTCCCCTGGAACCACTCAAATTCTTTTCATAACTCCGACTATTCCTCACCTCATTTGTTTTACCTATCCTAAGCAAAACACTCTTCTTCGGAGTATGAAAATTCTCCTCCCTTTCCTCCCTCTCTTCCCTCTCCCTAGTACTAATCCTCTCTCGCTCTCTTTCACGCTCTCGTTCTCTCTCTCGCGCACGCCTCACCAAATCAATATCACTACCATTACCATTACGCTCCCAATCCACTGACCTCCGACTTTCTCTATTCTCATTCAAGAACCTCTCATTCCCCAAAATATTCGCATACCGAGACTCGTAATTCAAACTCTCATTACGAAACTCCGAATTATGAGTCTCGTTACGGAACTTATAACCAAAACTATCATAATTAGCCACATCATCATTCCTACCATTCCATAAACTCCGTTGACTTTGACTTTGATTAACATTAACATTACCATCTCTATATCCATCCATAAATTCATATCCAACAGAATTATAATCAGAAACACAATTATAACTGCCTGAAACCCTATCGGGTCGGGTCATCACGAACGGGTCGGGGACCCGACCCGACAAAACCCTAGGCGATTCATTCATAAAAGTGAAATTCGAATGCTGCGTAGGCGGTGGAGGTGGCGGCGCCGGTGGTAGAGAAGTATACAACGGTGGTGGCGCCGGAGGTAAATGAAACGGCGGCGCCAGAGGGAGGTGGTGCCGGTGAATGTCACGGTGGTGATTAGGAGGGTGAGAAACGTACCTGCTGTGATCGAATTGGTTGAATTCCATGGCGATTGAGCTTGATTTTGTGATTTGAATTATCTGTATCTATAGGTTTTTTTTGTATGTATAGTTGGTTTTTTCTGTATGTATATGTGGGTATGTTTTGAGGGGGTATGGTGCGGGTGAACGGGGTTAATTTGAGTTTTGTGAGGTTGCCTATGTTGACTTTCTGAATTCCTAGGTTTTGTTTACTTTTTGGGGAACTTATTATTGTTTTTTTTTAAGCAGGAAATTTATTATTGTTGTAATAATGATTAATAATATATTTATATTTATCTCTATTTTTAATTTTAAAACATAATTAATAGTTTTATTTTATAATTTAGACAAAATTTCATTTACTCTCCTTTGATTATTGTGTTGTCCATTTTGTTTCCATTAAAAATACTTCCAACTTATTCATGTTAAATAAATTTAAATTGTATTTTGTAGTATTTTAATGATATATTTTGAATATAATATATATTTTGCATATTTTTAAATAAAGTCAAATTGTTCTAAATCATAATTCAGTGTAAATTGTCACAGCAACTCGAAGAAGCTCCTAAATTCACTTTTAAGTCAAATTTTAAGGAGGATAGATCAAAATTTACACTCCAACAATCTTTTAAGTCTTCTCTGAAATTTTATAAACCCTTGAATTTTCCATATTTAAGACTCTCTCTTCTTCTTTCTTCTTTCTTTACTAATATATATCAAATTTATCAATCTTATACTCTTATATCACATTTTTTGTTCAAATATTTCAAGTATATTTATTAATTCTAAATCTATATTATTAAAGCCGAAACATTAAAAGTTTGGTTTTCGGTTTTCGGTTAGTTTTTGGTTTTCGGTACTTTTTCTAATTAATAAATTAATAATATAATCACAATTCGGTAAAGTTTTATTCTACATTAATATTTCACTACATAAAAATCAAATAATATTGAAATCTAATCAAAAAAATGGAAATGTAGGATATAATTTGTTTAAATTTAGGATATACTGCTACAAATATACTTCTTTCTTTTTAGGATAATGAAAGCTTTTTTCTAACAAAATTTACTCCTTTTCCAAAAATATCATGACAATTATCTTTAAATTAAAACATATTACCTTTTATATTTGTTATCACTAAAATCTCTGTTTTCCAAAAATATGAAGTGCAATTCTTACTTATTTATTTTAAAACTTATTTTAATACTCTATTTTAATAAATAATAAAATAATATAAAAATAGTAAATAGCTGATTGCCTTTTAGAATTAAAAAACAATTTCAAACAAAATCTACTCCTTTTCCAAAAATATCATGACAATTACCTTTAAATTAAAACATAATATCTTTTGTATTTGTTATCACTAAAATCTCTATTTTCCAAAATTATGAGGTGCAATCATTACTTATTTATTTTAAAATCTATTTAATACTCTATTTAATAAATAATAAAA
Source organism: Heracleum sosnowskyi (assembly GCA_030848705.1). Classification (NCBI taxonomy): domain Eukaryota; kingdom Viridiplantae; phylum Streptophyta; class Magnoliopsida; order Apiales; family Apiaceae; genus Heracleum; species Heracleum sosnowskyi. The sequence goes on along the minus strand of CM061242.1, from coordinate 115,818,539 downwards.
TAATATAAAAATAGTAACTAGCCGATTGCCTTTTATAATTAAAATATATTTTTTTCTAACAAGATCTACTTATTTTCCAAAAATATCACGGACAATTACCTTTAAATTTAAATATATTACCTTTTATATTTGTTATCACTAAAATCTTTATTTTCCAAAAATATCAAGTGCAACCCTTACTTATATATTTTAAAACTTATTTTAAAACTTTTAATTATTTAAAAAAAACTTACCTATTTTAACAAGTGAACGTATTTTTTTAACAAATACAATTAATAAAATTAAAACACATCTAAAAATATTATAGATAGTAAATTTTTTTTAATTAAAATATGTTAGCTTTCCTATTTGTCCTTATTAAAAAAACTTACTTATTTTAACATGTCAGCGTATTTTTTTAATAAATACAATTAATATAATTAAAACAATTCTAAAAATATCACGGGTAATTACTTTTTTTAATTAAAATATGTTAGATTTTCTATCGGCCCCATCTGTATTTTTTAATATTTTTTTATGTTCCAATTAATATTTAAGTTTCTCATTTTATAATTTATCATATTAATTTTTACTTTTATTTTAATATTAAATTTTTTAGTTTATTATTTTTTAAGGCCCGTGTCTTGCACGGGTTATAAGCTAGTATGTTATATAACAGAACTCATATTAATTATTTTCTCATACTTTTACTAAATATAAATACAAGTTATGTTATAGTTGCTAATAAAATAAAAACATATAATTTAAAATTAAATATTCAACAAATAAAATATTGATTTAACAAATATATAAAACGATATCATAACAAAATAACATAAAATACGATATTAGAATTTGTTTGAAATGTACCATCAAATTTTAAATTAATAACAATGTTGAATGTCCAAACCCATTTTAAAATTATATTTTTTTTAACTCCATCATCATTGAAGTGCAAATGCGATTATTTGTTTCCGATTTTGACTCTAGATTATCATCAATAATATTATCATTATTAGTTGAATCATGCACTTGCTTCAAAAGAAACAAAATGGTTGCGGATTAAGAATGAGAAAGACAAATTTGATGTTGAACAAATATCACAATTAATTATTTTAATTAAAAAAGTTTATGTTCCCCACGCATAATCAACATTGTATAAGGTGATTTTAGATTCTTGTGAGGCGTTAAAACTCTAGAGTTTGAACTAATTTTGCTGTATTCGAGGTGAAGTATATTGTATTGATATGTACTAAGTTTCAGTCATTCAAAGATATAGTGAATATCAACATTTTTCCTGTGATGATTTTCAATTTTCCGAGATACTGGTTTTCATTTTTTTCTTATGATTAAGGTTTTAAATTTGTTAGAATAAATCTTAAACTTACATTTAATATGCATTTAAAATATTTGTAAGATTAAAGTTTTTAGTAAGAATTTAAACATTTCGTCATATAATTATAACAAATATAAAGGTCTAAAATATGAATTTAAATTCTTACTAAAAAAATATTTTTTGAATTTTGATTGGTTAATCGTGTTGTATGAGTGTGAGGAGCCCTTAGCAAACAAATCCTAGGTGACACATTTTATACATAATTTGTATAATTAGTGAAGCTCCAACCATGCAAACTATTAGCTAAAATTATAGCCAACCTCCTCCTGTTAGCCAAATTTGTCGAACCACTCAAAAACTGTAACAAAGTTGTACATATAAATTTAATCGTTATAGTCAACCCCATTGAAGTACATTACCTTACAAATTCAGTATATTTTAGCCAATCATTATTTTATATTATTTTAGCCAACTATTTTAGCTATCCCCGTTGGAGATGCTCTGAATAGTCTTACCATCCTTAATTAATAAAATTAAATGATAAAAGTTTTTATAGATTTATATTCAAATTAAAAACAAAATATTTTTGAATGTTGATTGGTTAATCGCGTTTTATGGAAAGTCTAGCCACCGTTGATTAATAACATTATATGAGGAAAGTTTTAATAAATTTAAATTCTTATTAAGAATAAAATACTTTTTGAATTTTGATTGGTTAATCGCGTTGTATGGATAGTCTAATCATCCTTGGTTAATAAAATTATATGAAGAAAGTTTTTAGGCTTTTGTGATTGGTCTTGATCCTAAAATAATTATAATTTTTTGATTGGTTAACTGGATAGTGTGGAAGGAATGAAAATATTGTTGAAAATGATGAGTAATTTTATATGTTAAACGACTAAAAGACATTTAATTATATTATTTTTAGCAAAAGTTCTAAGAGTTTGTTCGAATTGCTTTTAAGTCCTCACTTAATTTTAAAGTACCTTTATTTAAATCATTATTCAACTTAAATTAAATTATTAAAGTTTCATGCATTTAATTCATGGATATTGTATTTGGCGTGCTCATCATTGCTAAAATTTCATGTTAGACCAATTGTTCATCATGTAGTTGGGCAATTTTTTAAACATTGCTGGAGCATTCAAAGATTGCCCAAATGAATGCCTAAATTGCTGGGCAATTTAAGTTACCCTCCATGTTTATTCCGACAAGCCTAAAGTGGACTGTTAAAGACTAAACCTGCCTCTTTTGCCATGATCCAGGCGCTTTGCAATGGAATTAACCCCGGCTTCTAGTGCTCTCCGTTACTGAGCCTATATATCACGGAAACAAGTTGCTACCTTTGCTACAATGTCGCTGTCCTGTGAGTTTCATCACTTACTAAATCTTTGTGGAACAGCAGAGAGTTTTGTGAACAAAATCAGCCATGCAGATGGCTAATATCATTTAGTTACTCATCTATATAATCTTAATTCATGAACACAAAGAAACTGGAAAATTACCTTTTCTATATTTTCTAAATTTAAATTAACATTAGCCATCAAGGCCATTTTTGTCCAATATTTTACACTTGGGTCGCTCCATTTATAATTGGATATGATCCATCACTAAATTCATTAACAAATCAATACAAATCACATTGACCCGGGTACAGATGGGTAATACCCATGTAAAATTACATCAACTGCATCAAGTTAGTCCATGATTGTAGGCAGAAAAACAAGTAATACACACGATACACGCTGAGAAACAACTAACTGATACAGAATCATATGAAAATTTTAAAAAATCCCCCAAATCGTGGCACCAATTGTGCTATCATACGTTTGAATTAAGAATATGTTGGGTCTTTTTCGGATTGCTATCAAGTTCAAAACTTTAAAATCTTAGATTACAGTTTTTCTGTTTGATTTATTCCTCTCATTTTTAGTCTAATCATGTTTTAATTTTGTTTTTGCAGTATGATGGAAGTGAAAAATACAGAAGACGCGGGAGATAGAGTTAGATTTACTCTTCATTTCTCTCATCATTTGTCTAATCAGGTTTGCAGATTTTCAATTTTTTTCCTATTTTTTCAGCAGCGGTGATAGGCCGTAATTTTTTGCAGATTTACCACACCAAAATTGTAATAGTTATATTCATTTTTTAGGCTAATGTTAACTGATCCTTTTGATTTCAGTTTCGATTATTGCTAATGGTGATTGATATATATTATTGATCCATGTGCAGGCTAATTGTTCGATGAAATGCTTGAACCGGTTTTTCGAAATATAATGGTTACATCGTACACAATTCTTGGTTATACATGCAGGTAATTAAATCTAACAATAACCTCCTGTACGGTTATACCTTTTTTATCAACTCTCATTTGTTATTCATGCAGATTTCTGATTTTGGTTCTGCCAAAGCTAATTTTGGAACTGACTTGCCAAAGATTACCGGTGTCTGAATTTGTTGTTTGTTGGTGTGAATTTGGACAGAAAATTTCAATTTTTGTTACATGTGTAATTTGTGTGTTTTGGATTTTGTGTTTAAGGTTTATCAGAAATCTATAGTTGCAGTCTGCTGTTTGGATTGGTACAAGTCAAAATTGTTTATTCAAGTTTTCGATGACTCGGATGATCCAACTACACAATTGCTAAACAAGGATGAGGTGCATAAGTGGAAGCAGAAGGGTAGCTAACATTTTGTATCAGCACTGTGTGATTAGAGAAGGGTATAAAGCTGATAATCTTAAGTTTGTAATGAATTGCAGCTATGTAAAAGACTATGAGTTTGTTGCCATTTTTTATGTTGATTTTCAACCAACCCCTGACTTTCTTAAACAGAATGTTCCATTTTTCAAGGTAATAAACACTTTTTGATTCCTTTATAGCACAACTGATTGTTACTATAACAGTTACATTTCTGATCAGAGTTGGTTTAAATAAGCATTTGCTGTTTTTTTTTTTTTGGGTATTGTCCAAACACGTGAAAATAATTTATTTGAACAACTTTTTGCCATACTTCGAATTCAGTGTTTTTGTCAAGTCAACAACCTTTACGATGTTTTAGGATAATGAGGAGTTAGGGTTATAATTTAATAAACTTTTTTTGCCAACCTCCGTATTTCTTGATCTTTAGCCAGTGTTGGCATCTACGTTGAAAATCACTTCCTGGAGCTCAGAATGCAGGATACTAATCTTGACTTTAATGGTCTTATGCCTCTTTCCAGAGGAGTGTAGAATTGTAGGGTACTTGCGTTTTATAGACTGATGTTTTGTGTATCTTCTCATGGTCGTCTATTGCTAACAGCTCTGATACTCTCATGTTTCTCAGATCCGTGTTCTGACATATTTAGCAAGAGAGAAATGATACAAAAGTTGAGCCAACAACTGAAGGGATGACATGATACTGGAGATGCAAGATATTAGAGGTGAAACTGTATAATTATTAATTGGCACAACTTTCAAATTCTACTAATGTGCAGTCATTGTTGGATGTTCTAAACATGGATTTGCTTAATTCTTAATGAGAATTCCAGATATCAATATCAATATATTCTAAATGTTTCCGGATATCAAGGTATGTTTTTTTAAAATTCTTACTCTTGCTGTATGATAATCATATCGAGAGCTTCATGTATTGGGTATTAATTTGATTTATTTTCTTATTCTACTAATTGTTTCAAATCAAAGAATCATATTATATTGCACTTTGAAAATCATATTCTATTGTGAATTTTTACTTATTGCCAGTGTTTTCAATAATTTACAGTGAATTTTTAAATAATTTATGAAGTCTAACACTAAAGTTTGATAACAAGTTTTCACCCAAAGTTACGGAAGTAGTGAAAGTAGAATTTGGAATGTGGTTTTGTGGATCATTTGGTTGTGCAAAATGAGTTAATCTATATATATATGTTAATAGTGGGTGTATCATGTGTGATCAGTATGGAGAAGGATATTATTTCCTAAGAAGGTACATGTTCGACTCAATTTTCGATTGAGTTAAGCGATTTTTACTGCTTTTAAATTTTCCTTTTATTCGACCCTGATGTTGTTTGATCATCAAATGCAGGTACGTACATATTGTTTAGTAATCATAGTGTTCCTTAACATTATAGTTTATTCATTTTTATAAAAGCACATCAAAGTCCTCTGGAAAAGAGAAGCATCAAATCTGGGCACTAAGTTTGGTTGCAAAATCAGAAAGATTTGTGAGTTTTTTTAAAAAAAAATTTGTTCTTTTTATCGTTTAGACTGATCAATTTGTCGTCGTTCCATAAATATAAGAATATACTAATTTAGATTTTTGATAATCTACCTCTTTTAATTCTTGAATTTTGATGACTTAAAAGGTAATTTATTTTGCTATGATGATTCTCTTCTTATTACATGTGTTAATGTCCGGACATGTAGTTAGGGTAGTGAATCAGATGTCTAAGTGACAGAGACAGGTACATAGATGATATAATTTGTTATTTTTTAATCTTTTTATCTCATTCTATTTTGGAAGTATAAGTTAATGCGGCATCAGGAATCACCCACTGTTATCTTGATTTGGGGGGAGCATGCTCTTGGTGTTGCTAGCTTATTCAAGAGTCTGGTAAAAAGAATATGTGTAAGCTTCGCTACTTTTGTGCTATGTTTCTGCACTTTCGGTCTGTGATAGCTGAACCTACTATTCAATTACCAAGGTCTTAATATTGTGAATGGTCATTGTTTCAAGCTAAGCTCAGTTTGCGGACATATCTACAAATTTATTTACAATTTCTATTTGTTTGTTATCGTGTATGTTTGATTATGACAGGAATTATACAGAAAATAGCTTCAAAAACTGATGCATGGGAAAAAGAGAGGGTAATTGAGTTCACTTATGATGGAGTGAGTCTCACCTCCATTTCAATATCTATACTCCACGCAGCAAATCCTTAAGATCGCACGATTCACTGACTTTTATATGTTGTCTTTTAGATAGTACTTCTTTCCATGATTCACGATTCACGATTCACTGACTCAACAGACTTATGTATACGTATACACGATCATCGATTTCAAATTGCAAAACTCCACAAATTATGCCTTTTTAAATGCCAATCACATCTCTAATCTCTGGAAAAGATATGATCATTGATTTCATCACTATAATCACATTCATTTTACGTTCATCTGTATTAACCACGCCATGTTTCAGACCTTCTCCAATTTCTGATGATACATATTGTTTAAAGGTCTTTGATTTTGTAAATGTAGTAGATTCCAGGTGCATTATTCCAGATGGACGAAAACTGAGAAAATATGGTATTTCGTATTTTACGGATGCATTTCTACTTAAAGGCTCCGCAAGTATCTGTCCAGGATACTGTAGAAGTAAATCGCACACTAAGTACGTTTTTCTTGCTGCTGTGTTGTGGCGGCGGGTACTGAAGCTAACGTAAAATGTAGAACCCTGGGTGTTCTTGATTGTAGTACACAGGCAAAGTGTGTTGCTGCCAGTGATGCAGCCTCATGTCTCTGTCTTCGACGTTGCAAAATATAAGTGGCCCAGGCCATGATGTAGCAGGGCAACAGAAATCCAGTAGCTAGCAATAAGAAAAGAGTGAAGAAATTAGATGCATCGTCATCTTCATCTGCATCAGTCACAATCACTACATGCCTTAATAGCAAGATAGCCATTAACTACCAATCAAAACAATACATGAGAGCTTTTTGTAGACCATTAAATCAAGGAAACACATGAAGTGTCGACGGCCATACTCCCATGTATGCTTTTTAATATGCACATTCTTGCAAGATTGTAGATAGTAATGCTTTATCAAGACAAAACTGAAGTACAATGTAAAGCAAAGTAATGCTTGATCTTACCAACATATTCTTCTTCATGATTAATGTGAGTAAACCTTTTCATGTTGTTAAAATTACTTGCAGGATTGAAATTTAGTGGTCAATATCCTGGTGAAATTGTAGTTCCCACTGTTGGTATGGCTTTCATAGGATATGTTGGTAATCCAAGATCAGGGAATTCTGATATAACATGGCAAATTTACATTTGAAATTTTTCTGGATACAGAGTTTGATGCTTATGTTTAAACTTTAGAATGGAACAACTGTTTCAAATTTCCAGTAGTTTGTTTTTGCAGTATAAGCACTCATTCTTATGTACGCACAACTGATACAACAAAAGGTTGGCGTTCTTAGAGCAGTGGCAACGTTTGTCTGCAATATGAAAGGAGTCGACTTATATATCCTCGCGAGGATTCTACCATTTTTCCCAGTTTTGCTTACAATATGAAATTCTCATCGTCTACCGCCTGTTGGATTTTACCATGGTCACAACGTTCCAATCGTCCAAGTGAAACCACCTCAGCAGAAATAACTAGCTGGTGAGTAGAAATTTTTTTGCGCTTTCTAATTAATAAAAATGCAGTTTTATTATATTTATTATTTGATACTTGCAGAACTTCTATTCGTATTCAAAAGCTGCATAGAAAATTCATATCAAAACTTTTCTGAATAGACATCTATTGTTGTCTTTCCAGCACTGAGTTATGCCATATTCACGATTTCACATCAGAGAAGCACACGTTGACGTGGTACCGGAGTTGGTACTTTTTGAGGTGTCACGACTTTAGTAGATATATTGATGTTTTTCCTCAAAAGGGAAGAGCACAATACGTGGTTTGAGTATCTTATATTTAGTTTATCATTAAATATTTCAAAGTTCAAGGGCTATAAAATCCTTCATAGATTGTTTCAAGATTTGTTATTGTAAATTGAGCGAACTTTAGACTCGGAAATTTAGTTTGGATTTTTGATAAATTTAAGACATGTTTAGAAGATTTTGTGAGTTACAAAAGAATTTCTGTTACTATATAGATGCCATTTCTAGACAGTTTACTGTACAAGTTTTAGTGCTGATGGATATCAATTTTAAGGATGTTTTTGGCTCTTTTAACTACACTAACGACACATTTACCCAAGGTAAATTTTGATTTCAATGCATATTTTGTTGCTTATTAAGCGAAACTTAATTTTTTTGGGTGATGAAATGAAAGAGGATTTAGTGATGGGAATGTTTATGAAGATCATGGGGAGGATTACATTCGTGATGAATCTGAGGTTAAGATTTAATATGAAGCTGATAATGTATATGTCTTAACAAAAGTATGGCAGAACAGTGAGTAGACTATGTCGACAATAAAGGCTGAACCTGACCCTAATGATAATGGAGACGTGTATCTGCACCAAAGTAGCAACTATTTTTAAGTCCAGTAAATGTGTAACACATGTCGCTCCATGGCATCTCACTCCATTGGGTCTCAGGCTCTAAGCCTACTGGTATAGAAGAAAAAGGAAATGAACACATCGAAGTACTTTCACCGCCACCTTCTCGAACCTCAGCCTCTAAACCACAGCTTCCTTTAAAGGAAAGAGAAAGAAGAGTAAGGCTCAGAGTTTTTGATAATGTATCTAAGTAATATTTAATACTACATTGATAACATCCATACTGAACCTAACTACTTTGTAACCAGAATGGCGTTTCATGTTCTCACCGTTAATGTCTAAGTGATTTAGCTGGTTCCTGGGCCTGAATTAGATATTAAATATGACCAAATCAAAGTTGCTACCAGTTACCATAAAATCTGGCTTCAGTGTATAATTTCTATTTTATACTTGGAGATGATACAATGAAGTTGAAAATTATTTCCCAGGCAAGGAACAATATAAGTAGTCAATAGAGACATGATACATTATAGTTATTTAAGAAATACTTCCTGATTACAATTAATATTCATATGGTGAAAGTATTCAGATGGTGGCCATAACACACATGTTCAAATAAATAATTACAAATTATTATATAAATTCACAGTGCACTACATTGAAACTGAGGAGATGGTGAAGTTACATGGTCTCGGGCATAAAATTGACCTTAATCTTTTCTTTCCTTCCCATATATGTTTTTTACATGCAATTTTAATTGTTATAACTTTTAAGCATATAAACATTTGAAACACAAAATTATTATTACTATATCTAATAATAAATTCAAAAAGATAGAAATAATAGCAATATAAAATATAATATTAAAAAAATATCTATAAATAAAAAATATTTTTAATACAAATATAATATTTTTTAACAAAAAATTTAAATTTAATCATATACATATTAACAAAAGACAAAAAAATAAATTAAAATTAGACAATAAAATTTAAATGTCCAATAAAAGACAAAAAACAAAAATCATTCATATAAAAATATTAGTATGCTATTATTTAGTAGTAAGCCGGGTTAAAAAAGTCCTTAAATATAAATTATTCATGTCAAAATAGTTTTCCCTAATTGTACTTTAAATTTGAGGAAAAAATGTAATTTTTGTCGTAAAACCAAAAATTTATAATTTGATGATAAGTATGATCTAATTATTACTTTTCTTAACATTATTTTATACCAATTGTAATTTTACATCTGATTTAAATTTAACAATTGTTATTTAGAGTACCAACTAACCAACGAACAATCAAATAGAGGGTAGTTTGCTTAAAATAGTATAGTATATATATCAACTTAATTTAAAAAGAAAGTGTGGTTGAGTTTCTGCATTTTTTATTGGGGTTTTCTAATTGTGAAGTATTTAATGCGAGGCGTTGTCGTACGATGACGCCGAGTAGTATTAAAGTAAAAAAATCCGATTCAAAATATCGACTACCGTGTGATTACAAAAAATTTAATATTTAGGTTATTATTAGAAAATGTAGATTTTATACTTGATAAATAATTTGGTCAATTTCTTTAAAATGCTCATTTCTTAATAATTTAATTTATTTGTAATTTATAACTTTATTATATGAGGATAATACTTTTAAATAACAGGATGCGAGACGGCGCCGCGAGGCGACGTCGAGTAACATTTGACTACATAATTATATAGAGTAATATTGAATAAAAATTATACTTTAAAATGATCATTTAGATCATATTTCATTCAAAATTCAATTAACGAAATCAAAAATATTTTTATATTTAATAAATTTTATAAATATTTGTAAAAAAAAGATGTGGGATTGTTTGAGGTAAAAATTATGATTGTAAATTTAATAATATAAGGTAGAATGTAGCTTAGAACTATGTAGTACTCATTAATTGTCAAAATATAAAATGTAAATTTAAACATATCGTTTTAAGTGAGTTAAAATTTATATTTAGTCACATGAGAAAAAATGAAAATTAAACATTGCAAATAGAATTCGTAAAAAATGAAAATTAAACACTACAAACATTGCTTTAATCCAATGCTAGCTGGTTCTGCCTCCTCTTCATCTCATTATCCCTTGCAAATTTGTTCTATCCAGTAGAGAACCTAGCTCTCCCGTCATTCACAGTCAATCCAATGCTCTAGTAGAGAACCCTCTCCCCCACTATCCATTGTCTGTTTGCACAAACTATAAACCTTGGAATAGACTACAAACATAGAACAATTATATTTTTACAATAATCTCATAAAAACCTGTCAAAACAGGAGAAGTAATGAGAAAGAGTTGCGATTCTGTTCCCACTCCTTGAGTTCTGTTATGAACATGGCACTTGGAAAGAGTTGCAGAAAATTATAGGATGTTGTTGTTGATTTCATCAGCCTCTACAACATTCTCATTAACAGTTTATTGACATCCTGAACTTCATCCTGCTCCGCATCTTCAGAATCTGCATTAAGAACCATATAATCTTTTCAAGATTACACTGAACAAACCTATTTCTACAGCCTATGTTCTACAACCTATGTTTATAAATTTCAAAGTGCTCCGACACCAACATGATCTTCATGTCTGAAAACCTCTTTCTCTTTGTATGTCTTGAAGTCATTGTGCATGTATATAGATGTATAATCTGCAAGTATCCACTAAATTCAAGTTTAAAGGTCACATATTTATTTATAGATAGATAGATAGATAAATATATTTAACATGTAGTGGTGTTTAGATCTCAATGTGGTTTTGAGATTGTGTTGTATGTACAAAAATAGAATATATGAAAATGGTCATGAGGTAAATTACTTGAGATTATGCTGAAATCTCATATGAAAATGGTAGGGTCTTCCCGTACTTTCAGGATATTAAATGTAACTACAAAATTACCATTAAAAAACAATATTATCTCACGAAATTTCTCGAGGATAATTATATATTTAACTAATCTCCAAATTTGTTAATCAACTATTATTTTTTATTTTACGATGGGATCTTTTAATCTTTCAATTCTTTAAAATGCGAGACGTCGCCGGTAGGCGACGACGAGAAACCTTTAATTAAAATGTTGCATACATTCAAATTCAAAATATAATATAAATTTTACATGAAAGGTCGTCATGAGATAAATTACTTGAGATAATGCTAAAATTGAAACAGTAAGGTGTTACCTGTAATTTCAGGATATTACACATAACTACAAAATTTATACTAAAAAGCACTACTACATCACGAAATTTTCTGAGGTCAATTATATATTTAACTAATCTTCGTATTTGTGAATCAACTATTGTTCTTTATTTACGACGGGGTCTCTTAATCTTTCAATTCTTTAAAATGCGAGGCGTCGCCGGTTGGCAACGACGAGAAATTTTTAATTAAAATGTTGCCTATCTTCAAAATATTATATATATTTTAAATGAGATTAAGGAGGATTATGAGGTCACCGTGAGGTAACTTAATGTTGAAATCTCATATAAAACAGTAGGGTGTTACCGTAATTTTAGAATATTATGTATAATTATAAAATTACAATTAAAATTTACACTAAAAAACATTTTTATCTTAAGAAATTTACTTAGGTCAATTATATATTTAACTAATCTCCAAATTTATTAATAAACTATTCTTCTTTATTTTACCATGGGATCTTTTAATTTTTCAGTTCGTTAAAATGCGAGACGTCGCCGGTAGGCGACGACGAGAAACCTTTAATTATAATGTTGCCCACATTCAAATTCAAAATATTATTTATATTTTATATGAGATTCAGGATCCTGAGGTCTCCATAAGGTAAATTACTTGAGATTATTCTGAAATCTGATATAAAAGCAGTACGGTGTTACAATAATTTCGAGATATTATATATAACTACAACTCATCATATTCTCCAATACTTAACTTGACATTGTTCTTGATTGTCCACTTTCTCATCAAACATTTTTCCTTAATCACACCACACATTACCATCCTACTGATATATTTCCTATTAATCATAACAATGGTGAATGATAATATACTCAGCCTTTCATCAGATGAGATGAGCTTGATCTTCAATTTCATTATATTTCGTATTCGTGATTTCAATACCTTCTCAAAATTCCTCATGGCTTGGGTAACTAAGAAAACAACACATAGAATCAAGGATGTCCTGGAAAAGCTGGATTGGGATTCACTATACAAATTTCATCGACACGATTATGAAGCAACACGTTACCAGTTCAGTGGATTTATTCGTTTAGCTGTTAAGAACAAAGTTGAACAAACTATGTTCTACGATTCAGTTGATAATCTTTTCAGGAAGCATGACGTTCAACACCACCTTAATGTTTTATCCCAACTGGCAGGTAATCATTTTCCATCTTCATTTTGCTTTTTGTTTTTTAAAGCAATATACAGACCTTTCGATGTAATGAAGACATCTGAAGAAATGTATTCCTTTTTCAAAACTTGCCATATGAGAAATAACCTGCTACAACTAATGAGGTTTCTCGAAGACAGATATTCTTACATATCCAATAAACAGAAGCTTCTGCCAATTTATAAATTCTGCCCAAATGCCAGAAATTCTGACCCAATGTACCAGATAGAAGGTCTTCCTTACCCAGACGAGCTATGGGACGCGCTCTGTGATAAGACCGTTGATGTAAACTATCGACATGATGGAGAAATTTGGGGCAAACAGCTAAAGATGAAGCATTTGTAGGAAACCAAATTAGAGAAACGCAAATTGCAGCTTATTCTTTTCAAGATACTGCTTTCTTCCGTTCAAGATATCGAATATTATGATTGGTAGGATTCAATTATTATGTTTTTCAAATCTTAGAATCATTTCAATGTGTTATTCATGTCATCAAAGGATTTAATGACTTTAATCCTACCATTTCTGATTTTTCATTTGTTTAAATTTCATTCAGATGTTTTATGTTTCGTATTAACAAAAATTAAGTACGACCTCAACATTACTTTGAGATGGACGTATAATATTATTACTCTGAGAAGGACGTAATTAAGTACGAACTCAACGTTACTTTGAGATGGACGTACAATATTATTATTCTGAAAATGACGTAATTAAATACGACCTCAACATTACTTTGAAAGGGACATATAATATTGTTACTGTGAGAATGACGTATGATATTGTTACTTTGAGGTGAACGTTACAATTACACGAACGTGTAATATTGTTAGTATGTTTGTCAAATAGAACAAAATCAATGCCATAATATATGTCATAATATAAATATAATATAATAAATCACTTATATAAAGTCAAAATATAAAATTAGAAATTCAATAAATAAATAATAAATATTAAATTAAAACAAATATCATTCTGTATGTGAAGCACGGGCATATTACTAGTTAATTAGTAAAAGACCATATTGTTCATCAATAATAAGTCAATTGTTTAACAAAATTGCGACAATAAACGTGATCTGTTTCATCCTATTCGAGTAACAAAAGAAACAACGAAACCTAAAGCAAGTATTTCAACAAAACGCATTCAAATAAGACGACAATTATTGTGTTTGGTCTGACTGCACTTGTGTGCAAACAAAAACGGGATCAAGTTTAACACGAATTTTCCAAACTAACAAATGCAAAACGGCAATGCAGTGGAATGGAACGAATGCAGCTGGTTTCATTGTTCAAAAACTAGTAGAACAAGCACTTGATCCGGTCCCTTTAGTGCTAGAGATTTCGATGCAAACATAGCCATTTCTCGTGTCCTTTCAGTGCTTAAAGTTTGAATCCTGACCTGGGTTACACTGATATCTACTAACAACCGTAAACAATTTAAAATACCGATCAAAAAGCATAATCACTTTTATTTATCTTCAACAAAAACATATGTAGTCGTCCGTTTACTTACACTCACTTCATCAACAACATTTGAATGATTGCACGAAGTACAAATCTTGGTTCCAAACTTCCAATTTAGGAGAGCTGGACTAACATTTTTAATAACTAAGATACCCAAGGCCCGGGGGAGGAGGACAAACCAGAAAACAACCTCTCATCTAACACCCATAAAAGCATTCGAAAGTTGCAAAGCCGAGATAAAGGGAACAAGGGAATATACAACAGAATTACTGAACTAGTATGATTTATTGTTAGTCAAAGCTTGATGAGCGGCTCCATCTGTCCCCCAAATAGTCCTCTAGCGTGATACTTTGCTCAATGCTGCTTGTGGAAAGAGACTCTTCCTCGACATCAAGTAATGCGAGGTTTAGGTGGTTTTTAAGATTTAAATGTGATAATCCTTCGTCATCGAATGTATCACACTCTTCTGAAGCACTATTCTGTAATGTGGCATCACAGGTTTCTGAAGTATCTACTTGGACTCTTGCCCACTTCATCATTTCAACATCTCCTTGGAGGAGCTTTAAAATCTGTGATCAAATAAAAAGAAAATTATGGAGTTGTCCAAGCTGCTTTGACACTGGTAAATGTATGTTGACACTAGCCATGTTAGTAAGAAGAAAGTGATTTTCTCAAGTTGATAAATCACGAAAGATCTAGAAACTGTCAGTAGGATGAGATTTCAGAGAAGTGATAAGAGAAGTTGCGTAGCATTCTATGATAATTCGCAACATCGATATAGGATGATGTCTGAAAAATCCAAATCCCCCTATATAACCATTCCTTCAAATAATATGAATCCTGAGGATATAGTCGTGTTATAATTTATTTTTGGGTAGCAAAGCCTTGAATGATTAGGAGAAAACACAAGAAAACAAGTGCATAAGTTTGACAGTACTTACGGGGGTGATATGCGGCCTAGCTCGTGGTGACCGTCTGATACAGAGGGTAGCAGCTAACACCATCCTTTCCATCAGGTCACAGTCATAGTTCGTGTCCAAGCTTGGGTCTAAAATTTGGACAAATTTTCCTCCATTCAAAATTGGTCTTGCCTGTATACAAATATTTTAGGCGTTCAGTAAAAGTGAAACTAAAACAGACCTCTAAAAGCCAAATAGATTAGAAAGCAAAAGACATACCCACATAACCAAGCTCTCTTGCCCTTTGGGATATTCGCTGCTTATAGGCTTTCGTCCTGAAAGAAGCTCAAGAAGTACAACCCCAAACGCAAACACGTCAATCTTGTCATTCACTTTTCCGTACATGAAGTACTCAGGAGCCAAGTAACTGCAGGGAATTTGTTGAATAGAAATCTAGTCAATGATCAGTAACTAAATTGTAGAGTATAAAGAAGTTATTTATTATGCCAAATTACTAGCAGTTTCCTTTTTAAAAACTACTTCTCATGCTAAATATATATCTGATGTCTCCACAGGAACACAAAAGTAGGTGGATGATTACGAAACAAAACTTCAATCTCCAAAACCATTAGATGGTCGAGAAAGATACTAACCCAAATGTTCCTGCTACATCAGTGCACGTCAAGTATGATGAGGTGGTTGATGCCCATTTAGCGAGTCCAAAATCAGAGAGCTGCAAACAATAAACAACAGACTATAAACATCAACGTTTTCTTGAGGCTGAGAGTTCGACAAATCAAAGGGGAACAAACACGATACCTGTGGCTCAAAATCATCAGAAAGAAGAACATTTGAGGATTTCACATCCCTATGGATCACAGGTTGGGAACATGTATTGTGTAGATATAAAAGAGCCTCAGCTATACCCACAGCCACCTTATATCTCTCACTCCATCCGAATGCAAGAGGATTTTTCTTGTTACCTGCATTTAGAAGGTACCAACCAATGGGGTTAGAGATAGCATGGTAAAACATAAGACTTTTGATTCAGTAATCATGATAACTAACCATGAAGATTGTCCTCAAGACTTCCTTTCGACAAGAAATCATAAACTAAGAGGAGGTTGTTGTCCTCAAAACAGAATCCAAAAAGAGAGATGATGTTTTTGTGACATAAGGAAGTAATAATCTCAATCTCCATAACAAATTCTTTCAGAACATCTTCAGATTTCTTGAGAATCTTCACAGCAAGTTCTTTGCCATCAGGTAGACAACATCGGTAAACCTCGCTGTTGCCTCCTTTTCCAATTAGGTTGTCTGGAATAAAAGAATAATATAATTTTTCAGTAAGTGCACATACATCTAAGAACAAGGTCTATTTAAGTAATTGTATGAGACTTTGGTAGAAGCAAACCTGGACTGAATTTGGACGTTGCTGAAAGAAGCTCATTATATTGAAACAATCTGCAAGTTGCAGAGTACTTTTCATAAAGACCCTCCAGTTCTTCTGGTAAGCTTTTTGTAGTACTACTTGGAGAAGATGGGGAAATTAAAGCTCCATTACCAACAGGAACAATTGCGCCATTTTCACCATTTAATTCCGAAAATTGACCTTCATCACACTGGAAATAGCTTTGTTTGTCACTAGAATCAAAGCTTGAAGGACAACTTCTACTAGGCAAGCGCATTGCCCATTGCACGACAGATATCTGCCTCATGTAAGGGAATATCGTTCTGCTAGTTTCCCAATTTGTTGAAATAGCTCGGCAAAGAAGTGGCCATCCAGGTTTCTGTTCAAGTGACTCTCTCGTCGACAGGGACCGTGATCTGGATGAACCTTCTGGCTTTTGTACAGGCACTATAGCCATAGAGTTGCATTCATCACCATCCGCAGAAGACTCTTCTATTGACGAGGCACATTTAAAATTTACAGTTTGACAATCAGGTGAGCAAATCGAACAATTATTTACACTTTCATTCAGATCAGAGCCAAACTTTGGTGAGTTCTGGCCTGAATTTGTAGAAGTATCATGTCTACATTTAGCAATGGAATTTGCCAAACTTCCATCAAGCAATATCTCGTGTTCCTTAATTACTGAGCTCTGAAGTGCAGACAGTATACCATTCCTATGATGCTCTTCAGCTCCTGTAGACAATACATAGTTACAATCATTTCTAAAATCATATAGCATTTGGTTCATGTAAACGGCTAAAATAAGGAAACACCTTTTGCAGCACCAACATTTGATCTCGAAGTAGTTTCTTTATGAAATGCAATTTTTCCATTACTAACAGCAAGTACAGAGCAAGTTTTCGATAGTTTCTTAGCACAGTATTTTGCCACGGAGACAGATGAGCGAAGTGAATGATGATTCTGAGCAGTGCCCACTATAATTTCAGTTGCGAAGTAAGCTTTTGCTTCACGAACTAGTATTTTTCGAACTGATGACCCTCTGCAGATCTTGAGTTTGAGGTCCACCTGGAAAAGATTCCAATAATCCACTCAATGTTTTTCTGATTAGGAAGTAATTATTGACAAAAAAACCCCAACACACTTATTGAGAAAAATATGTGAAAGTAAAAAGACTAATTGCTTTTCGCTACAGCCTACAGTTGACATCCACCGACAACATCTCTGTGAACTCTGGAAACTCGTTAAAATTTTGCCTTGTGTCGAAGGTAAATCAACAACACCGGGAAAACATAAGTTTAAACCAAGAATCTCATGTCACAAATTCGAAACAAAAAAACTTCTATTTTGTAAATCAAATCATACCCAAATGTGTCCGGATCCAAAGGAGAGGATAATATGTACGCAAACATTAACCCTACCCAGTAACTAATTAATCTGTTTACCAAAAGTTTCTCAGCTTGTGTAGCCGACGCAACATACAAATTCATAACCAAAACCAAATAAATCGTGAAAAAAGCAACAAAAAAAAAAGATAAGAGGGCAATACTTGTGATTAAAGAAAAAAAATGTATAAACCTGTTTCAAGTTGCAGAAACCTTCATAAACAGCAAGAACGGAGTCAAAAGCCTTCACCAACGACAGCAGAGATGATTTCCCATCTTGATCCACAATTTCTAACATACAAAGTCAACAAATTAGTCCATAAAACTTTAAATATAACCACACTCATTAACACTCCTGATTAATTTAAACGTTCAAATGCAAGCTAATTTAGCCTACGAACCGACATTTCGATGTAAATGATTTACAGTGTTTTCTTAGTCGAATTTGATCCTATAAATTTAAAAACTCACTCACACATACATGCAAGACACATAGTATGATCATTGATCACTGCCAGTGCATGTAAATTTTGTACACATGTAACACAAAATTTCAAAAAATCAAATCAAATCCGTATCCAATAAAACCATCTCATGGAATCAAAAATCAAAAAAAGATATTCAAAAAAAAAAAAAAATCTCCTCACCGTGATCACCAAGAACATGAAGAGCAATGACACGATCACCAGTTTGCGCAACTTTAACGAGAGCCCATGTAAGTAATTCTTTACTATGTGAGTCCATCTTCACTCCTACCACCACTGTTCTTTCCGAACAACATTCCGGCTTATCTCCGACGACCCCATTATGGACCATCTTCGATTCTTGATATTCCGGCCAAATGATGTATTTTTCCGGCAACTTTACCAACATTTCATTTGCAAATTTAAGTAGTGAAAAATAGTTCCGTTTGCATGTCAAAGTGTGTATCTCTCTCTCTCTCTCTCTAAACTAAAAGACCACCAGAATAGGAAACAGAGAGATGTAGATATAAGATTATGATTCGGTACAAATATCACTCTCCTGTTGTTGTAAGTATAATTATGAATGTATCTACCTGCATGGCCCCACTTTTATAGCAAAACTGTTTGTTTCCTTTGTTCATGTATTTTTACTATTTAAATTCTTTTCTATATTGTTTTATCTGTATTTACAAATTGGGAAAAAAAATCTAAAATTAATTTTAGATAACTTCCTAAAGTTACTAGTTTAAAATCATGTAGTTTTGTGTACTCAAATAAAAACTCCTAATTAGGTATTTTATATTTAATGAAAATTAAAATGTGTAATCCAATCTCTCCCTCAAATATAAGATGAATTTAGAAAGTTATTTAAAGGTAACTTTATATACCTTTTATCCTTATAAATAATAGATGTTTCATCTGTATTTACAAATACTAGTGCATAACCCATGCTAAGCACGAGTTGAGCATGAGTCGATATTAAAATATTAATTGACACATTATTAATAAATATTATTTAAAAATGTATTTGTTGAGAATTGAATGATAAAAATATATAATAAATAAACCACTATTTAATTATGTAGTTATAGATAATCGAACTGTGGATAAACCTAAATAAATTAAACTAAATAAATAAATTTTGTATGATTACGTTGCAAGAAATCGAAACTTCGATGAAGCTAATGAATTTAAATTAAATAAATTAATCTTGTAAAATTATGTAGTTGCAAGGAATCGAACCTCGGATGAAACTAAAAAATTTAAAGTAAATAAATCTTGTATAATTACGTATTTGTGAAGAATCGAACCGAAATTTAGTATTTGATACTTTGATACTTTCGTACAGCGCACCATTTTCATATTATTTTGCTTATTAATATAAAAAAATTATAAATGTGCGATTTAAACAGATAACAAAGATTTTCTGTAATATTTATAAAATAGCAAATCATATTCATTAAAACAAATAATTTAATCGACGGATCTTTTGTACCAAAAAAAAAAAAAACTAAACAAAATTTAAGTATGCAAGTTTGCGAATTTCTGAATTAACCCAGTTCATAAAGTTTATCTTCTGTGATTTTAAGTTTTTGGTCTTTCTTTCTCTAACTCAAAATAAAAAAAATTATATAAAACACAAGCATAATATATTGAAAAGGTGAGCTTTATAGTTTGGTAAAACTTAAAAGTGGCGGTTTATGCACACGAAAAGAACCAAAGTTATGTAAGGTTAGGATAATAGTATATTGTATTACAAATCACATAAGTGTGTTACACCGTACACGAATGAATAAAATACCAAAAGTAGAACATACTGCTCTTGTTCTTGCATGACTTTAGTTTTACCCAATTTCTGGTATATCCTCGCAGATAATCCATGTATCTTACCAGACGTGTCCTGCTCCTCTTTCCAACGAATCAAACTGCCAGATGCTACAAATTTGTGCATCATAAAATAGATGTTAGTTTCGTAAATGTCAATCACCTGCCGTAATATTTTATTGTGATAATAACATATTATATATTTTTTTTTTATAGAAATCAGATTCATAATCCATTAATTTAAACACAAATGTTGGTTCTTAATTTTACCTATTTGCAATTGTATACATACAGTATACAAACTAGCTTAGTGAATAGTAAATTATAAGTCTTCTCAATTAGTTAATTTAATTAACCATCAATTTAACAATGAGTTAATATAATGAGATTCGTCCCATCATTTCAACACACCTGCATGTAGGGCTGTAAACGAACCGAACTGTTCGTTAAGCTTGTTCGTGTTCGTTCGGGTTCGAGTTCGTTAAACTCGTCCGAGTTCGTTATCGAACACGAGTTCGAACAACATTTTTTGTTCGATAACCTTAACGAACCGAACCGAACTTTTAAGGTGTTCGACTCGAGTTCGCTCGAGTTGCGTTCGAGTTCGACTTGTTCGTTAAGCTCGAGTTCGGTTCGGGAAAAAAATTATTTTTTATAATATTATATACATATGTATAATATATATTAGAGTAAATAGCAGTTTGCACCCCTTTACTTTGGACGTTTTTTCGATTTGGTCCTCAATAATGTTCTGTAGCAGAATGCACCCTTATGTTTAATTATCGCTTCGATTTGCACCCCTTTGACCAAATTCCGTTAATTTTGACTATCACCGTTAATTAGAGCAGGGGTAAAATTGGAAAATATATTCCAGAAACACTATTCATGAAATACTTTACTAACCAAATGGATCAAACGGTGGCTTAATTAAGAAACTCGCCGGAATCGGACGAACAACCTCACCGGAACCGGAGAATTCCAGAATCCGGTCGATAGCTCACCGCCGGCGAGCCCAAATCAGTCTAAAACACGAGCTTTCACCGGGGAACGTAACACGAACCATTTCCCCAACAAAAACATCAACAAAGCGGCTCGGAAGTGAGCCAAAACACTCACCGATTCCGGCCAAGTCGCGAAGCCGGCGGTCAGCCGATTTTCCGACGAGTCAAAAACGAACACCACACTCACAAATTATTACATGTATTCATTCCTCTTCCTACGATCTATCTAATGCTGGAAACATAAACAAGAACCAATGAATGAGTCAAAAATCCGACCAAAAGCTCAAGAACTCCGACGAGCTTCTAAAATTTCGATTTGCTTAATTCCAAGCTCCAAAAATCAATTAAAAATCATCAAAACATTCATCACAACACACACAATCCATTCATATCACCAATTATGAAGAACAATCGAAAACAAAGATCCCCCCAAATTAAATCAATTAATTCGAAAATAATTAAATAATTAAAAATAATAAAAACTCAGAAATCATACCCACGTGAATTCTGATGATGGATTTGGATAGAGGATGATGAGAGATTCGATTCGACTACTAGAGTGTCGAAATCGGATTCCGATAACGCCTTCAAATTTGAGTTTGATTCTCAAGAACACGAAGAACACGTTTCTGGAATATATTTTCCAATTTTACCCCTGCTCTAATTAACGGTGACAGTCAAAATTAACGGAATTTGGTCAAAGGGGTGCAAATCGAAGCGATATTTAAACATAAGGGTGCATTCTGCTACAGAACATTATTGAGGACCAAATCGAAAAAACGTCCAAAGTAAAGGGGTGCAAACTGCTATTTACTCTATATATTATTCATAATTTAAAATTTAAATTTTTTACAATGATTTAAAGTAAATATATATATAGGTGGAAAATATTTAATTAATATTTGGACTAATTTTTTGTATCACATAAAGTAAAAAAATAATTTTTTTTTGAAAAACATAAAATGTTAACGAACTGTTCGTGTTCGTCCGAGTTCGGTTCGGTTCGTTATGTTCGTGAACTGTTCGTGTTCGGTTCGAAATATTATCGAACTCGAGTTCGGACAAGAAAATCTGTCCGATAAAGTTACCGAACATTATTCGGTTCGTTAAGATTTTGCTCGAGTTCGTTAAAAGTTCGTTCAAGTTCGTTCGAGTTCGGTTCGTTTACCGCTCTACCTGCATGGCTATATACGTACTGTAACTGTAAATTGTAATTGATCTTGCCTTTCTAAATGTCTATAGTTAACAATGTTTTGGCCGGTCCGACGCTCCAAGCTTTAGTGACTTCACGTGCAATTATCCTTAGCCATTGAATTTGCACCTCTTCCTTTGGTTCATAGACTCAAAAGTCTAAAGCCACGTGCAATTATTAGCCCTTTTTTACAATAATTGATAATTTTTATCCAG
The DNA here is from genome assembly GCA_030848705.1 of Heracleum sosnowskyi. Classification (NCBI taxonomy): domain Eukaryota; kingdom Viridiplantae; phylum Streptophyta; class Magnoliopsida; order Apiales; family Apiaceae; genus Heracleum; species Heracleum sosnowskyi. Next base: position 115,795,773 of record CM061242.1, on the reverse strand, counting down.
AAAAATAATAGCATAATTATCATTAACGATATTCCCATTAGTAATTTGTATTTGTTTTAAAAAATCTGGCGAAATATATATATATATTTATATTTATATTTTGGACAAATTTAATTATAAAAAAATGCACATACTGTAGTGTAATGTATTTATTACAGTATAAGCAATTAAAGAAGCTGATCGACTAGACAGCATCCTAATTGCAGGCTCCACTACAAGTGGTATTCTGTAATTGCGAGAAAGACGATCTCTATTTTGCTACTGGTGGGGCTTTGATTCTTGAATTCTAACCTCCCACCATGTATTTCATTTTGTAGGGCACTTTCTCCTGTGTCTTTGCTTCTTATTTCATTTTGTTTTTTTTTTGAAGTAAACGTACTTGCATTAAACAACTAAATCGGACTCAAGTACATGATTTAAGAAAATAGAAGGAGTGACATGACACTCTCCAAAGTCAGACATAGAATGTGCAGTTTGAGCTAGCTCGTGAGCCACACAATTCGCGGACCTAAAAACAAATTTAACTAGCACATGATTAAAGTGCTTTAAAACTAACTTACAATCACCCACAATAGTGTTGAAGTAAGCACAACCATCTTGACCATAACAAGCCGAAGCCAAACACTGAGAATCAGTTTCAAAAATGCATCTGTCCAAACTCAATTGCCTTATCCAAATGATTGCTTCCTTTAAACTTAAAGCCTCAGCCTCCTTTGGACTCCAATTTCCTCTAATGCGACCACATCTTGCTCCAATGAATTGCCCCTGAGAGTTTCGAATTACACAACCAAAACCAATGTACCCATTACAAACTCCTGCTGCATCCACATTGACTTTAAACCAATCGTCAGGAGGCTTTCTCCATTTCTTATCAGCTATGACATTCCTACCAGACTGATTCTTCACCTGCACTTCATGAGCTTTCTTCCAATCCTGTAACAAATTCATTGCAGCTGCTTTAACTCCAAAAGCTGATCCATTTGCCTTGTTCCAAACCCATTTATTCCTCCGATTCCATATACTCCAACATATCAAACAAAACCATATACACTGATCCCTTGACATACTATCAAACATACGTCTCAGCACAGCAAACACATTCTCATCTTGCATAATCGTGTTTGACATCTGGCAACCCGATAGCTGCCAAACTGTTTTAGCAAAATCACAATGAAACAAAACATGCATATCCGTTTCTTTACCAGTATGACACCATGGGCAATTATCACTGATATTAACTTTTTTTGTTATTAAAGCCCCCGTTGTTGGTAAGCATCCCTTGCAGACTCTCCAGACAAAATTTGCAACTTTTCCAGGCATCCGCAATGACCAAAGTTTCTTCCAAAAAAACAAATGAGTAGCATCATGCTCTCCTTGCAGCCATTTATAACAACTGCGCACTGTAAACTTGCCCTCTTCATCCCTTAACCAGAACCAGGTATCTTCACACCTCGCTACAGGGATAGGAATTTTTCTAATTAACTCAATATCTCTGTCATTAAAGATATCACAAAGCACCTCCTCATCCCAATGACGCCCTTCCATATCCAGTAAACACTGCACTTTAGTATCTCTGAGTTGTACTGGCATATCCGTCGACACACACCCATCTTCTTTATCTGGTAGCCAAGGTACTTTCCATACATATGTAGAAGCTCCATCACCAATCCTTCGACGGCAGCTTGCTTTCAGAACGTCCTTAGCAGCCAAAATACTACGCCAAATATAACCGGGACTCCCACCAATCTCAGCATTTAAGAAATCAGTTGTAGGATAGTATTTAGCCTTCATAATGGCAGACACAAGAGGATTACAATTATTCAGCAGCCTCCATCCTTGCTTTGCCAGCATAGAAACATTAAAATTGTATAATCTCTTCACCCCAAGACCCCCAACCATTTTTGAATTACTAAGATTCTCCCATGAAAACCATCGAATGCCTGTACCAGAAGAACCCTTACCCCACCAAAATCCATTCATCACTTTTTCAATATCATCACAAATACTATGTGGAATCTGAAATAATGACATCCAAAAATTTGGGATTGTTTGTGCAGCTGACTTCAATAATGTGAGTTTACCTTCCTTAGATAAATCCTTATTGACCCACCCCTGTAATTTATGACTAACCTTCTTAGCCAAAAAACCAAAAACAGCTCGTTTATTCTTACCTACAAACATAGGCATTCCCAAATACTTGTCAGGCCTTTCTACCTCATCCACCTCCAAGTTTGTACACAGCCAGGCCATGTCGTCCCTACTTGTGTTTGGACTGAAAATGATACTCGACTTCCTATAGTTAATAGCTTGTCCCGAACACCTTTCATATCTATTCAAGACTGCCTTCAAAGTACTAGCTTCACTCCGTTTTGCTCTAAAGAAGAGGTAACAATCATCAGCGAATAGTAAATGAGAAATACTCGGAGCCCCCCATGCAACAACCCCACTTCTTCATGCCTTCTTAACATAGCACTCAGCCCCTCTGAACACAGAATATACAAATAGGGAGATATCGGGTCTCCCTGACGTAAGCCTCTTTGAGGTCTAACCTCACCAAACACTGTTCCATTTCTCACAAAACTATAAGAGACTGAGCTAATACAGGCCATCAATCTTGTTATCCAGGTTTGATGGAATCCAAATTTGCGCAGCATATTCTCCAAAAAACTCCATTCCAATCGATCATATGCCTTTGAGATATCAATCTTTAAACCAGCAACTCCTGTTTTACCCTGAGTTCGTCTATGAATGTAATGATTAATTTCAAAGGCTATAATAGCATTATCTGTTAACAAACGACCTTCAAGAAATGCACTCTGATTCTCAGACACAATATCTTTAAGGCAAGGTTTCAATCTGTTAGTAATAACCTTTGAAAGGATTCGCATCAACATATTACATAAAGCAATCGGCCTATAATCTGACATCTGCTTCGGATGTTTAATTTTTGGAATTAAATAAACCAAAGTTTTATTAATCCCATTAGGCAACATACCAGAATTCATAAAATTATGACAGAATTGAATGACATCCTCTGCAACTATATCCCAATATGCTTGAAAAAAACCAGGGTTTAACCCATCTATTCCCGGAGCTTTTTCTGGATACATTGAAAAAACAGCATTCTTAACCTCTTCACTAGTCACATGTATCAACAAATTTTCGTTATGCTCATCAGTAACTGTACGCACCCGTTCACCGTCCACCAGACCTTCATTTATCCCACCCGTTTGAAAAAGCTGTTCAAAGTATTCAGTAATAATACCTTGAATTTCCTCATCCGATTCTTTCCACACACCATTCACATCCTTTAGCTTTTTAATTGAATTATGCTTCTTCCTAGCAGATGCAAACTTATGGAAAAAATGAGTATTTTTGTCCCCCTCACGCAGCCAGAACTGCTTTGCTCTCTGTTGCCAATAGATTTCCTGTTTTTCCAGAAGCCGCATAAACTCCCATCGCAGATTATTGTACTTCTGAATGCCCTCTCCATCTCTTCTTGATCGATACTTTCTCAAATCTTTGCTACAATTCTGAATTTGAGTTCGCATTTCCTTGACCATACCACCACCCCATTCTTCTAACCTTGAACAAACATAAGCCATTTTATCCATGATGTTCACCCCCTCAAGTCTATTCCAACACTCCAGCACTAGGTTACGACACTCATCTTCTTTGATCCACATATTTTCAAACCTAAAACGCTACATTTTAGGCATGAATACCTGTCTGTTTAGAGTAAGATACAGAGGAAAATGGTCAGAAGTCGAAACCTCCAATACTTTGACTGTAGCTGATGGGAACAACTCAATCCACTCCTTATTAGCCAAACCCCTATCCAATCTTTCCTGAATCCATCTATCAGTACCCCTAGATTTCTCCCATGTAAAACACTCTCCCTGATACCCCAAATCTAATAAGCTACAATCCTCCAATGTACTACGGAAACCTCCCATAAGATGCCTTGGGTGTCCTCGACCACCTCTTTTTTCCCCAACACTAATCATATCATTGAAGTCACCTATTATGCACCAAGGAAGCTCAGATTTCTGAAACAGATTCCTTATTAAGTTCCACGAATCAACCCTTCGATCTCTTTCCGGATAACCATAGAAACCCGTATATCTCCACCTTCCTACCTGCTCATTAGAAACTTCAAAGTCAATAAAGTTCTGATTACTCTCTGTAATAACCACCCCACCTTCATTTTTCCAGAGAAGAGCTAGCCCCCCCCCCATGGCCTTGAGCATCAACAGCAAAACACGCTCCAAACCCTAAAGCTTTACAAACTTTCTCTATTTTATTTCTTTTTACTAAAGTCTCACTTAAAAAAATAATATTGGGCCTAAGTTGTTTATTGATTTCCTTTAGAAATCGAATTGCCCATGGATTGGCCATCCCACGACAGTTCCAGGCTAAAAGACTCATAATATTTGGCGGGCCTGGAATCCAGAACCCGCCTCCAATCCGTTTTTTGGCCCAAACTCAATATTATTTTCCAGCCTGTCAGAATTATTATCTTCTATATTTTCCAAATTCACATTTCCCTCCATCTGTTTCCTTTTATTTTCAAAAGCAATCACCTCATAAATTCCTTTATCATCTCCCTTAGAACCCTCCAACTGATTTCTATCATTATCCTCCATATCTATATCCCCTTTTTCGCATCTCTTAATAACAACAGCACTATTCTCGGCATTAACTTCTCTAACTACTCCATCAATCTCCATGAATTTCGTTACCTGCTTACCACCATTCATTCCATGGCCTGTGTTTGGCTGCTTCGTTGAAAAATCTGTGCATGTCCATGTCTTCTGTCCATCAGAGACGTTCCTTAACCACCTTGAAACAGCATTTACATTTGCATTTTTTGTTGGAGCACGTAACCAGGAACCATAGGCACGATCAATCACCTTATCAGGATTGGCATACACAACATTACAATCACGCTCAGAGTGACCTATACGTCCGCATACAAAACAAAATGTACCCAGCCTTTCATACTTAAAATTAATCCAACTCCATATATTCCCATCACGCTTTAGTTTCATCCTTCGTTTTATCGGCTTCTCAACATCCAATGCCACTCTAAGACGCACATATTGCTTCCAGGACCCATCTAAATTTGCAGGGTCTGATTTAATGAAATCACCAATAGATACTCCAATGCTTTTAAGAACATTCTCAGACAACAGACCTCTAGGAATATCGTATATTTGAACCCAAATCTCTATTTTTTCCAGAGATATTGACTGTGGATTCTCATTTTCCTTTAACTGCTTAAACACCAACATAGCTTGTTCGAACGTCCAAGGACCACCATCTATTACTTTCTGCAGATCCAGCTTGTGATAAAAGACGAAAGAATAACGAGATGCCCCTAGATCGTGGATCTCCATACCTTCTTTTGGCCTCCATAATGACGAAATAACATTCCTCATGGCATTGAAATTAATACTTTTATCTGTCAAGAAATGACCTACCAGGATATAGCTCTGCTTTGGCTCTACAGATCCCACATTGCCAACATCCACCTCATCGCCTTCCTCATCCTCAATAACTAAGTTTGCATACATTGCTTCCAAAGGTGCCTCCATACGTGCCATAATATTGTTTGAATGAAAATGAAAAGAGAAAAAGATAAAAAAGGGTAACACAGTGCTTCTAAATATGATTCAAATCATATAAGGCATACTGTCAAAATGGACAGACATAAAACTTGCCATGAGAGCAAGACATGACAATTTTAAATTTTAACTTAATTAAACACATAAATATAGAATTTAAAATTAACAAGCTACATTATTTCATTTTTTTTAGTTCACTGTTAAGGTACACAAATTATTGTAAGTATGCTGGTCTTCGTTGATGTAAAAATGAACCGACCCGTTTTGGTGTAGTGATTACTTTCTCGCTCCATTTACAAAACGTCAAATGCTTAAATTTTTGTTAAAAATAAGTTGAGTATGTTTATGTGTTTAAATTAAAAAAAAATAAAAATAAGTGTGTGTTTAACTTGAGAAGAAAAGGGTAAATGTAGAGTTAGAGATTATCTAACATAGAAACATCAATGTTATCACCGAGAGCCTGTCAAAAAAAAATGTTATCACAGAGAGATACTTTAAATTCTAAAATTTGAACTCCCGTTGATTTTTAAAAAATTTAGACAACAAAAATGAACATTGTATTTTTAAAATTCGGTACAGAGTATTTACATATGTGAACTTGCTTTCGAAAAATTTATTGATAACTAAAATAAATTTTAGTGTATATAAATTATCCTCCCACTGCACTTGACACCTTAGGTCAATAAGTTAGCCACGGGCTTAAGAGAAGAGTCGGATCCTCGAATATGAGTAATACCATATCTTGGTGAAATTTTGTATGGAGAATGGAAGTTTCTCTTAAAATTAAACAATTTCTATGGAGAACTTGTCATTCATGGATTTCGATTAATTTTATTTTGTTTACTAGAAAAATTCATGGAGATAAAACTTGTTTCAAGTGCAAGTCTGGAGTTGGGGAAGATATTTATCACTCAATTTGGAGTTGTCCTTCAATTTCTAATATATGGAAAATTGCAGGATTTAAAAATTAATCTCTGAAAATTGCAATCGTAATCCTTAATGCATATGTAGGTTTTAGTATCGATTTTACTCAAAAGCCTTCCTAAATCTTCTAATACTCTACTTAGGACTTGCGTTTTCAGTTCTTAAAACTTTCTTTAATTGTAACTCTTTTATTTCTTTCCTTCTGACCTCTTGATTTCAAGATTTTTTTACCTTTATTTCTCTTCCCATGTCTATCTAACTTTCAGAACATAGGACAATGTAACTAATTGGCTTAAGTGGAACTACCTTGTGCCAAATCATTCTATTATTAAGTATGTTTGATACCATTTCGATGTGTTTCAATTCTTCCAAACAAACATACTTTTTTTTAAACTCCGAACTTGAGAATTGATCAATTATGGCTGGATAAATATTTTTTTTTATATCATCGTAAGTTAAAATTGTTCATATGTCTTCTGAGTTATGTCCGTGTTTTGACAATGAAATCATCATTTATTTTTTTCAAAATACAACTTCATATAGGGAAATATCTTTACTAATTAAAACACGGGTCATTTTTCTAGCAATTAACATAAATTTTTATTCTTTGCGGTTAATTGTTTTTCTAGGTATGGTTGCACATTTTTTTTTGTCTGTTACAATGTACTTACTTTAATTTATATAGATAATTTGATTGATTGGGGACTATAATTTTAAATAATCCGGGTTGTATAATGTGATTTGATCTGATCATAATGTATGATATGCAATATCATATTTTTTTAAATCTGTTATGGACTATATATTTTAATCTGTTTATTGTTTATTTTTATTATCTCATCTTTTACAATATTTTGACTCAAAACAAATAGTTTTTCATATTTTGGCTCAATATTTATGTTTTTCATATATATATATATATATATATATATATATATATATATATATATATATATATATATATATATATATATGTGTGTGTGTGTGTGTGTGTATTAATTCAATTCCAAATAACTAATTATTTTCTTTCATAAAATTAATTTAAAATTAATTTGATAATAACAAAAAATGTGTTATATCTATAATGCATCCAATCTAACTATAAATATGGTCACTTATATATATATATATATATATATATATATACATTGAAAGTTTGATAGTCGATCTCATATTGATATTTGTACTTTAGTTCTTTTACTTTTACTACTTTATTTAATTTATTGAAAATAACAATTTTATTCAAAATATAGTTTGGTCGTCGGTTGGTCAATACGACATTCATATTCTGATATTTGCACTTTAGTCCCTTTTCTTTTGCAATTTGACCTTAATTTATTAAAAGCAACAATTTTAATTAAATATATTTTTAAAATATTGTTAAACACAAAACTCTTAAAACACAATTTAATCACGCTCAAACAGAAACACACACGTCAATTCAACATTAAGTTCAACAATCACATAAAACTATTCAAATTTAAGATGAACTTCAAACAAAGTAAATATAAATGAAAAATAAGAAGAATATAAATGTCGTATGCATCACACTGACTCTATACTTGTAGTATAAATAAGAACAAATAATTATAAGAGTAAATAGCAGTTTGCACCCCTTTACTTTGGACGTTTTTTCGATTTGGTCCTCAATAATGTTCTGTAGCAGAATGCACCCTTATGTTTAATTATCGCTTCGATTTGCACCCCTTTGACCAAATTCCGTTAATTTTGACTGTCACCGTTAATTAGAGCAGGGGTAAAATTGGAAAATATATTCCAGAAACACTATTCATGAAATACTTTACTAACCAAATGGATCAAACGGTGGCTTAATCAAGAAACTCGCCGGAATCGGACGAACAACCTCACCGGAACCGGAGAATTCCAGAATCCGGTCGATAGCTCACCGCCGGCGAGCCCAAATCAGTCTAAAACACGAGCTTTCACCGGGGAACGTAACACGAACCATTTCCCCAACAAAAACATCAACAAAGCGGCTCGGAAGTGAGCCAAAACACTCACCGATTCCGGCCAAGTCGCGAAGCCGGCGGTCAGCCGATTTTCCGACGAGTCAAAAACGAACACCACACTCACAAATTATTACATGTATTCATTCCTCTTCCTACGATCTATCTAATGCTGGAAACATAAACAAGAACCAATGAATGAGTCAAAAATCCGACCAAAAGCTCAAGAACTCCGGCGAGCTTCTAAAATTTCGATTTGCTTAATTCCAAGCTCCAAAAATCAATTAAAAATCATCAAAACATTCATCACAACACACACAATCCATTCATATCACCAATTATGAAGAACAATCGAAAACAAAGATTCCCCCAAATTAAATCAATTAATTCGAAAATAATTAAATAATTAAAAATAATAAAAACTCAGAAATCATACCCACGTGAATTCTGATGATGGATTTGGATAGAGGATGATGAGAGATTCGATTCGACTACTAGAGTGTCGAAATCGGATTCCGATAACGCCTTCAAATTTGAGTTTGATTCTCAAGAACACGAAGAACACGTTTCTGGAATATATTTTCCAATTTTACCCCTGCTCTAATTAACGGTGACAGTCAAAATTAACGGAATTTGGTCAAAGGGGTGCAAATCGAAGCGATATTTAAACATAAGGGTGCATTCTGCTACAGAACATTATTGAGGACCAAATCGAAAAAACGTCCAAAGTAAAGGGGTGCAAACTGCTATTTACTCTAATTATAAATATCATGTATACATGTTATCAATATGTGTTATTTAACAATGATTATTGTGCGATAAATAAAGTAATCCTCGTTCAAGGATTGAGGCGGGTTCGACGAATGAGTTCATGTTCGGAGTCTCTTCGACCCCGAAGTGACCGATCACCCATACCTAAATTATTGTCTAATTTTTACACATGTTTTTACACTAATTTCATTAATTTAAAAATAAATAAGTCATAAACATGTGAATAAACTACTTGTAATATGTTATTTATGTTATATCAATATTTAATAATACATTATATATTAAATATTTGAATTATTCAAATATATTGCGTAGTACAAGAAAAGTTCGACTTTGATGCAAAAAAATAATATATATTATAGTTATCGATACATGTACAAAATATTTGTTTAGTTAAAAGAAAGATAAAAAGAACCACACATAATATTGTTTTTAAAACTTAATATTAATATTTTATAAGACTGGTAGTATATATGATTCTGTATGATATTTTAAGTATTAAAAAAATAAAGTTTAATAAATATCATAAATCACCTTAATTTTTACTCAAAAATTTAAATAATAATAAATATAGTGTTATGCCACATTTTGGCATAGTCCAAATTTTTCCGTTTAATAATTATTAATTCAGATTAATAATTAATTACTTGACCACTAAGTTGTATCCTCTCTCTGAAACGAGGAAAAAATCAATCTCAATCAAACGATATTCTTCAAATCATGGAAAGAAATGCGGAGATGCCGCGAGATTGTAGGAAAACGTGTTAAAACCGGACTATTTATGGGAATGAGATGTGGATGGATAAATCCGGACTATTTATGGGAATGTGGTGTGGATGGATAAACGCTGACTATTTATGGGCTTATCCAATGACTTGTTTTCTAAAAACTACGTGAGGCTTGATCCCTATATAAAATGGTACGTAGGCACCTTGTATGATACGACAATTGACACTCGGGAAAGAGGAAGAGAAATAACCCATTCTCTATTCAATTTCCGAGGAGTCATCATACGAGCTCAGCCCCCAAACATCCAAAAATCACAAATCCCCCTATTTTCATAATTCGTTATTCCAGCAACCTCCGATTTGTGTTGTTACGAAATTCCTCCAACAACATATAGGATAAGAAAGATGTGAGGTTTATGTCATATGATTTTTAGCTCAAAATCAAAAAGAATCATGTAGCTTAATGGTTATAAGGATGGTTTCTTTAGCGAACGGTTCGATCCCCGACTAAAACATTATTTTCTTAATTTTTTTTAGATAAGAGAGTAGTGGCATGACATGTAATTTTCTAACATGTAAGGATAAAATGATAATTTCACGGGGATTTATTAACTCAAATACCCCTAAATTATCTCACTATTCTCCTATTAAATATATATTAGTGATATTAGTGACAATAGATTAGAAAAGTCAAAGTCAAAACAATGAGCTGTCACTTGACATTTTTTGTATATTCTGTTAGTTTGTTAGTTCCCGCCAAAAGTTAGTTAGAGATTAGAAACTACTCATTCTTCTTGTATAGTTAGTATAAAAGGAAGTATGAGATGATGTACAGGATTGATCTTTTGTATTCAAGTTTTACAAGTAATGAAATAGTTAAGCTCTTTTACAGAAACTATCATGGTATCAGAGCCTATGGCGACTTGATCTTCCACGCTGTGTTTTCGTTTGCATTTCTAAGTCTTCATTCTCGTCTTCTTCGCGAATTCTCGATTTGATTCAGGTGTTTTCTAAACCTCCATTATCGTCTTCTTCGCGAACTCTCAATTGATTCAGGTGTTTTTTTTCTGTTTTTTACACAGATTTGAGTCTTTTTCTGCAAATAAGTTGTTGCGAATTGTTCTATAGACAAGTTTTTCTCTGAATTCAATCTTGATACTTCGTTTTCTTCCGAATTCTTGCAAAATTAGCTTGCATATTCTTATGATTTTCTTGTTCTTTGAAGGTTTTGATTGTTGTGACTGATTGACGTAGATCTCTATATCTGCTATCTCTATAATTCCAGTTTTTCTTTCTGCACGCAAACTGTTTGATAAAATTACTCTTTGGAAATATTGATACTTTTGTTCGTATCAATTACAATTGTCTTAAACTTGAATATTACCGCTGCTAATATTGTTAATAATCACGATCCGTCTAGTGTCTACTATATTCATCCTTCGGATGCTTCTTCAACTCAGCTTGTTTCTGTTAAATTTGATGGAATTGGTTTCAATAACTGGAAACGGTCAATGCTGTTAGTCTTATCAGCTAAGAATAAGATAGGGTTTGTTGATGGTACTATACCAGCACCTGACAAAGTTTCACCTGAATATAAGTTCTGGTCAAGATGTAATGATCTTGTGATTTCCTGGATTATCTTTAATCTTGATGCAACAAAAGCAAAAAGTGTCTTGTTTCTGCAAACTGCAAGAGAAATCTGGTCTGATTTGGAAGAACGCTATGGTTATGCGTCCATGACAGAAGTGTATTCTCTGGAACAAAGACTATCTGAGATGATGCAAGGTTCAAAGAATATATCAGAGTTTTTCACTGCTATCAAGACTGTCTGGGATGGACTTTCAGATGCTAATCCCTTACCAAGCTGTACTTGTGGTTTATCTCAGAAAATCCAGGAGAAGCAACAAGATCAGAAATTACTTCAGTTTATGATGAAGTTAAATGATAATTTTGCTGCAGTTAGGGCTAATGTTCTCATGATGCATCCTTTGCCAAATGTTTCAGCTGCTTATCGACTCTTTGCTCAAGAAGAGAGACATAAGGAGATATCTCAAGCTTCTTTACAAACTGATCCATGGCTTTTATTGCAGATAAGAGGAATAATAGCAACAGAGTTGGCTTCTCACATACTCCTGGAAATGGATTCTCACATACTCCTGGAAATTCTCAGTATAGAGGAAATTACTCTGGTTCTAAGAAGTTTGGTTCTAAACCTGGTTCAAACTACTACTGTACACACTGCAAAGTACCAGGACACAGTGTTGATAGATGTTTCAAGTTACATGGCTTCCCTACTGGCTATAAAGGAGGATATAAGGATACTAGAGTGGCTGCTCTTGTTCAAAGTTCTGATGAGTCTGATTCACCTACTGATAATGATCATAAGGTTGATGCTTCTTTCAGTCAATCCAGTCATATTTCTCCTGAACAGTACAACCAATTAATGGAGATTCTTACCAAGCAACATATGTCTGAAAATCAGCAGATTGCACACAACAATGATGCAGAGTCTTCTCATACTGCTCTTCTTACAGGTAAGGCTTGCTTACTTTCCTGTTCTAAATCAGAATGGTTGATAGATAGTGGAGCTACAGACCATATAACAAATAATATAGAAGATTTTTATGTTTATAGAGTTATTTCTGAATTTGACAATATTATCACTATTCCAAATGGTAGTAAAGTACTGGTTACTCACATTGGAGATGTTTTGTTACATGGTAACATTTTACTCAAGGATGTTCTGCTTGTCCCTTCATTTCACTTCAAACTTATTTCCACTCATAAGCTGTGTCTTGATCTTAGTTGTCAATTGATATTCAATTCTGATTCTTGTTTCCTTCAAGACCATTCATAGAAAGGTCCACCAATTCTTCTTGGTAAATTGAGTAATGGCCTGTATAGTGTGGACAAAGCTGTTATGAAGCATTCTTCTTCTTTAACTATTCAAGCCTGCCTCAGTGCTTCTTCAATTCATTCTGCAAGTCTATGGCATATGAGATTAGGTCACTTACCCTTTCATCAAATGAAGTTAGTAGTTCCATCATGTGATGTGAAATCCCTTAGTTCAGAACATATTTGTCAAGTTTGTCCATTAGCTAAGAAAACTAGAAACTCTTTTCCTTCAAGTTGTATTAAAACCACTGCTATTTTTCAGCTCATTCACATTGATATCTGGGGACCATATAAGGTCAAAACTTCTACTGGTTGTAATCAATTTCTTACAATTGTTGATGATTTTAGCAGATTTACTTGGGTACATCTTATCAAATATAAATCTGATGTTCCTACCGTGTTTGCAAATTTTATATCCTTTGTCAAAAATCAATTTCAGACTTCTATTCTTTGTGTAAGATCTGATAATGCTTTAGAACTTACAGCTGGAAAAATGAGAGATTTGTTCCTAAAAGAGGGTATAATTAATCAGACTTCCTGTGTATATTCTCCACAACAAAATGGGGCTGTGGAGAGAAAACATAGACATCTTTTAGAAACTGCTAGGGCATTATACATTCACTCTAAAGTTCCTGCTAGGTATTGGGGTGACTGCATTCTCTGTGCCACTTATCTGATAAACAGGATGCCATTGAAAAGCATAAATCTTCAAACTCCTTATTTCAAACTTTTCAATTCACATCCTTCTTTAACAAACCTTAGGTGTTTTGGTTGTCTTTGTTACATTTCTACTCTGAAGGTAAATAGATCAAAATTTGATAATAGAGCTTCTCCTGCTGTTTTTTTGGGATATCCAGTTCATGTTAAAGGATACAAAGTCCTGGATCTTGTTACAAACTCTATCACAATATCAAGAGATGTCATTTTTTATGAATCTCATTTTCCTTTTCATTTACTTCAACCAAATGGTCATCCATACAGAAATTCTATTTTCTTGCCTCATATGACTAATACATCTACTTCTTCCTTTGACATTCCACTTTCTGATTTTACTTTTTCATCAATTAGTATTGATTTTATAACTACTCCAAATATTTCTTCTGATACTCAAACTCCAAATATTCTTTCTGATACTGCAACTCCAAATATTTCTTTTGACAATCATGGATCAAATTCAGAACACAATCCTGGTTCTTCTCAGTCCATTGATATTAGTGATTTGTCTAGCCCAGAGATTTCAGATGTAGTTGTTCCTATCAGACAATCTACAAGGATCAGAAATCCTCCTGCTTACTTGAATGAGTATCAATGTCATTACAGTCAAAGTACTCTTTCAAATCCTCACTGGTGCAACCTTATATCCAACTCCATGTTACCTACTTCTCATACTCATTTTGTTAACAATTCTGTCACTGTTACTGAGCCATCCTCCTATTTAGAAGCCTCAGGAAATCCTTTATGGGTAGAGGCTATGCAAAAGGAGATTCAGGCACTCCAAGATAATAATACTTGGACATTAACAGATTTACCTAAAGGAAAGAAACCTATTGGTTGTAAATGGGTGTACAAGGCTAAATTGAAAAAGGATGGTTCTCTTGAAAGATGTAAAGCTAGATTAGTAGCAAAGGGGTTTACACAGAAATATGGGATTGATTATCAAGAGACTTTTTCTCCTGTTGTTAAAATGAACACTGTCAGATGTTTGATTGCTTTGGCTGCTCACAAGAAATGGAAACTTTATCAGCTTGATGTGAATAATGCTTTTTTGCATGGAACTTTAAAAGAGGAAGTCTATATGAAGATTCCAGAAGGTATTTTACACTCTCCACATCAGGTATGCAAGTTGAATAAATCCATATATGGTTTAAAACAGGCTTCAAGGGAATGGAATGAGACCTTAGTGGATGAGCTTATAGCTCAAGGTTTTTATCAGTCAAAGTTGGACTATAGTTTATTCATCTTCAAAGATCAAACATATATCACTATTGTGGTTGTATATGTAGATGACATTCTGGTTATTGGCAGTATTTTTTCCAAGATAGAGGCTCTCAAAAAGCATCTTCACTCTACTTTTACTATCAAAGACCTTGGAGAATTACATTATTTTCTTGGTATTGAGGTTAGCTATTTACCTGAAGGCACTGTCCTTAGTCAGACAAGGTACTCTAAAGAAATTTTGCAGACAGTTGCTGTTGATTTATCCAAGAAAGCTTTAACTCATTTGCCTATTAATACCAAACTTACAGCTGATGATGGAGAATTCTTCAGTGATGCAGAGTTATACAGGTCTATAGTTGGCAAGTTAAATTTCTTGACCAATACTAGGCCTGACTTGAGTTACACAGTTCAAGTTCTTAGTCAGTTTTTACAAAGGCCTAGAGTACCACATTTTGAAGCATTGGTTCACACTCTCAGATATCTTTCCACTACCATAGGTCAAGGTATTCTTTTGAAGGCATCAGACTCTATTACTTTGCAAGCTTTTTCAGATTCTGATTGGGCTTCTTGCCCAGATACAAGAAGATCTGTTACAGGTTATGTTCTGTTACTGGGAAATTCTCCTGTGACTTGAAAATCTAAGAAGCAATCCACTGTATCCAGGTCTTCCTCAGAGGCTGAATACAGGGCCATGGCTTCTGCAGCATCAGAGGTTGTGTGGACTGTCAGATTATTGGAAGAATTGGGTGTTCATAATTTAAAACCAGTACAGTTACAGTGTGATAATCAATCAGCTTTGCATATTGCCAAGAACCCAGTTTTTCATGAAAGGACAAAACATATAGAGATTGATTGTCATTTTACTCGAGAAAAGGTTTTGAAAGGCATTCTGCAACTTACTTATCTTCCTACCAAGAGTCAATTAGCTGATGTTCTTACAAAAATTGTTCCTTCTCCACAGTTTAAGGACTTGTTATTCAAGTTGGGTATGGTTCATTCTTCACCACTTCCCAACTTGAGGGGGGATATTAGTGATATTACTGACAATAGATTAGAAAAGTCAAAGTCAAAACAATGAGCTATCACTTGACTTTTTTTGTATATTCTGTTAGTTTGTTAGTTTGTTAGTTCCCACAAAAAGTTAGTTAGAGAATAGAAACTACTCATTCTTCTTGTATAGTTAGTATAAAAGGAAGTATGAGATGATGTACAGGATTGATCCTTTGTATTCAAGTTTTACAAGTAATGAAATAGTCAAGCTCTTTTACAGAAACTATCAATATAGAAGAGAGATTAAAAAAAAAACATAGCCATAGTGAATTGAGGGTTGAGACTTGAGACCCAATCGGTATCCAAAAGACAATGAGATCGATCAACTACTAGTTGATATGTGGCAGCATTAATAAATGCCCTAATGATAGGTAACAAAAAAATTAAATACCATCATGGTGTACTAGTATATATGTTTGATTGATGTGATATTTTTCCTCATTTTATATTTATTTTTTACATATATTCATATTTGATTGTAGTACTACCACAAAAGATATAGAGAATCTATTTTATTATTTATAGTATACAAACTTAGTAGAAAAACATGAAAAAAAATACTTTGAATAAACTCTAGACGCTTTTTGATGATTCCTTAAAACTTTAAGATTCCCCTGACTGCGGGCTACTATGGTACTCCCTCCGTCCCATCCGTCCCATTCATTTGTTTATATTTGGGTCGAGAACGGAGATTAAGAAAAATTAATAAAATTGAAGAGAAAATAGAAAAAATGAATTTAGTAGTATAATCAATCAATATTTAATATATAAAGTGAGTATAGTGGAAGAAAGTAGTGGAAGTAGTTGATTTTTATATTGTAAAAATTTACTACTTTTAAAATTTTTAGAAATATAAAAAATTGAGAGAGACATTCCAAAAATAAGGGTAAAGAATTGGTTGGGACAAGGAGTACAAGTTTCAAAAATATAATTTATACGCTGAAAATAGGATGAGTAATATTAGAAGGGGATTTAAAAAACAAATAGAAAAGACTGGCGGCTACTTGTAAATTGTAATGATAGTTACTTAAGTTTAAAAACTCCAGCTAGTAATTTGGAATTAACTTTACAACAGCATGGAGATTTAGAGACACAACAGGTTACCTTAATTATCGACATTGATTCCTTTTTAATACTCCTATAAAAGTAGTATATTAACAACATTCCTTCTAGCGCCATCTTTAATCTTAACCATTTGTTAACTAACATTTGAAGTTATAACTAACTGAAAATGAGAGCTAAACTTCTGTTTGGCTTGCAGTTATTATAAGCACTAATTAACATGCAACCTAATTAGATTGACAAGTAATTAGTTACCCTGATAATGATTTATATAATTCAAATTTAAATTTTCATGGTTTTTTTCCTTTTAATATAAATTTAACGTTTGTTGAGGAACCGATTTCACTTCTCACGAGAGACCGGAAAAGAAACTCAAACATATTGATGAAACGCATTTCATTTTGCTTATTTATAAATTTGTGTAGTACATTATATCTTTTTTTATGACATGCATGAATGCAGCAAACTTTATATATTATATTAAAAGAATAATATTAGGGGTATCAAATTGATTCCCAAAATGGATCTCAAAATATCACATATCATGTTTCGATCGACTACAACTCGATTAATAATAATGAACCCTCTGCATTCACATTAATTAACTCAATAAAATCATCCCAAATTGCTATATCACCAATGCTACATCATTGGATACCCAAATCGATAAATTTAGCATTACTCTAAATATAAGTCAAAATCAAATTGAAAAAATCGTAATATTAGGGGTATGAAACGTAACAGTCTTTTGACATGTACACGCACCTGCAGAGTGAGGGTTTATCATGGACCACTCACTAGCATTCACTAACAATCAATGTAACAAAATTTAATATGAATTTTCTAAAAAAAAAACATGTAAAATTTAGTTAGTGATGGGCGGTGAATTGAACGGTGATGAAAGAATTTGTTGAAAAATCACAAGAAATATATGAATTGGTTGGATATTTTTCAACCTAATGAAGTAGACCATTTGAATAGATATAGAATAAAGATTAATCAATGCATTTATGGTTGATTAAAATATGTAGGCCGGGTAGGTGTTTGTTTGATAATATGAAAATTTAAATTTCTTTTTGATTTTATTACAACTTATTATTAAGTACAAATTATTATTACTAGCTTTATACCCGTGCAATGCACGTGAAGATTTATAAATTATTTATATAAATATATTTTATAAATTTTATTTATTTTTCCAAATTTTTGTTTATTTTTAATCATATATTAGATACCGTACATAAAAATTTTTTTGATATATTTTCTACAAACTTCTGGGCAACACGTTTCCTTATGTGTGTCATCCGTGTCTAGGTCTATAAGTGTCTTTTGCTACCATCATGCATTTTACATATCATGTTTTTCGTTTTTAATTATAAATATAATTATAAATTTACTAATTTAGCCCTGACGACCAAACCACCTAAACTCTCTTATGCCAATTATATATAGGATATAATATAATTATTTTGTAATGAATGTTTGGTGGGTTTGATCCATTAGAATGAAAAAACGTACATTCATTAATCAGATAAAATAATTCCAGGTTTTTTCTGAATTTATATATGTTCTCATTCCAGTTGAAGCTCCTAAAACTGAAATTGGACAAATCGACATTTAACAGATTTATTAGCAAAACAAAAAAGATAGTCATTTAAAGCCCAATGATTGGGCCCAAATTATCAAATTTGAGTTCACAAAGAAAATGGGCTAAAACTGGGGTTGTTCCACTACAGAAAGTGAACAAAAATTGCCTTGAACCACGGGGCCCAAAGTAAAATACCACCCCATTCCTGTACATACATGGTGATCAACTGATCAGGGTGGCAGCGGTCTAGTTAAACCTGTCAATTAGCATAAGAGCCTGTTTGTCAACCATATAAAGCCACGGGTTTAAAATGATTTTTTATTTTAAGTTAAAAAATGAGTGTTTATGTAATAAGTTAAAAAATAATTTAAATTTAAAAAATAGTTTAAAACCAGAAGTTGATATTAGGTACTTTTTGAATAATTTATTTTATTTTTGTGATTTTATTTAAGAAAAGTTAGTGTTATCATTCAAATGAAGTATTTATTAATTTTTTTTATTTTAATATTTTTAATAACTCATAAGTTAGTCATAATACAAAATTACCCAAATAGATAATTTTCACTTTTCACTTATTACATTAAACAATTTTAAATTATAAGTAATAATTTTAAGTTTAGCCAAACGATCTCTAAGTCGATCGTAAATTCCTAAAGAGAATTGTTAGGGAACTAACAAAATATCCCGAAAAATCTCCCAAATGACATGGCAAATCCACATCGTTATCCACATCAGCATCATATATTTTTGGATATTTATCAAAAATACCACTTTTTTAAAGTTTTTTTGCGATTTTACCATCTTCTCAAAATATTTACAAAAATACCTTCTTTTTAAAAATAATTTGCGAAAATACCATCTTTTAAAAAGATTTTTGCAAAAATACGTTCTGCAACTAAATACAACCTACGTAGGTTGCATCCGGTTGCATGTGTGATTGCAACTAGATGCAACCGGATGCAACTTTTCAAATACAATCTACGTAGTTTGCATCCAGTTGCATATGTGGTTGAAACTAGATGCAACTAGATGCAATTTTTTAAAAAATAATTGAAAAAACGGCTAAGAATTCAAAAAAATATATTAATAAAAGGGGTAAACTTGTGGGATAGGGCTAAGAATTGATGTAAACAACCCTAAAATCAGTGTAGGTTAGGGTTTAGAGTCTAGGGTTTAGGGTTTAAAGTATATTGTACACAGAAGGAAAATAATTTAACAATTACAAAGACAATAACGCATTGGATCTCCAGGATATTCAACGCAATAGCCTCCTAATCCTTTGCCACACCTCAGATTACACATACCATTGCATCTTATTTCTTGTGCAGTCCCTGGCATGCAATTGCTTCCCATTGGATTATCAATACAACATGTTAATGCTTCAACTCGACCTATACCCATTTCATAATCTAACAAATTTTAAAAATATAAAAATTAGTATGAAAAACTAAGAGAGTCCCGATACTTGACCTGGCCATTCTTCTGTTCTTATTTCCACTACAATACATCAGGCTTTTTTTGACGGAGTTTTTGCACGAATGGTTGTATGTGTTAACAGCATTGTATATGCACGAAATTGTTAGGTTAATTTGCCTGATTTGTGTAGTTGAAAATGTTAAGTGTTAGATTTACTTCCGATACAAGCAATGTACACTGCAACAAATCCGTCGTAATTGCCCAGATTAATTTGTTGTAGTGGTAGGCTGGTAGCATAGGTAGTTCATTTTTAGTATAAATTTTAAGTAAATAAAAATCGTGTGGGAAACTAATTAATTAATGAGTTGACATCTTTAGTAGTACGTTCTTATATTTGTAAATACATTTTGGAACAGAAATTTAACATGTCCTTTTTGAATATTGAATTCCGCTGAACACTAATTTTTTTTCGATTGTAATGTGTTGGACCCTTTTACTTAAATCATATCCAAAAAATTTCAACTCAATTCGTCAACCCCTCTGTTTCGTAAGTGATAGTGTAAATAAATTAATTAGTATCGAAATACTTGCAAGTTGCAAATAATTATGACTTATAGACTACTTAATTATCTAAACTAGTAAAATAATTATGCATTACTCGACGGCTCGTGTGGGCTACACTTTGGAGCTAGGGTAGATTTTTTGAATTGATTCTCAAATGTCAAGTATATTGTTTTAATTGATTAAAATGAAATAAATCTCTTGCATTCACATTAATTTTATCAATTAAATTTTTTTAATTTGACGTCTTATTCCTGTCACGTTATCCGGAAAAGATTTTTGCGAACAAATTTGGGGTATGTAACATTACCCTTTTCAGAAAATGAACACGAAATCTCGGGCTTATAATGTAGTAATTCTGGTTATCGCATGTAGAGTGTCATTCTAGAGAGAACTCGTTATATAGAGAGTCCGGGAGAGAGAACCACTATATAACATATATATTTTTTATTTTTTTATTAAATATAATTACAAATGTTAATTAGTAAATCAAAAAATAAAATTAAACTACTTTTTTTTATTAAAAAATCATTAAAAATTAATGAAATAGTTCAAAGTGATTCTACAGTAGAATCACACTTATTCAAAATAATTCTACAGTAAAATCAATTTTTTGTTCAAATTTTGAATATTTAATTTTTTATAAATTTATATATAATTAATATTCTATATTAGAATCAAAATTTATATTTTTTAAAATAAAAATTTTAAATTATTTGAGAGATTTGATGTAGAACCAACGATTTTCTCCGATTCTTTATATAATTAGATGGTTCTCTCTAAAACAATGACCATAGTATATATTCTAAACGCATGTTTTCAAATCCTCTCCTCTCAATATTAGTTGTTTCCTTAAAAATTTCGACAGAAAAATAATTTTACTTTTTTTTTTAAATTCACATTTTTAAACAAGACTTCAGATATTTTGGTAATAAGATATACTGTACATAGGTTTGGCATGCATATCGACGTATTTTGGATCACATTTCACATTTCATTAATTTTTATTTGTTTTGAAGTTTTGACATCAAATTTTATCTTATTATTTGTGAAATGAGAGTAACTTTTGATAAGAATTGCATCCGATCCATCCAAATCTATACTATATAATTAAAGTCGAAACATTAAAAATTTTAGTTTTCTGTTTTCGGTACTTTATTCTATTTAATAAATAATAAAATAATATAAAATTAGTAACTAGATGATTTCCTTTTATAATTAAAACACGTTTTTCTAACAAAGTCTACTCATTTTTCAAAAATATCACGGAAAATTATCTTTAAATTAAAAAATATTACATTTTATATTTGTTTTCACCTTTTTTCCAAAAATATCACGGGCAATTATTATTTTTAAATATATATTAAATCAAATTTATTATATACACATATAAATATATATTAAAATTTCATCAAAAAAATATAATTACAAAAATCTAAATAAAAATAATAAAATATTAAAAAAAACCGTGTATCGCACGGGATATAAGCTAGTACTATATTAAAGTCGAAACATTGAAAATTTTGGTTTTCAGTTTCGGTTTCGGTTTCGGTCATTTATTCTATTTAATAAATAATAAAATAATATAAATAGTAATTAACTTATTGCCTTTTATAATTAAAACACTTTTTTTCTAACAAAATCTAATCTCTTTCCACAAATATCACGAACAATTACCTTTAAATTAAAACATATCCCCTTTTATATTTGTTCTCACTAAAATCTATTTTTTCCAAAAATAACAGGTGCAATCCTTATTTATTTATTTTATTACCTATTTTATTACTTTTAATTATTTAAAAAAACTTACATATTTCAACATGTCAATGTATATTTTTTAACAAATACAATTAATATTATTAAAACACTTCTAAAAATATCAAGGGCAGTTACTTTTTTTAATTAAAACATGTTAGTTTTTCTATTTGTCCTTATTATTTGTATTTTATAATTAAAACACTTTTTTCTAACAAAATCTACTTCTTTTCTAAAAATATCACGGACAATTACATTTAAATTAACACATATTACATTTTATATTTGTTCTCACTAAAATCTATATTTTTCAAAAATATCAGGTGCAGTTCTTACTTATTTATTCTACTGCTTTTAATTATTAAAAAAAAACTTAACTATTTTAACATGCCGACATATTTTTTTAACAAATGCAAATAATATAATTAAAACACTTCTTAAAATATCACGGACAATTACTTTTTTTAATTAAAAAATGTTAGTTTTTCTATTTGTTCTTATTATTAATATTATTTTAATGAATAATAAAATTATATTAATAATGCCTCATTTATCTTACTCAGCCCCATTTGTATTTTTTTTCTATATTCCATTTAATATTTAAGTTTCTCATTTTATAATATATCATATTAATTTTTTTTTAATTTAATATTTTTCGTTCTCATTAATTTTTTAATTTGTCAATTTTTAATTTTCTTTGATATGAATAATAAAATAATATTAATAATACCACATTTATCTTTCTCAGACCCATTTGTAATCTTTATTTTTTTTCTATATTCCATTTAATATTTAAGTTTCTCATTTTATAATATATCATATTAATTTATTTATTTTAATTTAATATTTTTCGTTCTCATTAATTTTTTAATTTGTCAATTTTTAATCTTCTTTGATATGAATAATAAAATAATATTAATAATACCACATTTATCTTTCTCAGACCCATTTGTAATCTTTATTTTTTTTTCTATATTCCAATTAATATTTAAGTTTCTCATTTTCTATATTATTTTTGTCATTTTTTCATAAAAAAACTTCTAGGAAAGCAAACAAAATGGTTAGGGTTGATATGTTTGGAATGATGATAAGAAAATACTCATGACAAGAATTTGATCATGATGTCGAAGCTGAGAGTCAAAAAACTAAATAACAGCAGCTGATAATCAGGAAACTAACTAGAATGCACTTTATTTATCCAAGAACTAAAAGCCACATCAAATGTATGGAAGATATTCTGTCATCAAGTTAGGAAGCAATTCAGTAGCAAGCCAACAAACGTCTAATCGAGCAACAAGTGTTTCAGTGGTAAGTCTGCCAAAACAACTCAGTAGTGGTGGGTCAATAAGGATGAGAGATGTTTTATCTAAGGATGAAGCTAAGTATATCTGTTCTACGGATAAAGCTATGGAAGTCTTATCTCATCTACGGATAAAAGCTGAAAACATCTTATCTCATCTATGAATAAAAGATGAGAACATCTTATCTCATATACGGATAAAAGCTGAGGACATCATATCCATTTACGGATAAAGCTGAAGATAGTTGATCTATAGATACAACTAAGGATGTCATGTTCTATCTATGGATGCAGCTAAGGATGTCATGTTCTACCTATGGATACATCTCAGGATATTACTTCTACTGATATTCTGATATTACTATTCTACGGATAAATGAAGTAGAACAGTAGTCTACGGATAAAGAATTAATACGCCTACTGATATTCATCTCATTCAACAAGAAAAGCAAATCTATATAAAGAAATCTTTTGAAGTTTTCTATAATTAACAGGTTGAATGGATGACAGTCTCAGAAAAACACTTAGGCTCTCTTGTATCATCTGTGTAAGTAGCTAAGTTTGTTTATACAAACCTAGAGAATTCTTCAATATATATCTCAGGTGGGCTTTTTCGATAAACCCACCTGAAAAGTTTAAAAAGTTTGCTTGTCTCCTGCATTTCTTTTTAACTTGAAGAATTCATTATTGTTCAAAGCTTGACTGGATTTTAGTTAATTTACAAACTCACATGTTCATACTCGAAAAGGTTTGAATTTTTTTTGTAAATTAACTAGATTGTATTCAACCCTCCTTCTACAATATAGGTTGCATTGTTCTGGTAATAACAATTGGTATCAGAGCAAGCTTCAAACAAACTTGAAGTTTAAAGATCAAAAGCAACTGCAACCACGGAGAGAGGTGACAACGAAGAAGCCGGGAAAGATGAATCAGTTCTGAGTGCTCTTCTCAAATGTTCCGAAGACAACAGAGAAGTCAGACACGAGGGCAGCAAGATTATTCTTAATAAACTTGTACATGACATGTATGAAGATTTCCTGAGCCTCAAATCTCATAACGCTAGAAGGGACATCATTCATACAAATCATGGAGAAACTGAACTAGTCCAAGAGAAAAGATTGTGCCTACTCACACAGAAACTTGACTTGTTTCACTATGAAACGGGCGAAGAATTGTCTGATTTCCTTTCAAGATTTCAGAGATTTTTACAAGATTCAAAGCAGTGTGGGAAGGAGTTTTCAAGCAAGGACTCAAACTTGATGTTTGCAGAATCTTTACCCTGGAAATGGAAGCATATATTTGTGTTGATCAAAAACACCCTTGCGTCCAAAGATCTAAATCTTGGCAATCTGTTAAGTACTCTCGAAGCCAGTAAACTTGAGGATGTGCAAGACGCAAAGATTATCAGAGATAAAAGGGAAAAAGAAACCAGAGATGTGGTCATCTCCAACCAAGATTTGAAAGAAGAGGAAAGAACAGAAGCAGCAAGCTCAACATTCAACTTGAAGATCTGTGAATGTATCAGAACCGCATCAGACAAGGGCAAGGAAAGAATGACACTGGAAGGTGAAGTCCTTTTTGAACAAAGGGTCTCAGCTGAAGAGGGTTATTCAAATTCAACAGAGGAATCTATCAACCTTCTCACGACCAAAGAAAATCAAGAAGCAAGTTCAACCAGCAATCAGGTATTTTCTTTAAAGCCAACAAAGCAGGTTAAAGAAGTATGGTGTAGCACTGTAATGAGTTTAATTGATGAATTACATGATGTGCGTATTCCTCTTAACATTCTCATTGAAGAAAATATCAAACTCAAAGCAACAAATGTTATGCTTAGTGAGATAAATGCTATGTTGGAAACTCATGTCTCTGAGTTTGAGAAAACAAAAGTTGATTGCCTAAATGAAAAACAAGAACTTGAGGTTGTCTTAAGAAGAGAAATGGTTCTGAAAGAGCAGCTGAAAAGGGAACAAGAAGTTATTGCAAAGTGAAATAATTCCAGTTACATTGTGTCCAACATTATCAAGACTCAAAGAATGGACACATTTTGCAAGGAGCCCTAGAATTACAATAAAAAGAAGCTAGAGGATGTGGAGACTGCTCCAACGATGGTAAAACCATTCAGGAGTAATCAGACTCTAGAGAAACTGAGCAAGAAGTTTGGACCGGGTTTCAAAAACCGTGTTCAATCATTTAGCAGCAAAACCATCAAGGAATAAGGGTCAAAGGCAGATGCAAAAAAGAGCAAGAATGAACCAACAATGATTAATAGTAATAACAACTACCTATCAGAAGAAAGTACTTTCAGAAGGCCATATATTCGATGTGGTAGTGTTAATCACTTGTATACTAATTGCAAATCTGTTCGAACAAGGTCTACTCAACTGCTTATGACTGATATGCCTGTCATGCATCACATTTTTGCTCATAATGCTTAAGACTCAACCAGATATGCCAACATGCCATTTGTTCCTCATCCATATTGGTATGAATTCAATATGCCTCAAATGTCATGGAGCATGCCTGACTTGAATGATCTGTATGCTCAAACATTTCCTTGTCGAGCATCAAACTTCGATGTTTCAGAGCAACTTGTGGATGCCAATCTTCTAAAGCAAGTACCTAGGGATAAAATTGATTTGAATCCTTTGAAGCCCAAAGTTCAGAAAGAGAAGATGACAGTCATAAAAGCTAAAAGGTCAAAACTCAAGGAAACTTGGGTACCAAAGCCTGCTTGATCCGGTTTTGAAAGTGTGCAGGAGGAAGAAAATGAAGCCATGGCTCCTCGGCTATGGAAGCTCTAGACTCCTAATAGAGTTTCTATCCTGCTCACAAAATGCTCAGAGGAAAGTAGCTCTTCCACCAGTCTGTGGAGATGATATTTGTAGTCATGATTAAGGAATGCAGCATGACTTCGGCAAATAATGTCATCATCTAGGGTTGAAGCACTAGTTGATGGATATAAACATAATTTTCTATGTATCAGTCAAGTATGTGACAAAGGAAACTTTGTATTTCAGCCTGCATTGTCAAAAGCTAGAAAGACAATGAAGTGGTTAACACTGGACACTTGATAGAAAAGTGTATGCAGCTGATTACAACTCCGCATTGGTGGATTGTACGTCTTGTCTTCTATGTGACAAGGCAAAATCAGGTCTATAGTAACCAGTGCATCAGAAACTGTCTCAAGGAAGGATCTTGATAAGAGGAACTCCAGGTTTTTGCCAAGGATAGGTTAAAGGATGCATGCCATCAAGGGAAGCAAAAGAAGACCTCTATCAAGAACAGTACAGATCATACTTTTGATAAACTCTTTCAGCCACTGCACATAAAATCTCCTCAATGATTTAGCTCAAGAGTCTATTATGAAGAGGTTTCATGAAATAAATGACAATTTCTGCAGGGACTATGCTTGGAAAATCATGATAACTCATTGAGCTCTGAAAAGTTGTAGTATTTTCTACTTATTGCAGCCAAAGTGTTTTCTTGATCACACAAGCACTAGAAGGATGACTCATCAAACTGTGTGAATAGAGGAAGCCAACAATTTTCTCTTATCACTTTCTCAAGCCAAAGAAAACTTGGAAGC
Organism: Heracleum sosnowskyi; assembly: GCA_030848705.1. Classification (NCBI taxonomy): domain Eukaryota; kingdom Viridiplantae; phylum Streptophyta; class Magnoliopsida; order Apiales; family Apiaceae; genus Heracleum; species Heracleum sosnowskyi. The sequence goes on along the minus strand of CM061242.1, from coordinate 115,768,605 downwards.
TTGGCTAAAGGAGATCAGGGAATTTGCGTTGGGAACAAACTTGAAGAACATTTAGTCCATGATCAAAGACTTAACCCTCTCTTGGACGTTAAGTTTAACAGACATGTGGATAAAAGTTCCCAAGGAATTGATGAGTGGAAGAAAAGATCTATGTTAGTGGAAGTAAAGGTGAATCTGAGAGTGATGGTTTCTTCTACGTGCATTTCTGGTTATCTTCCATAAGAAATGACAACCATCTGTAGAAGATAATGAGCAACCAACCATGAAATCACATGTTCATTCCTGAAGGTCCTTCTGTAAGGATCACCTACTCAGGGGGAGCATATCTCAGAAAGTGTTAATCTACTTCTGTAACCTCAAGAAGACATCCTATCAAAGATCAGATCTCTCATCTACTCAGAAGCTGGACCATAAATCATTTCCTTGATTTTATATCTGGTGATGGAATTTTAGATGTCCAGTTTGGGAAAACAACTCAAGAAGAGTGTATGCAGCTGGAAAAACCTACAGGGTTTTTAATCGCAGAATCAACATTGTTATGGAATCTGTACATGTTGTTTTTGATGATGCCAGAATACAAGATCTTACTGATGAGGGTTTTTCATGAAACTCTCAGATTTGAGAATGAGGAGGACGGTCTCTATTATGATGATGAAGATGATGATTATGTGGATGAATCAGTACCTCCAAGAATGATTGTCTCGAATATGGATAACTCAAGTTCAAATGAGTCATCCATAGAAGGGACAAATGGAGCATCCGTAGGAAGCCAAAATGGAGCATCCGTAGGTGGATCACAACACAGAGTTACCACCCCAATAAACTCAGGGGGGTTTCTCTGAGTCAAGGATCAACCTCACATGATCATGCTGATGAGAATGATGTCGCATCTTCAAGACCTACACCTGTTGAGTATACTCTTCCAAGGCTAAATTGGTATCCAGTTAAACCAATTTGCACGGAAACTTGTTCCAAAATCCAGAAGAAAGTTCTCTTGAAGATATCTAATGGGTTGAAGGAATAAGGTGATCAGTACAAACACAGTCACTTGGATCAAGGCAAGATTTTCTAACTCCTGCTAACTTTCATGTCTACTTCCTGGACATCAAGTCTTTCTCCTTGAGTAAAAGTCTTGGTTAAAGAAATGAGTGGAACATCTGCCTCTCAAATTTCAAGATCTATTGTACTCAGACCAGTTTCTTCAAGGGTTTACACTAGAAGGATTCTGTATTGAACAATACAGTGGAAATACATTTTGATCCAAGTGTAACTCAACAAAGCAGACATGAGTGCCAAGCTACTTGATAAATCATTCTCTCTAGGATGGTAAGTAAGAGCATCTCCAATGGTGGAGAACCCTTAGCTAAAATCATAGGTGGATTGCCATAAATAAAAAAATTAGATAATGTGTAAAAAAAAATCCGCTCCAATGGGATAAAACTGTTAGCTAAAATTTTAGCCAACCTCTCCATGTTGGCTATTTTTGTCGAACCTCTATGGACCTGTAGTAAAACTCCACATCAATTATTACCATATTCAAATCATATATTCTATTTTTAATAACTTGAAATAATAATAACATTCTATTTTTAAAATATAGTCAACTAGTATAGCCAACCCCATTGGAACACAATATCTTACAGGTTCAGCAAATTTTACATAATCAGCATTTTATATTATTTTAGCTAACGATTTTAGCCAACACCGTTGGAGATGCTCTAAGTAAGGTATGCATAAACTCTCTTAATTTTTGAAGTCTCTCATGCAGCCAGTGTTCAAATGATTTTCTTGAAAACTAAGTTTTCCAAAAAGAGTGAAAATTTTGTCTAAGTCAAAATTTGCTTTGTCTATGGATATCTTTATCCGTAGATAGTCATTTATAACACTAGTATTATTTTCTTTTATTTTGTCTATGGATACTGTTATCCGTAGGTAATTTTCTACATCTATGGATACTACTTTTGTTCCTCTACAGATACGGCAAAAAGGTAGTATCTATATCTATAGAAAATTAAGTTCTAAAATATCAGCCGTTGTAAGTCATATATCCTTTAGCTGAGATACTTGTAGTATACATAATATCTGGCATTATTGATCAGTAGCTCTGCTGGAAGGCTGAAAATCTCATGCAAAGTAGATTTGAGGAGCTAAATGAGTATTTTTTTTTTTTAATTCTCATACCATCTATTGACAAAACTGAATTGAGTACCAAGGTAGAAAATTCATGTTTTGAAAAATATTTGGTGATCTATCTCATGACTAAGTAACAGTATGCCAGAAATTATGTTAACCACTTGTTTATGTACTAGCACCTAGATTTATCCTGGAATCATTTTTGTATCTCAAGAGATTATCAACCTTTCAGTACTTGATAACCTAAGAGATACTTGATGTGTTCTAATTGGCTACCTAGATGTTGATACTTGCAGGATAATTTCTTAACCAAAAAGACACAACACAATTATGCCAACTCCAAGGAAATAAGTTCAGATCATGGCTCAGAAGGAATGCTTAACTTAATGTCAAACCAAAAGATGTTGCTGAAATATCCAAGCATTTCTCAAAAGAGTCAAGCACATAAACTTCATGCACTGAGCTATTGGAAGAGTGATGTGCATGATGTAGTGGAACTACACTGTGTTCCTAGGGAACAACATTTAAAAGATATCTTACCAATACTCTTAATGCAGCAACTCTCTCAGGTTGACAAATGAGTTTGGTAGGTCATAATTCCTTATTCTCTTGCATATCTGTGTTAAATGCATGCAGCCAATGATTTTTGATCTCGGGAGTTATTTGTTTATTTTGTTGTGCTTTATTTGTTTTATTTTGTTGTCATGACAAATCGATATAGCTGAATGATGTTATGCATCAAGTGAAGTTATCTATGAAATGATCCTCTAAGTAATATTCAATGAGATAGCATGCTACTTTTCTCACTGGTATTAAATAGTTGATCATCTCTAGACGTTAACAAGCTAATGCATTGTTGTTCTTTGATTTTTCCTATGGATGAATATTCAGGGATATCATTTGTCAAATGTCGTACATTTAATGAATGATGTCAGCTGAATATGTGTCTTGAAAAGTCAAATAACTTGCTTGTCACATTGTTCAAAAGATATTGATTTTCTGTAATGTCACTTGTCTAGAGATATTTTTTTTAAAGAATTAGTTGAACATATTCATATGGCCAACTATTAATTTTACTCTTATCTCTACTCAAAAACCATTGTCATGATAACTTTTAATCTGTGCTGAGACGCATTTCACCCTAGGAACTCGAGTAGTTTTTGAATTTAAACTAGGGCGATTTAATGCACGTCTCTTCAGTCTTCCTAACCCCCGTTTAACCCTAGTTAAGCACAAGAGTTATCGAGAAACTCCCTGCCTATTTAAAGGCACAGGTTGAGCTCTCCTCCTCATCATCATCTCAATTTTCTTAAAACAATGCCACCTGGTATTCTTGACATTTCCCCTGAGAAATTCAACCAGTTGTCAACCGTAGAAAAGATTCTCCGTCTCCAGGAGAAGATTGACCAGCTAATACAAATTGAGCAGAATGAAGTGGACAGGATGAGAGAAGCCCTAGCTCTTCTGGTAGCCCGGAACATAAGGGGAGGCCCCGGGGATGGCCCTGATGGAGCTCCTGGGGAAGCAGCAACAACAGCTTAGCTGTTGACTCGATGTTTCTCCAGTCGAGAGGGCTGGGGGTCTTGAGGGGGCTGGGAGTTAGTTTTTTTTTAATCAGATGAATGTATTTGTAATTTTTTTTAATAAAATTGTTAGGGGTTTTCCCCTTGTTTTATTAATTTGTTTGTGTGATGTCACTGTTTCATTTTCTATCTGCACATTTAGATCTAATAACATGTCTAACTACTTAAAACTGGATTGCATGTTAACCAGATTTAATTCTAACGAAAAGGAAATTTAACAAACGTCTCATAAAAGAAATTACATATAAAAATCTGATCTGTCAACAATTTTCTTTCTTTTCGATGACTTGATCAAAGTGTGCCATATGAAAACCAGTAGATCATCAGTTCTACAGCTTTGATTCAATTCATCAAGAAACCCTAATTGTACAACTAACAGACTAGTGAGCTCTCCTAGCTACACAGTTCTTGTTTCATCTGTTTTGCATGAACTCAAAGAAGAACAATCAGAAGAATACTTGAAGAAATAGAAAGTATTTAACAGATTAATCAAGTTGTCTGTTTGAAGCTTCTGATGGTCTTCGTGAGAATGTTGTCACAATTAAAGGGAAACTGATAATCCTAGACTTTAAGAGAATAAACCTTCAATGGAGAAGGCTCTTAAAAGTGGACCACCGGTAAAGGTATTTCCCTAACCTTTTTCAGAGTCACAAATGCTAAATCTAAATCCTAGTTCTTTGCCTTTTTTAAAAACTGAGATGAGACATGTTGGAATGACCCCCAAGTTCTCTACCCTATCAGTTACACCCTAAATGTAATAAACAACTCTTAACCCCCTCTACAGTTTCTTAACAAACTATAGTTGCAAAAACTAGCAAATCTCAACCAGTGGGGAGTGATAAAGGAGTTAAGTGAGGGTGAGGGCAGTGGTGAACATCAAGAAACCACTAGAAGGATTGTGAGGGTGAGATTACCAACCAAACTACCTTATGTCTTCTCAAAAAGGCATACTGGTTAAAAATGGATTAGCTCTTTTCTGGTTGTAGTCTCTCAAAAGATTATGATCATTGAAAAATACTCTGATCCAGGAGCACTAATGAGGGTTTGGAACACTGTGTACAAAATGTGACTTAATACCATTTCTATTTCTTGAAGTAGGAAGGAAAAGTATGCACATACATAAGGGGAGCACATACTTTTCTTAAATTGAGCTTGATGCATCTTCTTCAAATGTGAGGATGCAGTCCCTATTCCAATTCACCTCATTAAGTGATGACAACATCATTCAACTCATGAGTACTCGATTCTCTATTTTCTAAACTCTTGGAGAAGCTCCATTCACCTAGTGATCATTCTCTGAAAGAGAATGAGTTGGATCACTAGTCTCTTCTTGATGATCTTGATGTAGGCACTGTGCACTCAAATGTAACATTCATTTTCCACAGAACTTACATCAATTTCTACTTCACAATTCCATTCTTCAATATCCTCTACGGATATCCTTCATCCGTAGACAGGTGTATCTCAACCTACGGATAAGCCTAAACAACAGTTATCCGTAGAGAAACAATATTGACTTCCCTGATTTTTCTTCTAAAATCAATCGGCTCATACAAACTGAGTATCAAGGAATTCAATATAGTTGAGACATCTATAGGAATGAGGGAAGGGAGCGAGTGGAGAGGCTGGCTTGAGACCAGGCAAAAGGAGAGGGAGAGAATAAGAGGCATGCTATTTCTTCCAGCATGACAAAATGAGAGTTTTTGAGTACCCCTTTATTAAGGGAAGGTGAGTTGTGTGAAGTGAGCCAGGATGAGATCCTGATGTAAAAATAGAGAGGTTACAAAGAGAAATCTTTCGATTCATGAAGTGTTGGATTCCTATACCCAATTATCTTATTCGGTAACTAGGTTAATACCTCCTCTATAAAACTTGCTGATAACAAAAAGGGGGAGAAAATAGAGAAGATAGGTTGTTCTCAGGGGGAGTTAGAAGGAGATCTCAGACTTCAGGATTTCTCTACCCTTGGTTATAACCTATTGGAACCCCTTAGAAGAATGTATAGACTTAGTTACAGGAAAGTATATGGGATCTGACAGCTTCAACTTTCTTTTTTTTTTTTACAGCATCATCAAATTCTGTCCAGTATTAACATCTATCAGAAGATCACTGAGAACTTTGCAGGGTTTTGTTATCATTAACATAAGGATTTGTTAGAGTTGATACGTTTGGAATGATGATAACAAAATACTCAAGACAAGAATTTGATCATGATATCGAAGCTGAAAGTCAGAAAGCTGAATCACAACAGCTGATAATCAGGAAGTTAACTAGAAGGCATTTTATCTATCCAAGGTCTAAAAGCCACATTAAATGTATGGAAGATATTCTGTCATCAAGTTAGGAAGCAATTCAGTAGCAAGCCAACAAACGTCTAATCAAGCACCAAGTGTATCAGTGGTAAGTCTGCCAAAACAACTCAGTAATAGTGAGTCAATAAGGATGAGAGATGTTTTATCTAAGGATGAAGCTAAAGATATCCGCTCTACGGATAAAGCTATGGAAGTCTTATCTCATCTACGGATAGAAGCTAAGGACATCATATCTCATCAACGGATAGAAGCTAAGGACATCACATCCATCTACGGATAAAGCTGAAGATAGTTGATCTACAGATACATCCAAGGATGTCATGTTCTACCTATGAATGCAGCTAAGGATGCCATGTTCTACCAATGGATACATCTCAGGATATTACTTCTACTGATATTCTGAGATTACTATTCTACGGATAAATGAAGTAGAACAGTAGTCTACAGATAAAGAATTAATACGTCTACTGATATTCATCTCATTCAACAAGAAAAGCAAATCTATATAAAGAAATCTTTTGAAGTTTTCTATAATTAACAGGTTGAATGAAGGACAGTCTCAGAGATCACCATTACACACCCGTGACTAAAAGATGGTGGATAACGACGTAAAAGATGTATGGAATAGGGAGTCAAACTGTAAATATTCGAAGGCTCAAATTTCTACAAATGAAATGTGAAGTCGTCCATTATCTTCTATGTCTCAAAGGACAAATAAGAGTTACAGCAACTACCTAGAAGTTTTTCTTCTAACTGGACGCAAAGGAAAAGCTTGACAAGCATGAGGACCAATATGCAAAACTACATGTTCACTTATCTCAGCTGATAGTGACCTGACAGTCGTGTATCCAAGGAAAGGTCTCTTTCATGCAGATGTCACGTGGGCTTGGAAGCTAAGTCAAATTGCATAAACTTAGTAATTTTTGAAGAAAGAAACACACTCAACCAGAAAGCACTCTTTGGGACTATACAACTTTATCTGTGATGTCAGCCAAGGCATTTCCCGAATAGAAGAGCTTCAGAGTTGAGCATGTGAACAAACAGAACCAAAAATGTAATATTTTATTATGTTGTAGGTTTTGATTGTAACATACAGTCGATGTATATAAGACTGTATGGTGTAGCATAGAAAATATCAAGAGAGCACCAAGCTAAAAGAAAAACACTTAGGCTCTCTTGTATCATCTGTGTAAGCAGCTGAGTTTGTTTATACAAACCCAGAGAATTCTTCAATATATATCTCAGGTGGGCTTTTTCGATAAACCCACCTGAAAAGTTTAAAAAGGTTGTATGCAAGGTTGTATGCATAAACCCTTATAATGAAAATTGCTTGTATAAAAAAAAGGATTAATGATCTAGTTGGTCACTGAAATCGGCTTAATCTATCAAGTTGGTCACTAAACTGAAATTGGACTCAAACAGGTCACTAACTCGAATCAATTGTTAACTCTATTAAATGGGTTCACTTTTTCACACGAAAAATTGTTACATGGTAAGCTTGTTATTCACGTGACTAACGTCTATTAACTTAACTATAATTAGTTAACTAAGTTTAAGCAATTGAATAAAACATACGAACAAAAATAAAACATATGAATCATATTTATTATGTATTACAAATTGATTGTAGTGTATATATCAATTAGTTCTTTCAATTTTACGGGATGTCAACAAAGGTTAATATTTATGTACATCATTAACCCTATAAAAAAATGAACTGGATTACGGACTCGCGGTTTCTTTTTTATGACGTATTTTCCTATAAACAAAAACCCACCTTCAAGAATCAGCTCTTACTTCACGTACCTATAAGTAATATTTCCACCAAGTCCAGTAAGATTTAAGACAATTCTTTTAGACCACAAAGAATAATACTTCTTTATTACACTGGTTTTTCATAATTAAATTATACAAGCGAGTATCATTTTTTTACCTGTAATCCAGTTAACAATTGTGATGCCTGTATCTCAAGGGTTGTTTTGCCCCTGGTCATTAATGGGCAAGTTGAAGAATTAAGGCCTAAACCTATCGACATTTGACTCTTTGCTTCCAGCTGTACGTTGAAAGCACTTCTAAGATAAGGTTTTGCAACAACAGCAAAAAACTAGAGCTAGTTCTTCCTCATCACGGATGTCTACTGGTGTTTCCATGCAACTGGGTAGATCTCAAATTTGGATCATCCTGCAATTTGGATCAAATGCGAAGTATTACATTTTATGAATCAAGTCTTACTACTGAGCCAAAAATTGTAACATGACTATCTTACAGACTGACCTGCAATCCAAAACTGAAATTTGAAGGTCTGAATTCTAAAGGCCCCTACAATAATGAAAGTTAATATTGAAATAGATTATATATACCAAAGACTGTCAGAAGTGGTGTTACGATAAAGTAGGAAAATGTTATACCAGTCCATGCAAGCTGGGTTGAGTCCCAAAGAAACCATCATGGCTTGATGCTAATGAATTTAATTGTCCCTACATAAAGATCCAACTTTAAATTTAGAAACATATTACATTGATTTTCGAGTTCAGGTCTCCGGTAAACTTACCAATCCTTGCATACTCTGCTGGTTTACATAGTAACCATCTTGTGGTGGCTCCATCAAGTTCAACTGTATCTGCAACAATTGTAATTCAGAATCACTACTGTTTGGCACTTCACCAGTAACTTTGGCACAACAATTAAATGTTCAATAAAGCACTAAATCTAGTAAATTCAGAAAATCATAGAACATACCATTCCATGGACGTTTTGATGAGACCCATAATAACCATTGAGAGCCATACCTTCCGAATTCAAATTGTCCTAAGAACATAAAATTTAATAATTGATATATGATTGTGAAACTACAGATACGCCTATTGGGAGAAAATAGAAAGTACCAAACAAAGCTAAGCACATTATTATAACTAAATTAACACCATGAACACAAAACTAATTCTAGATGTTTACCTGTTTGAATAGAAAAGATATTGACTGTTAAAACTATATGATCTTGGCTAAAACAATAAGAGCTTTTTTCATAAATACTATTTTTATATTATTTTTTTTGCAAAAATACGTTTTAGTTTTAAAAAATTGCAAAAATACGAATTTTTGAATATTTTTTGCAAAAATACAACTTTGCAACCAAATGCAACCTCATATGCAACCCAAAGCAACTTCAAATATTTTTCACAAAAACATAAATATAAGTTGCATCTGGTTGCTTTTGGTTGCAAATCGTATATTTGCAAATATTTTCAGAAGATAGTAAAATCGCAAAAGTACTTAAAAAAAGTAGTATTTTTGGTAATTTCTCAAAAAATAATCCACACATTTATAATCAAGTGACCCAACAGTACATGTGCTACAAACAAAATGCTTTTAACAGAAGTCCTGCTAAAAGGATAACTAGGATGATAGTAAAGCTTACTATTTGCTGCAAGCTATCTTCAGCTTCAACAGCTATGGATTCAGGCTGAACCTGTACCTGGAATATAGAATATATGGTTTGTCATAAGATTTCAAGAGGGTGGGAAGAAGCAGGTAATTGACCGTGACAAGTAACAAATTGTGATTCGAACATGCATATCTACTAACCTTCCTTTTCTTGCTTGTGTTCTTTCTTTTCTTACTTGCTTCAGCAGCAATTATTCCCTGTTGCTCTTCTGCCCCATTGCGAAAGCAAAGAGTAGTGCTGCTACACTCTGCTGCGGCACTTTTATTATTGACATCCACACAAGTCTTAAGAGCTTCTACTATTGCACGAAATGCAATAATATAACTCTTCTCAGATAAGGAACCTTCTTCTGCCAATTCAATAGCATATTTACATAGACCATTATACAACTGCACTCTACTTTGCTTCCTTTCTGCTCCTTCTATTATCGATTGGTAGTTCTTTGCATCTTTTGTCCACCTTTTTAAAATGTAGTGAGATGGAATGCTTGAAAGACCGCAAATTTGGAGAACAATCATAGAATGCCTGCAAAGATAACCTTTGTACTGAAATAAAAGGCATGAACAGGAAACCTCTGACTTTGTCTCGTCAAACATCACCATAAAACTTTCACTCTTTTCACAGTCATCGACAATGAATGTCATATTTGTAGCACCTTCACTTTCTTTTTTTGGATGACATCCAACTACACCCAAGACCTCAACTTGGAACTTTTTAAAAATTGAGTGTGTATATACTGTTGACATCTGTTTTTCCCAAGGTGAAGGAGATTTTAAGGCAGGCTGTTTATGCCAAGTATCAAAGTCAGATATTGCTTCCTCTTCGTACCTGTTCTGCAGGATTGTCCCGTATTGTCTAACAAACTCTTTCAAAGTAATTTTCTTGTGAATATATTTGTCGAAGTAAGAGTTTATGCTTTCAGACCGCTGAAGTGTTGACATTCCAGCAAGAAAAGTATCTTTCATAAAGGTAGGCACCCACCTCTTACGATCTTCATACAAAGAATGTATCCAGTCATTCTCTTGAAGTTCAAATCTGCTGACCATTTTCCACCACCTCATATCAAATTGTTCATCTGTTAATGACTTAAAGATACACTTGCTGAATTTCTCCATAAAATTTTCATGCTGTTTGATTACATCATCAAGAATATCAGGAATCCTTTCCAATACATGCCATAAAGAAAAGCAATGACGAGATGTTGGAAAAACTTCTTTTACGGCAGCAGTCAGAGATTTTTCTTGATCAGTGATTATTACACTGGGAGCTGTCCCACTCATAGCTCTAAGCCACGTCTTCATTAACCAGACATATGTCGCTTTAGAATCATCAGCAAGCAGTGCACAGCCAAGCAACATAGGCTGAAAATGATGGTTCACCCCTACAAACGGAGCAAATGGCATTTTGTCATTGTTTTTCATATAACTTGTATCGAACGAAACAACATCACTGAAATTTCCATAATCTCTTCTACTTTTGGCGTCAACCCATAGCAAGTTTCTTAGCTGCTGATTTTCATTCAAGTCAACTGCATAGAAAAAATACGGATTTTCTTTCTGGATATGCACAAAGTATTCCAACATAAGCTGGGCTTCACCTACTTCCAAAGCCAAGCAACGCCCCTTATCACTTTCGCAATTCAAGTCATTTCTAAGAAAATCATCTTTCCAATCCCCCCCTGTTTGTCTGGACATCTGAACATACATTTTTCTTGTTCTTTCACTAACCGCGTGAAGAATATCAATGTTACTCTTTTCAGCCAGTTTCACATTCCTGTGAACTCTAAAATGATATGCTAGTGCCGGTAGAAGTTCATGATTATGCTTCTTTACAAATTCGTGAATGTACCATTTTCCATCTCGCTTTCTTTTCACATGCATGCTGGCTTTGCAGTCAGTCTTCTTAACGCATGGTCGTCTACTGCCACCACTATCAGACTCTGGGGTGAGTCCATATCTGGAGCATGCAAATTTAGCATCAATAAATTCTTTCGACTTCTTTGAACGTCTACTATTTTTTATGGAGGTTGTAAACCCCATAGACTTGGCATATTCTTGATAAAAGGAATATGCTGCCTCATGTGATTCAAACTCAATGCCATCATGTGGCTCGAGATCAGCATCGCCTTCAATCCCTAAAATATCCTTTTTAGGAGAATGAACAATTCCCCCCCTACCACATTCTTCATCTACAACATCAACCATTTTTCTACTCAATTACTTCTCCACAGTGTCGCAAATTATAAAGCACATTGCTGTTCCTCCTATCTTACTTTATTCTCCCAAACTGTTACTTACTAGTTGGAGATCTTTTCTGCAATAAAAATATTGTAAATCATCTATAATGTAACTGAAACAAAGTCAACATGAAATTTCATATACAAATAGAGTAGATAATAACTAAAACTAGAGAAATCATAATCATTTAAAAATTGGAAAATCGCATTATGTGATAAAGAGCGTCACTTCCCAAGCATCAGCGAATAGAAGACCAAGTGAAAAGTAACGGTCAAACTGAAAGATGCCAATGGCAAGCCATCCACATATGTTGGGAGCTGACTTTTTATTTGAAAACATCAAAAATATTATGAAAATGGCATGTAGTTTCGATGTCATATGTCAATCAGCAAAACTTAAACGATCAAAACTTAATAAGATTACGACAACAAAATGATTGTGAAGTTCGGAAATAGTTGATGAAGTACAAAATGTGATCTTCCATCCTTACTGAGAAAAAAAAATTCACAATAAATCCTTACGAAGCTTGAACTTTTTTGGTTTTTAAATATTCTTATTCATATATATATTTTTCTTTTTTGGATAAATATTTAGTTTTAAAATATGTTCAGAGCTGTTCAACATAGACTTGACGTGCGCACTTTCAAATACATTCTACATAACATTGGAATCTTACAAATCAGAAAATATTTGTTCTCCAAAGTAAAACGTTTCAGTAATGAATATAGCAACCTTTTCAGACACACAGGTTTAAATTCTTTTACAGAAACAAATCACAAAAAATTAAAAAGTAGACTATGACTAAATATTATACTATAATATTTGAAATCTCCATATAATTTGATTTTAAAGAGCTGCCTATATAAATAGCATTTCATGTCATTGCAAAAACACCAACGTACAGAAAACAAAAACAAAAAGGAGATTATAAAAGTATAAAACTAAATGTGAGTTTAACAAAAATGTTCATCATTGTTCTTGTTCACTTTGCCGCAATGACATTTTTTTGCTAGTAGCACAGTTAAAACACCGATATTTTAAAATTTTATCCATTCATCTAATTACTATTAGTATTGCTATTATTATGTTATTATCCAAAACTAATCTCTTTCTCTCCACAAATATATGTAATCTATGAATTATTGCAGCTATGGGTGACTGGGGAAGACTTTATTGTTATAGGGAATGCCTAAACAGACAAGGTTATGATTCTAAGTATTGCGACCATTACTGCATAATAAAAGGCTTTAATAGGGGATTTTGCACTGACATTTATGTAAACAGATGTTGTACGACTGAATAATTAATTGTTGACATTTATTTACTTCTTTTTTCTTTCTTTTCAACTTTGTATATTCACCCACAGTCAAGCCCATGGCTTCAACAGATTGAACCAAACACAAATTTGTTGGTTATTAAGATTCTAATTACCATAAGACGTAATATTGCAAATTTTACGAGTTATAATTTTGGATGAGAAGAAAACAAGATGATAGAAGTCACCCCGTAATCAGTTGACTAATATTAAAAAAAATCCTATAACCCGACTTAAAAATTATATGTTGGTCATTCAATACCTGCAATGAGGCTGCACGTGAGGTTAATGCATTTAACATTCTTTCCTAGAATCAATATAAATGAAATGACCCTCCTTAGTTCTATTTGAATTGGTAGCCTACTATACCATAAGAACTTAGGCTTGGAGGTACTAGAATAGTATTTTAGCCCTATGAACCCTTTTGTGATGAATGCATCTCACTTAACTAGTTCCTTCAGGAAATCCCTTCCCATTTGCATAAGGTTTATAATAGCACGTTGGGTAATCCTATCAGTGATGCCTCACTTGAAAGTTCATCCTACACCATCACTTCGATGGCTTTTACCATAATAACTAAATCTTCTCTTCCAGAGGTCAATTGAATGTAGACAAAAAATGGACTGACTTATCTTTTCCTTAAATTAAAAACGATATATATCATTTAAAAAAACACGAAATTAAATTAACATGACAGCTATTTCATCAGATTGGGGACTCGAAGGCAGAGAAGAGGACAGAAAAGGTACCAAAATATTGGTTTCATAATTTCAGAGGGTACATACTACTTTTCTAATCCTCCACTCCTACTTCCCAAGAGTTCCTCAAATAAATTAACCGGATCCAGCTGAATGACTAAGGTAATTTACTCCATTTCGAAAGAATACTCACATCTTGACTTTCGAAACTAAATTTATAATTCCTAAAACATAACATTGAGGTAAATCATGAAAAATCTAAACAGAATTTATTCAACTCCAAATTAGTAAATCAAATTCATATTGCTGGGGTTTGCATATAGTAAAATTTCCAGTTGGCACTATATATACAAGCACATATAGATATAAAGCAGATATAAAATAATCCGAGAAAGTTAAAAGTATAAGAGATTAAATTGCAAGAACAGGAACGTAAGCTTACAATCGAATGTAGGGGAAAGAAATTGACAAGTAAGCAGCTGATTTGCTTCTTTTCGGCGTGAATTTTAATTTTTCATGTGTGTGTGTGTGTGTTTGCACGCTTGAGAAAGCCCTAATCCAAAGTCTCAAACAGATAGATATACTGTTCTATAAGTATGTTGGTGGTGTTGTGAAATCGGTAATCGCACATGCTCACGTGTACAAGAGTCAGTGGTTCGGACTTCAGAGGAAGAAAACAAATCATTAATTTAAGGGCCTGGTTGGGTGGGATTGTAACAGTGTATGTTCTAATTTTATTTTGAATTTATTAAAAAAATTAAAAAATGGTTTTTTTTAATATTTTTCACAATATAAATTTGTTAGGGTAAAAGGAATCTATAGTTACCTTTTGGTAACTTCTCTAAAGTTAATCATATTAAACTACACTCCTACATTATTTTAAATCCAACAAAGCATTTAATACTTACTACAAACAGATTTGGAAATTTCCAATCACATTTGAAATCACAAATGGTGGTAGACTTGCTTTGTTAAAAGGTAAACAATGCAATTAACTTTAGGAAAATTATCTTAAGGTAACTTTAGATTCCCTTTACCCAATTTGTTAATCGATTTCATATTATAAATTCATTTGTCAAAGTCACTACATCTATCGAAAAACTTGTGCATTCACTTTCTTTGTATTTACACGCTTCAATTGCCTAAAAATTGATTAATTTATAAGTTGATTTAATAGGAAATTTTCTATAATGTATCTGGAACAAAGATAATATGAAATTTCATAATTCATATACATATAAAGTAATAATAACTAAAATTAAAATAATCACTATATCTTAGATAAAATGAAAATTTTGCATTTTGTGATAATGGGTGTCACATCCCAAGCATCAGCGAATAGAAGACCGAGTGAAAAGTGATGCTCATATAGAAAGATGCCATTGGCAAGCCCTCCACATTTGTTAGGAGTACAAGAGTAACTTTTTCTTAGAAAACATGTAACAAAATTACAAAGATGGCATGTAGACTGATATCATCTGTAAATACAAAAACTTATGTGATCAGAACTTGATAACAAGATTACGACATGGAAATGATTTTGAAGTTCGGTAACAGTGCGATGAAGTACAGAATGTGATCTTCCATCCTTAACAAGAAAAAAATCACAATATAATATATCCATAAGAAGTTTGAACTTCTATTGCATATTGAATAGTTTTTAAATATTCTTATATATATATATATATATATTATCTTTTATAACTCTCTAATTCTAGGAATTGTTTGGAGCTGTTCAATATTAGACACAACCAGTGCACTTTTAAATACATACTACATAAAATTTGAATATTACAATTTACAAATCTGGATATAGAAACGTTTCGAATATGAATATAGCGACCTTTTAAGGAAACACATCACAACTCACTCAAAATAGATTATGTGTTGATAATATACTAACATATTCGAAATGTCCAGTTAATTTACTTTAAAAAAGACATCTCATTTCATTACATGAAATACCAAAGTAAAGAAAACAAAAACAAAAAGGAGATTGTAAAACTAGATATGGGTGTAGCAAAATTGTTCATTTTTGCTCTCGTTCTCTTTTCCGCAATGACATCTTTCGCTAGTAGCACAGGTAAGACTCCAATTTTTTTCATTAAATTACTATTATTATTATTATTACTACTAATATCGTTATTATCGTCATTATTATACTAGCCAAAGCTAATCTTTTTCTCTCTTACTATATGTATTGTACATGAATTATTGTAGTTGTGGATGGCTTGGAACAACCATTGTTACGATGATCCCAGAAATTACAAATGTTATGATCCTATGTATTGCGACCAACAATGCGTAAAAAAACGCTACAAGAGGGGATATTGCAGTTACCGCAGTATGAAATGTTGTTGCACAAATGAAAAAAGTGATTACTGATGTTTAATTACTTGTTTCATTTCTACCCAACTTTGTATGGTATTGCATATTCTATAACTCTACGAGATGTAAGTTCATCGTACACTATCACTCCAATTGCTTTTACCGTAAATATTCTCTTCTAGTGGCGAACTGCGTGGGAGGCGGGAGACTTCTCTATTTTATCCGTAAATTAAATAATAAACCATAATGGAGACTGGAATTCTGGAAATAAAAATAGACATGACTGACAGCTATATTATCAACTCCGAGACTCGAAGACAACACATACCGAACTATTGGTTGGATAAATTCAAAGCACGTAATTACAAGTCAAAGTCGAGCACATACTAATTGCCTAATCCTTCATTCCTACTTACCAGTTACCACAAGTTTCTCAAATCACCGAATTCAGCTAAATAACGAACGGTAACTACCTCTATTCCGAAATCTTGACTTTCGAAACTAAATACTTAAAATCCTAAAACATAATCTCCAAGTAAATCATAAAATATCTAAAACAACATATATGAAATTCACATTCGTGGGGTTTGCATAAAGTAACATTTTCAGTTTGCATTTGCATCATGTCTGTTTATAAATAGGCATATACAATTACAAAGCAGATAAACAATAATAATATGAGAATTTGAGCTTACGATTAAATGGAGGGGATGGAAATTGACACGTCAGCAGCTGAATAGCTTCTTTTCTGCGTCAATTTTGTTGTTTATATGTGTGTTTGTAAATGCCCTAATTCGAAGATAGACGCACTGTTCTGTAAGTATTATGTGTAGTTGCTGTTGTGAAATTGGTAACGTGCTCACGTGTACGAGTCTACGAGAGACGTAAGGTTTAGAGGAAGAAAATATAGTTATTTGGTCGACAGTTATTTACTTAAGTCCGTGCGAGACGGACATTGAATTTATTTCTTGCCCGGAATTGTTTATAAATTTAGATAATTTTATAATTAAAAAATTGAAAATATCATATTTTGATTTTATCTCATATTTTATAGTATTTTTGTAATATGATATGTCAATTATATCAACCTAATATTTTATAACTTGATTAAATTTAATAAAATTTGGATAAATATCTCTATGATAATAATCACATGATTACTTTTAATTGCTAAAATATTAATATGATTTTCAATAACGTGGTATGAACTTTTTCAAATTGATTATTTGAGTACAAAATAAATAAATATTTTAGCAAAAATGTTGGTATATAACATAGTCGATGTGATTTTAACATTGTTAGATTATATTGGTAAGAAATTGATATATATGTAAGACCGAGACATATTACGGAATCTATTAATATTATGTAAAAGTCATTCATGCGATGTCTCACTTATTTTTTCATATTTTTTTTTACATATTCATACACTTTCAAACTCAAATATTTAGTTTTAGTGTAATGTTAATTACACAGTAGTGAAGTTCTATTTTAAAATTTTGGTAAATTGAAACATTTTTTATCCTATAATTTCGAATCACTTTTAACTCGACTTTAAATTTTTCACAAATATTTTGATCAATGTAAATTATGATTAGACGACCTTAATAACATATGCATTTTCATGATATCAAAGATCAATTTTTTTTTTATTTCATCGTATATTTATCTAAGCATATGTTATAACTCAACCATTACATATTGTATTGATCAATTTACTATATTATATAAAAATTCATATTATCATACTTTATTCGAGTTATAGTCTAACCGGTGTGTGTACATAACATAAATTCAATTATTTATTTTTTTTATAATTTATGTTTTTAAATCAATCATACTTCTAAATCGCTGAAAGTCTAAATAGTTGATCGACCAAATATCTTTAATATAACCCGCATATTTAAAATTTTATATACCTAAAAATTATGTGATGTAGTCATTTATTATATATGATTTGATAAATAAAAATAAATAAATATTTCTTAAAATGAAATCTTATTTTTTATTTCAATAATTTAATATCTACACGGAGACGGACTTAAATAAATTCATATTTTTCTCGGACTCGATTACATCTATCTATAATTTTTATGTTATTTAAAAATTTTAATTTTTATATCAATTATTTAAAATGGCAAAAGAGAATTGTAGAGTATGCTCAATTCATTAAAAATTAAAAAAAAACGAGAGAAGAGGAGAAAATGCGGTTTATCTAATAAAATTTTAAAGAAAACTCAAAATAAAATGTAGTACAATGCTTATGTATGAAATTGATTAAAGAAAGTTAGTGATTTGATTCCTTACACTAACATAATTTCATATACTCTTCCCTTAAATAGAAAATGATTGGTGTTTTTGTAATTTTTTAATATTTAGGGGCAAGATCATAAATTCATAGATATTAAAATGACATATATCAATAATTTAAATTGGAAAAAGAGAATTGTAGATTATACTCAACCACTAAAAGTATTTATTGTAACTATATAGTGTGCAATATTCTAGAAACAATATAAAACAATGTTTATTTACTCAAAATAATTTTAAAAAAATGGGAGAAAATGTGGTTTATCTAATAAAAATTTGAGACTAGACTCAAAACAAAGTGTAGCTCAGTTAGTTATGGTACGAGGTTTATAGAAAAATGTGAGTTGTTTGATTCCCAACACTAACATAATTTCACTATTTTTTACATAATTATTAATGAATGGCATTTTTGTAATTTTAGAAAATACAAGGGTAAAATCGTAACTTCACAACTATTAAAATGGAAAACTTTGCCCCTGTGTTGTGATTTAATACATAGTAATAGATTGGTTAATTATTAGTATTTTATGTTACTAAATAAAATTTTCTCTGATATCTTTGAGGTTTTATTTAGGAGAAATTTTAGTTAGAAAATATAAAAAATATATATATGTTTTGGAAAATAAAGCTAATCGGTTAGTCATTAGTAATTACAATATTATTATTTTATTTTATTTTATTAACTAGACCGGTCCGTGATATTTTTGGAAAATGAGAGGTTTTAGTTAACAAAATAGAAATTTTAGTTAGAAAAAAAATACACTTTGGCTAAAAAAGGTAACGGGTTAGTTATTAACAATTATAACTTTATTATGTTATTTTATTACATGAAACTTCCTGCTATATTTTTGGAAAATAAGATGTTTAAGTTAGGAAAAATAGAAAAAATATTCTATATAATAATTTCAATATTTTATCTAACGGTTCTCATCTATTTGATCAGAAATATCTAACGCTATGAATTGTGTTCCAAATTTTTGGAGGACCAGACTACCAAAAATTTCAATTTTCGTCTTTAATATAATTGACGAAATTTAATCTTTATTTATATTTTTAAAATTAATATTATGAATAATAATTTTAATATGTTGTTTTATTTGCTTTTATATTTTGATGATTAATTTATGCATTCATTTACTATGTTAAATTGTTAAAAAAATTATAATGAATACTTATTTAACTCGACATGATTTAATAATTTTTTAGGACTGCCCTTGTCTAATTTTTAACCTTTAGTGTCACATTTGAGGTAACCGAAAATTATACATATGTCTTGTGTGATAATTTTAGAAAATAATAAATTTTAGTTAGAATATATATAAAAAAATATACGATTTGGCTAATAAAGTTAATCAATTAATTATTAGTATTTGTAATATTAGTATTTTATGCTAATAAATGGAATAGTGAAGTTAATCGGTTAGTTATTAGTAATTATACTATTATTATTTTATTTTATTAAATAAAACTACCCATGATAGTTTTAGAAAGTAAGAAGTTTTAGTGAGAAAAAATAAAAAATTAGATATTTCAGTTATAAAAAATATATGTTTTGGATAATAAAGGTAATTGGTTAATTATTAGTATTTTATGTTACTAAATGAAATTGTGCCTCGTATCTTGAAGGTTTTAGTTAGGAGAACTTTTAGTTAGAAAATATAAAAAAAAAAAATTGGAAAAAAAACTAATCGGTTAGTCATTAGTAATTATAATATTATTATTTTATTTTATTAAATAGAAGTACCCGTGATATTTTTGGAAAATGAGATGTTTTAGTTAGAAAAAATAGAAAAGTAGAAATTTTATTTAGAAAATATAAAAAAAAATATACACTTTGGCTAAAAAAGGTAATGGGTTAATTATTAACAATTATAACTTTATTATGTTATTTTATTAAATGAAACTGTCTGCGATATTTTTGGAAAATGAGATGTTTTAGTTAGGAAAAATAGAAAAGATATTATATATAATAATTTTAATATTTTATCGAACGGTTCTCATCGATTTGATCAAAAATATCTAATGGCTATAAATTAAGTTACCAAAATTTTGGACGACCAGACTACAAAAACTTTCAGGACCAGACTACAAAACTTTCAATATTTCGTCTTTAATATAATAATAACAAGCCTATAACCCGTGCAACGCACGAATGACTTTAATATTAATTTTGAAATTTACTTTTAAATTTTTTGAGATTTTAATATTTCTGAAAATGCTACCTTTTTAAAAAGAATTAAAAGTGGTACTTTAATACTTTAAATCTAAAAACATTTATAGATTTTATAATGGTTTATTAGCTTAGTAAACATGTCACTAAAGATAACCGTCAAATTATCAATATATTTTGTTGTAATATATATAAATATAAATATAAATATTTTCTAAAAAAAGGTCGTGTTTTTGAATTCTAAGTAAAGTATAATTAAAAGAGTTTGTAGTTATGTTATATATGTGAGAAAATCGAAAATCAAAACTTTCAATGTTTCGGATATTATATAATAGTACATATAGATAGATTAAATAGAATAAATTACCGAAAATTGAAATAAAAACTTTCAATATTTCGGCTATTATATATACTAGCTTATATCCCGTGCGATGCACGGTCTTCTTTAATATTTTCTTATTTTTTATTTAGATTTTAGTTATTATATATAATTTGATAAAATTTTAATATATATATATATATATATATTGGATTTATAAATCTAACAATATAATATTTAAATTTAATATATTATTGACGTAATCAATAGTAGTATTTTAGATATTAAAATATAAAATATTTTAAAATAACATATTTAATGATTCGTATTTTTTTACTCTTAAAAATCTAAAAAGGGACTCAAGTGCAAATATCAAAATATGTGCCTATTCAATATATCGAGTTTATTTGAATATACCATTACTTTTATTTTAATTAATTATCTCGTTTAAATTGAATGTTAAAAAAATTATAATAAACATGAATTTCATAAGTTTAATATAATAATATTACCAATATATCTATCTTTTGCCCGTGTTATTTTTAATTTGAACATGAGTTATTTCAGTTAAAAAATATAAACCGGTAATATCCTTAAAAAGACAATTAGTTACTTATTAACAATTATATAAAATTATATTAATTTTTTTATATATACGTCTGCATTACTTTTAGAAAATTAGTTGTTTAAGTTAGAAAATATAAAAGAGCTAATTTGTTTTAGCTGAAAAGAATAACTTGTTATTTATTAATATTTATATAAAACAATATTACCATTGTATATTTATTTTGCATGTATTATATTTAGAAGATAAGTTGTTTTAGTTAGAAAATATAAAACACATAATGTGTTTTAGCTGTCGGTTATAAATATATAATAATATTACCATTTTATATATATATTGCCCGTCTTATTTTTAAAAAATGATTTGTTTTAGTTAAATATATATATGAAATAGGTAATATAATTTAGCAGAAAAAGGTAATTGGTTATCAATAACTTGGTTTCCATATATGTGTCCTATTTATAAGATGAGTTGTTTTAGGTAAAAAATATAAAAATAATGTGTTTTAGCTGAAAAAAGTAATCAGTTATAAATATATAATAATATTACCATGTTATATATATGTTGTCCGTTTTATTTTTAGAAGATGAGTTGGTTTGGTTTAAAAAATAAATATAAAATAGGTAATATAGTGAAAAAAGGTAATTGGTTATTAATAAATTGATTATGGATAGGCCCGTGAATCGGTCCAAATACCGACCGACCGACCGACGACCGACCAAAACTTTTAATGTTTCATCTTTAATAATATAGTATAGAATAGTATAATATATATAGATATCGTCTCCGATAATTTTAGCAAAGGATAAATTTTAGTTAAAAAATATAAAAAAGAATATACGTTTTGGCTAACAAAGATAATCGGTTAATTATTAGTATTTATAATATTACTATTTTATGTTACTAAATGAAATTACATGTGATATTTTTGAAAAATTTGAAATTTTACTTGGGAAAAATTTTAGTTAGAAAATATAAAAACAAATATACGCTTTGGGAAAAAAAGATAATTGGTTAGTTATTAGTAATTATAAATATTATTATTTTATTTCATTAAAAAGGACTGATCGTGATATTTTTGGAAAATGAGAGGTTTTAGTTAGAAAAAATAGAAAAGTAAAACTTTTAGTTAGAAAATATAAAAAAGAATATACACTTTGGTTAAAATAGGTAATTGGTTAGTTATTAACAATTATTATTTTATTATTTTATTTTAATAAATGAAATTGTCTGTGATATTTTTGGTAAATGGGAGATTTTAGTAAGCAAAAATAAAAAACTTAAATGTTTTAGTTAAAAAAAATAATTGTCCGTGATATTTTTGAAAAATTAAGGGAATTTTTCAGAAAAAATAAAAAAAGTAATATATTTTAGGTTTTAAAGGTAATTGGTTATAAATAGGTAATATTATTATTTAATAATATTTTTTATAAATAAGTAAGGGTAATTAAGTAAAAACACGAAGTACAATTAAGTAAGGGCAATTAAGTAAAATCACAACATACCAAAAAATATTTAGTATTATATCCAATGGCTTTCATTAATTTAATTTAAAAGATCCAACGGTTAGAGATTAGATGACCAAACTATGGAGGACCGGACTACAAACCGACTACAAAAACTTTTAATGTTTCGTCTTTAATATAATAGTATTGATAGTATACATGTCATATGTGATAATTTTAGAAAATGAGAAATTTTAGTTAGAAAATATATAAAAATATATACTATTTGGCTAATAAAGGTAATCGGTTAATTATTAGTATTTATAATATCAGTATTTTATACTACTAAATGGAATATCTTGTGATATTTTTAGAAAATGTAAGATTTTAGTTAGGAAAAATAAAAAAGTAGAAATTTTAGTTATAAAAAAAAATATACGCTTTGACTAATAAATGTAATTGGTTAATTATTAATATTTTATGTTACTAAATGAAATTGCCCCTGATATATTTGAGGTTTTATTTAAGAGAAATTTTAGTTAGAAAATATAAAAAAATATATACGTTTTGGAAAATAAAGCTAATCGGTTAGTTATTAGTAATTATAATATTATTATTTTATTTTATTATATAGACCTGTCCGTGATATTTTTGGAAAATGAGAGGTTTTAGTTACGAAAAATAGAAATTTTGGTTAGAAAATATAAAAAAGAATATACACTTTGGCTAAAAGAGGTAACGAATTAGTTATTAACAATTATAACTTTATTATGTTATTTTATTAAATTAAACTGCCTGCGATATTTTTGGAAAATAAGATGTATAAGTGAGGAAAAATAGAAAAGATATTTTTTATCATAATTTTAATATTGTATCTAACGGTTCTCATCGATTTGATCAGAAATATCTAACGGCTATGAATTGAGTTACCAAATTTTTGGACGACCAGACTACAAAAACTTTCACGACTAGACTACAAAACTTTTAATGTTTCGTCTTTAATATAATAGTATAGATAAATGGAATAGCCCGTGATATTTTTGAGGTTTTAGTTTGGAGAAATATTAGTTAGAAAATATAAAAAAAAATATACGTTTTGGAAGAAAAAACTAATCGGTTAGTCATTAATAATTATACTATTATTATTTTATTGTATTCAATAGAACTGTTCGTGATAGTTTTGGAAAATTAGAGGTTTATTTAGGAAAAATAGAAATTTTAGTTAGAAAATATAAAAAAGAATATAAACTTCGGCTAAAAAGGGTAATGAGTTAGTTATTAGCAATTATAACCATATTATGTTATTTTATTAAATAAACCGTCTGTGATATTTTTTGGAAAATGAGATGTTTTAATTAGGAAAAATAGAAAAGATATTCTATATAATAATTTTAATATTTTATCTAACGGTTCTCATCGATTTGATCAGAAATATCTAACGGTTATGAATAGAGTGACCAGATTACAAAAACATTGAGGACCATACTACAAAACTTTCAATGTTTCATCTTTAATATAATAGTATAGATTGGGAAGTAGAAAAAGTTGCTTACCCACCCCTTACATATCTTATTCACACTTCCTATATGAACCGAGCAAAATAAACCATAAAATTAGAAATAAATTCTAAATAAGATATAACATATTTAATAAAATTGTATTAAAAAAAATAGGGTTTAACTTTACTTTTAGTTCATTTATATTCTTATTAAAATTTATTATTTAAATATACGTTTTTTTTCTTCTAGTTTCTAACATTTTTTAAAATATATTTTTTAATCATTTTAGAAGAACAATTTATTTTATTGTTTTGTAGTAAAGTATAAGATACGTGAAGATAACATTACTTTTTTGTTATTTATAAGCCTACACCCCTTTTATTTGACAAGATTTCAATTTTTAATAATCCATATTTTAATTTACAAAATAAAATGTTAGGTGTTTAAAATTTTAGTTTCGACTATTCTGAGTATTTGTAATCAAAAATTTTATTTTTAAAATTTTATTTTATTTTAATGTCAAGAATATGTATATTAAGAACTGATAAAAAAATAATATGAATTTGATAAATACATACTTTTTGTAATTTTAATATGTTATATGAAAGTAATAAATAAATTCCGTAAAATGTCAATCAAACATATTTATCACATGAAATTTTGAATAAAAGAAAAATGTAAATACTTATATTAACTTAATTTCTACAAATAACCAAACAGGCACTTAATTTAAGGGGTTGTTTGAGTAGGGTTGCAACTTGCAAGGACAATTAATATGAGGGTCTGTTTGGGTGTGGTTGCAACAACCTTTTTTATTAAAAAAATAAGAAAAAATTGAGCAACTTGTTAAAATAAGGGAAAAATGCTCCTAAGTACCTAAGTATATATTACATTTTAATGACATATTTATAAATATGATATCAGATTCATGAAATTACAAAAAAGATCAACTTGTTTTAAAAACAAAACTCTTTTGTACTCACAAATTTAGATAAACACACATTTTGAAGCATTAATCTCTTAAAAATAAACTTTTATATTTTTCCTTGAAAAGAATGTACGTAACCAGGAAAAGATGACAATAAAATTTGATCCACCTTGGTATCTCAAAGACTCAAATTTCATTTTTGTTACCCATGCTTATAGCATATCTGTATATCAGCTCAAGTTTATGTCACATTATTATAATATACAAGCATGTAACCGTGCGATGGATGAATTTTAGTTTTTTTTTTTAATTTTATTATCTATATTTTGATTTATATGATTTTAAAAAGTAATCAAATATAATAATATATTTATGATGTTATTCTACGTTTTTTTAGCCTATAAATTGTGCGCTACACGGATGAATTTTAGTATTTTTGATTTATTATTTTAGTATTTTTTTATATGATTTTTTAGTATTTTTTTTTCTTATTTTATTAACATTTATTTGTATTTTGATCTTAAAAATTCTTAATATGTTATTGACGGAATAATATCTTGAACTTTTGAATGTAGCTTAGAAAAATAGATGATATAAATATTTAATAATAATATGTTGTTGACGGGATTCGAACCTTGAATCCGTGGGAGCATTTTAGATATCAAGAAAATAATATTTTTTTAATATTACATCCAACGGTTCTCATTTATCTATATTTACATCTGACGATTATTATTTAGATGTCCAAACTACATATGACCAAACTACCAATAGAGGGTGGTTTGCTTATAATAGTATAGTTTAAGAAAAAATAGAAAGAGCAACATGTTTTAGCTAAAAAGGTAATTGTCCATAATTAAAAATATTAAAATAGGTTTTAAAATAAATAAGTAAGGGTTTACCGTGATATTTTTGAAAAAGTAGGGGTTGTAATAAGGAAAAATAGAAAGAGTAACATATGTCTTAGTTGAAAAAAATGATTGTTTGTGATTTTATAGAAAAAGAATGGACTTTGTTAGAAAAATAGAAAATATAATGTATTTTTACTAAAAAGTTAATTGGTTATAAATAATATTATTATTTAATAATAGTTTTCTTAAAAAATAACATGTTTTATCTGAAAAATTAATTATTGCCCGTAATTAAAAGTATTAAAATATGTTTTAAAATAAGTAAGAGTTTGCTTGTGATATTTTTGGAAAATGTGGGGTTTTAGTAAGAAAAAATAGAAATAGTAACATGTTTTATTTTAAAAAGTTAATTGTCCATGATTTTTTTAGAAAATAGAGGATTTTGTTAGAAAATATTAAAAAATTAATGTATTTTAGTTGAAAAGGTAATTAGTTATAGTTTTTTTTAAATGAAAAAAAATACAAAAATTAACATGTTTTAGTTGAAAAGGTAATTGCCGTAATTAAAAGTATTAAAATAAATAAGTAAGGTTTGTCCGTGATATTTTTGGAAAATGAAGGGTTTTAATAAGAAAAAAATAGAAAGAGTAACATGTTTTCATTGAATTTTTTTTAGAAAAAGAGAACTCTAACATTGACATCAGTATGAATTTTAGTATTTTTTATTTTATTATATATATTTTGATTTATATGATTTTAAAAAGTAATCAAATATAATAATACATGTATGACGTTATTCTAAGTTTTTTTTAGCCTATAAGCTGCGCGATACACGGATGAATTTTAGTATTTTTTATATGATTTTTTTAGTATTTTTTTTCTTATTTTATTAACATTTATTTGTATTTTGATCTTAAAAATTCTTAATATGTTGTTGACGGAATAATATCTTGAACTTTTGAACGTAACTTAGAAAAATAGATGATATAAATATTTAATAATAATATGTTGTTGATGAAATTCGAACCTTGAACCTGTGAAAACATTTTAGATATCAAGAAAATAATATCTTTTTAATATTACATCCAACGGTTCTCATTTATCTATATTTACATCTAACGGTTATTATTTAGATGACCAAACTACATAACCAAACTATCAATCAAATAGTGGGTGGTTTGTTTATAATAGTATAGTATAGATAGTATAGATAGTGTTAATGTTTGTCAATTTCTATTATTTAGCCATTGCTTTTCTGTCATATGCATTCTGCTATAATTGCATTTGCACTTTTATGGCCTTTCTACACTACTGTACTATTTGCCCCTGTAGGCTGTGGATGTTGGAGCTTAAAAATAAATTTCAATACTCTATAATCTATATATAGTTGCCAATACAAAGCTTAAAAAACAAACACACTCATACTCAACATAAATCAAGATTTAAAAAACCCTAAAATTCCAACCTGATCTTAACAATCACCTAAGTGGATGAAATTCAGGAATAAATAGAGAACAACAAGATGAACTTAACTACCAGGCTAGAACTTTATGTAAACCAATTCCATCACCGGCTCAACACAAGTCCTGATCACTCAAGGACAATATAGATCCAGCTGCTTTGATGTCTTAATTGCAAAGCTGACAAGGAAAAAGAAAATGTTATATATATATATATATATATATATATATATATATATATATATATATATATATAGAGTAAGGTTCAAGAGAGAACCCTCTTAAAAAGGGAACCAAGGAACTTTTTTAAAAAATCATTTTAGCATAGAAAGAAAAATAGAATTAGTTATATATCATCCTAATAGTCCCAAAAAGTTAATTACTTACAAACAAAGATTCATTTTTAAATTTAAAAAAATATATGAAAAAATTATGAATCTGCTTATGAATCTCTTATATATATATAAGAGATTCAAAAAGAGATTCATAATTTTTTCATATATTTTTTTAAATTTAAAAATGAATCTTTGTTTGTAAGTAATTAACTTTTTGGGACTATTAGGATGGTATACAACTATTTATATTTTTATTTTAATTTAAAACTAATTTTTAAAAAAAGTTCCTTGGTTCTCTTTTTAAGAGGGTTCTCTCTAGAGTCCTGGCCTATATATATATAAGTACATATATATATAAGTATGATATGTGCCAATGTATATATTATTGAACAATAAAAAAAAAGAGAAACCATACCTAGTATCCAAGTTGTTAATATTTGCTGATATGCCCCATTATATTAAAGTTCTATGAAATCTGTCTAAGCCTGTTTCACTTCCGTGATTAATCTCCAAAAAGTTAGAAGTAGGATAGATGTGACTAGAACCAATTCGACACGCTGAAATCCCGTAGCTTTCTAAGGTGTCGTTCCATATCCTGTCTAGATTTGGCCCACTCTTCCTTTTCAATTACAGTGGTAGGATCATCTCTTTCGCTCTATACAGTACACGATGGAAACTAATAAGACGGTGAACCAAAGAAAAACAAATGTAACAAGTATTTCCGAGTATAGAACTCACAGAACGTATAATTTTGAAAGTGTTCCCGTTATCACGAATAACAAGCAAGTCCTCCTTTCTATCTCTGTCTCTACCTTCTGGAACTGTTACCTATTAAATGAACAACAAAATTTAAACAACATTTTAACAGACAGAGAGAGAGAGAGAGAGAGAGAGAGAGAGAGAGAGAGAGAGAGAGAGAGAGAGAGAGAGAGAGAGAGAGAGAGAG
This sequence comes from Heracleum sosnowskyi, assembly GCA_030848705.1. NCBI lineage: Eukaryota > Viridiplantae > Streptophyta > Magnoliopsida > Apiales > Apiaceae > Heracleum > Heracleum sosnowskyi. Next base: position 115,739,726 of record CM061242.1, on the reverse strand, counting down.
AGAGAGAGAGAGAGAGAGAGAGAGTTATTACGACAAAGCACGTGATTTAAACAAATTTTTAACAAGTGATCGTTATAAAAGTTGGCAACTGACATGACATCTGTTCATCAAAAATGAAGTTACAATAATAAGAGTAAGAATGCAACAGGAATGATGCTATAGTAGTTACATCATGAACAATTCCAACTCTATCATAGATTAACAATAGAAAAATATAAGCTTACAGTCAAATTTACTACTAATAGTGCATTTTATTTAAATTGTAAAACAGTCAAAGGTAGTATAAACAAAGGTACTATGTGTACTATAAGCATCAACATGAAACAATTTATTTGAAGAACATGGAGCAAACAAAAATATAAGAACTAATTATCACTGTATACCAGAACTCTGGCTCTGGTAACTGACTTTGTCTTTGAATCAAGAACATAGATTTCCTCAAAATCCAGGACAAACTCTGGGTCCGCAAGTCGTCTATTCCTGAAATGTTTTGTCAAGAACACCTGCAATAGAAATTATTTAGTTGAATTTCTTGAATCATGTGGAATTATTTTACAATTTCACTTTTTATGCCATTTATGTTTTTCACAGATTCAAATTACAGAATTGATTCTTTCCGAAAATTCACAAAGATATTCCTCCAATCTATTAACTCTTCCCGCCCACGAGAAATTTGTCAAGCTTCCCTTTCATGTTTAAAACATGTGATGTTAAGCAAATTGCAGGTAGTTTCAAATATCAAATGTAAAGGAAGGAGTCTAAGCAGTACTTGGGGAAGGAAACAAGTATACACCCGACAAGCAGGTAGCAGAAGTTGGTCTCCAAACAAATATCTTAAATTTTTGACCTACCGTTCTACTGAATCATAATATATATAGGGCAAAAAGGCACAATAAAAGACTTCTAAATATTACAATTCACATGTACCTTTGAAACCTCCCTCTCTGATTTATACAAGGGATCTCTGGGCGCGTCAATGGGTGGCTCCGTAACATTATAGCATCCATAATCACTCATTGCACATCGGATATACTGTAATGTCAATAAAAAGCAGAAAGGATTAAGCTAAAATCTATGTTATTGACAGATATTAGGAAAAAATATTAAATATGTATATACAAGATGTTGCTTTTACATAACATAAGCTTAAAGTCATAACCGCCATTTTGGTAAACAGAAAGCGTTTTACCAAGTATTTGACAAATATAACACTTTCTGCCAATCAATAAAGTAAAACTTTATTTTATTACCTTTTGTGGCATCGGTGCCAAGATCCTTGGAATTGCGTATATATCCGTATCTGGTGGAGTAACATACATCTAAACATAACAAAGGAAAAGCGTCATCAATCATGCACAACAGCTTAATTTTAGTGAATGGTTAGTTAAGAGACTGAAGAATCATAGAATCAATAAAGATGCATTAACGTCACTACTAAATTGTTAAAGCAGAACTGAAGATCATTGACCTGTGTTTGTATCCTTTTTTTGGTGCAGGGCCATTATTATAATTTCATTCTTTGTTTTATTAAAGTTTCTTCAAGATGGCAAGGGAAATTCAGAAAATAGGATAAATTGACTTCTTCGGGGGTTGATTGTTGCATCTACCAAGAATTAATACCAAAGCATACATCTGGCTCTAGTGACCAAGTTCTAAACGTATGAAAATGGATAGACTTCACCTTATCTAGAGGGAACAAACAGTACAAAGTGCAACAAAAGGGTAGGAATGCCACTTAAGCAGTTTGGGTGTACTTTGCTGATATGAACAAGTCAAAAAGGAGCAAAATAAAATGCATCAACAAATAAAAAAACATTACAAACTGATACCTTAGTACTTCCTAAGAAAAAAAATTGTAAATACTGAAAAAGAGAAACTAACAACAGCACTCGACCATACAACTATAGCTTATGCTTTTGTGTATACTGTGTCGTGTAATCAAGTCAAGAGGAACCCATACCAAACCAGACAATATTAGACGCAAGCTCGGCTAGACTAAAAATTCTGGAATAACCTCAATCTAGTCGTAAATTTCAAGGTTAGAGCTCGATTCAACTATAATTGACACACTCAATATCAGCTCAAAACTCGAATTAACTTGTTAAATATTAGATAGAACTTGAATTGAGTTCAAACACAATAAGCTGATCTCAAACACCACTCGATTAACTAAACATGACAAGTTAATTCCACAAGAGTATAGCTCTAATTTTATCAATAAATAAATAAAATAAATCGCACTAAATAACTACTAGAGCTCAGCTAGATAAACTAATCGATCTCATCTACAGTTCAGAAAATTCCTAAACACGATAAACCTAAATCTCCCTAATATAGTTCTCAAACTGTTTTACTCGATAAACTACTTAAACTCATCCACATTTCACAAAAATCCCAAGGGCGATAAACGAAACCGACTAATTAACAAAATCAGCACAAATTCCAAACCAAACAACCAAAACAAACCTCACGAAAATCATAAACATCATTATCGAGATCAGGAGGCTTCCGAATAAAAAAATCGCAATCCAACAAACAAATCTTATGAAACTCCTCCTCATTAATCCTATAATCCACAATCATCTCCGAGTCCCAGCCTTGCGTAGACACAAAGCTGTTACTATCACTCATCGCAATCTCATCGCCGTTCAATATCGGCTCATACTCAACATCATAGTCCTTTTTGTTATCCACTTCTTCCACTTCGTCGTCGTCCATCTCGTAGTCGTCGCCGCCGCCGCCGTCGTCGTCATCGGCGAAGATGCGGGAGGATTTGCGGAGGGGTTTAGGGAAAGGGGTTAGAGAGAGAGAAGGGAGTTTGGGGAGGAGGAGAGAGAGAGTGGAGGGTTTGGGGAGAGTGGGGAGGAGAGGAGGCGGTGGTGTGAGGTGGAAGAAGGTGGCGTTCATGGTGGTGGTGGAGTGGAGTTGCCGGAAAATGTTTGGATAAATGTGAGGATTTTATGATTTGTAAAAAGGGTTTTAGTTAGAGCAAGTACAATAGTATCCGTAAATAATATCATAACTTCAAATATAGGCAATATGAAACAAAATGGGACTCGGTATCTTAGTGATTCCCTAAACTACTTGCACAACCTCAAATTCACTGGTCTTTCCTTATTTACAAGTATCCTCTAGTCGTCCCGTGTTTCATTTTTATAAATAAAATATTCATTTCTCTCTATTTTTTCCTCTTCTTCCTTCCCTCCTTTTAGTTTTACCACTGAAAATTTTACTTTTTTTTCTCCATTCCCTCTTGTTTTTACCACTGAAATACTAGAAGTCCCCAAGACTTTCTTGTCAAAATCACTGTTCAAAATATAGTAAATCATATACCATAAGAAAGATCTTGGAGTCTACTTTTTTAAGCAAAAAACGGTTCGTAAAAAGAAATTTTCTACAAAAAGTTATAATAATTTTAGTGAAGGAGTGTAATAGTGTATACATGTCCAGATTTATAACAATTTTGGTGACAATTTAATAATAAGGAGGAAGGTAAATAGGGATTATTGTTGGAGTAAATATTAAAAATGATATTCCTAAACTACTAGGATTCCTTATTTTATAAAAAATTATAGAGAATGGACTAGCATATTGTTGGACTTGCTCTTAGACTTGCTCTTAGACCCGGCGATTGGACCGTGTCGTGTTCTTTCGTGTACTTAATGTAAAATCCATATCCGACCCGTTTTGGATTCGTGTACTAAATTTGAAACACATATTCAATTCAAAACGTGTCGTGTACTTTACGTGTCGTATTCGTGTACATTAAACAAAAATATAAATTTAATTAAATTAAAATTTATATATTATAAAACTATTTTAATTATGTAAATTTTTATGAAATGTGTATTAAATATGTAATACATACAATTTTACAAAAATTTGTAAATATAACTTATATATATAAATGTATACTTCTTATATATACAGTAAAACCTCTATAAATTAATAATGTTGGGACCGGGATATTTTATTAATTTAGAGAGATATTATTATATCGATAAATTAATAATTTATTAATTTAAAGAGGATTTACATAAGACCTTTAAATTTCCAAGTCTAATGTACTAGTTACAATATATATTAGTTAGAGATGAAAAATAAATTACAAAAATAAGTTCCAAGGCACATTCTATGAATGTACATTCACAAGTTAATTGAATTTATCAAGTTCATTGTTTTTGAATAAGTAAAAAGTTAGTTCATAGTACCAAAAAGTTGGTCCATGGTACCAACGCAGTACATTAAACATGGTTAGAATTTGATCACTATAAAATGTCCACTGAAATTTTTTAAAATCACATCAACTATGGCTCCTAAACTAAAAGGTGTTACGAGGTTCAAAGCATTGAAGAAATTGTGGCGGATACCATTCAAAATCCGATCGATGACGAAGTTGAGGATGATTCAATAGCTTTGGAACCGGTCACTCGGAAAGAAGCATTGCAAGCGGCAACAACTCTTCACAACTTTTTGTTGCAATACGAGAAGACAATGCCCCAACTCTTAAGTGCAGTGAGGAGATTTAAAGATGAAGTCAATATAGATTTGAAGTTCAACAAAAAACAAGTGACTATAGATTCATTTTTTACTAGACAATCTTAGAATATGTATGGAATCTTTTAATGATTATTAATTTATAGTTTCGTTGGGACCAATATATATACTTTGGGATTTCAAAAAAGTTATTATCTTATTATTTTATCGATTGGGGTCCAATTTTATACTGGTCCCAAGTTGGGACTGGACAAATTATTAATTTTATCGAGATTATTAATTTATCGAGTATTAATTTATAGAGGTTTTACTGTAAATGTATAACTTATTGTTAATTAGTCATGAAACTTTTATTTATTGTTCATATGTAATTCCTTATATATTTTCTAAATATGCAATACTATAAATAATATATATTTTTTAAAATTATTTATTTACTTCATTAATTCGTGTACTTTCGTTTCGTGTCGTGTACCTATTGTGAAAACTCAAACCCGACACTAATTATATTCATGTTTTTTCGTGTTCGTGTACTTTCGTGTTCGTGTACCAAATTTTTGCACCCAAACACTAATTATCTGTGTCGTGTTCGTACCGTGTTCAGGTGTCGTGTATCAAATTGTCAGCTCTAGTTTTAGTGAGGGGGTGGTAGTAGTACAATAATAAATAAAAGATAATACAAATACAACACCAATATTTAATATATTTGAATTCCAATTTTTTATAAATAAAATACAAAAGTAAACGATAAATTTATTGTCGAATTTGAATTTTCATTTTGGATAAACAACAAAACACGAAAACATATGAAATAAATATATATTTATAAGCAATTATATATACTTTTATGTATATAAATATTTTTATATACATATTCAATTTTTATACGGGGACGGTCTACAACAAACGATTGTTGCAGCAAATCGTACCACGTAATGTATGTGTACAGTAGGGTTTTAGGCGTGCATGCATGGGCCCATTATTTACTCCGCGGTACGATTTATTATAACAATCGTTTGTTTTTTACCATCTGATTTTTTTATATATGATTGTATGTAAATGTAAATATTAAGTTTATATCTTGTAAATTTATACATAACAATTTATATTTTTTTAATATATACTTGAATTAAATTATTTTTCTATTTTTATTTAATATACACGAACACGATACGAAAAGTATCATGGTTCGAATCGGACATGGATCTCACATTTAGTATACAAATTCTTAATGGATCGGATACGAGTTTATCCTTAAGTACACGAAATACGAAAATACATGATACGATACGATTGTCAGGTCTACAACGAATAAAATGAGACTTCGAGTTTCAGATATATAATGGGTAATGTGTAAAATTTTCATTTTTTCTCGATTTCATCCCTAATAATATATTATATATTATAATTTCAATTTATTCATTTGAGTGAAAATGTTTTATTACTTACCACATTTATTGTTTATACATTTCACTCCATTAATTGACTTTTTTTAGTTTCATTCATTTCATACAATATTGTGGTTTAATGTACACTTAAATTATAAAAAAAAATATTGAATTATTTTATCAGTTTGTAATATATGTGATTTACTAATATTTACTAATATGACAAACTAGTACAATATTTATTTTACAAGTTCATAGAATTGTAAAATATATGAAAATGAAGACATAAGATGAAAATCATTATAATCGATCTTACTTTTTAATTTGCATAATATATGAGAAACTAATTATTTTTTGCAATAAATTGTCAATGAATTAAAAATATAAATTCAGTGTTTTAGGGGTTCCTGTCACGCGTCATTCTCGAGGACATGTCATATATACAAGCTAAAATTTTATTCGGTTTATCAGGATCAAAGTTCACAAGATCTTATCTTGTTGGTCTATCAGGGTCCAAATTCACACGACATTGAGGATCATCATCTAGAAGTGACTATTATAAAAAGGTCTCCAACAAAATGTATAATGATGTTGATCTTATAAAAATATATAAGTGATGTTGATTCATGTTGAATTTTCAAGTGCGATACGATCTCATAGAAGTCGTGAGAATCTACGGTGCAGGATATAATATCAAGAACGCCATAAGATAGACATATGTAATACAACATTATCCTGCACCTTCTTGCTGGTCATGTTTTATTTTTTTTCACATGCTAATAATGAAAATGAGTAATGTGATGTTTATCTCGTTGAGATTTCCATCATTTCTATTATGAGATACGATGTAAAAAATTATAAAGATGTTAATACGATATTATGGAGATCCCATTTAACATGTTTAGAACCCATACAAATATTTGATCATAATATTTTTTTTGTTTGGACGAACTGATGATTTGGTATTTGATAGAAATTGAAAGAGAAAATTTGCAAAATATTGATTTTGAAGTTCATAATGATATTAATTTTATATGGTTTTGTATGCAAAACAACTAGTATCATGCACTATTTTGTTTTTGAAAGTTCACATTATTGCTGACGAGATTCAAAAAGAAAAAGAAATTGAATTATTATATAATAATTTAAAAGATCTAGTAGGAATTTATATACTAAGTATTTAAATAACAATTTACATATCTGAAGTAATTTCTAAATTTTGTTTGATGGCACATAAAAGTAAAGATAAAGATAGTATATATTATTTTAAAGAGTAATGCTAGATGTACCGAAATGGGTACCAAAATTTGATACCGAATGATGTGGCATTTATGATATGACAATTTAAAATAATTGTATTTGTGGAATTAATGTGAATGCAGGGGGGTCCATTATTATTAATTGAGTTGTAACCAATCAGAACTTGACACGTGGCATTTGAGATTCATTTGGAAACCAATTCGGTAACTCTAGTATTATTCTATTTTGAATTTGTAAGATTCTATGTTGTACATGGATATATTAAATATTCATTGGTACATGTTTTGAAATGCATATATAATTTATGATTATCTTGGACAGGACTTGCAACAGCCTTACAATCATCACCACCACTCAACTCCTTCAGAACTTTATTCATATCGCGAACACCAGAACACCTTACTTGACCATTAAAATTATTTAATACCGATGACGGGACCTGGACCACTATATGCCCCTTAGATTCTTGATCAACGGTGACTTCCTTGGTAATCTTACAAAGGTCATTATTATCAAGTCCATGATGCATTATCCAAGCCCCCAAATTACTGTATTTGATTTTATTACCTTTACCATTATTATTCGTAACAATATGAGTATTTTGACCTAGGCATGTACTTGTTTCATACCTCCGCTGTTATTTATCTAACTTAAGCATAAATCTTCTTTTATCATAACCTCTTAACCCAACAACCGCATGAAAATCTCGACCCAATCGCCTGAAAATCTCAACCCAATCGTCATCATAGGGCATAGTGGTGCTTAGAAATTGTTGTGAAGGGGGGGGGGCTCGTGTTACTCCTTCAAAATCCAATTCTCTCGGTACTACTCTTCTACCCTTCCGACAAATAAACATATGAGATGATGGTTCTTTACTTCGTGCATATCTATGAGTGCTCCTAATTATTATATCGAATCTGATACTTCGACCGTAATCCCTATAAAAAATTTCTACATCATCTAATGTATTGATAATCATACCAACACAAGACACGACATTATTAACATTCAGAAATGTAAATTCACAATTTTCGTTTCCGATATTAATATCATCATCATCACCATAACCAACATCATCACCATTATCACCATAACAAACATCACCATCAACATCATCACCTTCATCATCATCATCATCACCATCACCATTGTTACGCCATATTTTCGGTTGCCTCAATTATCTCCTAATTTCCCAATATCAATCAATCAATATCTCCAAACGATTCTTTCAAATCAGGAAAGAATCACAACGCTACTATAACTCTAAAAAGATAAAATCAACTTATCTCAAGATATCCCTTAACAATGACAGGGATTAAAAATACTATCCTATCACAGAACTGTGTTGGCTTGATCCCTATATATAAATAGGGTACGCATGCATCTTGGAATAGGATCCGACACATCTAACAAGTCGAGACAGCTCCCAAGTCCAGTCCCAAACATCCAAAAAATCCCAAATCCCCATATTATTACAATTTAATTATTCCAGCAATCCCCGAAATTTGTTATCACCAAATTCCTCCGTTAACAATTGGCGCTAGAAGGAGGGGCATAATTTTTTATTGTGGAGGACAATCAATCTATACAATACACATGGGGGTTATTATGGATCTGCATCGGTTTTAATGGAGGAGCAGAATGGTGGAGGCGATGGCTAAATTTTATTTATTAAATTATTAATTCTCGTACATAATTTTTTTGTAGGTCACAGGTTAAGACATAGTGATGGATAAAAAAATGATGTTGCCAAAGAATTCGATGGAGCACCAGGGAAGCAAACACGCATCACATAAATTCGAGTCCGGCTGAAAAATAATTAAGATAAGTTTTTGTTTTTTTTTATTATTTATATCATAACAATCGAAGGTAGGAGTTTGGAGGTGATTTCAGGACATGAAGCTTAGCAATTATTTAAAAATATCAAGACAAAAAGAAGGAAATCAATGGCAAGGCAAAAAGAAGTGGCCAGGTTTTGTACGTAAAAAAAAAGCAGGCGATAAAAAAAGGAGCAAAACAAAAGATTATGAAGACACATATGCGAGGGTACAAAATTGAAGTTGGACGAAAAATTGTAAAACCAAAGTGGTGGTCTTTTGGTTTTCACGTACAAAGAAAAACAAAGAAGATAGTGTTTTGTGGGACCTGCATCAATTCAATTAATCAAACAAAAGCACGCACGAAACTCAATCTGGTTGGGAGGAAAAATTCTGCGGCATCAAAAATTGATCTGGCCTAAAAAAACAGAGATAAGTTTTTCTAAATTTGTTTTATTTTTTCACAATTATGTTGGGATAATTATTTTTAGATTTAGAGTTGGATTATTCTTTGAAGACCCTCTTTTGAGGAGGATAATAATTTTGGAATACCCTCTTCCAAAAAGGATAATATTTTTGAAGACTCTATTTCGAGTAAGATAATATTTTTGAAGACCCTCTTTCGAGGAGGATAATATTTTAGAAGACCCTCTTTTGAAGATGATAATCTTGTTTGAAGTCCCTACGGGTTAATCGTCTTTTGAAGGCCCTTCGGGGTGATCTTGTTTTGAAGGCCCTGCATCATCCGCATCATGCAGCTATTAATCATCATGTGCATCATTCGCATCATGCATTCATTCATATCATCATGTGCATCATGTGCATCATACATTTACTCGTAAACTTTGGACATTCTTAGATTCTGTGGTTGTCTCGGTGTGATATTTTTGAAGACCCTTCTTTGAGTAGGGTATTGGTTTGAATTTATTTTTGAAGGCCCTTCTTTGAGGAGGGTATTGCTTGGATTATTTTGGAAGACCTTTCTTTGGAAGGGTATTGCTTAAATTATTTTGGAAGACCCCTCTATGATGAGGGAATTGTTTTAAATTTATTTTTGAAGACCCCTCGGTTATTGCTTGGAAATTATTTTTTGAATGCCCTTCTTTGTGGAAGGTGTTGCTTGAAATTTATTTTTGAAGGCCCTTCTATGAGGAGGGTACTGCTTGGAATACCTTGGTAAACCCGTACTTCCGGGGTGTTTATCCGTACTTCCGGAAAGCTCACCAAGAAGAGAGTCCACCCTCTTATGGTGAAGAGAGTCCACCCTTTTATATGTGAAGAGAGTCCGCCCTCTTATGGTGAAAAGAGTCCTCCCTCTTATGGAGAGAAGAGTCCACCCTCTTAAGGTGAAGAGAGTCCACCCTCTTAAGGTGAGAAGAGTCCTCCCTCTTATGGACAGAAGAGTCCACCCTCTTAAGGTGAAGAGAGTCCACCCTCTTAAGGTGAGAAGAGTCCTCCCTCTTATGGAGAGAAGAGTCCACCCTCTTAAGGTGAAGATAGTCCACCCTCTTAAGGTGAGAAGAGTCCTCCCTCTTATGGAGAGAAGAGTCTTCCCTCTTAAGGAGAATATCATCCGGGAAAATGCTCATGTTGTCTCCCTCGCATATACAGACATAATACGGGTAATTATCTGCTAATCTTCTATTCCTAGTTGTTTCAGTGACTCAGGAAATTCGGAATATCAAATCACGCTTAGTTCTCCAGTCCATCAAGCTGCACTGAAGAACTGGGGGGTAGTTGTTACGCCATATTTTCGGTTGCCTCAATTATCTCTTAATTTCCCAATATCAATCAATCAATATCTCCAAACGATTCTTTCAAATCAGGAAAGAATCACAACGCTACTATAACTCTAAAAAGATAAAATCAACTTATCTCAAGATATCCCTTAACAATGACAAGGATTAAAAATACTATCCTATCACATAACTGCGTTGGCTTGATCCCTATATATAAACAGGGTACGTAGGCATCTTGAAATAGGATCCGACACATCTAACAAGTCGAGACACCTCCCAAGTCCAGCCCCAAACATCCAAAAAATCCCAAATCCCCCTATTATTACAATTTAGTTATTCCAGCAATCCCCGAAATTTGTTATCACCAAATTCTTCCGTTAACAACCATCATCACTTTTCCACATCCTAATATCCTCATCTTCTTCGTTATAATTCACCTTCTTTTTACCAACATCATTCATATTCATCTTCTCTTCACCCATATTATCGTTACCATAACTATCAACATATATAATATCGTTTACATCATGAAATAATTTACGAAACACCGGATTTTTTCTAATGAGCGCAACATAATCGAACTCATTATGCTCACTAGATGAACTAGAATCATCAAATAAAAATGAAGCCATAGTAATTAGAGAGCTAACCTTATTTGTTGAGTTTTCGACCTTGAAAAAGCTCCAAAATCGCAGCCCTAAGTTAATGGGAAAGTGTACATGAAAAATGAGAGGGGGGAAATAGAATTTTTTTGTTATGTAGGGTATGCAGGGTAAACTACTGCCGTAATGAATCATTGCACCCCCCGCAATGAATCATTGTTGCAGTGATGTATTTAATGCTAATCAACTACCCCAACTACCAAAATTAATGTTGGCTAGTAAAAAAATTGTAAACAAATCATTGGACTGTAACATTGCGGTAGCAACAATGTTACATTGCGGCAGAAATGTACCCCACAATGTTTCATTGCGGTACCCGCAATGTAAAAATGCCGGAGCTTACTTTTTTTTTCTTTTAATCTTTAAATATGTATATAAAAATTAAATTAAAATCATTTAAATTTCAAAATATCTTAGATGCTAATTTGTGGATATTTTTTCCCATCATATGTATTTAAATTAAATTATTTAATCAAAATATACTCAAAGATATGTGAAACAATCGTTTTCTTACTAACTATTGACCTAAATATGTATACACTTTCTTAGTTTTTATTTATGATTGTAAAAAAATAAAATACTATGTTTACAATTACTAGCAATGTTACATTTCAATTTTAAACTTAAAAAAAATAAAAATTTAACTATTCGTTATTTTTATTTTACCTTATATTATTATATTCGATAGTTTGTATTTTCAAATTTAATTAATTATTAAATTAAACTTGTCGAGTTCGTTATCCGTGACTCCGGGTCCATTAGCTCATTTATTTTAAACATCAACATACCTTTACGACTAAAGTAACATTTTATTTAGGTTGATATTCAATTAATTTTCAATTTACAAATAATAAATAAATTCTTATTTTTGGATATATTTGGTACAAATCATTTTAAAACAATTTTCTTGTGTTGGTGCAATGGTAATATTGCATACATCTTTAGGAAAGGTCATGAGTTCTATTCTTGAAGACGATTTTAACCTCAAAAGGGTAATTTTGATAAAAAAATATATACGAAGGATTGTATTTTATCTAATTTCAACTATCCCACTTTCATGCTAAGGAAGTGGACATCGGGCTGTAACAAAATGGTTGAGTTGTACAATTTGTTTTTTAGTGATCAATGTGCATTTTCGTCCAAATTTTACTGGTAAAAATAAGTCATTTGTAAAACTCCCCTAAATTTTGCGCAATCAGAAACTTCCCGCCTAAATTTCCATTCTTCACTGAGCCCAAAAAAACCCTAATTCCGCAGTCCCCCAATTGAAATCACTAAAATCCCCCCAATTAAACCAAAAATTCACCTCACACACAAAAAATCTCACCAATTCACATCAAATCTGCTTTCGATGCACACTCCACTAGACAAAAATCATCAAAAAATAGCCACAAAAATGATGACCAAAACATTCAAAGGAACAAACGTGTTCATGTCGCGGAACTTAGTTCCGCCTGAGCTTTTCGACACGCTTCACGATGCTCTTAAGCAAAACGGAGCTGAAATTTTCCTTTGTTGCGATCCGTCGCGTAACGGATCGAATGATTATCATGTTATATCGTCTAATGATCATGTATAGACCTGTTTCATGTGTATAATTGTTGTTTATGTATGTATATTTCAATTTGTTAGTGTTTGAGTTCAATTCATTGTGATGCTGATTTTTTTGATTTGTAGGAGAAGTTCGATGATCTTCGAAGTAAGGGATGTAATTTGTTAGGTATATTTGTAGTTTGTGATTATTCCTGTTTTTTTCAGTTCGCCTTAGGTTTTTTGAGCTTCGTAAATCGATAGTATAATTGGCATCAGTAATTGAAAATTTCCTAGTTTGTATGAAGTTGTAAATGAACCTCCCCTGCTTAGTGACAACACAAATTAAAAGCGGTTTATATATATTTTGAGGATTGAAATTTTACAGTGTTAGATATTTATCTGAAAAATATAATGTTCAAGACAAGGCCTCTCCATAATTTGATTGCTAACTGTTAATGCTTTGACTGTTTGTTCATCGGAAATGTATTTTTTATGACTTTGAGATATTCAATAGTTCTTAATTCGAGTCAGAGAGATGTTGCTATATTCAGTTACTTATTATTGAGTTTTTTCCCTCCGCCTAGGTCCTCAATGTGTACTTTCATGTGCAAAAGAACGTCGGGTACTGCCTAAACAAGGGTACACTTGTTGTCTCGCACTAGATGGGGTCAAAGTACTGGCATCTGGTTTTGACTTGGAGGAGAAGGTACTATGCTTGTTTAGTTGTTTTACATTGTTGTGAACTATTTCTCAGCTCTATCTTCGCACATGAACATTGCGTCAAGTTATATCCTCGTGTTCCCAAATTCTTTCTGTAGACAAAGGCCTGTAGGGTACTCGTTGATTGAATTGTGGATTTCTGCCTTTTACCAGTTACATGCTTGTTTCTTAAAATAATTATTATATTTATCTATCAAAAAATTATTCTTTGCCATTTTAAGTACACTTATAGCGGTGACCAGATTTATGGATGACTTTATACTCTGATGATTAATAAATTTCCTATCTGGTGCTACCTTCCTCCAATTATATCTAGATTATCTCCACATCAAGGTTTAATTTAAAATTAGCATATCGTACTAGCAAAAAGGCCCCAGATACTGAGACCAAACTCTTGATGTGTAAGGAATTTCCTTAACTTAAAGTTGTCAACTGATCAACATTTACTTAACGCTGCAAAAGCAACAAGTTCATGTATAGGGTCCTGTTTGCTTTTATTTAGTCAGGATATTATCTTTTAGATGTTGCTAGAGAACTGAAACAGCTTAAGATTCACACACACAGCTCTGAAGTAAAGCTAGAGATCAATATACAATAACGTCTGTAATTTTTTCATTATAAGGAAAAACTGGTGCAGTAAGCTAACAATTGACCTCATTTCTAATTCTACCATATACCAAATTCCATATGTCGAGAAATAAAAAAAACTAAACTTGCAAGTTGAGCTTAATTGATTAGTAGAATTCTAGGGCAGTCACACATTATATTTGATTTCTAAAACTTGTGCTCTTCTTGCATGTTTGAGGGCACATCATTAATGTTGTTCATACCCAAATGTATGGAGTCTCACACGGATTCTTACCACGTTTAATAATATCCAAGTATTGTGTTTGGTATTTTGATCCTTCTTATCTCCCAGTCTATGCATTCTTCAGTTTCTACCACCTTCTACCCTATTCCAGATCTTGCTTTCTAATGTGTCATGTAAATACTTTGCCTTGCAGAATGAGATAAGTAAATTGGTGACAGCAATGGGAGGCGTGCTGCACATGAGAGCATCATTAGATGTTAGCTTTGTAATTGTAAAGAGCGTCCTAGCTGCCAAATACAAGGTTTTAAAATTCTATTTCTTGCTGTGACAATTTTCATTTATTGATTTCCATACCCTACCCCTATCCACCACCTGATGCGTCACTTTTTGATATTTAGTTCTGATGTCTTTCTTATTAGTAGCATATATGTAAACCTTTCCTCTTTCTCAAGTTCAATGTCAGCACCAAGTTACTCTTTCATCCGATGAAATGTACTTTAATCAGTCCCAATGTGTTGCTGTAGCAATAATTTGTTCCCCTCCCTGCATTGTTGGTTACACAAGCCTTCAAAATTATACATAGAGGTGTTCAAGGCTGAGGTTTCTTGAGTACATCATGGCTCGTGAAAGAAGCTTTTACCATTTTACGTCAAGTCACAACAATATTTTGATAATTCGACCCTGCTTGATATTTGACAATTAAGAGTTCTCTCTTATTGGTTTTTGTACAGTTTCTCGGTCACTATTCCCTTGATCTCAGTTTCCTTAGATTTGTACTATCTCTAGAGGGCTTAGATCCTAAATCAATAGAACATTTGTCCTTTTTGATGCTTGGCATGTTTATAGAAATTAGACAATTATAGCAGAACAGGCCTTGCGCATACTCTAGATTTTTTTGTGATATGAAGCAAACTGCGAGGCTCACAGTAGCCCCCATCCATTATTATAATATACATACAAAAATGGGATAGAATCATAATTTTTTTGTGTGTTGGGGGCATTGTTGTTAAGGCGTTGCCTAGGCGGTATAAAATTAAAAGGCTTCCTAACCGTCTTGATTTTAATAGGTTAGGTGAATTAGACGGCGCCTAGGCGAGTTAGGCGGTGCCTAGGCGACACCTAGGCGTAAATTAGGCAGGTTAGGCATTTAACTATATGCAAATGGATGGAATATTTTTCTAATATGTGATTTGACTTTGCTTATTTTCGTCTTTGAGTAGTTATATTTATAAAGTTGTACTATTGAACCATCATACTTATAACAAAAGTCTAAAAATTAAACAAACAAAAGTTAATAAAATCTATTTGTTTCAAGCAAATAAACTAATCTTTACATTAATGTAATTATTATTAAAATCAATCAAAATATATGTACGTAATATCTAATATATATGCCTATATATAGTAGAACACCTAACTCGCCTAATGGACGCCAAGGCGGGCGCCTTACCGCCTAGGCGTCCAGGTGGTTCACTATCGTCTTTACGCCTTGACAAGTAAGGTTTAAGGGGGGTGGGGGGGGGGGGGGGGGGTGGGGGGTTGGGAATTTGAGTAGAAGGTGGATGAAACTCGAGTGTCCCTATCGTCTGTGGAGCAAATACCTGCTCTATTCTCATGTCTCTTTAAATCAACTATGGATGTGGTGTGTCTATACCACGCTTTACATGAATGGACATGTTCTAATTGTAGTCAATTCATTACATTGATCATTATATTCATTGTGGGGTTGGGAATTTGAGTAGAAGGTGGATGAAACTCGAGTGTCCCTATCGTCTGTGGAGCAAATACCTGCTCTATTCTCATGTCTCTTTAAATCAACTATGGATGTGGTGTGTCTATACCACGCTTTACATGAATGGACATGTTCTAATTGTAGTCAATTCATTACATTGATCATTATATTCATTGTGTAATTATCTGCCACTCCTAGATTCTGCTCGTATAGTTTCAAGAGTCATTCTGTTCGTAAATTTTCTCGTGTCTATGCCCTCCGTCCAACCCGACCTCTCCAGTTATATATATTTATTTATTTATGTATTCAATGCATTCCCTAAATTTTCTTTTTCTTAACAAACCTTATGATTCACTGCCCTTGATTTGACTGCTGTCACCTGTCTACATACTTGTAATGTTAGTGTTTGGTATTGTAACTGATCCAGAGAGTTAACATACATTTGCTAGTCTTGTAGCTCTTTTCATTTTTGTTTTAATACTCTATTATTTATAGTATATATATATATATATATATATATATACACACACACACACACTATCTTATTAAAGCTGAAATATAAAAAACTTTGGTAGTCGGACGGTAGTCGGTATTTTGGGTCGGGCTTTATATATAATTTAATAACTCATACACCAAAACATTGACTTCCATTGGGCCCATAATTAAATTTTAACCCATTATTGATTATCTTTATGGGTTGAACTTTATGTACTTTAATAACTCGAATATCAGCACACTAACTTCAATTGAGCCCTCAATTAAATTTTAACCCATAATTGATTACATTTTTCAGCTACAACTCATCATCTTTTCTATATTTTCTAACTAAAGTCTGTCTTTCTTTAAAAATATCATGGGCAACAAATATATAATCATTAAATTTTATCGTTTAAACAATTTAAGACTGCAAAATTCATGTTTTAAAATTTTTAATATAAAATATATAATATTTAAGGAAATCCGTGCATTGCACGGGTTCTAAGCTAGTGTGTGTGTATATATATATATGTTTATCTAAATACTGCTTGTGATGAATTCTATTTTTTTGTCCTGATAATTGCAGTGGGCTGTAAACACTCTCAAGCCGATTGTTACTATAAGTTGGCTATATCAATGTTGGAAACAGCATCGTGTTGTTCCACAGGATTCATTCAGGGTTCTTCCATTCTCAGGATTGATAATATGCGTCACTAAAGTTCCTGCAGGTTGACAAATAGCGAATTGAAGTTAATTATATATATTAATATTCGTAGTCTGTCCTCTCTGCATGACTACATGAGTATGCCATTGATTATTAGACATTTAGACTTACATGCGTGTTTTCCTCAGATGAGCGGAAGGAGATGGAGAAGTTAGTCAGTCAAAATGGTGGCGCATATTCTGCTGAACTGAACAAGAAGTGCACACACCTAGTCTGTGATATATCCTACATATGATTTGGTTAAAGATATAAGACTATGTTTTGAATTTATATACATTTCTATGTTGTACACAGTTATAATATGTGTAATTCACTTGTTAGTTATTATGTTCAATAAAGTGTTATCCTAAATGTTCAATGTGTAGGCTACCATTGCTCCTGTCTGCTTAAATGTCGTATCTTTAGTTGCTATCCCCTGTCTCAAATTTCACTCTTAGGAGATGGGGTTTGTTTGGTATACCGAAGCATCGACTTTTCCAACTTTCTTAAAAGATTTAATGGTTGACAGGAAAATATTTAGGGCTTAAGACAAACTTAAATTCATTTATGCAGTTTTCTAATGCTTTCCGCTTCTGTTTCATATCATAACACAGCTGATGTCTTTATTCCAGGTCATTACATTTTGCGCTATATGCTCTTTAATGGTTTTCTTAATCAATTTTGTTTGTGTTAAATGCTGTGTGATGTGTTTATACAATAATGAGGTGGTTTTCTTCATTTTGAAATCTCTCTCATTTAGTTGCAGTCACATCTTCGAAATTTCGTTTTTTTAATCAGAAACTAAAATAGTCATAATTAATTTCCTTGACTGTTAATACGTTACATTTTGCACTATATGCTCTTTAATGGTTTTCTTAATCAATTTTGTTTGTGTTAAATGCTGTGTGATGTGTTTATACAATAATGAGGTGGTTTTCTTCATTTTGAAATCTCTCTCATTTAGTTGCAGTCACATCTTCGAAATTTCGTTTTTTTAATCAGAAACTAAAATAGTCATAATTAATTTCCTTGACTGTTAATACGCTCCTGAAGGTGACAAATACAAAGTTGCCAAGAGATGGGGTCACGTTCATATTGTTACCAGAAAATGGTTTGACCAGTCTGTTTCTAGAAAAGGTACCGTTGCCATAAATCCTAGATATGATTTAAGGTGTATGAATGTTAAGATATCAATAATTGTCACTTCCACTGGAAGGTTTTTAGCATGCTTTCTGACAGGTTATCTTTCTTTGGCCATTAGCATGTCTTAACGAGGAAACATATGCTGTTCAGGCTACTACTACCAGTACTGCAAAGTTTTCCTTGAAGGTACAGCATAGCCAAGACAAGCTCGGTAAACATTCTATATGCAGCTTGTCTTCCCTTGACACAGATGCAAACTTTAGAACTTCTACATATGATGGCCTGGTGGGTTCAGATGTCGAAGCTACTCTCTCACAGAACATGTCTTCAAAATTTCCTGATGATCCTGTCAATATTAAAAAGGAGGATGCTGGAGAACCTGCTATGCTCCCTGACGGTGATACAAATTTTGATGGCTGTGTTGCAGATGACTCTCAAAAAGATGACAATGATTTGTACTTGTCAGATTGTAGGATTGCTCTTGTTGGTTTTGAAGCTTCAGAAATGCGTAAGCTAGTCAGCATTATCCGCAGAGGTGGAGGCTCTCGCTATATGTCACTAAATGAAAAATTGACACACATAGTTGTCGGAACTCCTTCAGAGATGTAAGTTCTTTCAAGTGTACTAAAACCCTTGATTAAATGCTTTTTTGATATTCATTTTTGTGCTGCCAGTATATTCAAGGAAACTTGGAAACTGCGACATAACAAAGTTTATAATATATGTATTTATGATTAGTATATCTACTTTAAGTTGTTTAGTTGATACTTTATGTGCCCCATTTCATGCGATCACTGATCAGGGTAGTATTATGGACAATTCTCATAACAGTTTTTTTTTTCATCTGAATTTTTAATAAATAAAAAGCTGTTATATGTTCTTAATCTATGTTGGATTATGGAAAATGAGTAAAAATTTGATGTTGCTTGCATATGACTTATGGAATCAGATACTCTGGACTAATGTTAGGAGATGTAGTATTTACATTTTCTCATGAATGGGCATGTTTATCTTGTTTGACTGGAATCATGTTTATCACAGACTTGGACTGTGTATATACAAAGACAAGGATAAGAACCACCGTATTCTTACAAGATCATATATATTTTACAGTGAGAAAAAGGAAGCAAGGGGCCATGCAGCTGCTGGTGTTATATCTGTTGTTAAAACCACATGGCTTGAAGAATGTGATCGTGAGAAGAAAGAAATTCCTGTACTACGGAGGCACACTGGTTATGATTTGCTTATTCCAAAAGGTATGTTGACCATATCCTGAACCTTAGTATATGGCTATTTTCTTTTTAATTAATGTTACTAAAGTATATCTGGACACATTCATTCAAAAACAAGAAAATATTTCCACACGTATACGTACTCTATAGAAGGAAAAGGAAAGTTTTATAATATACACTTGTAGGCCAGTGTATATCCCCTCTTGACCCTTGTTTTACTCAGGATTATGAAATTTTCTTATTGACCTGGGAAGTCACTTATCGTTTCTTGTGGACCCACACACGGTACCCTTACATACTGTTGGTAATTTAAGCTCAACGGACTCAAATATTTCATTGCTTACAACCATCAAGTATACAATTATCAATACGTTAACCTAGCATTTAATACTCAAAAATCACATTTTTTAACTCTGATTCTGATAACAATTAAATTGATGGCTCTATTGCTTTGGAAATATCAGAAAGCATTAACTGTTATCCTCCGTAAAGATCTTCTAGCAGCACCCCACATTTTTACCCTGTAGTTTACTATGTTACTGAATTGGTTCGGTGAACCGACATTGAATAGGAATATATGTAATGTTGCTCCATTTCAAAAGAAGTCCTAAAAGAAATGTTTGGACAAAATTACATTGATGCTTGTAAAAAATTGTAAAAGCCATGACATACATTCTAATCTTTTTCTACATTAAAATAAATTAATTTTATTATTTTATTTATAATCTAAGTTTCTTGGGTAGCTCTAACCAGTATACCTTTCTGCTTCTCAATTTAACATGTGAAACTTTCTAAAATGTCATCAACTGCATCACTCATTTATAGATCTTGTATCTTCCAATAAGCAATCTGCAAGGTCCGAAACAGTGCTGAAAGAAGGAAAGCCTATCTTCCTAGATAATCAAGTTAAACAACATTTGAATCCTGGACCTGCAGTATTGTCTGACAAGAGTAGAACACCAGAGTTTATCATGAATATGGATACTTCTGTTGCTGCTGATTGCAGAGACAGCAGCGAACGCCAAACTTCTGCTTGTAATAGTAATTACAAGAGCTATAAAAAAATACAGTGTGGATCTAGCCATGAAAGTCAGGATGCAAAATCAGCAGTTTTTAAGTTGAAGATATTTCAGTTCTCCAGCTACTTTCCTGAAGAGAGGGTAAGCTTTAGTTAGTTGCTTGTTATGAACTATGTTTGCTGTCATATGGTAATAGATCATTTAAATGAAGTTTACTCACTCACCCACAGAGAAAGAAATCCGTAATTTTACAGTAAATGATAAAACCTTAATTTTTATGCATAAGCAGATGATCATTTTTGTATCAATTAATAGTCAAAATTCTTTGTACTGCACACACAAAATATATGTTGGAATATACAAATATGTATTCAAGTATGTGCTTATGCTTAAGTGCAGCTTTTGTAACCTTGATCTTGTGCACATACATGTGCTAGGTAGTTTTCAGTCAATATCATATCATTGTTAATATGTTTTAGTCGATTTTTCCGGGGGCTGATTACACATTAATTAGTCTAAAGAATTGCCCACTCTCAACGCATTACACCACAGACAGAGTCCATTTCTTATATTAGTTATCTGTCTTGTAAGATCTTCATTTGGGATATATGTGTTTTTCAAAAGACTTTATCTTCTCATCATTAAAATGTGACAAAAGAAGTGTCATTCGTGAATCCACATCTTAAACTCCTAGTAGGTTTGTGGCATCCTAACTCCTACTAAGATAATGAGGGATATAAGAAAGTAAACCTGTCAAGGCTCTAAGCTGAAGGCTTATCTGAAATTTGGAGAACTATATTCAAATTTGGTTTAGATGGAGTATATAAATACGTTAGGACAAGGCAAAGTTATGCTTCAGCAGTATAATAGATGCAGCACTTCGCTTCACAGGAACAACGGAAACCACCATTTTGCTCTTTCCTCTTATAATTAGTACGGAGATTTATAATCGCGGCTAAGCTTCGGTTGTGGACTGGTGTTCTTTCCTAAATTAAAAACATATGTAGAGTATTTCGAAGATAATTCAAGAATTTTGATATTAATAGCTATATTTGTGTTCCGGTGCAACGGTAGTTCATGATCTTTTAATTATTGTGGTTATTTTTTTGTTTCTTTTTTAATTCTAATCAGTTTTATAAAGAGATTGAATTGTTTTATGTGCTCAGAGACCTGAAATCATTCAGTGGATCATTGATGGGGGTGGAGAGGTGGTGAGCTGCCAGGATGAAATATATGTGCACTTTATTGTTGAGTGTCATGGTGCAATGGCCCATAAAGTTGATGTTGCAGGAAGCACTACTGTATCTAGCCACTGGATAAAGTCTTGTTTAGAGGTATTTCAAAAGTTCATATATTTTTTTGTCATTCAATATCTTTTTAACATTATTTAGAACTATCTTTCAGTCCCATGTTAACATTGTATAGCCTTTTACTATAATTTATTTATTTATTATTATTATATTAATAATATTATTAATTATTATTATTATGATTGTTTTTGTTATTATTATTTTAATAATTATGATTATTGTTGTTATTGTTAGTGTATTTTTATAATTATAATAATTATTGTAATAATGTTAGTATTGATAAAATGATAGTAATAATTATTATTATTTATATTTTTTTTACAAAAGAATGTTCTTTCCCCACAATTCTTTACTACAAATAGTAAAAACAATTTAAAGGCCTTAAAGGTTTTATGGTAACGAAGAACGTTGTTTTTGATTGCAAAAGTTGAGCTGATTGTGTTGGGATATGTTATGTAACAATGTAATGTTTCACCTGTCCATCTCTCCTGGGTGCTCACAAAGCCTACTGGATGGAAGTGGCAGGCTTTTTCGTTTTAAGTTGTCTTGATAACTGTGCACCAGGAAAAATCTCGTTACAGCATAAATGACAAGTTCAGTGAACCAACTTTGAAGATATATTATCGCTGAATGTGTTGTATATAAGTCTTTTTTTTTAAAAATTGGAAGTTGCAATATGCATATATTAACCTGAAAGAGAAAGACATATAGTAGGAACATGCATTTTTCCATCTTTGCCATGTTTTTTAATCTCTCTCCCACATGGTTATGCTGATTGTTATACTGTTATTGAAGGAAGGACAGCTCCTTGATATTGGCAGTCACATTCTCTATTCTCCACTGCCCTGCCAGATTCCATTACCTGGATTCCAAAGCTTTCACTTCTGCGTCTCACAGTACGATGATAAAGACAGATTGCTACTAAGAAATCTATGCTTCATTCTTGGAGCCAAATTTGCAGAAAAATTTACCAAAAAAGTTACTCATTTACTCTGTAAGTTCACCAGTGGCCCAAAGTATGAGGCTGCTTGCAAATGGGGGATACTTCCAGTTACGTGCGAGTGGATTTATGAGTGTGTCAAACAGGTCAGTTCTCCATCTTTCTATAGTTGTTAAATATACATATACTCCTGCCTGCTAGCATCTGCTTCATTTATGCAGTACGCAAACTTTTTATTTATGGACAGAATAAAGTTGTTGCCCCGGATTCATTTTGTCCAAATGAAATTACGTCTGAAGACCGTGAGGCAGGACTGTGCACCATGAGCCAGTATCCTACCCAGGCAGTTAAAATGGTGTCTGGAGGTGGTGCCTCCCAGCTGAAAAGTCAATCACTAGACCTGAAATGCTTACGGACTGAACTTAGTGGTGGTATAAGTGACAGGGCAGAGGCAGATCTCACACGTCGTGTGAAGAAAAGGGCAAAACATTCTGATAGTGACCGCCGTAACAGTTTGTTGCCTTCTATCAAAAGCCCGGTTAATCCTATATCTGAGATTAATACCAAGGAGAGCTTCCCAACAGAAAAACCAGTTGAAGTTTCTATTGCAGTTCCTGATGTTGCTGCAGCTATAGAGGATTTGCTGGAGGAAACGAGCAAGGTAATAACAAATTCCATTGCTGCCCTAAGACATTGATTGACCATAAATACTTCTCATCTCTTTCGACTTTTGGTTATAGATTCCTGATCAGAAGTCACCTGAGAGAACTGGATGCGTTAAAAGTGTATCCTTCCATTTCACTTGATAATACGTTACCTGTTTTCTTATATGGTTGATGTTTGGAGCAATGTCATTTCTTAATTGTAAAAACAGCTTTTTTCATCTGATTGCTCAATCCTGGGTCAAGATCATGCTGATCTGCAATCTGGTTTTGCATTGTCTAAGCACTGGATACACAGGTATTTTTTCCTGGTTTTTCTTTAACTCTTGTCAACCGTTACATATACTGTCATAAAATTTGGCAGAATCTGGGCTTTCCTTGTATAAGCCAGGCTTAATTCTTTGATAGAGATGATAAATTATGAGAATTATTCTTGGGTGTATCGTTATTTAAGTCAATGATCAAGGCTCATCTCTTATGTCTTATCTAATGAGTTTGTATCAATGTGCTCCAGGACGGACAAAAAGGAGGACACTTGTGTTCCTTTTCAAGAAAAGAGCATTTATGATGGTTTCACTGAAACTCAAACAGAGTCTCAGGTTTTCTTTATTACCTATACTTGTCAATTTCATTTAAAATTTTGATGATGGCAAGATGATCACAACACCTCTTAAGATTGTTCAAGATTTAACAGAAAAGTTACACAGTGTAAGAGTAAGTAATGTAAAATGAAAGTCAAGTCAAAATTGCATAAAGTCTCATTATCTTGCATGTTCAATTGCAGGTTGTTGGGTATGAAGAAGATTTATCTGGAAGACAAATGATTATAGACAGAGTCCGAACACGTAGTTCCACTACATAATTTGCAGAAAAAGGGATGCCAGGCCACAAATAGAAAATGGGCAGGCGGAGTGGGCGGAGTGGTTGGAGAATGTATATGTAGCATCAAGTAAATTTTGAAGACCCGATCAATTTGACTTGAATTTTCCATTACTGTCATAGAAATATAGGAAAAAATTGAAAACCCTACGGGAACAAAGCGGCCGGGGAAGAATGGGCTAATGAAAGTGACAAGCTCAAAGCTTCAAAACGGAGAGGCAGATTTTTTCCTTGACTAGCTCAAAGGGCTGACAGATATATGCTTCAGCAGACTAATGTTAACATCTTGTTTCACATGAGCTCTGCCAGTTTTATTTGAGAGAGTAAACAATTTGCGTTTTGAGTTATGTACTTAAAATTTCTGACAAGCTAATTCTTTTCGAATAATAATCATGCCCGGCATGGTTTATAAACATGTGCATTGCAGCGTAAAGAATAGTTTATGTTTCGATTATTGTATTATTGTACAGGCATTGTTAGCTAGTAAATAATGCACAGATATTCGTATTTACTTGACACCTAATAGTTTTTCCAAGAAATACACAACAATTTCTAAGCAGGGTTTTGATTTTATTTTTTCTTTAAATTCTCGCGTTTCTCTAATGTGGATCAACAG
Source organism: Heracleum sosnowskyi (assembly GCA_030848705.1). NCBI lineage: Eukaryota > Viridiplantae > Streptophyta > Magnoliopsida > Apiales > Apiaceae > Heracleum > Heracleum sosnowskyi. The sequence goes on along the minus strand of CM061242.1, from coordinate 115,714,586 downwards.
TTAACCAAGTTCTGTACATAGGGTCATGTATGATGATTGATGTATGTGATGATTTTGATTTTCTTTTTCAGTTACATGATGTGATATTTTGGGTCAAATATAGTTCAGGGAGAACCTAGAATGCCGTCTTTGCAAGGCACCCATCTCATCAAAATTCAAATTAGATAACTGAATTTCTTGAAAAGCAAAGTCAAACATGCAACAAGAGAGTCGCTACCAATTAAAAAGTCAAATCCAGCTTTGGGTTATGAAAATAATGGTAAAAGATCCAAAATTTGTTTTCAAATTACAGTAGAACCTTGATAAATAAATATTTGATAAATGAATATTTTTTTTCGGTCCTAATTTTGGATAACGAAGTAAATGAATAATCTCATTAAATGCATTAATGAATAAATTTTATTGAATTCTTTAAAGGCCCTATGTACATGAATGAATATTCACTAAAATTAAAACAATATATATTTTTATGATATATGTCATCTAGTCAATTTTTTTTTATAAATTTATATATAATTTAATAGACTCTAAGTATATTACTAATACAATATTATGAACACTCTCAAGTATCTTAAAACAGTACAAACACACTATACTTAATTTATATGTATAATTAATATTTGCATATCATTGAGAGTGAACAAAATATATGGTAAAAATTTTATATTTTTAACTATTACTTCTAGATATATTCGAATATTAAATTTTAAAACATCATTATCATAATAAAAAAAGAAAAATTATTATCTAAATGAATAAATATTCATTTATCGATAATTGAATAAAATATTCATTAATTGATAAATAAATAATCTCGTTAAACGAATATATTTTTTTTGGTCCCAAATGTATTCATTTATCGAGGTTCTACTGTACATAATAGTGATGATGACCGATAAATGTGAAGTTTTAAGTGGTATGGTCAGTGTTGTAAAAAGCGGGAATCGGAGTTAATCGGTGAACACACCGTCCAGAGATTAATCGGGTAATCGGGGATTAATCGGAATAAATTTAATAATATTTTTTATATACAATTATAAAATTGTTTCGTTATTTCAACTAAACATATGTTATTATCGTATATTTATACAAATATGTTAAAAATGTTATATAATTGTAATAAATAAAATTTTGAAGGTTTAACTTTTCAATTAGAGATAAATTTAAGAGGAAAACTTAACAGAATTTACGATTTAGACATCTAAAATTATAATTATATGTACAAAAATAATGTTTTTTCCTATTGTTTAATCAAGTTTATACCTTTTAATTTTTTTTTTTTAATTTTAACTATTTTTTAATAACTAGCCCGATTAATCCGATTTTTGACCGATTCAGCTGATTTTGACCGTTTTTATGAAAAAACGATTAATTAACCGATTTTCGCTTAATCAGTTCGGTGGCCCACCGTCTAGCGATTAATCGCCAACTTTTAGAACACTGGGTATGGTTAATGTAAATAAAATAGTCTTTTTTTTATATTGTTTACCAATTGTATAGTCAATTGCGTTTTTTTCAAAAATATTTAAGTTCAGATATATTTTTGCAAAAATATTATTTTTTTAAATATTTTGCAAGGTATTAATGTTACGATTTGTAACTAAAATTAATCAAAATTAGGCACGAATACAACTTTAAAAATTTTATATTAAAATAATCTTTGTTTGCATGATAATTTGCTTAACAAGTTGTGTTGATCAAATTGAATACAACCTTAAAGACAACGAAAATTAACCTCAAATGCAAATAAAAATAACTTTAATTATTTTTCTACAAAAACACATAAAAATAAGTTATATTTGATTGCAAATCATATTTTTAAAATATTTAAAAATTCAAATATAAAATGGTTATTTTTCGATAGCTACAATAAATGCTCATCCCGAATTGTCTATTTCCCCATTGAACATTCTTGTTTAATTTTGACCATAACCAATCCTTAGTTGCCACTCATTCAAAACCAGAACACAACGAGAAACATGACATCGACATCAACAAGCACACAACCAAAATCCAAATGCCAAAAAGTAAAACGAACCCACACCCTAATAATACCAATCAATTATCTCATCTTCTAACACAAACACACATAGACACACACTCTTTTAAGTTTGTTATGGTGGCATGGCAACTAGTTCATGTTGTTCTTGGACATGTCACTTACTTATAATCAATACAACTCCCTCTCTTTTTATTACAACACAACCACTCAATCTTTATTACAAAAATAAAAACAGCCCATTTGGGTTTAAACTGCAGCGGAGCAGAGAGAATGGGTCATTTCAACGGCGTCGTTTTGGGGTTGTTGTCACTGCTCAGCTCACCAATCACTTCTATTCTACCACTGGCTTGGACTCCAAGGTGGGTTTTTTTTCTTGGTCATTTTGGATTGCTCTTTACTTTGTTTTTTAATTTTGTATGAACAATATTGTTGCTTTATGTATAGGTTTAATTTGATGAGCTAATAAGGATAATGTGAAATTGTAATTTGTTTGCAATTGTTTGATGGTAGTGTAATCATTTAAAAAATAGGATTCGGAGAGTAGATAGGCAAAGATGATCGGGGCTTGCGATTGTTTATAAGTCTTTTTTTTGCGGGGAGGATTCAAGATTATTTTTTAGAGGAGGAGGGAGGGAGGATTAATTTCCCATTGAGCTATTTGAGCTTAATGAACATTTATTCTTAAATGGTCATCCATTCCACTAAGTTTGAGCAGTCTATTACAGTAATTTAGTTTCACACGGTTCAAATATTAATTTTAATTTTTTTTGCTAATTGATTCAGTTAGATATGAAATAAATCTTAATCATACATTGATCAATCAAAGGTTATAAACAAAGGGTCCCGTTTTGTGAATCGAAGGGCCAGTGACACTTACGTGCTAAGATTAGGGTTTTTAGTGTATTTTGTCTTGCCGCGCTAAATACCCGCGGTAAATTTGCCACACCAAACATTTGTTCTGGACCATATCTCATAAAAAAAAGGGTCTTATAGGTCACAAGGCCTAATAATAAAAGAGAAAAAAGTATGATAAGATTCCTATTTCGAGAAGAGGACCTAAAGCAACAGATACCTGAATCAATAGATTATTAAATACCACAAATTGTAAATATTTCAAATCCAAAACCCATTAGGAAAATAAAGAAAGAGGTTGAATCTGGTTTTGATTTGAAGTTTACTCTCCTAAAATATTTTCCCACTCCCTCCAATATCTTCATGAATGCTTTTTAATTTTTTTATATCCTTTGCTTGGTCACTAGTGTCATCCATTCATTTTGTTTCTTGGTAGCTAGGTACTAGTCACGAGTAGGTTGTTTTCCTTTTTTAATTTAGTAGGAGTAATTTTGGGAGAAGGAGGGAATGAGATGAAATGAAGAAGAGAACGATGAAGTATGTAAGGAAAGAAATCAAGGCACTTGCGTGGCAAACCCGCATGGGAAAGTTTGATTGACACATAACAAAATTTGTGGAATGAATGGGTGGTGGACTGGGTAGTGCTCCAAAATGTCGACCAAATATATTTCAAATGTGAGTCTACCACTAGATCTACTCATCAATTATGAAACATTAATGGACCGACTATCATATTTCATGCACGAGTCTAGTGCCAAAAGAGCCCAATGACTCATATAGTGTTACTTTGGGAATGAATTCCTACTTCTGTGCTATTTTGGTCATTTTTTTTGGTTTTTTAATGATACTTATTCTTGGCTTTTAAATTCATTCAAATCTAATGGTTTTAAAGTTGTGGGAAAACTTGTATATAAAAGAGAGCTGTTTAATTACCCCTTTTATGTAATTATTTAACTAAAGATAAACTCTATAAATATATACTCAATTAATCTAAGTATTGGATGGCCAAGTGTATTATATTAGTAAACTCTATGTTATACCAATACTTTGACTTCCCATTGGACCCCCCAAATTGACGATGCTTTAAGAGTACCACAAGGAGTTGTGTCTCGGTGCTTGGTGACCTGCCATGTAATTGCCTCTTCATTAGAGTAATGCGGTTGGTGTGCAAATGCAAATGTCGCTCACCAAGCTTTATTATGTTATTAATTTGGGAACCAATATAGCAATTCTCTATAACATAACCCAATGTTCTATGTAGCTTTTTCATGGCAAATTGGCGATGTTTGATTTGTGTTTCATTTTTCTTTACTTAATTTATAAAAATTATTTTGTAAATAGGATATTTTAAATTGTTATACTTAAGTTTCATGTAATATATATTTTGGACATAATATATACTAGCTTATATCCTGTGCGATGCATGGATTTTTTCAAAAAATTTTAAAATTATATTCATTAACGAATTTTCCTAATATCTGTAAACTTTTAAACTTTTAAACCTTGAAATATTGTTAAAATTTTTAATTCAAAATAATATAAATATATATTATTCATAGAATTTGAAACTTTTAAAGAAGATGTTTATCAATTAAATATAACACTCTTTTCTATTAACAAATTAATTTTATTGGAGCTAAAATAAATAAATAAAATGATATTTATTAACTTTTAAATGTTGTTTTACTCTTTGCGTTTTTAATTGTGTTATAAAAATCATATTTGAACAAAATACAAAATTATATCTAGAATTATTTACAGCCAACGCGAAACATACAAAAAAAAAAAAATTAAGTTAGTGATAGGTTAACAATTATTATCTATACAGAACTATATGAAACACGAAACTGAAGAAAAGAGAAACTTGCGAATTTTTACATTAAAAATTCTTCTCAATTTATACTTATATTTAATTTAAATTATTACACCTTGTAATAATTAGATTCATCATCTATCTATCTTAAAATGGTCTTTTTTTGATGTTACATGAACAAATTTCTGGATAAGATCGCTCCTACCGTTATTTTATTCTTATATATAATAAGCGTAAAAGTTATCTTATCCAAATTTTCGGTATCTTTAAAATAAATAAAAATCTAAAATTGAAAAACTTAGAGAAAGAAATAACCAAAATTTGAGTTAAAAGTAATAGTAAATTTTATTTAATAGATTTGGACAACCACTTTAATATTTTGACTTTATCTTGAGTTCTAAAAGTACACAGCCCACGCGAAGCTCACAAAATAATTTTTATTTTTGTGATGGTTTAAAAATAATTATCCAACTGAATCTATTCTGAAACTAAAGAGAAAATAAAGTTATGAATTTTACATTAACAATTCTATTCAACTTACAAATTACGAAGTTTTACAATTCGAATTCTATTCAACTTAGAAAATCTACTCATATTTGGTTTATATTATTAAAATACACTTTTTAGTAGTATTTTAGATATTAAAATATAAAATATTTTAAAATAACATATCTAACGGTTCGTATTTATTTGCTCTTAAAAAAATCTAAAAAGTAACTAAAGTGCAAATATCAAAATATGTGTCCGTGCAATGTACCTGGTTTCTTTTAATATAGTATTACATTTACTTTTTATTAATTATCTTATTTAAATTGAATGTTATAAAAAATTATAATAACAATGGATTTTATAAGTTTAATCTAATAATATTATCATCTCTATATTTTTCCCGTGTGATTTTTTAATTTGAAGCAGGTAATATAAAATAGGTAATGTCCTTAAAAAGTCAATTAGTTACTTATTAATAATTATATAAAATTATATTACCTTTTTATATATATGTTGCCCGTGTTATTTTTAGAAAATTAGTTGTATAAGTTAGAAAATATAAAAGAAATAATGTGATTTAGCTGTAAAAGATAATTGGCTATTTATTAATAATTATATATAAAAATATTATCATTATAAATTTATTTTGCATGTGTTATGTTTAGAAGATAAATTTTTTTAGTTAGAAAATATAAAACAGATAAAGTGTTTTAGCCGAAAAAGGTAATCGGTTATAAATATAAAATAATATTACCATTGTATGTATAAGTTTCCCGTTTTATCTTTAGAAGATTAGTTGTTTTAGTTTAAAAAAAATATGAAATAGGTAATTTATTTAAACTGGAAAAGGTAATTGATTATAAATAAATTGGTTATAGATAGGCCTCTAAATCGGCCCAAATATCGACCGACCGATCAAAACTTTTAATATTTCGTCTTTAATAATATAGTATAGTATAGATTTTTATGTGATAAAATATTATTAGTTTATATTTATACACAAAAGTTTTGATTATAATCTTGTACTACTAATAATTAAAACTAAAATAATAAATTTTATTTGAAACAAAAAAAGGAAAGCTAAATGACTACATGAAAAATATATTGGCAACTTTCTAAAGTTGCTTCGCATTGGAGTATACTTGTAAAGAAAGTTGCCTAAAATGATGCGGAAGAGAGACAATATACAATATTTTTAAAACAAGAATTGTCATGTGCAAGCAAGTCACAAAGTTGATTACATTGTCGGTGCTCTAATTGCTCCCATAGATCCTGAAGTAGCATATTGTATATTCCGTGAAGTGCTTGAACATATTGCAGTGCTTGCCCCTGGTTTTGGATGTCTACTTCTTATTCCGGTTGCGGGTTCAAATCTTACCCCATCTTTTATATTTTGATTGATCATACTAAACTTTTATAATCTCCCAAATTTACACATGCTCATGGCTCAATAGTGAGGCATTTAATATTTCCCATGTATGTGCTAGTGAGTCCAAATCTATGCAGTTATGCCAACAGATTATCTGAAAAAGTTCGTAGTGTATAACGTAATTCAAAGTTTTTGGTTAAAATCCTCTTAAGTTTTTTGCCCTCGCAGTTAATAAATGTGTTATCAAATTCTAGATCCATCCGCAATTACCCGTGAAGCCACCCTCCAATCTTGCCATCGTGTCTTGATATGTTTGTAACATCTTCCTCAACCTCTCCATCCCTTTAGAAGATGGAACCCATCAACCCAAGTACTTCAAACAGTCTTTCTTGGGCATCCTTTACTCTCCAAGACTAACTTGCAAAAACATGCTGTGTACTTCTAACGCGTCTCTCCATTTCAACTTCACATTCACCTCTCCCTGGTTTTGCTAATTCTTGGTGAAGTATGAGCTCAACTGGAGAATAATTAGTGAAAATATGGAGCGTCACCAACCAAGATCCTGCCACATGTCTTTGCTCATGAATAAATATCTTGTATCACTGTTATGTATATTGTTGATATGTGATCCGTTTTGATTATATTTTCCTTCTGAATTTAAATGACCATGTATTTGGGAATCCTTTGTTTCAGGAAGTAATTGTTCCAAGTGAATATTTAGTTTACTTCTGTGATCACTATCAGGGCTTGGCCTTTTTTCCTATGGATAAGGTTTTTACCTTTTTTTTTTGGTATAACTTGCTTGACTCGAAATTGACTTGAAACAACTTGTGGGACATAATTGTACTACATCGTGTATTGGTCCGAAATATGTTATTTTGTGTGTATGGATTTACTCTTAAAAATCTTTTAATTGCATGCTTATTTTGACCTTAAACCCATGAACTTTTTAACATCACATATATCTACTTTTGGTTCGGTATTTTGTCCATCTAAAATTGCTACAACAAATTATAAATGTCTTTTGTTAACTCACTGCTTCTTTTGTTGAATTTTAATTTCATTTTCAGTCCAGTGATATATCACAGTTGCCATGGATTGGTCCACTTCCCGGAGATATAGCAGAAGTTGAGGCGTACTGTAGAATCTTTAGATCTGCAGAACGTCTTCATAATGCATTAATGAAAACATTGTGCAATCCAGTAACAGGAGAATGTAGCGTGTCATATGGTTTTCCATCAGAAGATAAACCGTTGTTGGAAGATAAAATCGTGTCTGTTCTTGGTTGTATGATATGTCTTCTGAACAAAGGAAGGGAGGATCTTCTTTCTGGAAGATCATCTTTGACTGCATCTTTTAGCATTTCTGATGTAAATATATCAGAAGACAAGCTTCCACCACTTGCCAGTTTTAGAACCGAGATGAAAAGGTATTGTGAAAGCTTACATGTTGCTCTCGAAGACTATCTTACACCTGATGATATTGAAAGAGTGGGTTTATGGAGGAAGCTACAGAGACTAAAAAATGTTTGCTATGATTCTGGTTATCCACGACAGGATGGTTCTCCCTGCCATACATTGTTCGCAAACTGGAATCCAATTTATTTGTCCACTTTAAAAGAAGATATAGAATCTGAAGGTTCTGAGATTGCTTTCTATAGAGGTAGCCAATTGACGGAAGAAAGTCTGAAATGGCTCTTGCATAATGGATTTAAAACAATTGTAGATCTCAGAGCAGAGGCTGTGAAGGATCATTTTTATCAGACCGTGTTAGATGAAGCAGTGTTTTCTCAGAAAGTAGAATTGGTTAAACTTCCAGTTGAAGTTGGTACTGCTCCAACGATGGAGCAGGTTGAAAAGTTTTCATCATTGGTGTCTGATTCAAGAAAAAAGCCCATATATCTTCACAGTAAGGAAGGAGTTTGGAGAACTTCTGCTATGGTCTCTAGATGGAGGCAATACATGACTCACTACAGGTCCCAATCCCCCTCTACCAAGGCAATCTTACCAAATGGCACCATGTTAGGCGGTATTATCGATGTGAAAAATCTGCAGATGTCAGTAAAGTCAAAGGAAGATGCCATTGATGATAAAAATGGGTCCTTGGAAGTTAATTTAAAGACAAGGTACAATTCCATTGGAGAACTTCCCAAACAAGACTCTCCAGTTTCGGAAAAAAGCAACCACTCTGATAATGGAGTATCTGGTTTTCCTGATGCTATGTCAGTTATACCTGCAGTTGATTTTAACAAAAATGTGTCTCTGGTCAATGACTGGAGTGTTGTGAAACCTTTCCACTCACAGCTACCTCCTTCTAATGTTTTTTCCAGAAAATCAATGTCTCAGTTTTTTAAAAACAAAAAGATCTCACCTGGCAGATACTTCAATGATAAACAGAAAATATGGATGGAATTGTCCGGTTCAAGAGGGAACTATAACGGAACAATTCTAGGATCCGAAATTAGTCAGACCAATGCTGAATTAGTAGACCAGAAAAGAGGAAGTTTGAATGAGTCGGTAGTTAGTCATGTGAATCTCGGTACTAATGGGACTTACAAGGGAGGTGGTAGTTATACATATCAGTCCTCTGACCCCATTTCAATTGCATCTAGTGACAAAACATATCCAAGAAAAATTGATGGTCATATTAGAGCAACCAATGGGTTAGAAAAAAGTGTTATATCTTTAACCATGTCTTCTGGTCAAAGGAATAAGACAACAGCCACTGTGTCTTCCCAAAATGAGGATATGGAGCTGATTGAAGGAGATATGTGTGCTTCAGCAACAGGTGTTGTGAGAGTGCAGTCGAGAAAGAAAGCAGAGATGTTCTTGGTACGTACAGATGGAGTCTCGTGCTCTAGAGAAAAGGTAACTGAATCTTCCTTGGCCTTCACTCATCCTAGCACCCAGCAACAAATGTTGATGTGGAAATCTACTCCAAAGACTGCATTATTACTGAAGAAATTAGGTGAAGAACTCATGGAAGAAGCTAAAGAGGTATTACACCAAAATCACGGAAATAAATTAATACAAAAATGTCTTTCTGATTTAGTTTGACTAAATTTTTTGTGTTGACGTGTTTATACTACTTTTTCATTTTGATTGAACTCCCCCCTTCGCTATCTCCAGTCATTCCCTCTTTTTTTTTTCTTTTTTTTGTCGGGGGAATTGTGGGGGGGGGGGGGGGACTCGTGGTAAAATTTGGTAGTACAACTGTGCAATAGTCATCTAGTGATGATTTAAGGATGAAAGATTCTGCGCACACGTGAAAGTCAATTAAAAAATATTTATCGTTTTCAGTTGACAAGATATCTGCAGTTACCGATAATTTTTGGCGTTATATATTTCACTTGCGCAGTTTGTGTTGATGAATATTTAACTTGTCAGCTTTATCCAGTTTAACATATTATGCCAATGCAGGTTGCCTCTTTCCTTTATCACCAACAGAAAATGAATGTCCTTGTTGAGCCCGAGGTCCACGACATTTTTTCCAGAATTCCTGGTTTTGGATTTGTTCAGACCTTCTATAGCCAAGATACCAGGTACTATTCCGTATGGTTATCCAAAGGAAGAGCATAATTGTTTACTATGCTATTGTGTAAATTCTGATCTTAGCTGTTTTTCAATGTAGTGATCTTCATGAGAGAGTTGATTTTGTAGCTTGCTTAGGAGGGGATGGAGTTATACTTCATGGATCAAATCTGTTTAGAGGCGCCGTTCCTCCTTTTGTTTCGTTTAATCTTGGTTCCCTTGGATTTCTCACTTCGCATTTAGTAAGCTTCTTACTCTGATTTGGTATATGAATTTTAATTTTTTTTTACATATTTTTTTAAACCATAGTCCTAATTATTTTCTTTTACATACAGTTTGCAGACTATAGGCAGGATTTGAAACAAGTTATTCAAGGGAACAACACAATGGATGGTGTTTATATAACTCTTAGGATGCGTCTTCGCTGTGAGATGTTTCGAAATGGAAAATCAGTGCCTGGAAAAGTATTTGATGTCCTCAATGAGATTGTGGTTGATCGTGGTTCAAACCCTTATCTTTCGAAAATTGAATGTTACGAACATGACCGCTTAATAACTAAGGTGCTGCATAGTTAGAATATTTCCAAGAATTCTAATTTTTAATTAAGTTGCTGCATAGTAGTACATGTTCCTGAAAGTGTTGATTTTGTTACAAATAATTTAATAGGTGCAAGGTGATGGGGTCATAGTAGCCACGCCAACTGGAAGTACAGCTTACTCTACAGCTGCAGGAGGCTCTATGGTAAGTAGGGCTTGCGTAATGGTGATATATATAGACATATATGTTTGTTTACCTCTCTAAACGATGTAAGTAGGCACATCAAACTCAGCATCACGACCAGTTCCTTGCGCTCCTAAATCTAACATGCGAACGTAATATTCTTAACTCATTTGGGGATCAAAACTGAACAAAGAGAAATTATAGTTTGTGTATTGAGAAAATTAAAATTTCCATGATATCTAAATACCTAATCAGAACTTTCCCTTTTTCTATTCCATTGCACCCTCTTTAGTTTTCTCCCCAACTTTTGGCTGTTCTTCAACATAAGCTTCATCTTCTAATAAATGTTTTTCAGTATAATTGCAACCTTTGAAGTTCAAAGAGCGAGCTTAACTGTCTGTTCTTCGTTTGCATTCAATTTTTGTCTTTGCCTAATTTCAAGGATAACTATATACTTTAAATTAGTTTTTTTTTTGTGGTTGATAACAGTTTGAGAACTATTGAACTACCTAAGTTCGAAGAATGATCGGTTTTATGATCATCCTCTAATAATAAATTAGTAGCGATTTTTGACTTTTTGTGGAAGGCATGACCAGACAGTTATGCTATTATACAAAATTGTGGTAGTGGTAACTGTTGTTTTTTTGTATGTAAAATAGCATATTATAAAGAAGAAGTTACATCATTGATGTAAAGATTTGAATGTGCATAATATATTCACCAATGTAATTGTGCTATATAGAGAGCAAAGTAGCTTGCAAACATTATCTAATCTCCCTAAAAATCTCCTACAATTTAAAACTAGGTTAAAGTTATCATCCCTACAAATTCGGCCTAATTTGACCAATTTTACTATAATTTAAAATTTAAAATAGTAAGCATGTTTTCAACAATAAATTGTACAATTCGATAAAAGAAAGGAATAGCTTCTCTGAGTACAATAAGTACATATAAACATGATTTTTATGGGTTTTGTAATTGTAAGATATGCAATCCATTTATCAGAGTTTATCTAAAGCCTGCACTTTAATTATTGTAACTTGAGATGAATTCTGATAAATAGATTGTATACCTTGTGATTACTATACGTGATATTTGTAATATTGTATCTATTACCAATTTACCATGAAAAAGCAGTACCCCCTCTACAGAAGACTGCATTCACTATCTTATTAATGAACATCTAGGGTCCTTTGCTCATGGGATGATCTACCTTTCCTTGTGCCATTGAGAAAGTTTATTATGCTTTATAGTTATTTCTTTATATGACTAGCACTGGAAGCTCGTATAATGAGAATACGCGAGTCATGTTTCAATGCTGGACATCAAGAAAACGAAAGCTATCCCGATAGTTTAGACTTTAGCCATTTAAATGGATATATGATATTATACAGTATTCATATTTTACTTTCCTATTATATTTTTAATGAGGGGGACGAGGGTCCGCAACTAGTCACTAATTGTCTGATAGATCAAACTTTAAAGAGTTTGTTACTCATCAGCCTAATTATAATAGCAGGTTAAGTTCCTTACAAAACAAACAAGAACAAAAGCAGAGTATCTTTTAGACCTGGACTCCTTTTCAGTTTAAAGCCGTAGGCCATGTTGACTAAACTATGTTTAACAAGCTTACTGATGGTTTTGTACAGGTGCATCCTAATGTTCCCTGTATGCTTTTCACACCCATCTGCCCACACTCCCTCTCCTTCAGACCTGTTATACTTCCAGACTCTGCCCGACTCGAATTAAAGGTGTAGTTTATTTTTTCATTTCCTTGTTTTAACTATAATCAAGATAATAAAGCATCAAAGTCTAAATTTCTGTTTGGTCATTGCAATCGTTTCTTGCTGATTAATACTTATTATCTTTTACGTCTATATAGACTTTTCAAAGTTATTTTCCATTTTCCAGGATTTAGCTCAATTAAAAATCAAACTTTGAAACATAATGTTTAACAAAAATTCTCCCTGCGGAATGTGTGTATGTTCTAGTGTGACTGTTGTCACAAATTCAGTTTCAGATTAGGCACTACTAATTATTTAAATTTCTGATTTGGTTAGATACCCAAGGATGCAAGAAGTAATGCTTGGGTGTCATTTGATGGAAAGAGAAGACAACAACTCTCAAGAGGAGATTCTGTTCGGATATATATGAGTCAACATCCACTTCCAACTGTCAACAAGTGCGACCAAACTGGGGACTGGTTTCGTAGCTTGATACGTTGCTTAAATTGGAATGAAAGGCTAGACCAGAAGGCTCTTTAAAAAACTCTGAAGTCTATTCAACTATGACTCGAGGTACTTGTAAATAACTGTACAAAATATAGATAGAACCTAGGTCATCTAGCTTAGAAAAATGATATATACTGGCAATCTCATATAGATATACTACTGGCTGGTCTGTCTTCTCACTTGTGGCACACAACTCTAACATGAGAAATGGCTGAATTTGTGTATTATTGGAACCCACTAAAAAATATTTCTGGGTCCGCCACTGGTCTAAAGTAACTTCTAGAAATACCCAGACAATAGCTTCTACATTTATCCGGATGCAATACTAGCTTACTCAGGCTAGAAATCGAATTCGGATAAAATCTACCATCACTGAAGCTCCTACAAGTGCCAATGTAGCATGACTTCAAGTAGTAATATATTTTGTTTCAGATGAGAGTTGAATTATTGTAAAACACAAAACCTTATTATAAGTCTAAGAAATAATTACTTTTATGAAACTAAAATAGACACGTTAATCATGCATTCATGGTTTAAATTAAAACTAGCTTTATAACCCGTACGAGGCACGAGTATGATCTAAATTTATATTTTGTTGGACTTTTTACACGTTTAAAAAATAAATTATTTGTCATTTTAGATTTTTCTTTTTTTTTTTGTTTTCGATTTTTAATAGAACCTACCCTTATTCATAAAAAAAATGTAAAATTGAAGAATTTTGATTTTTTGAATTTTGCAGTAGTCGTGATTAATTATGGACGTTTATTGTTTTGGAAGATATAGTTAATGGATTAAAAAGAAATTAAGTTGATTTGAATCAGTTGTCTTAATTTTATATGCTGTGTCTGTAATATACACGCTAGTAGCTGTCTTTTTCATTAATTTCATCAAATGCGTGATAGTCAGCTACATTGTTTAGCATATGTTTTTGGTTTTGACGTAAATAAGGTGTAATGAAGGACCAAAGTATATACACGACAAGTGTATATAGATGTTGGGCATGAACACAGGACCACACGCTTATTCTGATAATCATGGTTACAAACGATGAACCAAAGTTGTTAATTTAGACAATGTCTTAAAATTTTCTTTTTGAGATCAATTTGATAATTGTTGTTCATTAAATATATTGGTTGCGTGTTACTTTTCGTTTCAAGCGATTTATTATTTTTTTCTCGAACCTGCCTCATCATTGGGGGCAGGAACTGGCGATGTAGATGTTGAGTTTATGTGCATTATAGTGTATATGTCATGTCCATTTTGATTGTATGATGTAATTTATACTTCGAATAATTATTGTGTACAATGTTGTTGACTATTTGAGTAATATCCTCGGTGATTTTTTCTTTACGTGTGGACATGTGTTTATTAGTTTAATCATATGTTCAAAATATTATTGAGTGTAGTACATTATCTCCCTTGAGTGTGAATGCAACTATATAATAGTAAGACCTGACCGACTTAAAATATGATTCTTTCAATTGGGACACCTACAAATCGCTTAACTATATAATGTTTGTACTTTTTTCCATTTTCACTTAATTTTTGAATACCTAGTTTATTTAGATCATCCGACATGCACTCTAGCTGATATCTGAAGTGTCTTTTTCTTTCTTTTCATACAATAACATAATACTCTTTTCAGTATCAACTGATCAAAGTTGCACTTTGATCCTCAACTTCATTTAGCTAATTAAAAAATTTGTTAATTTCAGTAACCAAAAACATGGACATACTCTAAATTTGAAAATTTTATTAGATTTTCTGAAATTTTTTATTGTTTTGCGTGTTAAAAGTGTGATTTATTCGAATGTTGACAAAAGTATGTATGTGTTCTCATCAGTTAATTTGTTGAAGTGCTATAATTTAAGTAAATGTTTGTTTTTATTTGTTTATGTGCAAATTTAAACTCATTTTTGTTATAAATGTAATATTAAAAGTTTGATAGACGATACATTCGAAAACTAAAAATCCGACATGATTGATAATTTTTTAATATTTCTGGAATTAAATATAATTATAGATATTAATTATCTAATCATTTAAGTAGTAGTAGAGATATAATTGTAAATTCCTATATTTAATAACAACGGAATAATAAATATAGATGTATTAATAATGATTAATGAATTAGATGTATTTAATATATGCATTAATTATAGAATTATTATTCTTATATAATAAGTAGGGGTAATATAGTAATTTCACATCGATTTATTATATATAATAGATTTTCTATGTTACCAGTTTCATTTGATTCTCCATCAACAAACTAGTTTGGCTGTAGTACTATGTTCTAGACTATGCCCCCAGGCCCAGTTTGGCTGTTTCCTGTTAGTGTGCAAGTCAAGAGTTGTATAGTTTAATTTTCATTTAAAAACACAGTCAGACTGGTTGTTGTGAGAATGAACAATGGTAAGAAAAGTCTAATCTTTACCATATTATTACGCAATGTTTTAATCAAATCCAGCTCGATCAGATCATTTGAAAACTTTAATCTCTGAACAATTTGCTTATATGTTTGTATACTATGCAAGACATGTGTCATACATAAAGCCTAATAAAACATCCAAAATCATACCAGCCTTCAATAGACCACCCTCACCGAGTCACTTATTATTAGTATTTTTCTGGCGAAGAATGATTGATGCGACCGTATCCTTTGCAATCGAAAAGCTTGGTGAATTCATTGTGCAAGAAGTTAACATAAGGATAGGAGTGAAAAATAGTGTAAGGTGGCTCAAAGATGAATTGGTCTATCTCCAATCTTCACTAAGATATGCAGAATCAAGGCAGCATGAGGAACAAATCCGAAATTGGGTAAACAACGTCAGAGATGTCGCTCGTGATGCAGTAACTGTCCTGCATGATTTCAACGCTCTCCAAGAACATGCAGGTCCAAATCAAGGTGGCTTGGATTGTTTTCGGGAATGTGCCTGTATGTGCAAGAAAGAAGTTAAGCTTTATGATTTGGCAAAGATATCGAGTCACTCAAGGAAAGGATTGTCGTGATCAAGAAAAGGAGAATTGAGTACGGTATGGACAACATCTTAGCTACTCCAAATATGCAGCAAAGGCAGAGAACATTATTAAGAACAACCGCGATCATCAACTAGGTTGATGTGGTCGGTTTCGAGGATGATATCAAGACGTTGATGGTTGAATTGGATAGCCAGGATCCTTCCCTCAAAGTCATTTCTATTCACGGAATGGGAGGCTTCGGCAAGACTTCACTTGCCACCAAGTTGTACAACTCTAGCAATTTGAGACATTTTGACACTCGTTCTAAGGTTTGTGTCTCGAACGAATATAACATTGTGGATGTTCTGAAGAGGGTTATAAAGCCTTTTATGGGACTTGAGCAGGAACAATATATGACAAACATGGATGAGCATGACTTGCTGGAGTATCTACCAAAGTTACTGAGAGATCGAGGCCGCTATTTCACATTGATTGATGATGTATGGGATATAAAGGTTTGGGAACAGATTAAAATTGCATTTCCAGACCAGAAGAATGGTAGTAGAATCATCATTACAACACGGAACAAAAAAGTTGCACAGATGGTAGAAGACAAGTGTTTTGTCCATCAACTTCGTTTTCTGTGGGAAGATGAGAGCTGGCAGTTGTTCTGTAAGAGAGCAGAACAAAAAACCCATAATATGGAGACGTTAGGAAAAGAGATGGTTGGTAAATGTCGAGGTTTACCACTTGCAATTGTGCTACTCAGCGGCCTATTATTGCACAACAGGAGTTACAAGTATTGGTCAGAGGTGAAGGAGCATATATGGAGACACCTGAAGGAAGGTGGCTCTTTTCAGATTGAAGAAATACTAAGCTTGAGTTACAATGATTTGTCTCCCCACATGAGAGATTGCTTTCTCTACTTTGCAAGGTACCCGGAAGATCATGTGATTTACACCAACGAGCTGAAGCTTCTATGGATTGCAGAGGGGTTTGTATCAGAAGCTGACGAAAGAGGAGTGGTCATGGAGGATCTGGCTGAAGATGATCTAAATGAGCTAATTACCCGCAATTTGATTCAGGTTGAAACATGGAAGTTGTACGGACAAGTTTCGTCTTGCCGGGTCCATGATCTTGTTCGTGATCTTGCCATAAATAAAGCAAAGGAGCACAAGTTGTTGGTTATTTTCGATTCAAGTAAACACCATCTGAATCTCATCCATTCATTGAAAGGACAACCACGTCATGTCATTTACAATAGAATTGGTGAGTACTTGAAACTACTTGAGCACAGATTCGATGCTTTATACTTGCATTGGATAATTTTAGTGGCAAAGTTGAACCAACTGAAATGAAGCTAATGTACACTAGATTCAAAAATCTCAAAGTGCTACATATGACAAGTGTAGATTCAGACGTGTTACCAGAAGAAAGAGGGGATTTAGTTTTCCTAAAGTTATTAGGAGTAACGGGTGGTAAGAACTATTCTCGAACGCCTATAGTTATTCCACCAAGTATAGGCAAGCTGAAAAGTTACAAACTTTGCGGGGTTCGGAGCGGAGACCCTACACAACTCCAAGAGAGATCTGTGAGCTGCATGAGCTGAGGTATCTAAACTCCGCAATCTATTTATACAGTATAAGCAATGGATCCAGATTGATACTGTAAATATCACCAGCTTCGATACACTACTTTTAGTAGAAAAAGAAAAAGGAGGAGGAGGATATGCTTAGACGTTGCAGTCCATAGCTAATCTAACAAGTCTTCAAAAATTCAGACTCTACTTTAGTCATATTGTTCTTCCAACAATCAAACCACTCTCGCTTTGCAATCGTCTTAAGAGCGTCAGATTATGGGGTAGAATAAAAAATCCATCAGAATTAAGTTTTTTTTTACCAGATTCAGTCACAGATTTAGCACTAAGCCGTAGTAAGTTTACAGAAGATCCAATCCCCGCTTTGGGAAGTTTATCAAATCTTACAGCCCTTCAGATGGATAGCGTGTACGAGGGGAACAAGATGGTTTGTAGTCCTGATGCGTTCCTAAGTCTTCAAATTTTAAGATTAACATATTTTCCTAAACTGGAAGAATTGCAAGTTGAGGACGGGGCTCTTAATTCTCTCAGAAGTTTTCAAACAAGTCGTTGCGAAAATTTGAACAAGGTTCCTATGCAACTAGAACTGTTGTGGACGAAGGAACCACAATTTTCAAATTTTCAAATGTAGCGAATGTGTTAGAATATGATTTATCAGATAATATTTATTTTGTAATATGAGTAACAGTGTAAGTATTAAATATTTAGACACTTGAATAAGTTTTCTTCTATCCAATATTGGCCTCCAAGCATGACTATCAGATTTTTGCTGCTTCTATAGTTCTCTTTCCTTGCTGATAGTTTTCAGAGTAACTACCAACATAATTCTTGATCTTTTTGTATAATCTTGGACTTGTCTCTGTAATCAGCTGTTCTGCTGGTTCAATATCCCTACTAGAGTTCGGAAAACAGAACACAGCCACAGTCATCCTCTCTTTTTCTGAATTTGTCACTGCTCTATGCAATGGACTCTTAAATATCCCATTACTCATTATCTGTGCACGCCACACACACACACACACATTGTAATTTATGTATTTGTTTTCCTGTTCTCATTTTTGTAAAACTGTGCTGTAAACAAAGCTTAATGTGAATTACCTCAACTTGATCACCAACATTGACAAGAAGAGCATCGGGAACAGTAGGTACCGTAAACCACTGATCATCTATCAAGATTTGAAGGCCTTCCACCTTTTTGTCCTGCAAAATGTATGTAAGAGCTGATTCATCTGCATGTGGTTTGATTCCGAGTATAAGCTCAGGCCTTGGGCAAGGAGGGTAGTAGTTAAATCTTGCAACCATGTTTGCATTTTCTCCATACTGATCCAAAAAGCAGCTTTCTTTCAAGTTCAATGACCTTGACAAGGCCTTTAAGACAACTTCATTTAACAACTTTAATCTCTCAGAGTATTCCTGCAATATCTCTCTGCAGTAGAAACCATATGTTGCCACAATTATCACTTAAACTGAGCTACTTGTATATTTAGCTTTCTGAAAAGTTTAACAGTGTTATATGATCGAATCTACCAAACCTGAATGTGTGTTAGTAGAAGCTACTAAAAAGATTTTATAACTTGATCCCTCCACTTTCTTGTAGATGTGGACAAACACAAAAAACCCTCTAAAGGGAACAATATTGTGGGTATGAAACATTCCCTTCAGTTCTAGTCGCGGACCATTATAAGAAACCCTACTAGAAAACACAATATCATTTGTCCATTGGGAGCATGAGGTTTTTAACCCGAGACCTCTACTAATCTGAGCTCTAAACCATGTTTGGTGATCGGTTCTTACAAAATTATAAGGTGCAAGGCAAGACACTAAATAGATCTTATAAATTTTTATCAGTAATTTATTGTTGTTAGAAGTGTGTTACCTAAATTTTTTAGGATTTTGAGGCCAAAGATGGAATTTCCTCTGGTCTTCGGGGTTTAAGGTAAGATACACGCGGTCACTCCAATCAAGAATTTGATGCTCTGAGAGCACTGGATCATTACCATATCCTTCCATATCCTCAGAAGTTCTTAAGCACTTGAGCTTTTCCTTCATTGGAAGTGCAAAGAAGTCTTTGCCAATACCGTGCACTTGGTCAAGAAATGAACTTGTCATTCCATGATTAATTGCCTGGGAAAAGAAGAGACAGACCACAAATCCAAACTCACTGGGATTGTTAGAATCCAAATACGAGTTAAAGAAACACACAGAGGTTTCAGTTAATTAAACGCGTCACAAACCTGAAAGTAACCACATGAACTAAAGGATGTTCTTAGTTTTTCAAGTTCTTTATCTGCAGATGGTGCTGAATATTTCAGAGAGTTGAGATCAATAACGGGAATATCTATTACCGGAGAATTAACATCGATGGCCTCATCACTGCGTTTATAAATAAATCTTTCCGGCAGTGTGTTACAATCCACGACCATTTCTTGAACTGGACTGAAAACTGATGTAAGAGTTTCGGCCATGTTGGCGTGGGCAGCTGTTGGAGGGTGGTCGTAGCTTAGATAATGTTTCTTATTTGGAGGACGGCAGACGTAGCATCTATCTATCTATCTATCTATCTGTCCATCCATCATCTATCTATTATATTTTACTCCAACATGATTTTGCATATGAGTTAAATTATCTGTGAGCAATTTTATGTGAAATGACTAAATTTTGCAAATAATTATAACATTTACGAACTTTACTAGGAAGCCGCCAATGTCTTGCACTGATTTTAAGACTATATACTATAAATTTCAATGAATTATAAATTTCTGGCATCCAGTGAGCTCTCTCTTCACATACCTGCAAAAATAACCTCTAAATTCTTCAGAGAGCGGCTGCCCAGTTTATTAACTGATTATACAGTTCTACATGTAAGCAAAGTGGTTGGTATTTTGTTGAAAATTTTGGTCCCCAAATACAATCTATGTGCATATTGCTTTATAAGTTTCATACAAGTACCATATAACAAGAAACGGAAGCCACACAGTTTTCTTCTATTCATTTTTCGCCTACAGGCATGACTATCAGATTTTTGCTGCTTCTATTGTTCTCTTCCCCTGCTGATAGTTTTCAAAGTAACTACCAAGATAATTCTTGATTTTCTTGTATAATCTTGGACTTGTTTCTGTAATCAGCTCTTCTGCTGGTTCAATATCCCTACTAGCATCCGGAAAACAGAACACAGCCACGGTCATCCTCTCTCTTTCTGAATTTGTCACCGCTCTATGCAATGGACTCTTGAATATCCCATTACTCATTATCTGTGTACGCCAGACACACGCAAACATGTAATATTTGTATTTGTTTTCCTGTTTTCAATTTCGTAAAAGTGTGCTGTAAACAAAGTTTAATGTGAATTACCTCAACTTGATCACCAACATTAACAAGAAGTGCATTGGTTACAGTAGGTACACTAAACCACTGATCATCTTTTAAGATTTGAAGGCCTTCCACTTCGTTGTCCTGAAAAAGGTATGTAATAGCTGATCCATCTGCATGTGGTTTGATACCGAGTGTAAGATCAGGCCTTGGGCAAGGAGGGTAGTAGTTAAATCTTGCAACCATGTTTGCATTTTCTCCATACTGATCCAAAAAGCAGTTTTCTTTCAATTTCAATGACCTTGACAAGGCCTTTAAGATAAATTCATTTAACAATTTTATCCTTTCAGAGTACTCCTGCAATATTTTCCTGCAGTAGAAACCATATGTTGCCACAATCATCACTAAAACTGAGCTACTTGTATATTTAGATTTTTGAAAAGTCTATCAGTGTTAAATGATTGACTCTACCTAAACTTAATATATGTTATTCCAATCCACTACAAAGATTTGATAACTTCAGCACTCCACTCACTTGTAAATGTGGACAAACACAACAAACCCCCGAAAGGGAACAATCACTTAATATTTCGTGGGTATGAAACACTCCCTTCCATTCTAGTAGCAGACCATCATAACAAACCCCACTAAAGGGCGCAATCTCACTTGTGAATTGGGAGTATGAGGTTTTGAACTCGATGCCTCTATTTAATCTGAGCTCTAAACCATGTTACGTGATCGGCTATTTAAAATCTTAAGTTGTTAGGGAAGACACTAAATAGATGTTATACATTTTATCAAATATTAATTTTTATGAGAAGTGTGTTAACTGTTACCTAAAATTTTCAGGATTTTGAGGCCAAAGCTGGAATTTCCTCTGGTCTTCAGGGTTTGTGATAAGATACACTCGGTCAGTCCAATCAAGAATTTGATGCTCTGAGAACACTGGATCATTACCATATCCTTCCATATCCTCAGCAGTTCTTAAGCACTTGAGCTTTTCCTTCTTTGGAAGCGCAAAGAAGTCTTTGCCAATACCGTGCACTTGTCAAGAAATGAACTTGTCATTCCATGATTAATTGCCTGGGAAAAGAAGAGAAAAACCACAAAGCCAAACTCACCAGATCGTTAAAATCCAAATATAAGTTGAAGGAAACACAGTGCTTTTAGTTAATTAAACAACATCACAAACCTGAAAGCAACCCCATGAACTTAAGGATGTTCTTAGTTTTTCAAGTTCTTTATCTGCAGATGGTGATGAATATTTCAGAGAGTTGAGATCAATAACCGGAATATCTATTGCTGGAAAATTAACATTGATGGCATCATCATTGAGTTTATGAATATATCTTTCCAGCAGTGTGTTACAATCCAAGGCCAGTTCTTGAACTGGCTTGAAATCCGAATTAAGTGTTTCGGCCATGTTGATGTCAGCAGCTGTTGGAAGTTTGAAATGGTCAGAACCAATGCACTTTCATGTATCACAATCACAATGGCGTCTGTTCATATTAATTTTAAGTATGTAATAGTGATGAACATCATTGACTTTCCTATAGCCACTGTTGATGGTATAAAATAGTAGACATAGAGAGATAGAGACATGTACACAAAGTAGTCATATCAGCTTATCACTGCACAGTTTCATTGTATTAAAACCTTTTCAAGTCAGCCACCACCCCTAAAAATAATTCGATAATATAAAAGACAGAAATATAAGAAACAAAGAGAGACGACCATTTGATAAAAATGGTTCACCAGCAAAGTTCTTTTCGATATGATATTCGACTGAGTTGGAGCTACAAGGTTAATGCAATAAACAAAGAGAGTTAAGACATGACTGAGAAGAGAGATAGCATTGCCTTCTATACAACGTATCACCCATTTGCTTTGGAAATTTTCTCGTGTCCATATCCTCCTGCAGTGAAGCAAGATGAACATGAAATGACGGATGGAGTTTCTTACAATTACACGGTCAATTTATTCCACCAGAAGCTCTAAAGACTACTCTCAAGCGTCCTGAGATGAGTGATCAAAAGATCAAGGAGGCGGATGTGAACTCAGGCTGTGTCTCTGGCATGGTTTTGGTCTCAGAACGAGACAACCTGGAAACACTTCGATTTGCTCTTCACTTTAACGATCACATAGAGCAGTGTTGTGAAATGCGCAAAATCAAAAAAAAACGCAAGCTCTGTTTTTGAAGCGCGACTCGCGGCTCGCGATTACTCGCACGATTTTTTTGTCAAAAATGAAATTATTTACGTAATTATCTATATTTATAGATAAATACTTCTGAAGAATGTTAGTTATAAAATTTAACTCTAAAATGGTACGTAAAACATTTTCAAACATAATAATAAGTCCCAAACATAATAATAAGTCCCGAACTTAGCAGAGATAAACATAATAAAAAGTCTCGAGCTTAGTAGAAATATCAACTTAGTAGGAACTAGGAATGTCACACAAAATATTGAACAAGTCAAAGGCTTCCAAATCATTTAGCTCAATTTCGGTTCCCTCGAACTCTCTTTCTTCCTCATCATCATCTTCATCTTGAAGAGTTGAAGAACAAGAAGCTCTTTCACTTGATTTTGAGGTGTTCATGTTTCTTGTCAAACACCTAACAGGCACAAAAGAAAGCACTCGATATATAGCATATATACTATATATGTATAATCAGAATTTGAGAATATAGAGATAGAGAGATGAAGAGAAAGGGCCAAGGGGGCAGAGAGAGATGAAGATTGAAGAGAAAGAGGGCAGAGAAAAAGAGAGAGTTATGGAGAAAGAGATGGAGATAATAAAATATAAGACATACCTCGGGCTGTGCAAAACTTGTGAGGATGTGAACGGTTATAAAGATAAATAGATAAGTAGGGTTTTTGAACTTAAGGGTATTCCAGTCTTTTTATGTACTGTGTGAGTTTTTGCGTTTTTATTGTGATTTTCTGCGTTTTTTTGCGATTAGCCGCTAGAGTGCTAAAGTGTTCAGTTTCGAGGATGTTATTAGCAGAACAGATGGCGTTCACATGGAAGATAGCCCTTGCATTGTGGAGAAGTGTCTCATCTATGTCTCCACTAAGGAACCTGCTAGCACCAGTTGTCAGCCCTGAACTGCTGTCTATTAAAATAATCCTCAAGAATGGAATAACTGAACGCATCACTCCATCTAAATGTTTTTGTTGAAATTCAATTTTATATTTGTTTTGCCAATTTCATGAGCTTATTTCGGTTCAATCAGTTTTTGACAGGATTAAAATGAAGACCCATTGCCTAGTAACTATCTCTAAATATTATGTTGTCACAGTTATCAGGGCGATGGCGCCAAGTACTCAGTGCCTAGCTAGGCTGATCTAGTAAATACAATTAAGAAGGGAAAAATTAGGTGATGTTATTTCTTTTCCAAAGAAAAGCGTTCCTTGTTATCATAACACACTGCTTATCTCAAAATATATAACCAGAGTAGATATTGCATAGATGATGTTTGAAGCAAGTAGCATATTGCACAAACATTAGCATAGCCATAGCTTTTACATTGAAATTGCATATATATTATTCGAATGAGGTAGAAATGAAACCGGCATAAAAGAGAAGCACACGATTTAACTACGGGAGATAGAGAAACAAAGGCAGGCCGACCTGCAATTAACAACAGCGTTTGGGGATGCAGAGGTGGCCACTCATGTGCCAACTTTCAGCTCCACTAGAAGGTGCATGAGGGCACCCTGGGGTGTAATCCCCGTCAAATTGCAGAGTCCATGCTGCATTAGGGTCATCTGTTGAAAACATGGTCCAAGTAGCCGTTGAGTTCTCATATCTAGTAGGTGTGATGTGTTTGAAATCCTTCACATCCTTGTTTTTATTAATGTCATCCTTGTCGATGTCCACACTGAAAATATCTCCATAAGCCCTGACTGAGTGCTCCACAAGAGGCAATGAGATGGGATCAACAGAAATACCAGCAAGATCTGCTGTTACAACAATGGACCTGCCGTATGGACTGAAAAATGGATGGTTTACATGCCCTGAATAATCATCTCCACTTCCAAAAACTCTTATTATCACATCCGAATGCTTGGGGTCGGGGTTCACTAGATATATTGCAAAAAATCCAGCATCCAGTTTGAAGTCCTTTCGTGCTGCACCTGGGGGCTTGTCACGAGTTGAAGAAAATACGATCCACTCTCCGCTTGGGGGCCATTGGCAATGTGTGTCCACATAATCCCCATATGTGAGCCTTCTTATGTCAGCTTTGATAACTCCAAATCCCGATCTAGTCCTTCCCGGCCGATCCCACGCCTGGAAGCGGTGTCGCTGCGGTTGGGACTCTGCAAAACAACACCGGAGGGGGGTTGGGACCCTAGCGGCGCCTCCGGCGTGAGAATAAGTAACGGTTTTGGAAAGGTAGACAGGACTATAGAGATATCTAAAAATGTGGAGGGTGTGTGTATGGGTTGAGTGTGTAAAAGAGAATGTCCCCCCAAACCTTTCCTCCTTGGTCTATTTATAAGCCAAGGATTAGGGTTTTGGGGTTGTACCTGCAATCATGAGCGTTGAATCCTAGGTAGGTAGGACACCTGGGTGATGTTGATGGATTGCACGTGTCCAGGTGAAGGATTATGGCGTCGTGTGCCAGGCTCCTGCTGGCGTGTGGTTTAAATAGGGAATCATTGTCCCAATCATTAGGTATTCTTACGTGTCGTTATCAGGTGTGGACATCAATGATGACCTAGGCACGTCACGTAATGAGGTATAGATTTTCTCACGCAAGAGATTGCCTTTGTCGCCAGGAGAGAATTAAGTTTAAAGCTTGAGCCACAGCCTGGCAATGAGTCCGGACTAGTATGTAGGTCATGATTCCAAGATGAGTCTGGACTAGGAGGCGAGCCATGACTCGAATGGTAATCCGGGTTCCAGGCGACTCCTGGCTCAGAGATAAGACCGGGCTATACATAGCCTATCATTTGCCCCCCCACTCCCTTATTCAGATTTTCTGGATGGGGGAGTAGAAATCCTTGAATAGGTAACTTTGAACCTGGTTCTTTCTTAAGTCCGAAGCTGAAGGCTTTGAGTAACTTAGAAAAATTTCCTGGCTTGCTTGTTGCCCCCAACCCGGATTGTTATCAAGGATGGAAATCCGGTGTTAAGAGTAGGTCCTGGTTCTTTCTCAAGTCCAAAGCTGAAGGCTTTGAGTAACTTAGAAAAAATTCCTGGCTTGATTGTTGCCCCCCAACCCGGATTGTTATCAAGGATGGAAATCCGGTGTTAAGAGTAAGTCATGGTTCTTTCTTAAGTCTAAAGCTGAAGGCTTTGAGTAACTTAGAAAAAATTCCTGGCTTGATTGTTGCCCCCAACCCGGATTGTTATCAAGGATGGCAATCCGGTGTTAAGAGTAGGTCCTGGTTCTTTCTCAAGCCCAAAGCTGAAGGCTTTGAGTAACTTAGAAAAAATTCCTGGCTTGATTGTTGCCCCCCAACCCGGATTGTTATCAAGGATGGCAATCCGGTGTTAAGAGTAGGTCCTGGTTCTTTCTTAAGCCCAAAGCTGAAGGCTTTGAGTAACTTAGAAATAATTCCTGGCTTGATTGTTGCCCCCCCAACCCGGATTGTTATCAAAGATGGTAAGGAATTGAACAAATCCGGACTGTATAAAATTTTGGCAGCTCTGGAATGCGAAACGATTTCAGTTTTCCCCCCCTTTTCCTTTGAAAAGGTACTGCCCTTTTTACCTCGGGAACATATGTTACCTGCTGTCACAATTATTACTCCTGTCTTTTCTTCATTTTTGTATTTTCTTTTTGTACTTTATTTTCTTAGCAGCCAGTAGGATTCTGCCACCTGTCCTGTTATGTGTCCTTTTTACTTCCTTCTATAAAAACCTCTCGACAGTTCCTTTCTTCTTTTTACTCATTTTTCTAGAACCCTCTCCTCTTTCTTCCTTCCATCGACGGCGGTGCTGGTTGCTTTTCCGGCGAGGGCTCTCACAGAAACCATTATCATCTCCTTGTACTTGTAAGCTTTTTCTCTCCTTCTTCCTTTTTTCTCTTTTTCCGATTCACAATTTGACATTTTGTCCGACTGTTCATATTTCGAGTTTGGGGGTTTTGAGAAATTTTTGGTTTTGTTTGATAAAAGATGTTGGTTTTTGACTGTGATGTCTTTGCGTTTGCTTTTTGAATTGTAAATAACCTTGCATGTGTTGTATTTGTGTTTTTCATTTCTGGGTTTGATGTCTGTTCTTGATGGTTCTTGGTTTATCTTTGTATGTATTGTTGTGTGTATATGTTTTTGATCTTGTTTTTGTGTTTTGTTTTATGCATAAGACGTTTGTGGCTGTTCATATTTCTGAGGGTTTTCCAGTAACCTGGACTGTTCTATAATCCGGGTGTTCTGGGTTTAATGGTTTAGGATGTTGATAAAATAGTCTGGGTTATAATATGGGTAGTATTTGATCCGGTAATGGTAGGATATAGGAGCTGAATGATAACTGCTAGGTAATATATATGTTCATAACTGGGAATATATAATCCGAATTGAGATAATAGGACTTACTTCAAATTGATCTTTCTAGGTTTATGGTTCGGATCAAGGCTCGTGCCCGTCGCGTACTTATTCCCCTCTCTGACCCTTCTAATTGTAGTGAGTCTTCACCTTCTAATAATCCCGAGGTAATAGAATTATATTGGTGTAGAATGGCTAAGAAGAAGAAACAATCCGGACCTCTAGTAACCCAGTTTTTTGTTCACGAACCTCCCCGCGGTGGTGTGCTCAGCACTCCGGATGGATATTGGTCTGACACCAGCTATTTCTTTGTGAAGAAAGATCCAGCTATAGAACAACAATTTTATTATAGGGATCTTAGTACTTGCTATAGGAATCATCAAGAGTTTGGCCGTCCCGGACCGTACAATGAGTCCGACTTTGATGCCTCTTTTTCCAAAATGGGCATTAGCGAAGCTCCTTATCCTTTGAAGGAAAAGTTTGCCAATCTTCCTGATACTCAGATGGACAAATTGGTCCGGGCTGCATTCCATTTGGGGCCCGAGATAAGTTGGAGATGGCCTCAACCTGGGGAAAGGATTTATCATAGACCGAAGGATGGCTATGTTGGTGTGTGGCTGGAAACTCTGCGATCCGGATGGAATCCTAGATGTCACCAGTTTGTAAAACATCTGTGTAAATATGTGTACAAAATTTCCATAATGCAAATTACTCCTAACGGAGTCAAGTGGATAACTTGGTTTTTGGCTTCTTGTGAAAAGATGGGTTATCAGCCCACATTTCGGCTTTTCCATCAACTTTTTAAACTAGTCCAGTCTAATAAGGAACCTTTATATGAGATCCGTTTCCGGGCCGAAGAATGCGGATATCCTTCTGGTACTGCGAAACCCGTGATTCAGCAGTCTACTCTGAAATATTGGCATGGGGAAGTGATTTTTTTGAAAGGCTTGGATTTGGAATTCATGCCTTATATAGCTTCTGGAGTTGATGCCAAAATTTTTGATACTTATGTCCTTGAGGGGGAAGCCTTGGCCCAGATTCACAGGTTTTGTGAATGCCTTGGTTTTCAAATGACTCGGGATAGTTTCATGAAACATGACGTGTTGTTTGAGCTTGGATGTAAGTTTGCTAAATCTTCTCTCCTAATCCGGATAACTATCTTTGTTTGCTAACCTTTTCTTTTATTTTTGCAGGTTTGCCTTTCTTCCAGCCTGAGTTGCATAGCATTATGTCTTGTAACGCTTTCGCCGCATCCTTTAAGAAACTCGGTGGTGTTCACAGTACAAAGAGTCCGGGTGAGGTTGGAGGATCCGGATCCAGCGCTCTTAAGGAGGGTGGTGCAGAGTCCATTGCTCCGAATCCTGTTCGACCTGAACCACTCGTTGATGCTGCTGATATCGAGATAATTGATGACCTGGAGCAACGCTCCCTGAAGAAGAGGAAGATTCACACTGGAAAGAAGCCGCTCCCCAAGGCAAAAGTTGTTATTGACAAGATTGATGCCGATGGGGAGGGTAAAGGCCCGGATGAGGAGCCTATCCGAATAGGGAACTTTACCTTGACCGAACTGGCTAGTATGTGTGCTGATATTCCTACCGATACTGACTTTGAGGAGATGGAGCGATCTGGAACTAACGCTTGTCTTCAACGTCTTGTTGGTTATTGGGGCCATGTAAGTTTTTGTTTTTGCGTTTCTTCATTTTTCTTTTGCTTGTTTGCTAACTGCAATTTGTTTTCTTTAGGTTGGGGGTTTGATCAGTGCTATTGCCAACGTTGTTGTTTCTGAACGCAAAGCCTCCAAGGAATTCGGAAATCAGAAGGATGCTCGCATCCGGGATTTGGGGCTTGAGGTTTCTTCTTTGAAGGCCCAGCTTGCTGAAAAGGACTCTGAGTTGACCTCCAAGGTATCCGGGCTTGAAGCTAAGATCTCGTTGGTTGAGAAGAAAGCCAGTGATTTGGAGGAGGCCAATAAACAACTTCTTTTGGAAAACTCCAAGTCTCGTGAGGAAATCATAGCCGAGTTCAAGGGGGGTTCGGAATATGATCAAGCCGTCGCAAATGCTGGTGTTCCCGAAGTGCGTCGTGCCTGGCTTGTCGCTAAACGACATGTCAAGACCGATCCTAATGCTGATTGGGACTCTTTTGTTGGTGAGTTTCTGGCTGCCAAACTTTCCGTTGAGCAAGGCAAGGGAGAACCACAACCATTTGGTGGTCCTGTTCCAAGCTTTCTTCCACATTCATCCAATCCGGTTGTGCCTTCGCCAGATGATCTTTTGGAGTAGTGACTTCAGAAATTTCTTTTCTGTTTGAACATTCTGGACTTGTGTCCACTGTAACTGTGACTTTATTTTGATGTATCTGCTCTTAACTCATAGGGATGTTTCCGGGTTGTATGGCCAAACCGGGTCTCTTTATTTGCTTTAGATGCTTTTTAATATAATGCTGTTGTTTTATTGCATATTGCTCGTGGGTCCGGTCTCATAACTTGGTTCTGAGCCGGACTCTTTTCTTTAGTACTTAGAATAAAATCTAAGTAAATGGTTTTATTGCATATTGCTCATGAGTCCGGTCTCATAGCTTGGTTCTGAGTCGGACTCTTTTCTTTTGTACTTAGAATAAAATCTAAGTAAATGGTTTTATTGCATATTGCTCGTGAGTCCGGTCTCATAACTTGGTTCTGAGCCAGACTCTTTTCTTTTGTACTTAGAATAAAATCTAAGTAAATGGTTTTATTGCATATTGCTCGTGAGTCCGGTCTCCTAACTTGGTTCTGATTCGGACTCTTTTCTTTTGTACTTAGAATAAAATCCAAGTAAATGGTTTTATTGCATATTGCTCGTGAGTCCGGTCTCATAGCTTGGTTCTGAGCCGGACTCTTTTCTTTTGTACTTAGAATAAAATCTAAGTAAATGGTTTTATTGCATATTGCTCGTGAGTCCGGTCTCATGACTTGGTTCTGAGCCGGACTCTTTTCTTTTGTACTTAGAATAAAATCCAAGTAAATGGTTTTATTACATATTGCTCGTGAGTCCGGTCTCATAGCTTGGTTCTGAGCCGGACTCTTTTCTTTTGTACTTAGAATAAAATCTAAGTAAAAGGTTTTATTGCATATTGCTCGTGAGTCCGGTCTCATGACTTGGTTCTGAGCCGGACTCTTTTCTTTTGTACTTAGAATAAAATCTAAGTAAATGGTTTTATTGCATATTGCTCGTGAGTCCGGTCTCATGACTTGGTTCTGATTCAGACTCTTTGTTGGTTTTGGTGCGTATTGCTGGGGACCCTGGCTACAATATTTGCCTATGGCTCCGAGCCAGGGTTACTAGTTTTGCATACTGCTAGGGACCCGGGCTACATGTTATGCCTATAGCTCTAAGCCCGGGCCATTACAAGAAATTGAAATTTTATGGGAGGTAAAAAATACATGATAGTATGAAAAGAAAACAAAACAACGAGGCCAGTTTTATTTATAGAAATATCAGGAATACAAAGTTCTTATTCTAATCTGGGCTTTCGGGAGCTCCTTATTCTTTATCCAGTCGCTGCAATCTTCTTACTGATAGAATTTTCGGAGTCTAAGGCCATGCCAAGTATTGGGGACCTCAGAACCATCCATATGAACCATCTTGTATGTTCCGGGTCGGAGTACCTCCTTTATCTTGTAGGGTCCTTCCCACTTTGGCATGAGTTTTCCGGTATTGGTAGGATCAGAGGCTTCTGTATCACGAAGGACCAGGTCTCCAACTTGAAAGTTTTTAACCCGGGCCTTCTTCCCGAAGTACTCTCTAGTTTTTTCCTTGTATTTTTCCATCCTTTCAATAGCTTGATCCCGGACCTCGTCAATCAAGATCAAGTTAGTCTGTAAACCTTCTTCATTAGCCACTTCTTCAAAATTTATCGCTCGGTGGGAGGGATTCCCAACTTCAATTGGTAGTAAAGCTTCAGTGCCGTAGGCGAGTTTGAATGGGGTTTCGCCAGTGCTAGTCCGGGGACTAGTCCTGTATGCCCATAACACATTTGGCAGCTCCTCAGGCCACTTATTCTTACTTTCTTGTAACCACTTCTCAATTCCTCTAAGCAAAATCCGGTTTGTAACTTCAACTTGGCCGTTTCCTCTTGGGTATGCAACAGATGATTTTTTATGCTTGATTCCTCTTTCTTTCAGGTAGCCTTCGAACTCGGACCCCACAAATTGTGGCCCGTTATCAGAAACTAGAACCATTGGTAGCCCGAACCTTATCAGTATATTGTCCATAAACCGGATGCAATCCTGTTGGTTGATTGTTCTCATTGCCTTAGCTTCAGCCCACTTGGTCATGTAATCAATTGCCACCAGCAAATATCTCAGGTCGCCTTTAGCCCGGGGAAACGGACCCATGATATCAATACCCCAAACTGCAAACGGGATAGGAGACAGGACTGAGGATGGTAAGACCGGGCTCTGTCGTGGGACATTGCTGAAAAGTTGGCAGTTCTTGCTGTTAGATCAGAATTCAATGATCGTCAGAAGCTAGACTCAACTGATCAGGATTGCTGACGTCATCAGTATTGCATGGTCATCAGTATTTGATCAAGCGTCAGTATCTTATTGATCATCAGGATTCCTACTCAGACTATGATCAGGTTTGATCATCAGGACTTGAAGCTGATCAGGATTCCTACTTCGAGTTATATTTGGAGTCTAGATAAACATGGAAGTTTGTTCCTGGTTTGTAGAATGCAGCTATCGATTAAAGATATGTTTCTATCTTTATTATGATTAGGACTTATCTTGTTATTGATAGAGAAGCTGTGTGCACTATATAAACACAGTTTTGGTTTCGATTTATGTATCGATTCGAGAGAGAACATAATCGAAGAGAAGCTCTTAAGAACAGAATTTCTTGAGAGAGTTTTTGTAAACTAGCAGCTTTTAAGAACATCAGAATTTCTTAAGAGAGTTTGTAACAGTTTTATATCAAAGTTAATAAAGCTGTTATTGTTATTGTTATTGATCTTTCATATTTGTGTTATATAAAGTCGAGAATCTTATACAATTGTATTCAACCCCCTTCTACAATTGTTATTTACTGGGCAACAATTGGTATCAGAGCAAACTGATTTAATTCTGAATCAGATACGATCTAAAGATGTCGACAACCAAGTATGAAAGCATGAAGATTCCCATCTTGAAGATATCAGAATATCCCACATGGAGGGTAAAGATGCTGATGTACCTGGAGGCTATGGATCCTGACAATCTGGACAGGATTCGTGATGGACCATATATACCAACAAAGTTCGTAGAACGAACAGATACAGTACCAGAACATTATGTGGTCAAAGCTAAATCTGAATGGACTCCAGAAGAAAAAGCTCATGTACTCAGAGAACCAAAGATAAAGAATATCTTGCACAATGGTCTTGATGCTGTTATGTCAAACAGAGTGATAGCATGCAAGTCTTCAAAAGAAATCTGGGATACTTTGGAAACTCAGTGCCAGGGATCTGCATCTGTTAAGAAAAACAGAAGGGCTCTATTGATTCAAGAATATGAACAATTCGATGCAAGACCTGAAGAGAGCCTGACTGATCTATATGATAGATTCCTGACACTATTGAACAGCTTATCCTTAGTTGACAAAGTATATGAAACTGAAGATTCAAACACCAAATTTCTTAGAGCTTTACCTGAAGAATGGGATACTCAGACCTCAATCATTAGACACCAGTATGATCTGAACATTGTGTCTCTTGATGAGATCTATGGGATGCTAAGAACTCATGATCTTGAAGTTCAACAGAGAAAGAACAAGAAAAGCAGCAAGGCAAAGTCGATTGCTTTGAATGTAGAAGCAAAATCAAAAGAGAAAGCTATGGAGGTCTCTAGAAGGAAAGCAAGAATAGCTGAGTCAGATCCTGACGACTCTTCATCAGATACTGATGGCAATCCTGATGCCAATACTGGTGATGAATCTTCTGATTCAGACATGGAAGAGATGGTTGCTATGATTGTCAGAAACTTCAGAAGGATGAAGTTCAGGAAGAATAGAAGACAAGGCAATTTTCAGAAAAAGACCTTCAAAGCAGACAAAGACAAGTATATCAAAAAGGACAGCAAGGGTAGCAAATTTGACAAGTCAAAGGTTAGATGCTACAAGTGTAATGGTATGGGTCACTTTGCTTCTGAATGCAACAAGACAAAGGCACTCATCACATCAAGCAAGGATTGGATGGACTCTTCCTCAGAATCTGATACTGAGGTAGTCAACTATGCATTAATGGCCAATGCTGATGTAACTGCTGCTCCTGATGATAAGGTACTAAATACTATCTTTGATTTTGATACTGATAATGCTTCTGAGTTAAGACGTTTTCTAAAGTCATTACATATTAGCTTTAGAAGTCAAACTGCTGAGAATACTAGAATCTTATCTGAGATGTCTGACCTTAGAAAGAGGAATGAGATATTAGAAGCTGAATTTTCTCGTATGCAAGAAGTACAAAAAGAATGTGATAATGCTAAACACATGCACTTAGAGATGACATCTAAATGTACTTCCCTTGAAAAAGAACTTGAATATGCTAATGAGAAAATCAGAACCTGGACAGACTCTGGTAGGAAATTTCATGAGATTAATACCTCTAAGAATTGGAGAGAGTGTCTAGGATATAAGTCAGATGAAGATAAGAAATTAGCAGAGAAAATTGTCATTGATGAGACAGTCAGTCCAAAGACCTATAGACATGTTATAGACTCAACCAAATCTAAGATTACTCCTGTTAATTTTGTTTTTGGTAAGGATTCCAATTCTACTTTTGAAAAGGGATCTTCTTCTACTCAAGGAATTAAAATTATAAAGTCTAAACCTGTCATGAACAAAGTCACTAAGAATCTAGGTCTATTGTCTCAGAAACAGCTTAAAGATAAAATCTGTGAGGTTACAGATAAGAAAAAAGAAGCTACTGTTAAGAGAAACAGGAATGGTAAAGTTGGGATCAATAAAGAGAATGGTTATAAATATATCCCAAATGCACCTAGAAAGTGTTGTTTTAACTGTGGTAACTCTAATCATCTTGCTATTGATTGTAAGAAGAGTAAAAAGAAGATTACTGATATTCCTAAGTCTGATGTGAGGAATAGATCAGTACTCTATAAACCGCAGAAGTCCTGTTTTCATTGTGGTAGTATATGGCATTCTATTTATACATGTAAAGAGTATCATGATTTGTACTATAACTTTTATGATCCATTGCCTAAGTTTGAAAGTAGTACAAAGTCTGATAGAACTGAAAATGTCATAGTGAAGCATGCTTTTGTTAATACTGATACTGACAAAGCAAATCCTGATGGAGTAAATCCTGTCAGGACTGCTAAAGTCAAAAAGTCTTCTGCTGTTAAATTTAATAAAATGCATGAACAAGGAATCCAACAAGTGTGGGTTCCTAAACATTCTGACTAGTGTGTTACTATTCTGATGCAGGGTAAAAAGAAAAATGTGTTAGTCATGGATAGTGGATGTTCTGTGCACATGACTGGAAACAAAGCCCTGTTATCAGAATATGAGGAAAAAGCTGGCCCAACTGTGTCTTATGGAGATGGCAACATTGGACAAACCTTGGGATATGGCAATATAATCATTGGAAATGTCATCATTGAAAAAGTAGCTCTAGTGAAGGGACTAAAACACAACTTGTTGAGTATTAGTCAAATCACTGACAGAGGTTATCATGTCAATTTCTATTCCACACATTGTGAAGTAGTCAGTAAAGAAACAGGGAAGATAGCACTAACTGGCTACAGGCATGGTAACATATATGAAGCCAACATTCTCTCAGATACTGATGGCTCCCCTATATGTTTCATCAGTAAAGCTTCAGTAGATGAAAGTTGGAATTGGCACAAGAAGCTTTCTCATCTCAACTTCAGCAACATCAATGAGTTGGTTAAGAAAGATTTAGTAAGAGGATTACCTAATGTCTTATATACACCTGATGGACTCTGTGATGCATGCCAAAAAGCAAAACAAAGAAGGACATCATTCCAGAGTAAATCAGAATCCTCGATTGAAGAACCATATCACATGCTACATCTTGATCTGTTTGGTCCAGTCAACATCATGTCCATCAGTAAGAAAAGGTACACTCTTGTAATTGTTGATGAATATTCTAGATTCACCTGGGTGTATTTTCTGCATAAAAAAGATGAAACTCCTGAAGTTCTGTTGGATCATGTGAGGATGATTGAGACAACCACAAAGTACAAAGTCAAGATTCTGAGAAGTGATAATGGTACTGAATTTAAGAATTCAAAGATGGAAGAGTTCTGCAAATACAAAGGAATCATTCAACAATTCTCTGCTCCTGGCACACCTCAGCAAAATGGAGTAGTAGAAAGGAAGAATAGAACTCTTATTGAAGCTGGCAGAACTATGTTGGAAGAAGCTAGATTACCTACATATTTCTGGGCAGAAGCAGTCAACACAGCATGCTATACACAAAATCTCACATTGATAAACATGCATGGTGTCACTCCTTATCAGTCACTCAAGGAGAAGAAACCAAGTCTGAAGCATTTGCATGTGTTTGGCTGTAAATGTTTTGTTCTCAGAACTCATCCTGAACAGCTAGGGAAATTTGAAACAAAGGCTGATGAAGGAATATTCATAGGTTATCCTACATCAAGAGCTTTCAGAGTTTTTAATTTGAGAACAAGAACTGTCATGGAGTCAATTCATGTATCTTTTGATGATAAGAAGATAACTGGAATCATTGAAGACTCGCATGATAGATTGTTATTTGAAAATGAAGCTTCCAAGGAACCTGAAGAAATTGAATCAGATCCTGTCAATTCATCAGATACTGATGGGTCACCAAATCCTGATGACTCACCAGGTACTGATGGTGCTAATACTGATGATGCAAACAACAGTGATACAACTAGTAGTACTAATGTTGAGGGGGAGCAACGGCATTCAACTACAAGTTCAGAGTCAACTCAATCATCAGGACAGAATTCTTCAGATACTGATTCAAGTGAAGATCCTGACAACACATCAGGAGGGCATAACAATAATTCAGGGAGAGCTTCAAATCAATCAAATTCTTTCAATCAAGATAACACCAATCCAGGGGGAGCATCTACTTCAAGAAACAATTTGACACCAGCAAGGAAATGGACAAAAGATCATTCTCCTGATTTGATAATTGGAGATCCTGATGCAGGTGTTCAAACAAGAAGTGCAACTCAGAATGAATGTCTATACAATAACTTTCTATCCAAGGAGGAGCCTAAGAAAGTTGAAGATGCACTTAAAGATGTTGATTGGGTTACTGCAATGCAAGAAGAACTGAATGAATTTGAAAGGAATGAAGTCTGGAAACTGGTACCAAGACCAAAGAATAGATCAATTGTTGGTACAAAGTGGATTTTCAAGAACAAGACTGATTCTGAT
Source organism: Heracleum sosnowskyi (assembly GCA_030848705.1). NCBI lineage: Eukaryota > Viridiplantae > Streptophyta > Magnoliopsida > Apiales > Apiaceae > Heracleum > Heracleum sosnowskyi. The sequence continues at coordinate 115,677,785 of CM061242.1, read as the reverse complement.
GGAGTCATTATCAGAAATAAAGCTAGACTAGTTGCAAAGGGGTATTCCCAACAAGAGGGAATTGACTATGATGAAACTTTTGCTCCTGTTGCAAGACTAGAAGCCATCAGGATATTTCTTGCTTATGCAGCACATAAGAAATTCAAGGTTTTCCAGATGGATGTTAAAAGTGCTTTCTTAAATGGTGAACTGGAGGAAGAAGTTTATGTTGAACAACCTCCTGGTTTCATTGATCCTAAATATCCAGATCATGTCTACAGACTGGATAAGGCACTTTATGGACTAAAGCAAGCTCCAAGAGCATGGTATGAAACCTTAGCTCAATTCTTACTGGAAAGTGGATTCAAAAGAGGTGCAATTGATAAAACTCTATTTTATTTGAATCATGGTAAGGAGTTGCTGTTAGTTCAGATTTATGTTGATGATATCATTTTTGGGTCAACAAACAATAAGCTGTGTGAAAAGTTTTCCAAGCTTATGCAGTCAAGATATCAAATGAGCATGATGGGAGAAATGAGTTACTTTCTGGGTCTTCAAGTTAAACAGACTGATGAAGGGATTTTTATTAATCAGTCTAAATACACAAGGAATTTACTGACAAGGTTTAACATGCAAGACAGTACTCCTGCTTCAACTCCCATAGCTACAGCTACCAAACTTGATCCTGATCAAGGTGAAGAGGTAGATGTAACTCACTACAGAGGAATGATTGGCTCTTTATTGTATCTCACTGCCAGTAGACCAGATATCATGTTTGCAACCTGTCTATGTGCAAGATTTCAAGCAAAACCTAGAGAACCACATCTGATTGCAGTCAAAAGAATTTTCAGATATCTCAAAGGCACTTCTTCACTTGGCCTTTGGTATGCAAGGGAATCAGATTTTGGGTTGTGTGGTTATTCAGATGCTGATTTTGCAGGATGCAAAATAGACAGGAAAAGTACTTCAGGAAGTTGTCAGTTTTTGGGTGGAAGACTAGTTTCATGGTTCAGTAAAAAGCAGAAATCTATTTCCACTTCAACTGCAGAAGCTGAGTACATTGCTGCAGGAAGTTGTTGTGCTCAGATAATGTGGATGAGAAATCAGTTGTTAGATTATGGCCTGTCATACTCAAAAATCCCTATTTATTGTGATAACCAAAGTGCTATTGCAATGACAGGAAATCCAGTTCAGCATTCTCTTACTAAACACATAAGTATCAGATATCACTTTATAAGAGAACAGGTTCTGGAAGGAACAATTGAACTTCACTTTGTTCCTACTGATCAACAACTAGCTGATATATTCACCAAGCCACTGCCTGAAGCTACTTTCAATAAATTGGTGAATGAACTTGGAATGATGAATTTTGAGAATTTCTGAGGAAAAGCTACAGAGAGGAAATCCTGATAACTGTCAAATCCTGATGGTTATTCAGAAAGGTATGTATCTTTGATCAAATCCTGATAGGACTCAATCCTGACAGGAAATCAATTGGTCAAATCCTGATGCTCAGATATTGAAGCTGGTATGACAACCAGAGGTTCTATGCTAATTTCTCATTAACACTCCTGGTAAACTCTGGACAATTAGATTATTACTTAGTCTTTGATTAAGTTTTCAGTCTTAATTATCAATTTCAATTTCATTATTGTCAGAGTTTATTATTTATCATTTCTACAATCTCGATGAGACGGTTCGGTTTTCCATAAATATTTTTGCCTCGTTTGCTGGTAAGCGTGTTTTAATTCTATGACCATTAATTTGGTTATTTTTCTTAAACCAAAACGCTATTCAGGATTGTTAAAATAAATTTTGTTTTCTTAAATAAAATTTTATTTTAATCTTATTGAATATTTTTTTTTTCAATCCTGATATGGCAAAATATTTTGTGCGGAAATGCTTTTATTCCTGATGAGGTTAGGTTTTTCTTACATCAGAAAATGCCTACTCGTTATGGACTACTTTCTAATGCTATGAGGCAAGGCCCAACCCACCTTGTTCCTGACACAAACATGCAACCTAAACAGTCTAAACAGTTAACAACCACCTCTACTGTCTCTCAAAAGACTTTAGTTGTAAAATCAAAGAAATCAGCTAGAACTGATGTGTTTGGAAGGCAATCAGGTTCAAAGGATTTTTCCTCTACACCACTCATTAAAAAGAAGATACAAGGGGGTGTACAAGGGGTCCTGGTGAAGAAAGCTGATAAGGTTGTTAAGAATGTTCCTGTGAAAAGGAAGTTAAGGTTGATTGATGAAAGTGATTCAGAGGATGACTTACCTATATCCTCTGTGATGAATGTGAACAAGGAAGTTGCTGATACTGCTACTAAAGCTGTGGTACCTTTATCAAAACCACAAAAGACAAGGAAATTATCAAAGAGCAGGTATCATATTCCTTTGACAGTGCAAATGAAGGATACTGATATTCAGACATCAAATCCTGATGAGTCATCTACTCCTGATGCTCTAGCAAATCCTGATGTTAGTATTCCTGATGCAACAAAAGTTGTCTCTCTATCAGACTCTCCAGCCTCTCCATCTCAGATTAAAGACATTTCTTGGGAGAAGGTTTCTACAACTGCTTCCTTGGTTGGTCTTACACCTACATCAAAGAAAAAGAGGAATGCAGAAGAGTTAGTCTATCAGAGACAGAAGAAGCTGAAAGGATCAAGCCCACAAGAACCTGAATTTCAGAGTAATTCAGCAGCTACTGTTGATCCTGCCACACAAGAACCACTCAATCAAAGTTTGGGTGAAGGCTTAGCTAGTGGAATGGTCACACAAGAACCATTTTCTCAAAGGGAGAATGAAGACATCAACATTCCAGCTACACAAGAACCATCTTCTCAAAGTGAAGATGCAGGCAAAGCTACAGTTTCTGTTGAAAGATTGGTCGAGAACATTGTCAATGAGGGAAGCACACAAGAACCTTTGACTCAAAGTGTTGAAGCAGCTTCTGAACCTCAAGCTCCACAAGAACCATTGGTAGCAAATACTGATGCAAGCATATCAAATCCTGACGATGTTCATCCTGACGCTAGTGGTGCTCCTGATAATGAACCTATTTTGATACAGCCACTTCGTTCAAGACCAATGGATCATCCTATCTCAGAACCACAGGATAAACTGAAAGGTATTGCTATTCCTGATCCTGATATTACTCCTGATACTGATGATGATAGTTCTGATGATGATAGTGATGATGATAATGAGAATAGAAAAGAGAAGGAACAGCTTGCTACAGCACTCAAGATTAGTCTTGGAACTAATTTTGGTTCATCAAGTACGTATATGGCTGGCAAAGCTTTCACTGGGAAAGATCAGAGACAAGATTTTTCTACTCCTTCCTTTGATCCTGCAGAGGCATTTAGACAGAATGAATGGAACAATTCATGGCACCAATCTGATGAATCTATCAGTTTTTCTTCTGCTATTGAACATGCCTATAATGCAGTGAAATCTATAGAGAATCAAGACTTGAAGAATCATCTGAAGGCTACTACTCTGTTATCCAAAAGCCTGAAAAGTGAGATTGATTCTATCAAGGGCTCAACTGAAAAAGTGAGGACTGATATCTTTAATAATTTTACAAAGGTGCCTACTACTTTACAACTAAGGGTAGTGGAATCCCAAGTGAAATCTGTTGTTTCAGAACAAACCTCAATCAATCAAAGAATTGATTCTCTGGATACTAAGGTAACTGAAATTCAAGCCTCTTTTTCCTTAATTTTGCAATTATTGTCAAATCCTGATGTCAAAAAGGGGGAGAAGGTTATTCAGACAAAATGTACACCTGATCTAGTATTAAGAAATAATGATGATGATACTGGAGATGATGGTGGTGACAAAGCGATACAAGGAGAAACCTCTGATGCTGTTGTTATGAAGACAATCCAAACTTCTCAAAGTCAAACAACGCAGTCAATTCATGTTTCTGATTCTGGAGTTAAGACAGTAAGAACATTGGTGCAATCTCAGATCCTGACGGAAGATCAAATCCTGACACCTGGTCATGGACAAATTCTTGCTACAATTCCTGAAGGTGATGAAGATGTGATTATTGATAATCCTGAAGATGCATCAAATTTATTCCAGAAGTTTTCTACAAAAGATGGCAGAATTGTTACTCTATATCACACTGATAAAAGAGTTCAACAATTATATGCAAGAAAAGCACTCTCTACAGCAAGTGAAGAATATCCAGATCTCTCACATGAAGAATTCTTGAGACTACAAAGAGAGACAATGGAAAGCTATACTGCTCCTGCTAGAGGTAGAGGAAGCAGAGGTAGGAGAGGTGCTAGAAGAAGTAGAAGAGGTTCTTCAACTCAAACAGTACCTAGACAGACAAGGTCTAGAGGGTTAAGAATTGAAGAAATTCCTGAACCTATTCAAACTCTAGTAGTTCCTGACAGATCTACTTTTGGTGATGATGGAATTGTTGAAGAAGAACCAGAATTGAAAAGAAAATCAAGAAAATCAACTCTCAGCAATACAAATCAAATTGAAGATTCTAATCCTGACAATATTCAAGATCCTGACGAATCTGAAATTCTGCAAGAGGTTGATTTGATAATCTTATCTACTGTTGTTGATTGTCACAACAAAGAAGTAGATGAAGAAGAAGAAGCCAGAAGAAGAGATATTACAAGAAGAACAAATAAAGATTTCAATCTCTATCTACAAAGGCTTAAAGTTTCAAATGAAAGAAAATGGAGAAATTCAAGCAGACAAGAATCTTTACTTGAAAGAAGCTACGCTCATGAAAAGGAGAAATACAAGAAGTGGAAACATATTAGCACATTAAGTTGTGATACACCTATCAATTTTCAGTCTGGTGGAATTATTACAAGCGCTTCAAGTGTTGTTGATTTGTCTGATATGTCTAGATCAAAAACACTCTGGTTAAAGATGTTTTCAAATCTGAAGCAATTATCAAGTAATTCAAGAGGAGGTATTGGACACAGAGATGGTGAATATCTGAATATGTCATATGTTGATCCTTACTCCTTGACAGAAATTGGAGGTACTTTAACTTCTGAAAACCTGAACAATTTATTAGCTGTTGATATAGTTATAGATTGTCATGATGGTTTTGAAAAGAAAGAAAAGCTTCTGTACTTCATGAAAGATGGTAGTGTGAAGATTCTATCTATTCAAGATCTGCTGATGAAAACTACACATGAACTGAAATATGTTCACTATCTGTTAAGATGGAAGAACCAAGTGTACAAAGAATGGAGTGACATGATTTTGTCAAATATAAGAAGAAGACTGGATGGAAACAGTAATTTCAATGGTAATTATACTCCCATGTACTTAAATCAAAGAGGTCAAGATGTGGAAATGCAAAGGGGTACTGCTGTTAAAGAAGTAAATTTTGGCATGACTCATCTTTCTCTCAATCCTGATGGGAAGGAAATTGCTTATCTTTTGCTTGAAGAGCACAGTCTACAGAGAAACTCCATACAGAATCTTAGAGCAGCTATCTACCAGATTAATGAGGAAGATGAAGAACTCAGAAATCTTAAGGAAAGACTGATTCAAATTCTTGAAGAAAAAGAAGAAAGTTTATTATCCAACTTCTTGAAGATGAATCTGTTCTATCACAAAGCTTGAACAGATAAGTTGTTTCTGAAGATACTCGTACATTTTGATACATGTTTTTGACATCATTGAATATTTGGAATCTATACTTTATTTCACAAAGTATGAGATTGGGGGAGATTGTTAGATCAGAATTCAATGATCGTCAGAAGCTAGACTCAACTGATCAGGATTGCTGACGTCATCAGTATTGCATGGTCATCAGTATTTGATCAAGCGTCAGTATCTTATTGATCATCAGGATTCCTACTCAGACTATGATCAGGTTTGATCATCAGGACTTGAAGCTGATCAGGATTCCTACTTCGAGTTATATTTGGAGTCTAGATAAACATGGAAGTTTGTTCCTGGTTTGTAGAATGCAGCTATCGATTAAAGATATGTTTCTATCTTTATTATGATTAGGACTTATCTTGTTATTGATAGAGAAGCTGTGTGCACTATATAAACACAGTTTTGGTTTCGATTTATGTATCGATTCGAGAGAGAACATAATCGAAGAGAAGCTCTTAAGAACAGAATTTCTTGAGAGAGTTTTTGTAAACTAGCAGCTCTTAAGAACATCAGAATTTCTTAAGAGAGTTTGTAACAGTTTTATATCAAAGTTAATAAAGCTGTTATTGTTATTGTTATTGATCTTTCATATTTGTGTTATATAAAGTCGAGAATCTTATACAATTGTATTCAACCCCCTTCTACAATTGTTATTTACTGGGCAACACTTGCACTTCTTCATAAACTCCACAACATCATTATGAATTGTAGGCCAGTAATAACCCTGCCTTATAATCTTGTGATCCAGGGCCTTTGCAGATAGGTGGTCTCCACAAATTCCCTCATGAACTTCTTGCAGACAATAGGTAGCTTCAACCGGTCCCACGCACTTTAGAATTGGTGCCGAGTAAGTCCGGCGATAGAGTATCCCTTCTTCCAGAAAGAACTTTGCTGCTTTATTCCTGAGTCTTTGAGCTTGACTCTTCTCAGAAGGCAGTTCTCCCTTCTCCAAGTACAAAATTATGGGCGTCATCCAGCTGGGTTGATCATCAATTTCCATGACTTCCTCTTGATCCATTGTTGGTTTATTCAGTTCCTCAAAGTAAACTGAGCTATCCAAATCAGCCGAGTTCTGGACTAGTTTAGATAGGATGTCAGCTTCTGTGTTGTCTTCTCGATTTACTTGACAAATTTCAAATTTGGGTATCATAGCTAGGAAACCTTGAACCAGGGCTTGATACCTTCCCAGTGTTGGGTCCTTTGCCACATACTCTCCGGTCGTTTGCTTGACCACTATCTGAGAATCGCTGAAAATCCTTAGCTTTTTCACCTTTAAACTTCGGGCTAGACGGAGTCCGGCTAGAAGAGCTTCGTATTCTGCCTGATTGTTCGTTGCTTGGAACTGAAATCCAATCGCTTGCTTTATCTTGAATCCATCCGGACTCTTGAGTATGAGCCCGGCTCCAGATCTCTCATTGGTTGATGAGCCATCTACATGCAAAATCCAGGTTTCATGATCAAGTGTGGATTCCTCCCCGGGTTCTGTCTCCATTGAAATGTGAACAGGTTCGGGGAAAGAACATTCCACAATGAAATCGGCTAGAGCTTGGGATTTGATAGATGTTCTTGGGATAAAAGTTAGGGAGAATTGGCTTAGCTCAATAGCCCAGTTAACCAACCTCCCCGAGACATCAGGTTTGTGGATGATTTTCCTGAGTGGTTGATCAGTTATGACTTTGATTTCCCTCCCTTGGAAATAATGCCTCAGCTTCCGGGATGCAGTGACGAGAGCGAAAGCAAACTTTTCGAGGTTTGGGTAACGGGTTTCAGCATCTTTGAGCACTTGGCTCACATAATAAACCAGTTTCTGCTCACCGTCGTGATCCCGGATTAGTGCTGCTCCCACAGCTAGGGTACCTGCAGACAAGTAAATGCTTAAAGGCTCCCCGGGCTCGGGTTTGGTTAAGATTGGCGGTGCGGCTAGGTATTCTTTGAGTGAGTCGAAAGCTTGTTGGCAATCCGGGCCCCAGACAATATCTTTCTTTTTCTGAGCTCCCTTCAGCAAGTTGAAGAAAGGCAAGCAACGATCTGCGAGCCTAGGAATAAACCTTCGCAATGCTGCTAACGATCCTGCAAGTTTCTGTATGTCTCTCTGAGTCCGGGGTGCTTGCATCTCAGTTATTGCTTTGATTTTTTCTGGGTTGGCTTCGATTCCCCTCTGGCTAATCATGAAACCTAAGAATTTTCCCGCTCCAACCCCGAAAGTGCATTTGTCCGGATTCAGTTTCATCTCTTGCTTCCTTAAGTTCTCAAAACATTCTTTCAGATCAGAAATGTGTGTCTGGACTGTTGTTGACTTTGCTATCATGTCATCGACATATGATTCCAGATTTCTCCCCAGTTGACTGTTGAAGATTTCCACCATTGCCCTTTGGTAAGTAGATCCGGCATTCCTTAATCCAAAAGGCATAAGTTTATAGGCGTAGACCGCCCGGTGTGTTATGAATGCTGTCTTGGCTATATCAGCTGGGTTCATCTTTATTTGATTATAACCGGAGAAGGCATCCATGAAACTCAGCATGACATGCCCGGCTGTCGCATCGATGAGCTGGTCAATGCTGGGAAGCGGGTAAGGGTCTTTGGGGCATGCAGCATTCAAGTCAGTGTAGTCCACACACATTCGCCACTTTCCATTTGGTTTCTTGACTAAGACAACATTGGCTAGCCACTCCGGATACTTTATCTCACAGATAATATCGGCCTTTAGGAGCTTTTCAACTTCCTCATCGATCGCTTTCTGTCTCTCCGGGGCAAAGTTCCTTCGTTTTTGCTTTACTGGCTTCTTTCTAGGATCAACATCCAGGCTATGCATAGCAACAGGCTCTTGGAGCCCAGGCATGTCATCCGGGCTCCAAGCAAATACATCGGCATATTCTCGAAGCAACTCAGTTAACTCCTTCTTGAACACTGTGTCTAACCCGGTTCCAATTTTAACTTGTCTATCCGGGTTCCCTTCTATTAGTTCGATGGATTCGAGCTCAACAGCAGCCTCCACTTTTGTCATTTCCGCCTTAGAGACATACTGCTGGACCCGGGCTTGTACAATCTGGTCAAGGAAGGTCTGGGCTGATGGGTTTTCAATGTTATGGACATCCTTACCGGGCTCAGTCTTTTTGTTGTATCTGTGCTTCTTCCTGCTCAGATTTTTATGGTAGGAGTTTGCTTTCCTTTTATTCTCTGGGTCGGTCTCTGCCATTACCAAAGCCTGCCCATAGCAACGGCTGGCCATTTCATAGTCGCCCCGGACTTCTCCAATACCTCCGGGAGTAGGAAACTTGAATTTGAGATGGGGTGTTGAAGTTATAGCTTGGAGTTTGGTAAGGGCTGGTCTTCCCAGAATGACATTATAAGATGATGGGGTGTTGATGATATAGAATTTCACTATGTTGGTTACCTGCTTCGGGAAGGTCCCGAACAGGACTGGGAGATAAAGGGTTCCTTGAATGGGGACCAAATTGTTCCCGAATCCATAGAGGGGATCTTCCCTGCAATCGTTCATTCTTATGCTGCCCAGCTGCATCCGGTCCATTGTATGTTTGAACAGGATATTGACAGAAGATCCATTATCAACTAGGACTCTTCTGACCTCATTGTCTGCTATGTCAAGGCTCACGACCAAGGCTTCGTTGTGGTTGGGGTTGATTCCTTCAAAGTCATCCTTGCTGAAGGTTATTACTTGTTCCGGATAGGCCTGCACCATCATTACTTCGTCTCCTGAGTCCGGGCTTCTTGGAGGTGAATTGGATCCGCCCATAACCACATTCACGATATTCTTGTCTTTTCCGGATCCCTCTCCTCGGTCAGCCACTCGCCGAGCTATGAACTGCCCCATGTTGCCTTTTTTGATTTGGTCTTCCACAAAAAATTTCAAAGAGAGGCAATTTTCGGTTGTATGCCCATGGGTTTCATGGTAGTCGCAATGCTTATGGACTGATCGGTTTTCCGGGGCAGTGAGCATTGGCTTGGGAGGGTAATAGAATGGCTTATCTCGTACTTCTTTCAGAATATCCGCGCGAGCCCGGTTGAGAGGAGTCCAAGAGGGTTCGGGTCTGGGCTCACACCTGGGTTTAGGCTGTCCGGACTCATCTTTCTGCCTGGAGTCCGGGGATGGTGCTGGTAGTGCAAGCTGAGAGCTTTGAATGTAGTTGCTTTGTCTATTGGGTTTGAATTTTTTGTCTTGATGATTGTAGTTGTTTTTGGGTGGATCTTGAGTTTGGGTTGGAGAAATGCCCTGCCTAGTCATCCTCATTGCTTGGAGGACATCTGTTTCTTTGATAAACCGGGCTGCCATAGAATAGGCCGCCGCCAGGCTCTGTGGTTCTTTATGGATGAGGTCAAGGACATATATTTCATTGTTGTCAGGATCCAGGTTTCTTCGGAAGATTGTAAGGGCTTCACGCTCGTCCAGGTTGCTCATGTTGTTGATGGCTTCCTGGAAGCGTTTCATATAAGTGGCCAATGCCTCTCCCCGGGCTTGCCGGACTGTCTCTAAGTGGCACATGTGCATTTCATGGGTCTTATTGGCTCGAAAGCGTCTCAAGAAGGATTCCCGAAACTGCTTCCAATTGTGGATGCTTCGAGAAGGGATTCGGCTGAACCATCTTTGGGCTCCGGACTTGAGGGTTGAGGCAAAGAACCTGCACTTGGTTAGATCATTGTAATAATATATCATTGCAATTTGTTCAAAATAGTTTATATGTTCCTCAGGGTCACCCAAACCATTAAAAGAATCAAAGTTGTAATGTTTGAGATTTCTCTGCCTGGGTGTCACCTCGAGCGAGTAGCTGAAGGGTGTCAATGTATCCCCAATGTCAATCCCCGAGTCCTGGCCAACCTTTTTCTGGAGCTCATGGATCATGTCCATCAGGTCTTCTTGGGGTTCGTCATCTGAGACTATGTCGAGGCTAGGGGCCCGGGTTCTCCTCTTTTCATGAGTTCTGCCCATAATCCGGGCCTCCTCCTCTTGCATTCTTCTTTGGATTTTGAAATCAAGTTTAGCTTGCTCTTCGTTTCGGATCCTTTCCCTCAAGTCAGCTAGCTTTCTGAGCTTTTCAGCCTCGGTATCTTGGTTTTGACTGTTGGACCTGTGGTGGGTTCTTTTTCGGGTTTCCTTGTCCTTGCCTCCGATTCTGTCGAAAACTGAGGCACGGGATCGGTGGGAGTCTCCGGAGTCATGTGAGTTCTCCACCTGATCAACTTCATTTAGCTGAGCTTCTTTATACATCCGAATTGCGTCAGCAAGTTGGTCTCCAGTCAGGTTTTCCATTAGACCGGGCTCCATGTTGACATCTGTATACTTGAATTTGTTAACTTCAATTTCAACCCGGGCATCATCAGGCCGGATTATCTGCGATGCCAGAGTCAGGACTGGGGGTACTTCACCAACATTCGGGTTCAAATTTGTGGGTGGTTCTTGTCTTGGGGTACTGGTTGTGGGTCTTAACACAGATTTGCTTCTTCGAGCCATGATTCAAGAACAAACAATGTATACAACTTTTTTTTTTTGGGTAATACAATTTTTCAAAATCAAAGTAAATTTCAGCTAGATCTGGGTTTATCAATGAGAACGAGACAATTTATGCATGTGATTTCTGGGTTTGGTGTTTTTTTTGAAGCAAGAAAATTGGTTTTAAAGACAGATCTATAAGAGAGCAATGTAGATCTAAGAAACAACTAGAGCAAGAAAGCTAGATAATGCTAAACAAGGCTAAAAATAAACAGATCTGGGCTAAATAAGGTTAAAAACATTCATACATTGGAGAAATGGGCTAAAGAGTTCATGTTTGGTTGTTAAAACGAAGGAGTTTGCTTAGATCTTACTGGATTTAACTAGGACTCCTTCAAAGATGAAGGAGCTTGTTGATGATGGTGAGTCTAGCGGCACCGTGACCACAAGACAGGGTTGATTCGGCCCCTCCTTCTAGCGCCAAATGATAATTCCAAATCCCGATCTAGTCCTTCCCGACCGATCCCACGCCTGGAAGCGGTGTCGCTGCGGTTGGGACTCTGCAAAACAACACCGGAGGGGGGTTGGGACCCTGGCGGCGCCAAAATCTCCTTCTTCGGCATTCTCCATTATGTATAAATTCTTGAATCCATCCTTCACTGCAGCATTAGGATCTTCAGGATGATCTCTTGTAGACCGGAAAACTAATTTTGTACCTGTCACCATTTTCAACCAATCCATCTATAAATATTGAAAGCTATACTATTATTGTTACTACTATTACTTTAAATTTGAAGTTAATGATGTAATTGCTGTTTCAATATTAAACAGGGAAGGAATGATAAGAAAGAACATCTAGGTACCTTCAGGATTAGTGGAAGGAAAGGCATTATTGTAACCATCGTCAACATCCGTGAGGGCACCAGCATGTCCATTTCCTTGAGATGCGTTCGGGATCCGATATATATCCAGCGGTTGGTCAGCTGCAAAAGCCGGTCCTATACATACGTACAAGATATCCTTATCCTTGTTCTGGTTCCACACTGGAGAGAAGATCTTGCCGGGAACATCCATCTATATATTTACACAAACATTTTGGATAGTATACCAAATTACTATAAATCAGCTACCTAATGATCATACTAAACACAAAGACTTCTATAAGATATACGGTAAATTATGTATACCTCGTAAACCTTGCGCATTTCTTTGTCATCAGCTACCCAGACAGACTTGAACTCATTGTCAACAAATGCAACCTTCTTGCCATCCTTAGAAAATGTTGGAAATGCCCCAGACAACCTGAATAGTCCTACATCGGGAACTGGACTCTTGATCTTATGAAATTGTTTTTCAATATTTTCTCCATCCATGACTGGTTGTTTAGTATTTGAATCAAATACTACAATGTGACGATAGTGTTCTGCAGTACGGTCGATACCAAATTTTGCCAAATCACGAATCATTGACACTGCCACAGTCGTGGCATTGATAGCTACACGAGTCATGGCATTTGATTTATCCGGGGTTACTCGGGTGGGTTCTGAAGTGGAAGTGTCTGTAAATTCAACACGAAAAACTGCCCAAAAGTCACCAACCTTGCGGTGGAAAAATAAGACATTTTCACTTCCCCATGTCGGCCATCCACCATTCTCCACAACCATTCGGCGCATGAATGGCTTCTCTACATTCATCACATAAATAGAGTTCTTTAGATCTTGGATCTCCCCAGCCCAACCGGCCTTTCTCTGGTACGATGCCACTGCTATCCTTTTTCCAGACGGTGACACTGATGGGCTTAAATCAGCTTGCACTGCAGATGGATGAGTTCACAAATTTAATTTCTACTCTGAATTTGGTACAGATTAAAAAATTAATTCGGTGACAGGGGAATTTTGTTAAAACATTCAGATTACTTTTTCTGTTTTAACGAAAAAAAATCTTAATCAACTACATAAAAAAATGGAATCTAGATAACCATATTTTTTGAGGAATATGAAAATTTTAAATATTTGGTTCCGAATGAATATAGTAATTTAGAACCGAATTACCATATTTTCCCAAAAATATTAAGATTACAGCCGTTTGATTCTCAATGTAAACAATCGTTCTGGATGCAAAACCTAATGAATAATTGAAGGGCAAAGTTAAATATAGATCGTGTTCGTTGGTCTTGATAAAAAAAATAAGAGTAAATTATAAATTTGTGCCTAAACTTAAACTCATTTTGCATTTTGGTGGTCAGATTTTCAAATTTGTAATATAGTGGCTATACATTACTTTTATTTTTCAAAAAGATGGCTAAGGGCCACTTTTTTGAAAAAAAAGTTCTAAAAAAAGTGGCTCTTAGCCACCTTTTTGAAAATTAAAAACAATATCTGACCACCAAATTGCAAATTTGAAAGTGTAACCACCAAAATGCTAATGCGGGTAAAGTCCAGCCACCATTTTGCAATTTACTCAAAAAAAATGTTAGTTGTGACTTTTATCCTCAAAAGTCTTCGCCTATCCTTTCTTGTGTTTTTATATATAACGATAACACAGTATTATTATATAGTATCATCCTAATTGCAGTCACCTATGTGACGATATAACGTTATTGAATGCGAATCCAAGTTTACATGTAGACAACAAACAAAATATTCTGTATTAATCTATTTACATAGTCAAATTCTATCGATACAATTGATGAATTTATATCTGTATTCATTCTTAGTTCTCATGTTGATCATGTCCAGGTTCCCCGTCATAGGGAGCATAATTTCGAGATAAACTTGTGCAAGATCTGTCTTTAATTTCTTTTAATCTAACAACTCATACTTTGTCACTTTCTTTTATTCTTTGATTTTAGTATATACAGAAATCGGAATGTTGTTTTCTCGATGCGCATGTTTCATGCTTTAGATTAATTTGTGTTCGTTTGTCGAAAACCAGAAAAGTAAACGCTAAATTCAAATAAGTTTTGGGACTTTGAAGGAGAAACCACAAAGCTATACTACCTATTATATCATGTTTGGCATTGTTATAATATCATATATATTTTAATGTTTGGGAACATTCGCTGCACTCTGCTTGCTTTTTTCATACGGGACAGAAATAATATGATTTCAGATTTTGACCTAGCTAGCTAATCACACTCTGAATGCAGCATTATTTGTGTCAATGACATTGTGTGCAATATCTTTATTTGTGTCAACGGTTTGCACTACGACAAACTGGGCCAATTACGACGGAATTTTTGCATTGAATTCGTCGTAAATGCCACCATTTACGACGAAATTGTTCCGTCGCTTTTGCTCAAGTAGTAAGTTCAGAATTGCGTCACAAATTCCGATTTTCGTCACAAGTTCCGGATTGCGTCGTAAGTTCACAGTTCCGTCGTAAGTTCACATTTCCGTCGTAAGTTTGAACCAATGGGCCCACATTGGTATTAAAGTAATAGCTAAACTTGCGACGCCAGTTCCGTCGTAAGTTCAATCAGTTTCATTTAAAAATAAAAGAAACTAAATTATTTTTTTAATAATAAATCACTAATTTACGACGGAATATCCGTCGTAAGTTAGTCGGGATATGAATAATTTACGACGGATTTTAAAACCGTCGTAAATTCAGTCCAGAAATTTTTTCCCCAGATTCCGGCGACTCGAAAATTTGCCCAGAAAAATCCCAATAAATTATATGCAGTACTTAACACCCTTATGTACACATACACTAACCCATAATTTAAAAAGAAAATTTAGACCATCAATTCCGGCCAACAATCCAAAATCCGGTGAACCAAAAACCATTTTTAATAAATCTAAAAAAAACATACAATCATTTACACATCATAACTTAAACATTCGCCAATATACAATATAGAAAATAATTGGTTCCAACAAAATCCGATCATCTTCTAAAATTTCGACGAACACCAACCACCTCCAAAATCCCGGAATCGTCCCTAAGCTCACCCAGCAATAATATAATAAGCTCATAATCATCAAAAACACCTTGAATCATCAAAATCGAATTAAAATCAAAACATTGCCCAAAACAAAATTGTTTTGGAATTGGTTATTATGAATATCAAAATGAAGATTTTGATTTTAGGAGCACAAATATATATGCATAAATCGCAGGTGATAAATAGAAGTGAAGTTATGAATTTTTGAAGATTAATAATATATATGTATATATGTGTGTACAGTGCGGGGGGAAGGGGAAAGAGGGAGGAGGGAGCAGGGAGCAGGGAGCAGGGAGCAGGGAGGGGGAGGGGGGAGTGGGGAGGGTTATGATTTAATATGGGGAGGGTTATGATTTAATATGGGGTTATTATTTAATGTGGGGGTTTGATTTTGTGGTAAAAAAAATGTGGGGGTTTGATTTAATATACACCGTTGGATGTATGTTTCTTGATTTCAATCTAACGGTGGAAAGGGTGTGATCCGCGTGAATTGTTTGTAGCCAATGGGAATAGTTTGTTTTTTGTCACTTAACTTACGACGGAAAACAAAATCCGTCGTAAGTTTATTATTTTATTTTTTTTAAATTAAAAATAAATATAAAATTTTATAAAATAATCAAAAAATATTTTAAAAAATATTTTAAAAACCAAATATTTTTCCCAGATTAGTAACTAGTAGTCAAATATTTTAAAAATTAATTTTTGTTTTTTCTATTTTTATTTAATTTTTTAATTTATTTTACAAATTAGTTAAAAATGGGGGAAAAGTAAAAAAATGGAAAATTAGTGAAAGTATTGTAATATTCATCACCCAAAGAGTGATTATGACCACTTGGTTGTGTATGAATTTAAATTCAAAATTTGGTCTTTTTAAAAATTTTATTTAATTTTTTTAATTTATTTTACAAACTAATTAAATTCACTATCCAAATTAATCAATAGTTGACTATTAATTTCACTATCCAAATTAATTTTTTATTTTTTAACATTTTGGGAATATCACTAAATTAGATATAAATTGAGCTCCGTACGATTGGTTCATCGATAGTAGATCACTACTATATTGATCACTATCGTAGTAGATCACTACTATATTGACTAGTACTCGTAACTAGTGCTCTGTCCCATATTATTGTTTCTATTTTTTAAATTATATTTCTCGACGATCGAACCGTACGAATGTCAAGATATATCTAATTTAATGATATTCCCAAGTTTTCAAAAAATAAAAAATTAATTTGGTTGGAGATCTTAGTTAATCACTACTATATTGACTAGTACTCGTAACTAGTGCTCTGTCCCATATTATTGTTTCTATTTTTTAAAATATATTTCTCGACGATCGAACCGTACGAATGTCAAGATATATCTAATTTATTGATATTCCCAAATTTTCAAAAAATAAAAAATTAATTTAGTTGGAGATCTTAATAGATCACTACTATATATATTGACTATTACTCGTAACTAGTGCTGTGTCCCATATTATTGTTTCTATTTTTTAAAATATATTACTCGACGATCGAACAGTACGAATGTCAAGATATATCTAATTTAATGATATTCCCAAATTTTCAAAAAATAAAAAATTAATTTGGTTGGAGATCTTAATAGATCACTACAATATTGACTATTACTCGTAACTAGTGCTGTGTCCCATATAATTGTTTCTATTTTTTAAAATATATTACTCGACGATCGAACCGTACGAATGTCAAGATATATCTAATTTAATGATATTCCCAAGTTTTCAAAAAATAAAAAATTAATTTGGTTGGAGATCTTAGTTAATCACTACTATATTGACTAGTACTCGTAACTAGTGCTTTGTCCCATATTATTGTTTCTATTGCTCTGTCCCATATTATTGTTTCTATTTTTTAAAATATATTTCTCGACGATCGAACCGTACGAATGTCAAGATATATCTAATTTATTGATATTCCCAAATTTTCAAAAAATAAAAAATTAATTTAGTTGGAGATCTTAATAGATCACTACTATATATATTGACTATTACTCGTAACTAGTGTTGTGTCCCATATTATTGTTTCTATTTTTTAAAATATATTTCTCGACGATCGAACCGTACGAATGTCAAGATATATCTAATTTACTGATATTCCCAAGTTTTCAAAAAATAAAAAATTAATTTGGTTGGAGATCTTAGTTAATCACTACTATATTGACTAGTACTCGTAACTAGGGCTCTGTCCCATATTATTGTTTCTATTTTTTAAAATATATTTCTCGACGATCGAACCGTACGAATGTCAAGATATATCTAATTTATTGATATTCCCAAATTTTCAAAAAATAAAAAATTAATTTAGTTGGAGATCTTAATAGATCACTACTATATATATTGACTATTACTCGTAACTAGTGCTGTGTCCCATATTATTGTTTCTCTTTTTTAAAATATATTACTCGACGATCGAACAGTACGAATGTCAAGATATATCTAATTTAATGATATTCCCAAATTTTCAAAAAATAAAAAATTAATTTGGTTGGAGATCTTAATAGATCACTACAATATTGACTATTACTCGTAACTAGTGCTGTGTCCCATATAATTGTTTCTATTTTTTAAAATATATTACTCGACGATCGAACCGTACGAATGTCAAGATATATCTAATTTAATGATATTCCCAAGTTTTCAAAAAATAAAAAATTAATTTGGTTGGTGATCTTAGTTAATCACTACTATATTGACTAGTACTCGTAACTAGTGCTTTGTCCCATATTATTGTTTCTATTGCTCTGTCCCATATTATTGTTTCTATTTTTTAAAATATATTTCTCGACGATCGAACCGTACGAATGTCAAGATATATCTAATTTATTGATATTCCCAAATTTTCAAAAAATAAAAAATTAATTTGGTTGGAGATCTTAATAGATCACTACAATATTGACTATTACTCGTAACTAGTGCTGTGTCCCATATAATTGTTTCTATTTTTTAAAATATATTACTCGACGATCGAACCGTACGAATGTCAAGATATATCTAATTTAATGATATTCCCAAGTTTTCAAAAAATAAAAAATTAATTTGGTTGGAGATCTTAGTTAATCACTACTATATTGACTAGTACTCGTAACTAGTGCTTTGTCCCATATTATTGTTTCTATTGCTCTGTCCCATATTATTGTTTCTATTTTTTAAAATATATTTCTCGACGATCGAACCGTACGAATGTCAAGATATATCTAATTTATTGATATTCCCAAATTTTCAAAAAATAAAAAATTAATTTAGTTGGAGATCTTAATAGATCACTACTATATATATTGACTATTACTCGTAACTAGTGCTCTGTCCCATATTATTGTTTCTATTTTTTAAAATATATTACTCGACGATCGAACCGTACGAATTTCAAGATATATCTAATTTAATGATATTCCCAAATTTTCAAAAAATAAAAAATTAATTTGGTTGGAGATCTTAGTAGATCACTACTATATTGACTAGTACTCGTAACTTACGACGGAATTCGTTGTAAGTTATTTACCGCTTATTTTTTAATGAAAATTTGAATCTGCCGCCTATTTTTAGATGAAAAGGTGAATTTGCCGCCTGACAACTTACGACGGAATCCGTCGTAAGTTGACCCCTAAACGAAATTACGACGGATTTTCCGTCGTAAGTTCACCGCTAGAAAAAATAATTCATTTTACAATTAAATTTAATTATAATAAATGAATTTACGACGAACATTCCGTCGTAAGTTGACCCCTAAACGAAATTACGACGGATTTTTCGTTGTAAGTTCACCGCTAGAAAAAATAATTCATTTTACAATTAAATTTAATTACAATAAATGAATTTACGACGAACATTCCGTCGTAAGTTGACCCCTAAACGAATTTACGACGGATTTTCCGTCGTAAGTTCACTGCTAGAAAAAATAATTCATTTTACAATTAAATTTATTTCGCTGATGTGAAAATTTATTATTAAAATAATAAACTTGCGACGGATTTTCTTTCCGTCGTAAGTAATTACGACGGTTTACTTGATTCTGTCGTAAATTAGGCGCGCTTTTTTTTCCGTCGTAAGTTGGCCGTCGTAAATGGGCTGTTTTGTTGTAGTGTTGTTAGCGTAGGTACCTCGCATGCTTGATGGCTTTTTTTTTATTCAAAAAATAATATTACTGTAAATTCTATCTAAGACTTATGAATTCTAATATAGAAAAAATTAAATTGACGAAATTTTCTTATGATCCATTATATGTTAGGTATTTGATTTTTTTGCATATAATTTTAAGTGTTTTGATTATATAGTTAAAATTATATATTTAATTATTTTTTTCTGATTTTTTTAAAAAATATTAATTTTACTATGTGATCAAAGCATCTCAAATTATGTACAAAAATGTAAATGATCATCTTACAAAATGGATCAGAGGAGTACATTCTTAAATTATACTCCCTCTGTCCCGTGAGTTCGTTCTTTACGGGGCTCGGCACGTATTTTAAGCCTCATATAAAATATATTTTCATAATTATTTTAAATATTTTTTTCTTCTTAATAAAAGTATAATGTTTAAATTTTTATTTAGACAAAGAAAATTTTGAAAATAAGTTGTAGAATTATACTTTATAGGAGCTTAAAATGCGTGAATACCAAACAATATAAAAAAACTGTAAAAAAATGAGAAGGACAGAGGGAGTAGTAATTTATAATACAGCTGTATATTTGAACTTAAAGGTAATGCTTTGTTAGAAAAACAAAACTTAAAGGTAATGAATATTATTGAAAGAAATGATAAAGCTACTATTATGCAGTAAAACTAGCTGTTTGTTATAGAAGAAGATGTAACAAAACAAGCTTATCACAATCTGGAAAACTACCTGCTATATATACACAAAGAAAGATACTCTAACTAACTTCCTAACAGACTTTTCTTCTAGAAGATTCCAGCTGTCATGAGCTGTCTATGAGCTGTCATGAGCTGTCTATGAGCTGTCTGTTATGCCTTGATGCACTGCTGCTCAGTATCAGTATCTTGTATATTATCATCCCCCCTCAAGTTAGGAGACAGAAACAGATTGAGGACACCTAACTTGGACAACAAATAGACAAGAGAACGAGAGGATAAAGCCTTAGTAAAGAGATCGGCTGGCTGTTCTTGAGACCGTAGAAAAGCTGGTTGAATCAACCCTTTGAGAAGTTTGTCACGAACAATGTGACAATCAATCTCAATGTGCTTCGTCCTTTCATGAAAGACCGGGTTTGAAGCAATATGTAATGCACTTTTATTGTCGCAGTATAGAGTCACGGGTGTTAATTTCTTAAGACCAAGTTCAGCAAGAAGATTAACAACCCAAGTGATTTCACAAGTCACATCAGCCATGGCACGATACTCGGCCTCTGCAGATGAACGAGAGACCGTAGGCTGGCGTTTAGCTTTCCAGGAAATGAGAGAGTTACCAAGAGTAACACAGTAGCCTGTAAGCGATTGTCGAGTAAGTGGACAGCCCCCCAGTCAGCATCAGCATAAGCTGTCAAGGTTGGAGAGGAAGAAGCAGCAAAGAACAAACCCTGACCTAATGTGCCTTTAACATACTTAACAACTTTGAGAGCTGCATCCCAATGACAGTGACGAGGAGCAGATAAAAATTGAGAAAGAACATGAATAGAATATGCCAAATCAGGGCGAGTGATTGTCAAATAGATGAGACGTCCAACAAGACGACGATAAGAAGCAACATTGTGCAGAAACGGGGAAGTATCGTTGGAAAGCAGATCATGATTTTGCTCCATAGGAACTAAGGCAGGTTTCACAGTAGTGTACCCAATATCCGAGATAATATCTAAAGAATACTTATGTTGGTTCAAATAAATTCCTTTGTTGGAGCGAGCAACCTCCAGCCCCAGAAAATATCACAAGGGGCCAAGGTCTTTGATCTTGAAATGAGATGCTAGATGAGCTTTAAGAGCCTGAATGGCAGTAACATTATTACCAGCAACCAGAATGTCATCCACATACACTAACACTGCAATAAAAGATGTAGTAGTGGAAAGAATAAACAAACTGTGATCACAATGTGCTTGTTTAAACCCATAGGCAAGAAGAACCGAAGCGAACTTGTCAAACCAGCAACGTGGAGCTTGTCGAAGTCCATATAACGACTTACGTAATTTTCAAACATAAGTATGAACAGAAGTCGTAGTTAGGAGTGGATGCGTGTAACCAGGAGGAATAGCCATATACACCTCCTCAGACAAATCTCCATGTAAAAACGCGTTGGTGACGTCCATTTGTGTTAAATTCCAGTTGAAGGATGCAGACAAGGCTAATAGTAAACGAATGGTAGACATTTTTGCCACAGGGGCAAAAGTCTCAAAAAAATCAACACCAGCAGTTTGACTAAACCCACGAGCAACAAGTCGTGCCTTAAGACGTTCAATCGTGCCATCAGGATTATACTTAGTCTTATAAAGCCATTTACAACTCACCACTTGTTTGCCTTTGGGAAGAGGAACAATATCCCACGTACGATTTGCATCCAAAGCAGCAAGTTCAGTAGCCATAGCTGTACACCAACTGGCATGTTTCGATGCTTGAGAAAAAGTAGTAGGTTCTGAAGAAACAGAGATATTTGCCAGAAAATGCGAATAATTCTTATCAAATGCATTATACGATAAAGATAGAGGATGAGCAACAGAGTTTGCAACAGAATTTGCAACAGAGTTTGCAACAGAGTTTGCAACAGAGTTTGCAACAGAGTTTGTCAGATGAGAAGGCAACCCAGTAAAATCCTTGTATTTGACAGGAAGAGCCTTTGCCCGAGTAGGACGAGAAGCTATAGTGGGTATACTGGAAGTAGTTGGAACATTAACAGAAGAATGTTCAAGTGTACAATCAACAAGGTCAGAAACGGACGTTGACTGTGGTGATGAGTTCGAAGAAGAAGAAGTTGTATGTGCGACTGATAGAAATAACGGGTCATCATCAATACTGACATGCTGTTCAGAAAATAACATAGAGGAAGAGTTTGTAGGTAGAGAAGAAAATGGAAAACATCCTTCAATGAAGACCACATCGCGAGAGATAGAAACTTTATGTGATTCTAAATCAAGAACGCGATATCCTTTAGTAGCAAACGGAAAACCAAGAAATACACACTTGTGAGAACGTGGAGCAAATTTATCTTTATGAGTGGTAATTGTAGCATAGCATAACGAACCAAACACCTTAATATTTGAATAATCTGGAGGTTTGCCAAATAAAACCTCATATGGAGTCAAACCTTTAAGAAGTAATGTTGGAGTTCGATTTAAAAGATATGCAGCCGTCAAGACACAATCTCCCCAAAAATGAATTGGTAAGTGTGCTTGCAGACGTAGAGCTCGAGAAGCATTGAGCAAAGTTCGATGCTTCCTTTCAACAATTCCATTTTGTTGAGGGGAGTACGAACAACTTGTTTGATGAATAACTCCGAATTTAGAGCACAAATTATGAACAATAGAGTTAACAAATTCCATACCGTTATCAGTATGAAGTACTTTAACTGACGTCTGAAATTGATTGGATACATAAGCAAAGAAATCCTGAAGTAATCCAGAAACCTGTGTCTTATCAGAGAATAGAAACACCCAAACAGCTCGAGAAAAATCGTCAACAATTGTAAGGAAAAACGAACAATGACCATGAGTTTTTACTCTATATGGTCCCCAAACATCAGCATGTATTAAGTCAAACAAAGCAGTACTAACACTTTTACTAACTGGAAATGCAAGTCTTGTTTGTTTGGACAAATGACAAGTCTCACAGTCCATAAACGTTTCAATATTGGAAACCATAGATGAGGGTAGTAACTGCATTGTTGTCTTGGATGGATGAGCTAGTCTGGAATGCCAAAGTTGAGCAGAAGATACCGATTGAGTAATACTGGAACACAAGCATGCTGTTGAAACTTGAATAGCCTTGGTATCCAGAAGATACAGATCCTGATGAAGCTTACCAATCTCTATAGTCTGCTTGGTCACTTGGTCCTGAAGATAACAGTTAGTAGTAGTGAACTTAACCTCACAATGAAATTGTTTAGTAAGTTTTGAGATTGATATCAAATTGTACTTGAAGCTAGGCACACATAGAACATCATCAAGAACAAATTTAGTATGTAACAGAACACTTCCCTTCTTGATAACAGAAGTAGAAAGCCCATTAGGTAATTGTAGAAATGTGTTCATTTCCAGAGTATTACGCATCAGGTATTCATAAGGAGTTATATGATCCGTAGCACCCGAATCAAGTATCCAAATGTTATCTGGCAAAGTCGTAGGTAACATGGATTGACAAGCAATATGGTGTGTGGTACCTGCTAAGTGCTGAAACGAGTTAACAGATGAACTCCAGTTGTTAGAAGTACCACCTCCTCCAGTATTTGAAAGATCTGCAAAACCTGTCTTGATCAAATTCATTAGCTGCTTATACTGAGTATCAGTAAAGCCATCGCTTGTAGGAGTAGCACTAGGCACTTGAGTTTGAGCATTGGGTGGTTCAGTCTCACTAATCTGAGAAGCAAATGACTTGATACCTTGATTGACAGAACCTTTAGAACCTGTAACTCGAGGTCTAGGCTTTGGTTTGCCATAGAGTCGATGCCAATTAGGATATCCATGAAGACAGAAACAAGAGTCTCTAGTATGACCACTCATTTTACAGTAATCACACATCACATTAGATTTATCAGAACTTTCTCTTCTAGGAGTCTTAAGTGAATCAGATCGTTGATTATAAACCTTAACTGACATTGCCATACTGTCAGTGTTTGAGGTAGATCGATTAATTTCTCGTTGATTTTCTTCCTGCATAAGCAAACTGTATGCCTCACTCAAAGTAGGAACTGGTTGCATTAGCAAAATGTGACCACGAATTCCAGTGTAATGATCTCCAAGCCCCATCAAAAACTGTGAGATTTTATTCTCTCGAGTATATTTCTCCAACTGAAGATTAACAGAACACGTACATTTTCCACAAGAACATTTAGGTGATTCACTCAAAACATCCAACTCATCAGTTAATGTTCTAAACTTAGTAAAGTAAGCAGAAATACTCATATTTCCTTGTTGCAGAGATGCAATTTCTTTACGAAGGTTGAACAATTTAGGTATATTTGATTGAGCAAAACGCACACGCAAATCAGACCAAATATCAGTCGCTGAACACATATACATCACACTTTGCCTAATATCAACTGACATAGTGTTTAATATCCATGAGATAACAATATCATTGCATCGAGACCAGTGCATATACAATGGAGATACAGTAGTAGGAGGAGAAACCGTACCATCAACAAAACCATACTTCATTTTAGAAGATAACGCAATCTTCATAGATCGAGACCACTGACTGTAATTATTATCATTTAGTGCAATTTTTACAAGAATCATACCCGGATTATCAGACGGATGAAGGTAAAACTGATGATTCACATCAATAACAGATGAAGACGATGAAGACGCACCACCTGTAACTGTAGCATATGTCGCAGCCATAAGAGATCAATTACTGATGATAACAGAGGTGTAATTGAGCTAGATTTGTAGAGAGAGAGATGTGTGTTGCTTAAGAAAGAGAAAAGGAAAAAAATAATTTGAAAGCAAGATAAGCTTTCTGAGATTTTTCACAGCATAACAATGGCGGAATTGCTGAGAGCCTGCAGCTCTGATACCATGACAGAAATGATAAAGCTACTATTATGCAGTAAAACTATCTGTTTGTTATAGAAGAAGATGTAACAAAACAAGCTTATCACAATCTGGAAAACTACCTGCTATTTATACACAAAGAAAGATACTCTAACTAACTTCCTAACAGACTTTTCTTCTAGAAGATTCCAGCTGTCATGAGCTGTCTATGAGCTGTCATGAGCTGTCTATGAGCTGTCTGTTATGCCTTGATGCACTGCTGCTCAGTATCAGTATCTTGTATATTATCAATTATGCTGTTTATTTTTTGTTAAACCATTTAGTTTTTGTTGAACCAAACTATGTGGAATACATTAAATCCTTAAAAATCATATGCATTTTCATTTTTTGAAATCTGACTTAAAAATCTATATTTTTGGGGTAGGGTTTGAGGTCTTGAGGTCACCCTGGGTACCAATCATTTGAAAGAAAATAGATATAAAATTAAGGTTCATTTTCTAAACAGAGGAGAGCGTGTCTTATTACTACAAAAATGTCGTTTATTTTTTGAATTGAGAATTTTGGTAACCTCAAGTAATGTGCGGTGATCAATCTCAGCCCATATTTCTCTCTGAATTATAAGTTTATTTTTAAATAAAATAACAATCCTATCTAAGAAGGTGACTTGACCCTCAAATCACCCAATTCTATCATAAATGTAAGGCTCCTGACCCCTATATAACCTGATACTTTAATAAGAACTATGTTTTTTGGTTTGATTCTCAATTACGATTTGAGATATATAGACATCTTGGTGAGAATGGATTCAGTCACGAAACGCAAGAACAATCATTAAAGCTCGAAAATTCCTAAACCCTATCATTAAATTCGAAAGCACCCCCACTAACAACTGCCTATAATATCATGTTTGGCATTGTTATGACTGAGTTTTGGGACTCTGAACGTTTTCAATTTTAACAACTGATCATATATATTTTAATGTTTGGGAACATTCGCTGCACTCTGCTTGCTTTCATACGGGAGGGAAATAATATGATTTCAGATTTTGACCTAGCTAGCTAATCACACTCTGAATGCAGCATTATTTGTGTCAATGACATTGTGTGCAATATCATTATTTGTGTCAACGGTTTGTTAGCGTAGGTCCCTCGCATGCTTGATGGCTTTTTTTATTCAAAAAATAATCCTTCCTCCGTCCCAGCTAATTCTATACACTGGGACTGAGCACATAAACTAAGAAAAGATATAAAAAATGAGTAAAATTAGATGAAAAGGGAGTAAAGTGGTGAGACCTATCAATATTTAATAATATATTTGAGACAGGAAAGTAATGGGTGTAATAGTGTTTTATATTATTATATAATATAGATAGTGGAGAAAGTAAGTGGGTGTAATAGTGTTTTATATTATTAAAAGTTACTATTTTTGGAATGTATAGAAATGAGAGGGACATCCCAAAATGGAAAGTGTATAGAAATGACTGGGACGGAGGGAGTATTACTATAAATTCTATCTAAGACTTATGAATTGTAATATAGAAAAAAAATAAATTGACGAAATTTTCCTATGCTCCATTATGTTAGGTATTTGATTTTTTTGCATATAATTTTAAGTGTTTTGATTATATAGTTAAAATTATATATTTTAAAAAAAAAATTCTGATTTTTTTAAAAAAATATTAATTTTACTATGTGATTAAAGTATCTCAAATTACGTGCAAAAATGTCAATGATCTTACAAAATGGATCAGAGGAGTACATTCTTAAATTATACTCCCTTTGTCCACCTCAGTTCTTTTAGATTGAGGGACGGGACCTCGGCACGCATTTTAAAGCTCCTATAAAATATATTTTCATAAATTATTTTAAATATTTTTTTTCTTCTGAATAAAAGTATAATGTTTAAATTTTTATTTAAAAAAAGAAAATTTTGAAAATAAGTTGTAGAATTATACTTTATAGAAGCTTTAAAATACGTGCCAGTAAAAAAATTGTAAAGAAATGAGAGGAACAGGGAGTAATAATTTATAATACAGCTGTATATTTGAAATTAAAGGTAATGCTTTGTTAGAAAAACAAAACTTAAAGGTAATGAATATTATTCTGTTTATTTTTTGTTAAACCATTTAGTTTTTGTTGAACCAAACTATGTGGAATACATTAAATCCTTAAAAATCATACTATGCATTTTCATTTTTTGAAATCTGACTTAAAAATCTATATTTTTGGGGTAGGGTTTGATGTCTTGAGATCACCCTGGGTACCAATCATTTGAAAGAAAATACATATAAAATTAAGTTTCATTTTCTAAACAGAGGAGATCGTGTCTTATTACTACAAAAAAGTAGTTTATTTTTTGAATTGAGAATTTTGGTAACCTCAAGTAACGTGCGGTGATCAATCTCAGCCCATATTTCTCTCTGAATTATAAGTTTATTCTTAAATAAAATAACAATAACGTTAAATTTGTATTTTAAATCAATTTGATTTATTAATAAATCCAATTATTTCTATGTTTTCTCTATCTTGTTGTTTGCTATTCCTGAAAGGCGCCATTACTCGTTAACATGCATCCCAAATTATTGATCCTTCTAACATCACTCCCCTGTACTTCAGAAATTTCAGCTAATTTCGGACCATACGATCGAATTTAGCTAATTTGTTCTTCTTTCAAATTTTAGCTAAACTACCACTCCTTAATCTTTATATTATGATGACAATGTTTTTTCATACAAGAACTATTTATTAAGAATCATTTACATAATTAACTTGTAGGCTGTAAATTAGATATTTGAATTTTGGATACTTTTGTTAAGGACATGATTAAATAAAATTTGTGTCACATATTATGACTTTTGTACCTATACAGGGTTGTCATATGTGATGACATTTTGAATCATATATGAGGCTTGTTATGTATCATTTTAATATCTTTGTGTCATACGGTTTTTGGGATGTTCGATATAGTAAAAAATCATTCATTATGGAGTTTTGGATGGTTAAAAGCACGAGATAGGGGATAGAATGAAAATTTTGGGTACAAATCAATTTAGCTACAAGTGCTGATGACTACGGACTCACTATAGTTACCGGAAGTTACAAGTTTTTATTTTCGGTCTTTTGATAAACGATGTAGGGCACACTTTTTTCTACTGGAGTTTTTTTTCATAAGATTTTACTTTTGCAGGGTTTTAACGAGACCTTTTTTTGGTGAGTTATTTTTCAGATATTAAAGACGTTATTGTCTAAAAGTCCGGAGGTACTTGCTTACTTTCGGTTAAATGATAAATTTTTTTAAATGAAGAAAACTCTATTACTTAGAACATTATATTTTCGATACTATTTATCAATAAAAATATTTTTCTCTTATAAAAAAAAAAAATCACCCCGAAGTCAATATGGATCGACCCTCGCCTCAAAGTGACGTGATACATCATACGTGCCCGTCAACCATGTAGAGCAAAAAACCAATAGACGAAGCATTAAGTCATATTTATGAACCTAAATCCTGTTTTTCTTATTTTCAGTCGTACACGTACCAATAGATAAATTACTCCTACATTTTACAATTAATTTACATTAAGATCTCATTTGCTTAAACTTTAAAAAATGACTTTTAAAGTTACGAGTGAAAATTGAAAGTTGAAATTTTTTATATGTGTGGGTAATTTTATTATTTTGTGTAACTAAAGTTGTAATTATAAAAATAAAAATAAAAATTTTAAGATGAACATCTGAATTGATGATAGTAACTTTTATCAAATTAAATTAGAAAAATAAAATAAGTAATTTTTAAAAATAAATCCTACCAACTTTAATTAAGTTGTTTTTTCAATTTTAAGTAATTTTTTAATTTATTACACATACAAATATTTTTTAACTTAAAAAAAAAACTTATATCCCCGAATTTAATCAAAGCCAATCCAGCTCTATGTTAGGTTTGGTGGGCAGGAATAGTTCTTCAAACTGTATCGAATTCTAAAAATAATACTCCTTTCGTTTCAAAATAATAGTCCTATTTTGAGTTAAATTGATCAAATTTTGACCATAAATTATAATTTATCTATTTATAATTCAAAAAAACTTGAATATTTATTTGAAAGAAAATAGTATATACTTTCCAATGATATAAGTTTCTTAGTTTTCTTAGTTATATTTTTTACATAAATTTTAGTTAAATTTCGGTCAATTTGATCCCATAAAATCAAAATATGACAACTATTTTGAAATGGTGGAGTAATGATCAGTGATAGTCAGGAATGGCAAACAAGTGATGCGACGAAAATATAATAAATATAATTCGTGCCTACGTATGGGAACTTATTACCTGGGTGTTGATTTTAGAAATTGCTAATTTATGAGCTAGGTCTTGCACAAATTTTTATTCTAAAACTGTATAAGAACCGGGGTCAAAACGGTCCAGTTATAATACATGCTGCGGGAACCGGCTAGCACAAAACCAACAACTAGGGTTCTGGCATTTTTCTGCCAAATACTGTTTTGTCATCTTTCCCTTTCCATCTCTTGGTCTAAAAGAGAATTAACTTCAGTTTATATCGAAAAAACGTAGCACGAAATTTATAAGTTTATTGTTAATTTATTCGAAGAGTAAATTGCAGGTTGTATTTCATATGGTTCATAAACTATTGACATTATTATGGCCGCATAAGTTTCCAACACGACGCACTTTGTATCCCTTGATAAGTTTTTTTTTTAATTTCAAAGTTGCAGTTAAATTTATCACGAGTTAGGAAATAATTTTTTTTAACTTCATTGAACCTCTAATGAAACTTTATTAATGCTCCAAATAGACGGTTTTGTGTTTAAATAAAGTTGTGGTAAAATTCCTGACAAAAAAAATAAAATTGTGGTAAAATTTTTACAGAGTTATCGTAACTTTATTGAAGTTTAATGGAGTTCCGAATTTGTGCATTCGATATTTAATGAATTTTTATAAAATTTAAGAATCTATTGGATCAGTTGTATGGGGAAGGAGTTTTACATGAACCAATGTTTTTAGTTCGTTCATTGATGGATATCTGTTTTTAATATAAAATAGAAAGATCAATTAACCAAACTTTAAATTGTTGAATTTAATCTCAAAGTTTATTTATTGGTAGAAGTATGATGTTTATTTGTTTTAATCATTTATTTCAGCATATTGTTAGGAACCAGAATAAGTCAAATAGCTGTTGCTTTTGTTTAGGAGCACTACTCTGATCATGTGCGTAGGTTTAGCTGATAGTTTGGAGTTTTCTGTTTTCGTATGTTTTCCTTTAAAAGCTGTATCTCTTTTCTGAAATAAGCAAGCCAATACAACGTTTCTGGCATTCTCTCTTGTTAATTCAAATCATACTGGTTAGATCAAGAAGTGGTATCAGAGCAAAGGAGGTCTTGGCTGACGTATAACACCATAGATGGAGACGAACAAAAACAAAGGAGGGTCGTATGGCTTAAGCTACCCAATGCTGGCAAGGAGTAATTACACGGCATGGGCACTTAAGATGAAGGTCGTGATGCAAGGCCAGGGAGTATGGTCTGCAATCGAGACAAGTGATCCCAAAGTAGCTGTGGAGGAGAAGGTTGACAAGGTAGCACTAGCAATGATCTACCAGGGGATACCTGAAGACGTGCTGCTCTCCATTGACAACAAGAAAACAACAAAGGAGTCATGGGACATGATTAAGACGTTGTGCCAAGGGGCAGACAAAGCAAAGAAGGCTCGAATTCAAACTTTGAAATCTGAGTTCGAGATGCTAAACATGAATGACACCGAACAGATTGAGGACTTTCACCTGAGAATGAACGGATTGGTCACAAATATCCGGGCTTTAGGAGAAGTAATGGAAGAATCATATGTAGTCAAAAAATTGCTCCGTGCAGTCCCTGCAAAATTCGTGCAAATAACCTCTACCTTGGAGCAATTTGGCGATATGGAAACGATGACCGTGGAGGAGGCCGTGGGGTCGCTTAAGGCGCATGAAGAACATGTCAAGGGAAAGACAGAAACCAAAGGAACAACAGCTTATGCTAACGGAAGAAGAGTGGATGAGACGAGAAGGGGGTGAGAAAAAGTTGCTGCTCACACGTGAAGAGTGGATGAAACGAAAGAGTGGTGACGAAAGGGCTGTGAGACAGAGAGGTCGTGGGAAATTCGACAAAAGCAGCATCAAGTGTTATAACTGCAATGTTTATGGCCATTTTGCCTCGGAGTGCAGGAAGCCAAGGAAACCCAGAGGGACACAAGAAGTGGAGGCTAACATGGCTGTCATAACTGACGACGAACCAGCCTTGCTTTTAACTAAGCATGACAAATTGGAGCTGCTACTGAATGAAGAAAAAGTCTACTCACACCAATTGCCAAGGAATGGAGAAGGAGCAAGTGAATCGAACGTCTGGTACCTTGACAATGGTGCAAGCAACCATATGACGGGTACAAAAAGCAAATTCACTGAACTGGATGACAGCATTTCTGGCCAAGTTCGGTTTGGAGATGGCTCAGTGGTAGAAATAAAGGGAAAGGGAACTGTTCAAATGCTATACAAAAACGGAGAAGAGAAGACATTACAAGAGGTATACTACATCCCATGTTTACAAAGTAATATTATATCGTTGGGTCAACTGTCTGAAACAGGAAATAGAGTGGAGTTAAAGGGTGAATTCCTAAGAGTGTTCGATGATCAAGAACGACTGATGATGAAAGTCAAAAGATCTCCCAATCGCCTCTACAAAATCATCATCAATACAAACAAGCATGAATGTATGATGACAAAGGCAGAAGAGATTTCTAAACTCTGGCACGCCCGCCTCGGGCACGTCAATTACCAGGCCATGGCCATCATGTCGAAATTCCAGATGATTGAAGGGATGCCAAGGACTCTAAATCTAAATCAGGTGTGTGATGGATGCCTCTTGGGAAAACAGACTAGAAAGGCGTTCCCTCACAAGGCTAAATTCAGCGCAACCAAGGCTCTCGAGCTCATACATGGTGATCTGTGCGGTCCGATTTCTCCATCAACTAACTCCGGGTACAGATACTTTCTCCTTTTGGTGGATGACTTTAGCAGATACATGTGGGTTTATTTTCTCCGAAGTAAGGACGAAGCTTTTCAGGCGTTCAAAAAATTCAGAGCATTAGTCGAGGATGGGCATGAGAAAAGAATCAGAATATTTCGAACCGACAGAGGAGGTGAATTCAATTCTAATGAATTTAAAGAATACTGCGAGGGAGCTGGAATTCAGAGAAACTACACGACACCCTACACGCCCCAACAAAACGGGGTTGTAGAGCGTCGAAACAGAACAGTTGTAGAGATGACTAGAAGCAGTTTGAAGGAAATGCAGTTACCAGCCAAACTATGGGCCGAAGGGGTCAGGAATGCAGTCTATATCCTCAACAGGCTCCCTACACGAGCGTTGACAAATCAGACCCCGTATGAGGCCTGGGGAAACAAGAAACCAGAGGTGAGTCATGTGTGTGTTTTTGGTTGCTTGGCACATATGAAAACGCCAAGTATTCATAACACAAAACTTGACGATCGAAGTAAAAGAATGGTTAACTTGGGACGTGAGCCAGGAACGAAAGGATATAGATTGTATGATCCTATGGAGAACAGGATTCATGTTAGCCGCGATGTAATTTTCGAAGAGAGGAAACAGTGGCCTTGGAGCTCACTCACGGAAGGAGTAAATACACAGGAAACATTCTTGGTACCAAATATGCTTGAAACAAGCGAATGTATAATTTCAGACGACCATGAAGCCACAGAACCTAGAGGGTACAACTACAGTTCAGAATCTGAACGTCACAGTGAAAGCAGTGTTCAAAGTGAGACATGTACGCCAATTCAGACTTCAAGTTCACAGTCCCAAACACAGACTCCGAGTTCGTCGTTCCAGTCTTCTACAGAAAGAATTGATCGGGACAACTACGATGACAGCTCGACCCCAAAGAAGTTCAAATCAGTTAGAGGAATACATCAAGCCTTGGATGAAGAGGAATTATACCTCATGGGTGTAGATGAACCAGTTAATTACGCACATGCAGTAAAAGATGCAAAGTGGAGGGCTGCGATGACACAGGAGATGAACTCTATCGAAGCAAATGAGACATGGAGACTCACAGATTTACCACCTGATCAGAAAATCATAGGCCTAAAGTGGATTTATAAACTGAAGAAAGATGAAAGCGGGCAAGTAGTGAAGCACAAAGCCCGTCTTGTGGCAAAGGGGTATGTACAAGAGCACGGGATCGACTTTGATGAGGTTTACGCACCTGTTACTCGAATAGAGACTGTAAGACTGTTATTGGCGTTGGCAGCCAAGGAGCAGTGGAAAGTGCATCACCTCGACGTCAAGACGGCTTTTCTTAATGGTGATATAAAGGAAGATGTGTACGTTGCTCAACCGGAGGGATTTGAAAGAAAGGGACAGGAGCACTTGGTGTATAAATTGGCCAAAGCTCTGTACGGTCTTCGCCAAGCACCGCGTGCTTGGTATGCAAAACTGAACGCTTGTCTGCTGGAATTGGGATTTGCATGTTGCCCATACGAGCATGCCGTGTATACCAAGAAGCAAGGTGCGGAAAAGCTGGTGGTTGCAGTATATGTGGACGATTTGTTGATCAAAGGTACAAGCAGTGATATCATTGAGGATTTTAAATCGCAGATGAAGGCAAAGTTTGAGATGAGTGACTTGGGTAACTTAAGCTATTATCTGGGAATCGAGGTCGTGCAAGGAGAAGGCTATATCGAGTTGAAACAGGGAGGATATGCACGCAAAATCCTCGAAAAAGCTGGTATGGCAGATTGCAATCCAACGAAGTACCCGATGGATCCAAAGGAACAACTTAGTCGTGATGAGCCTGGACAGTTGGTTGATGCGACTGACTATAAAAGCATGGTGGGGGGGCTTCGGTATCTGGTTCATACTCGACCAGATATAGCTTATTCCGTGGGAGTAGTGAGCCGTTACATGGAAAAGCCCACGAAGAAGCACTTAGATGCTGTAAAGAGAATCCTCAGGTACATAAAGGGGACGATGCAGTACGGTTTAGTATATTCAAAGGACAGCAGCAACAACGTCTTAACCGGATTCTCAGACAGCGATTTGGGCGGTCAAGTGGACGACAGGAAAAGTACAGGAGGTATGGTCTTTTACTTGAATGAGAGTGTTATTACTTGGGTGTCACAAAAACAGAAGTGTGTTGCACTTTCCTCGTGTGAGGCCGAGTTCATGGCCGCCACAGCAGCTGCGTGTCAAGGTATATGGTTGAGAAACATACTTAGTCGGATAACGTCTGAAACGGTTGGTCCAGTGATCCTATATATTGACAATCGAAGTGCTATAGACTTGGCGAAGAATCCCATGTTTCATGGGAGAAGCAAACATATTGATATACGCTTTCATTTTATAAGGGAATGTGTGGAAAGAGGTGAAGTGGTTCTGAAGCATATCTGTAGCAGTGATCAAAGAGCAGACGTTCTAACAAAAGGAATGGCCACCATCAGGTTCGAGAAAATGAGACAATTGCTAGGTGTCAAGAACCTGGGAAGACAACTTTGAGATTAAGGGGGACAATGTTGAATTTAATCTCAAAGTTTATTTATTGGTAGAAGTATGATGTTTATTTGTTTTAATAATTTATTTCAGCATATTGTTAGGAACCAGAATAAGTCAAATAGCTGTTGCTTTTGTTTAGGAGCACTACTCTGATCATGTGCGTAGGTTTAGCTGATAGTTTGGAGTTTTCTGTTTTCGTATGTTTTCCTTTAAAAGCTGTATCTCTTTTCTGAAATAAGCAAGCCAATACAACGTTTCTGGCATTCTCTCTTATTAATTCAAATCATACTGGTTAGATCAAGATAAATTCCATATTTAGGGAATTTATATGTTGAGTTGACTAGTAAAATACTGAAAATCTCTGTAAGTTTTGCAACTAGCCAGATTTTTTTTCCGTATATATAGCAGTGCTGAAAGAGTAGAGATGCAATCAAATTCAAAAAACTTGAGTGATTCACTTGGTGCATTAGTTTTCTTGAAATAATGTCTTTCAATGATGATGAGCAAATCCCTGGAGACCTAAATGCTTCTGAAGGTTTGTCTAACTTCCGATTTTATTCATCGAAAGCACACTCTAGTATCTAATTATTGGAATAATCTAAATGTATATATAATTGGTGTCCTTTATGCTAAATATGTTCTTGCAGCATATTAGACATCTTTAATTTATATTTTAGTTTTCATTAGGATTTTAACTAGTTGTGTTTTCATTAGGATTTTCATTAGGATTTTCACGGTGGGAAAAGCGAAGTTGAAAATCATCAACTCAGCTGTGGCACCTGTGGATGAAAGCAACCTGAGGGTGCTTCTGGAGTTGACTGGGCTAGGAAATGACAAAGAAAGACTTGGACTCGATCTTGTCACCGTGTTGGATGTCAGTGGTAGCATGAAGGGTGACAGGTTAGAGAAACTGAAAAAAGCCATGGAGTTTATAATCAAGAAACTTAGCCCAATTGATCGTTTGTCGATCATCACATTTGGCACCGAAGCCCACAAGGTTTGCGGGTTACGTGTGGTGAATGAAACATCTCAGGTTAAGATCATAGATCTTGTCATGCAGATAAAAGCAGAGGGTTGGACAAACATCACTGACGGTCTTCAGACGGCCTTAAAAGTTCTTGATGGTCGCAAATATAAGAAGGGGCGTTCTGTTGGCGTAATGCTTATGTCAGATGGTGAGCAGAACAGAGGTGGAGATGCTACCCAGGTTGAGGTTGGGAATGGGTCCGTGTACACATTTGGTTTTGGGACAACAACAAATGCTAGAGGAGATCCTAAGGCGATGGCCGATGTAAGTATTAGGCACTGGCTTAGGCTGAATGATATTTGCCAATCAAACTCTATATTGTAATTTTTATAAATTAACTTTTAGTAATATTTGTAATTTAACTTGTTGAATTAGGTGCTAAATGGCATCGCAAGAAAGAGCAACGGGGGAACGTTCTCTGATGTTCCAAAGACTGACGGGTTAAGTGCTGCATTTGCTCAGTGTTTGGGCGGGCTTCTTACCTTCGCTGTTCAGGATTTGAAACTAGTCATCTCACCAGGAAACAAAACAAAAGTTGAGAGTGTGTTTGCAGGAGACTATGGACAATCTGGGAACACAAACGCTGACCCTGCAGTAACTATATCTTTTGGTAATCTGTATGACAAGGAGATGCGAAAAATTATAGTTGACCTTGTTCTCCCTAAGGTTGATAAGGAGGTGACCTTACAAGTCCTTAAAATCGGTTACAAGTACATGTGCGTACTTCTTGTTTCACTAGATAATTAAACTCTCTATACATCATTTGATTTACTCAATTGGATATTTATAGAAGCTGATGTCATGTATGCAGGAATAAAGATAATACGAAGGTATTGAAATCCCCTCCTATATTCGCAAGTGTAAAACACATAGGAAGATCCACACCTGTAGAGAGGGAGGAGGTCACCGTTGAGGCTAGCCGTATCCAGACTGCACAGATGATGAAAGAGTCTAGAATCTTGGCTGATCAAGAAAAGTTTGACGCTGCTAAAAACAAGATTGTTGAAGCCCAGAACTTGCTTGAGGATGTCGAAATCGATGGGACTAACAGCTTGATTGAGTTGCTAAAAGCAGAGCTCCAACAGTTCTTGATATTTTTGCAATCTCCAGAAACCTACAAAAAAAGTGGTCGTGCTTTTGCATTATCTGCCGAGCTCTCCCACGAACGTTTCGCTGCAAGAGGTGATGCGGAAAAGTCAACTGGAATGTTTGCAACTTCTCGTATGGAAGCATACAAGAAGCAATCCGAATCATTTGAAAAGGGCGAGCCAGTGCCCACAGCTGCCGAGGATGCCAAGGAAGAGGTTCTTGCTGATCCAATCGGTCCCATCTCCGGAGCACTTAGTCTCCAGATTCAGATTGCCATTCAGGCTCTCATGTCCATTCAAAACATACTCGATTCAGCAGCTCCACGCTGATCACTGCATCTTCTAAACTAATGGTTGTGCCATCTTCGCTATCATATAATTTTCATTATGTATTCGCATTTCAAAAATCCATCGGACCTCCTGTGGTGCCTGCGAACAATTATACATGTATTTTATGTTTATGATATCCCTCATTTGAGTTTTATACATTCCGAATCTTTAGTTATAAATGTTGTTTTCCAACTTCGAATGGAAGCTATTATTGATAATTTCTGATATGAACATCTTGAAGATGAGAAATGAAGAAGATAAGAATGAAAAGTCACATAGATTGAACTCAGGTTGTGTATTTACATCACAGAGAGATTATCCTAGAGAGATCAAACTAACTTTCTTCAATATCTAAATTACTAGATCTCTATAGACTGATTGTTGTATTTAACTGTAACAAACTCTGCTCCACTTGTAACAACCATTCCCGCCATAATACTGTCTGACTTGGGTTGAGATACTGGACCACTGTGCTTAGGCCTATTGTCCTGATCTGTTTGTATATTAACATCCCCCCTCAAGATTGAGAGTTGATAAAGATTAAAGACCCCAATCTTGGACAGAAGAAACTGAAGAGAAGCCGCAGATAAGGACTTAGTAAGAATGTCTGCAGGTTGAAGCTTAGTTGATAGATGAGCAGTTTTAATCAATCCTTGTTGGAGTTTAGCACGCACAATATGACAGTCAATTTCAATGTGCTTTGTGCGTTCATGAAACACAGGATTTGAAGCGATATAAAGAGCTGATTTATTATCACAGTAAAAGGTAACATGTGTAAGCTTATCACAGCCAAGTTCTTTGAAAAGAGTCACAAGCCATTGTACTTCACAACATGTATCTGCCATGGCTCGATACTCGGCCTCAGCAGAGGACCGAGATGCAGTTGATTGCTTCTTGGATTTTCATGAAATCAAAGATGTGCCAAGAGTAACACAGAAGCCAGTAAGCGATTGGCGAGTATTAGGGCAAGAACCCCAATCTGCATCTGCATAAGCAGTGAGGGATAAAGAGCTAGATGTAGACAACAATATACCTTGGCCAAGAGTGTATTTAAGATAACGAACAACTTTATGAGCAGCATCAAGATGACATACTCTAGGTGTAGATAAGAACTGAGAAAGAATATGCACAGGATAAGAAATGTCTGGCCGAGTAATGGTTAGATATATAAGTCTGCCAACCAACTATCAATAAAGAGAAATATTGGATAGAAATGAAGAAGAATCATCAGACAATAGTGTATGGTGTTGTTCCATAGAGATGCTGGATGGTTTAGCATTAAGGAAGCCAAGATCCTTAATAAGATCTAAAGTATATTTTCGTTGTTCAAGAAAATACAAGCAGTAGATCGAGCAGCCTCTATGCCAAGAAAATACTTTAAAGGGCCAAGATCCTTGATAAGAAAATGCTTAGCCAAATGAGACTTGACAGAAGTGATGAGATCGAGATCATTATCGATCACTAAAATATCATCAACATAAACACGGATGGCCACCATGGAGTTGTTAACATTTAGAATAAAGAGACTGTGATCTGAATGTGTTTGCACAAAGCCAAACTGAATCAGAACAGTGCAGAACTTTAGAAACCATTCCTTAGATGTCTGTTTAAGTCCATACAGGGACTTTAAAAGTTTACAAACAAGATTAGGTATGTGTTGCAGATGAGAGGGAACAACATAACCAGGTGGAATAGACATGTGAACTTCCTCATGAAGCTCTCCATGAAGAAATGCATTAGTTACATCCATCTGAGTAACATTCCAATCATAGACAACAGCCAAAGCAAGTAAAGATCTAACTGTAGCCATCTTTGCCACTTGGGCAAAGGTCTCAAAATAATCCAAACCTTCTGTCTGTGTAAACCCCTTTGCCACAAGTCTGGCTTTATATCTGTCAACAGTACCATCAACTTTATATTTAACTTTAAAAAGCCATTTGCAACAAATAACATTTTTGTTAGGAGGAAGAGGCACCAATGACCATGTTTTATTTTCTTCAAGAGCAGTAAGTTCTGTGGCCATAGCCTCGCACCAGACTGAATGCTTACTAGCTTGCAGAAATGTGTTTGGTTAAGGTATAGAGTCAACATTGGTAAAAAAAATTTCTATAAGGAGTACTGAGCTTGTCATAATCAAGTTGCAGACTGTAAGGAGATGTACAACTACTAGAAGATGGTAATATAGTAGTAGGAAGACCAGTGTAATCAAGAAATTTAGCAGGAATTTTCTTGTGTCTGATAGGCCTTTGAATTGGTACTATAGAAGTATGCTCATGTGTAGTATGAGTTATAGACTCTGAAGTAGGAGGAGTATCTGGTACTGAAGAAGATGATTCAGTAGAGACAAGTACAAATGTATCATCTAGAAACAATGGTATGGTAGATGATTGTAATTTCAGATGTTGAAAAGGGAAAACATCCTCAACAAATGAAACATCTCTACTAGTAAAGACCTGTTTAGTGCGTAAATCCATAACAATATAGGCATTTTTACCAAAAGAATATCCTAAAAACAAGCATTTAATAGCCCTATCGGAAAATTTATCTTTATGAGAGTGAAGATTTGTGACATAACACAATGTACCAAACACCTTTAGATGATCATAACAGGGCTTTACCTTAAGCAATACTTCATAAGGAGAAGCACCTTGTAATATAGCAACTGGTGTCCTATTGAGAAGATATGTGGCAGTCAAAATACAATCTCCCCAAAAAGAAATAGGAAGACTAGCCTGAGATCTAAGAGCCCTAGAAGTATTCAAGAGAGATCTGTGTTTTCTTTCAACCACCCCACTCTGTTGGGGTGTATATGGAATGGTGGTTTGATGAGTAATACCAAGTTTAGCTAATTCAGCACTCATACATTTATTCACAAATTCTGACCCATTGTTAGATCGCAAAGTTTTGATAGTAGTAGAGAAGTGATTCTGCACATAGCTAAAAGTAAGAACAAAGAATTTGAAACACTTGCCCTTTATCAGCAAACAGATATGTCCAAGTAGCTCTTTAGCTTCAACAATAGTAAGGAAATAAGCACAGTTACCATGTGTTTTATGTTTGTAAGGGCCCCACACATCCACATGAACTAAGTCAAAAATATTTGTAAATTCAGTATGACTGTCAGGAATTAAATGGAGACCTGGATTGTTTAGCCAGGTGACAAATGTCACACTTGTGAGCTTCAAACTTAGAGGAATACATGTGAGCTGGTAGATACTTCATAGAAGATGTTGATGGATGTCCAAGCCTAGAGTGCCAGATGTTTGTAGTTGTAGTATGCTGAGAAGAAGAGTTGCAGATAGATTGACTGGATATACTTGATAAAAGAGAGGAGTTGAGTAGATACAATCCTCCTTGTTGCCTACCAATCTCTGTGGGAGTCTTCAAGAAAGGGGCCTGTAGAAGACACCTATCTTGATCAAAAATTACCGAGCACTGATTGAATTGAGTCAATTTAGTAATAGACATCAGATTGTAGGAGAAAGATGGCACACATAGCACATGCTCAAGTATTAAATTGTCAGCCAACTTGATATGACCAACATGTGTAACTTGAGATGTATGACCATTTGGTAAATGCAAAGTACAGTTCACCTCTTAAGCATTGCATAATAAATGCAAATGTGGAGTTATATGATCCGTAGCACTAGAATCAATAATCCAAACTTGAGATTCTAAAGTATTTTGTGAATGTAGATATCCTACAAAGTGATTAGGCATACCTGCAGCATAAGTATTGGCAGTAGACCAATTAGAGGTTGATGTAGAAGGAGAATTTTGATTAAATTCTCTAAAGCCATCTTGAATCATCTGCATAATTTGCTTGCATTGAGAGTCAGATAATTCAGTAGTAGTAGACACATGAGGTTTCTGAGCATCAGGAGAATCAGAAGTAATGTTAGACTACTTAGATGAAACTGTAGAGATAGTGACATTATGAGCCTGTGCCTGAGTAGATTGTCCTTTAGACTGTTGATGTCGAGGTTTCGGCTTAGGTTTACCAAACATTTTGTGCCATTTAGGACAACCATGAAGGCAAAAACATTTATCTCTGCTTTGACCAGGAGTTTGGCAAAAGTCACAGATCAAATTAGCTGAATCAATAGAGACTTTTCGATGAGGCTTACTGTTCTTGTTGCCATAATCATTGTACTGTTTTACAGACATAGTTACATTCTCATGAGATAGTACATGAGAGGTTTTGTCTCTCTGTTGTTCTTCTTGTAAAAGGATTCCAAAGGCTTCACTTAGGGAAGAAGGAGGTGTTATCATCAAGATATGACCTCGAATTGCAGTGAATTGGTCATTTAAGCCCATTAAGAATTGAGACAACAAAATAGTCTTTGTATATGTCACTAACTTGACATTAACATCACAGGTACACTTGTGACATGTACATTTCGGCAATTCAGAGAGAGTCTCGAGTTCATCAGTGAGAGATTAAAATTTAGTGAAATATGCTGATACTGAGAGATTTCCTTGATTAAGATAGGCAATATCTTTACGCAAATTAAACAGTTTAGGCACATTAGTGTATGAAAAACGTGTTGCAAGATCATTTCAGATAGCGAAAACAGATTCCATATACATAATACTTTGCCTAATTTCAGGTGAAACTGTGTTTAAGATCCACGAGATGACAATATCATTACAACGATTCCAGTAAATCAACAGGTTAGGTGTAGTAATAGGTTTAGCAGTAGTACCATCAATAAAGCCTAATTTGAGTTTCGATGACAAAGCTATCTTCATAGATCTGCTCCACTGATTATAATTGTGATCGGATAAGGTAACAGTTACTAAAAGCAAACCTGGATGATCAGATGAAGACAGGTAATATGGATGATTACAGTCAATTATCACACTAGTACTTGATGAACCTGCTGTAGCAGCATCATATGTTGCCATTGATTGATGAAATATCTTGAATAAAACCTAAAAAAAAACGTTGATGGATACTCAACAATCAAAACTCAGTGATTGAGTGAGAGATCAAAGAGATCCAGAGAGGTGAACAATTGAAATTACAACAAGATCGAGAGAGATTTTGATCGAGAAATCAATTGTGATGTAGAGAGATGTAACTTCAAAGAAAAATCTAAGAATGATGCGGAAGAAGATGTGAACATAGCTCTGATACCATGATAATTTCTGATATGAACATCTTGAAGATGAGCAATGAAGAAGATAAGAATGAAAAGTCACATAGATTGAATTCAAGTTGTGTGTTTACATTACAGAGAGATTATCCTAGAGAGATCAAACTAACTTTCTTCAATATCTAAATTACTAGATCTCTATAGATTGATTGTTGTATTTAACTGTAACAAACTCTGCTCCACTTGTAACAACCATTCCCGCCATAATACTGTCTGACTTGGGTTGAGATACACCACTGTGCTTAGGCCCATTGTCCTGATCTGTTTGTATATTAACAATTATCTTCGGTATTTGCATTTCAATTATCTATTTGGACCTATGTATCTTTTTTGCAGCAAAATCGAAAATATTTTTGTTCCATATTTCCATTTCACGACCTTTCTTTGTTCTATATTTTCATTTCATGATGGTACTTTAGTTTGTCTCTAAAAAGTTAATGCCCATTTTTGTTTTAAAAACATCAGACCAAAACTTAGGGCTGTAAACGAACAGAGCCGAGCCGAGTTTTTTCCGAATCGAGCCGAGCTTGATTTTTTTTAAAAACGAACCGAGACGAGCCGAGCTTTATAATCGAACGAAAAGTGATGTTCAAGATCGGCTCATTAATAAACGAGCCGAACATGAGTTTGTTCACGAACATTTCGAGTCGAGCCGAACACAAACCGAACTCGAGTCGAGTCGAGTTGTTCACTTATAGTTCCTACTTTTATACTCAACCAAATCCAATTTTTAAAATTACTTACTCGATTTAAAGTCTCACACCTAAAATCACATCTTAAGAATACACGATTATGTTTGAATTTCAATACTAAAAGTCAATTTATTTTCTTCTAATAATCATATATATTAGGTTAATATTTGTATTTATGAGTAATCAAACCTTACTCACTTCACCTAATAACAATAGTTAAAATAAAACAATTTTATCACTAACTTAGAGCCTCTCTAAGAGCCTCTTTATCTTGGCTCTTAACTTGAAATTTGAGGAGGTTTGCAACTTTTTTTTCTCCAAGATACTCTTATTAACCTTAAATTCACTAAAAGTCTCATCTTTCTTCTCAATTTTAAGAGGTACGAGCCACTTTTAAATAATATTATATAATAAATTAATAAGACAAACTCTCTTTCTCTATTCACTTTCTTTTGTAATTTTATGAATGCAACTTATAAATTTTAATAATGAAAAACTAATTTGGATTGGATATAAAGAGTTTAACTTTTGGTTGTACGTTGATGTTATACCTTTTAGATATAACAAATACAATTCTCTATTCAACCACAAAATAACTAAAATAGATCGCAATTAAGTTTTATTTAACATATTCAAATTGTTAAGGATATTATGAAATTCACAAATTTATAATTAGTTAAACAAATCGAGCCGAGTTTAACGAGTTCGAGCCGAGCTCGAGCCGATCCCGAGCAAAACGAGTCGAGTTCGAGTCGAACATGTGTAAAGCTCGGCTCGAGCTCATTTACTAACCGAACACATTTTCATGTTCAAGCTCGTGCTCATTTAGTAAACGAACGAAGCCGAGTTCATCTAAAACGAGCCGAGTTCGAGTTTTGTTCACGAACGACTCTGTTCGCTTACGGACCTGCCAAAACTTATAAGAACTTTAGTCACTTCCCATGGCATTGCCTAAACTTCGTCACAAGTTGACAAAAATAATAATTAAGTTAAATAATTTAATGTGCAAGAATGCCTCAAGTTATAGTAGAAAATAAATAATGTCAGTTTTTTCCTTCACTTCTTCTTGGCTTTTCATTTTAATGCGCCAAAATAAATTAATTTTAATTGATTTCTGAGTTATGACGGCTTTACTAATCTGTCTAAAGTTATCATCAAATCGGTTGCAAGTTGTTTTTAAAATATTTTATTTTGGTGATTTCTAATTGTATTTTAGCGAATAGTGGTTTATATCTATCACAGTGAAAATTTGGGTTCATTCTTTTTTGACAGTAGAAAAGATTATAGTAGTTCGCAAACATTAATAAAACTCGAGGCAAGAAAATACAAACATACAACAAATGTAACTGTTCACATCGCACCACAGGGGTCCGATGGATTATTGAAATGCAAATACAAGATGAAAATCGCAGGTGGATGATAGCGGTGCCGAAGACATCAGTCAGGAGATGTAGTGATATGTGCTCAATAGGGAGCGGCTGAATCGAGTATGTTTTGGATGGACATGAGTGCCTGAATGGCAATTTGAATTTGTAGACTAAGTGCTCCGGAGATGGGGCCGATTGGATCAGCAAGAGCCTCTTCCTTGTCGTCCTCAGCTGCTGTAGGCACTGGCTTGCCTTGCGCAAATGATTCGGACTGCTTTTTGTACTCTTCCATACGTGGAGTTGCATACATTCCTGGTGTCTTTTCGGCATCACCCTTTGCTGCATGACGTTGGCGTTCGTGGGAGAGCTCGGAAGATAGTGCGTAAGCACGGCCACTCTTTTTGTAGATTTCTGGTGATTGCAAGAATATTAAGAACTGTTGGAGCTCTGCTTTTAGAATCTCAATCAAGCTATTAATCCCATCAATTTCGACATCCTCAAGCAGGTTTTGGGCTTCGACAATCTTGTTTTTAGCAGCATCAAACTTTTCTTGATCAGCCAAGATTCTAGCTTCTTTCATCTTTTGTGCAGTCTGGATACGACTGGCTTCAACTGTT
This sequence comes from Heracleum sosnowskyi, assembly GCA_030848705.1. Taxonomy (NCBI): domain Eukaryota; kingdom Viridiplantae; phylum Streptophyta; class Magnoliopsida; order Apiales; family Apiaceae; genus Heracleum; species Heracleum sosnowskyi. The sequence continues at coordinate 115,633,229 of CM061242.1, read as the reverse complement.
ACCTCTTCCTTCTGAATTGGTGTGGATTTCCCTATACGCTTTATGCTTGCGAAAATAGGAGGGGATTTTAGTTCTTTTGTCTTGTTAGCATTCCTGCATATACATAAATATAAGTTCAAATTAATATCAGACTCATTCAGCAAATCATATTAGAAAGAGAATTTTTGATTTTCTAGTGAAATACAAAGTACGTACATGTACTTGTAGCTGATTTTCAGAACTTGTGAGGACACCTCCTTATCAACCTTAGGGAGAACAAGGTCAACAATAATTTTTCGCATCTCTTTGTCATACAAATTTCCAAAAGCAACAGTTACTGCTGGTTCAGTGGTGGTGTTCCCGGATTGTCCATAGTCTCCTGCAGACACTTTCTCAACTTTGGATTTGTTTTCTGGCGAGATGACTAGTTTCAAATCCTGAACAGCCAATGTCAAAAGCCCGGCCAAACACTGAGCAAATGCAACACTCAGACCATCAGTCTTTGGAACATCAGAGAACGTTCCTCCATTGCTCTTCTTTGCGATGCCATTCAGTACCTATCGAACAAGATAAAGTTAACCACCAAAGTTATTACAGAAATAATGTTAACAAAGAAAAAACGCATGTAGTAGGTAATATTGAGATCAAAGGAGCCAGAGCCACTGCCTTGTACTTACATCGGCCATTGCCTTAGGATCTCCTCTAGCGTTAGTTGCTGTGCCAAAACCAAATGTGTAGACAGGCACACTCCCCACCTCAACCTGGGTAGCATCCCCACCTCTGTTCTGCTCACCATCCGACATAAGCATTATACCAACTGAACGCCCATCCTTATATTTGCGTCCATCGAGCACTTTCAAGGCCGTCTGAAGGCCGTCAGTGATGTTTGTCCAGCCCTCTGCTTTTATCTGCGTGACAAGATTTATGATTTCCTCTTGAGATGTTTCGTTCACTACTCGCAACCCGCACACCTTGTGGGCTTCACTGCCGAATGTGATGATGGACAAACGATCGATAGGGCTAAGTTTCTTGATCATGAATTGCATTGCCTTTTTCAGTTTCTCTAACCGATCTCCCTTCATGCTGCCACTGACATCCAACACGGTGACAAGATCGAGTCCGAGTCTTTCTTTGCTGTTTCCTAGCCCAGTCAACTCCAGCAGAACTCTCAAATTGTTCTCGTCCACTGGTGCCGTGGCTGAGTTGATAATTTTCAACTTCGCTTTCCCCACTGTGAACTCATCTTCGCCTACAATTTACATAAATGCACGCAACTAATCAATATGCTGATAAAACTCAGGCAAGAATCATATAAAAAAATTAAATCATTTGGATGATTCTCCATAATCAAGTAGTTAAGTGCTAATGAAATCGGAATTAATTAACAAACCTGCAGCTACATTTAGGGTTCCAGGAATTTGCTCATCATCACTGAAAGACATTTTGCCAAGAAAACTTAATAAGCTGTTATTAAAATCATTCAAGTTTCTGGAGATCGAATGCATCTCTACCCTTTCAGTGCTGCAATATATATAGGCCTAAAATAAGATGTCTTGATGCATATCCCAAGTCTGTCCTTTTATATTTTACTTTATAAAGTCAACACATACCCTAACAATGAAATTACGCTGAACTACCTCCTCTCTTGCACATAACATATGCTCATGTATATATATATTAAATTATCACGACTCGGCTGAAATAATTTTTGTTAGATGCAAGCAATTCTGCACTTGAATAATAATTTTCATTACTTTTTATGTAAAAATATATTATTCGTTGAACGTGGCCGTATAAATAATATATATTTTAAACATAATCTTGAATGAATTTTGCCTACTATATGTTTTTATGATTTATCAGATTTAATTAAAAGCTTTCTGTTGTAAATTGAAACAATAAGCATTTTATATTATTTCTATAATTGTTTTTCTTTCTGTAGCACTTGCAATTTCCAATAATAATTCTGCACCGAACGGCTAACGCTAACTTAGTTCACTAAATATATTAATTGTCTTACAAAAACGAAGTCAACAAATTTTCTTTTTCGATTAAAACAGACATTTGAATTTGATTATTAAGGACAGAACCATATATATATAGTTGTTAATTATTTGGTTTGATGCTAGCAGCTTCGGCTTACCTGCGCGATACAGCTCCTGTATATGTCTATTTCATGGCACTGTCATGCAATATATTCTCATTTTTTGGAACATTTGAGTACTATATATGAACTGTAACGTCCATTTCATGGCATTGTAGCAATAATATTTCTATCGACCAAACGAAAAATAATCACGAGTAATTCTACATATAGTCTTCTCTCTATGAAATTTAAATAGTTGCAAGTTTACATTACAATCTTTTGTGAATTCAATTTACTGAGTCGAATATTTTTTTAAAACAAATTTGAAGTTGTCCGGCAACAAGTTGTAAGCTCAATTAAAGTCGGTATTCAATCTGATGTTTACGTACTTGCAGAAAAGAAGGGAAAGGACAACATTTGAGTTGTTGGTTTTCCTGTTTACATGTCGTTTATTTCCTGTTTACATGTCGTTTAGGATAACTTAGCTTTGTGCCTTCCTTGTTTCTCCAGAAAAATCAAATGGTTTTGCCCTACTTGCAGGTTGACTAGTCTTGTATTCATACTTCTATGGGAAGGATTATGTCAAATTTCGAGATCAAAATGAAATTATGTATTCGGTCTTTGTTAATTTATGAGTTCGGATAAATTTACCATTGGCGAATATACATTTACGTAGATGTTTTTTTTTTTTGAAGCATTTACATCAACGTGAATATTTTTAATTCAAGTAATGTTTTTGTATATATATAGTATTTTAAAAATATTTTTTTAAGCTAACGAGCTTGTTAATAAAGAAAAGTAATAGATCTTGCAAGTTATATTTTTCAAATATTCTTGATAAACACGAACGAAATATAATATATATACTAAATCATAGTCAAAATTTAAACGACACATAAATTATGATTCAATACACTAATTTTTGTATTAAGAGTCAACACTATATTGGAGTTTATTTTATATTTGAATTTAAACATATATAAACATACATAATTTATTTATTTATAGCTAGATATTTTTAAGTATAATTAAAGAATAGTTTTCATCATTAAATATAAATATATATTACATATATATATATGTTTTGAGATTTGCGGTTACGATTTGACTTTTGTGATTTTTTAAAATTCAAAACCACAATCAAATCGCAAATAAGTGATTATCAAAAATTGGATCCGCAACTATCCATATTTTGAAGTTATTCACAAAATGTGATTCGGTCGCGAATGATTTTGGGCAATTGATACTATTAAGCTGATGATACATACACCTTTAACACATATAACATATTAGATGCTACTAGCTTATAACCCGTGCCAAGCACGGGCCGAACATGAGTTGACATTAAAATATTAATATTAATAAATTATTAATAAATATTATTTAAATTAAAATGTATTTCTTGAGAATTGAATGGTAAAAATATATAATAAATAAATAACTATTTAATTATGTAGTTATAGACAATCGAACTGTGCATAAAACTAAAGAAATTAAAGATAAATAAATCTTGTATATGATTACGTAGCTGCAAAGAATCTAACGCTCGATGAAACTATTGAATTTAAAGTAAATAAATAAATCTTGTATAAATTACGTAGTTGTAAGGAATTGAACCCTGGATGAAGCTAAAGAATTTAAAGTAAATAAATCTTGTATAATTATGTAGTTGCGAGAAATCGAACCTGAGTTAAGTGATAACCAAATTTGGTACTTTGGTACTTACCATTTTCATATTATTTTGCTTATTAATATAGAATATAAATGTAGAAAAAAATGTAATAGTAATATTTAGACGTTCTTATCCAAGAATTATATCGAAAGGGACGGTTGCAACTCAAACCGCGTCACCTCTTAAAGTCGAAATGCTATCATGTACTCGAGAAGAGGGTCATTTTCACCAATAAATTCAATATCTAAGATATTAATAGCACTTAATAAATTCATATATTAGGAAAGACGAAACTTTAGTTGTTAGATTGAAAATAATTCATTAATGACGCGCTGTCTGTGACCTTATCCTTTTCAAAATACTAGTCCTGTTTTGATTTTGTGTGATAAAATTGACTGAACTTTGACTGAAATTTACATTAAATCATTAAAAAGTATATAAAATTCTCTTTTAAATGTATTTTCAAGTTTTTACGAATTATAAATAGATTAACCATATGATCAAAGTTTGGTCAATTTGACTATTCAAAATCAAAACTCCACAACTATTTTGAAACCGAAGGAGTATTGAATTAAGTAAACTAAATATGCACAAATTGGTTAAAGAAAATATATGCCACAAATTTTGGGTTTCTTTTCTTTGTTATGGAGGCATGATTTCGAATAGAGTAATCGATGAATTAATATATTGTAATTAAATATTGGATTAGAAATCAATCTGTGTACTAAAGTTTGAATTAGCTGAAGTAATTCTTTCTTATTTTTTTTTTATTTTCAGAGATTTGAAGCTTAAGTAATTGAAGTTGAAGCTCGCATTATAGGTTAAATAAATACCCTTGATTCTGCCCCCACATGTTTGCACATAAGCGAGTCCAAAAGGGGGATAATTAACTAATTAATCCTACTTTTTTAGTCAAAATAAAAAATAAAATAAGACTGCAATTAAAGATCTTTAATAATAGATATAAGGAATTCATTCTACTTTCACCTAGTCTTAGTAGGTCTTTATTACATACATTAATTTTTAAAATTCTAAGAATAAATCAATTGGTGAAATATATTCTTGAATATTTATAGAGAACTAGCTTTATAGCCCGTGCGAGGCACGAGCATGCTCTAGTTATTTTCGGTTATGTTGGTCTCATCGTTTGGTGGAATGCATGTAGAAGAAAAGACATAAGCATGTAACGGTATATCAGTAGGAAATATGTCGAAGGTTTGATGATACATGTTTTACAAAATCCCAGTCTATAAGGTTGTTATTATGACCTGAGTAGGCGCAAATATTTTGACTAATTAACATGTTTTGTTAGCACGCACGATCCTTCTGTACTGCAAGATTTCGTCGGTTATAATTTTGTCAATCGTATTTGAATGAGAAGATGGTTTAGTGTCACTTTGAAAGAATATCGGGCATCTTTTACCATTTCCATTGCCTGGGGAACGTTGGCACTCCATTTACCTGTTTGTAGTTCATGGGGTAGTCGTGACCTTGTGTACTGCAAGATTTCGCCGATTATAATTTTTCCAATTGTATTGGAATGAGAACATGGTTTTAGTGTCACTTTAAAAGAGAATTGGGCGGCTTTTATCATTTTCATTGCAGGGGGAACGTTAGCACTCCATTTACCTGTTTGTAGTTCATGGGGTAGTCGTTAAGTGGGTGTTGTAAAATTTGATCGGTGTGCATAATAGAGTAAAAATGTAGAAGTACAAGTTGTATTAGTATGTGTGGATACACTATTTAAACTAGAGCTGACAATTTGATACACGACACGTGAACACGGTACGAACACGACACGGATAATTAGTGTTTGGGTGCAAAAATTTGGTACACGAACACGAAAGTACACGAACACGAAAAAACACGAATATAATTAGTGTCGGGTTTGGGTTTTCACAATAGGTACACGACACGAAACGAAAGTACACGAATTAATGAAGTAAATAAATAATTTTAAAAAATATATATTATTTATAGTATTGCATACTTAGAAAATATATAGGGAATTACATATGAATAATAAATAAAAGTTTCATGACTAATTAGCAGTAAGTTATACATTTATATATAAGAAGTATACATTTATATATATAAGTTATATGTACAAATTTTTGTAAAATTGTATATATTACATATTTAATACACATTTCATAAAATTTTACATAATTAAAATAGTTTTATAATATATAAATTTTAATTTAATTTAATTTATATTTTTGTTTAATGTACACGAATACGACACGTAAAGTACACGACACGTTTTGAATTGGATATGTGTTTCAAATTTAGTACACGAATCCAAAACGGGTCGGATATGGGTTTTACATTAAGTACACGAAAACACGAAAGTACACGACACGAAAGTACACGACACGGTCCAATTGCCAGGTCTAATTTAAACGAATGCATACCACTTTGCCCGTTTTAAGAAGGGTCTCCTTGCAGACACGTTGAATACAATAATTGTACAGGTGTGGATATAATTTATTTTAGAAAACTATTACTTATACCTTTCAAGATAATGCTAAACTGATTCGTGATAAGTTACTCGTTTCACCTTACAATTGCCACTTGACACAAATAATTTAACATTTAGTACTTTTAATATTTTATCATAGACATTCAAAAAAATTAAACCAATTTAGTTTAGATTTGATTTAGTCGTACGATGACAACTTCAACTTTCTTGTAAAAATCTCCAACACAAACTTTTTTATTTATATACAAATATAAAACTTTTTTGCATTTTTCGGGTTCAATACTTTATATACTATAGTGGATTTTTCGAAAATGACCAACGTATAAAATTTATCTATTGAAGACGAGATTTATAATATATTGGATCATAATAAAACTACAGTTTTAATCTTATTAGTAGCTAAAATTTCAAAAATGCATATATAATTATAAGTTGTTAATATCTTATAATTAAACAATAATAAATGTAAAATAATGATAAAATCCATTTTTACGCTTATTATATATAAGGATATAATTGAAAAGAAGTAAATATGTTGATAGTTTTAAATTTTAAAAAAATATTAAAAAAAAATATAATAAGTGATATTGGATATAGATGTCAATATTTGTCACACTATCACCTAGTTCACGTCAGTTTAATTTTGTGATGATAAGTATTCTTCAGTTTGTTGTGGTGATCCTGCCACCAGTTTGAACTTGTTGGTGACACTATGTGACATGGTTGAGAAGATTTGCAAGGAAGATCGGTTTGGTATTAGTCCGAAAAAGATTTTGTTCTTAGTTGAATGTATTTGATGATTTGTTTTATAAGCTAATTAATAATCAGATAGGAATTAGTTAAATGTGTCAAATAAATGCTCCATTTCGAAAGTACCAATACTCTCCGGGCTCCATAATTCTCTATAAGCGGTCGGTGTAGTATACATGTCCTTAATGCATGAGGTGGTGGGATTGAGATGCACACAAATTCGTATTCGAAAAAAACTGTTCGAACTGGTTAAAAAAATCAGAAAAAACCTGATTAAAAAAAAGTCCACCTCAATTGGATCCAGCCCGCAGGCTTAAACGAATCGCATATTTTTCACAAAACCCCGATCCGGTTCGAGCCGAATAAACCCAAATTTAATCTCGATTTGGACGTAGTCTTGATAAGGATAAAAGTCCAATCCAAAAAGCTAGAATTTTCAATTAAATATCGGATAAAAGCTTAATTTTTTTAATTAAATCCGAAAAAATAAAAAAAAGGTAAAGTTAATGTTAAAGTTATCAATATCTAAAATAATTTGTAAAAATCCGATTTGGCCCCTCCTGACCCGACCCTATCTACATGTATAAATATTTTAGAGAAAATTTGTCTCGATTTAAAAAAGTCCGGCCCTATCGGATATCGAAAAATCCGACCTAAATCCGGATTACGTATCTCTATTCAGGGTAACAACTATAGAGGTGCTTATATTATTACTTATATTATCTGATATGTATGAATATAATTGAGACAAAATGATTACTATTTTGTATTATTTTATATTATTGGATGCTCGGACTAAAAAGTGACATTATGTGACTAAAAATGTATTTGTACTTTGTCTTAAAATTGTGAATATAAAGGAAGAAACATAATTAAATTTAATTAAAGAGATACGAGTCTATTGGATATACTTTATACCAATAACCACTTTTATTAATAATCAGACAAATGAAATTATCATGAAAGAATCTTGAATAAAAACTAAAGTGTAAAATAATATTTGTGAAAGACATTACCATACTAATGGGTTCTATACTACAACAAAAAAACCCAAGTAGCTCAATGGTTAAATTGGTGACTTGAAATTCTTAGTAATTAGTATTGAAGTGTCTTAGGTTCGATTCCCATCAAAATCAAAATTTTCTTACATTTTTATAACATTTGACTTTGGAGGGGCAGTTATGTAATTTTAAGTGTTGAATAAAATGGTTCACAAAGTGCTTGTTGCAATATAAGATATATCAAGTATAGATAGATGAGGTAACTTTTCTCAGATTATGTATACAATTACTTTGTATTGTAAAAGATTGGGCTATCAAATAATATTTAAAAAGATCGTGCATATCTAAAAATTGTATATAGTTGATTTTATTCACCTCTCATGTCGTTACCTAAGATGTATGGTTCCGTTTTTTCATATTTATATATGTTCTGGATTTAGCCTCAAATTATTAAGAGGTAGATGGGATTCATATTTATATGTAACAGGCCGGTACTTGAGGAACTAGGCTAGGGTTCATGTTCAAAGTTGGCATGAATATCGGAAGGTTCTGTCAGGTTGGTTGTTAGAAGGATGTTACAAATATAGTAAATGTATGCCTGTTATTACACCTGTATCACTATTACAAAAAAATTAAACATATTTATGAGTCACTGCAGTACCTGTTGGATTTTAATCTAAACATATTTATTTACTCATGTTTTATTTATTTGTTATTATGAGTTTAGTTATTTGCTTTGAATTGATCTTTCACGTTGTTGAAAGAGTGTAGGAGTAGTGCTAATAAACGTTAGGCAGTAGAGAAGCTTTATTGATGCTATTTTTTAGTCATTATCTTGTATGCTGGGACTATTTATTTTGTATTGCTTTTGCTGAATAAAATTAGAACGTTTGAATACATCTTTGCTTTTCTCGTTTTACAAGCAAACGCCTATATCTATATGTATATGTGATCAGGTACTGGGATTAAGCAACAGTACCAGTGCAGCAGATCTGGTATAAACCAAGACTCGAAGAGGTTTTCCTCGAAGAGGTTTTCTTGTAGCTGGAATAAATCTTGCGACTTTTACAAGTCATTTTCTAGTATATATTAATTTACATATCTTGCCAAGAGAATAGAATTTGCTGTGATACATCATCTATTAATAAACGGAGTATTTTAGATTCAGAACTAGACGTGGTCTAGCGGGAAAATGTGCCATACAATTAATTTTATTGATAAACATTTATATATTCATATAGGAAAATGCTATTAAATTATATGAAGTGTACTATGCAGAAAGGAACGGAATGTGTACCTGGAAACACTACCGTATAATATGGAGTGTACATCCGATGAAAATATTCTATCATATACCATTCTTGGTTATAAAAATATTAGACGACAATATTAGGGTATGTAGCGTGTGGATATAGCTTTGCTTTCGTGGCTAAAAACTCAAAGAAAGAAAAGGCAACACTTTTGTTGTTGTTCTGGGAAACAAAACTTTATTTTGAGAGATTTGAAGCTTTAGTAATTGAAGTTGAAACTTACATTATAGGTTAAACACCCTGATTCAGCCCCCACATTTATGCACGTAACCGAGAAAATATTAAAGAGGATAATTAACTAACCCTAGTTTTCTAATCAAATTAAAATAAAGTAAAATAAGACTTCAATAGGTCTTTAATAATAAACAAATTAAAAGAATTCTTTCTACTTTCACGTAGTCTCAGTGGATCTTTACTACATACATTAATTTTAAAATTCTCTAAGTAAATCGATATTGGTGAAATATTTTCTTGAAAATTACATAAATTTTTGGATTTAGCCTCGTTATTAAGTGGTAGATGCCTAGCTAGATGGGGTTAATTTTTGGATCTTGGGGTTCCTTCCCTAGCTAGATGTCACTTGCTACACTTCTTCCCTGTTGGCCTCTTGCAGTAGACGGTCGTTAGATTAGATTAATCTAAGGGTCTAGATTAGTTTTTAGAGTTAAAATACACCCTCACATACACAATCCCATCTAATTCGCTTCATTTTTAATTTGATTTTTTCCGTGAATCGGTGAACTTTTTTTGAAATCCGACTTCACTATATTTTTCTCCATCTTCCAAAGATCAATATGCATACCATCTGTGCTATATTACGGAGTACTAAAATTTTAGTGATTTCTGTAATAATAAATAGTGATTTCAGCATGGATCTAACGATTTATTTTTATATACGTATAAATTTAGTGATTTTGCAGTACAAAATTTGTAATTTACGTATAGGTCTGGAGAAAAAATCACAACATTTACGCAGAAATCACTATTTATTCTTACATGAATCACCAACATTTTAGTGATTCTCGCAAGCATAAATAGTGATTTATCGTCGAAATATATCAAATATGGTATGCAAACTAATTGTTGCGAGATGAAAAAAAATACAGTAAAGTCAGATTTCAAAAAAAGATCACCAATTAACGGGAAAAATATAATTACGAATGGAGGGGATTAGGTGGGGTTGTATGTGAGAGGGTGTATTTAACTGTGTGTGGTGCAGTTTCTAGTTTTTAATTAGTACAGGTTTCTAGTTGAATAGGACCCTATATATATTCTTATAAAAAGAATTATAAAAGAAATTATTATAATAAACCAAAAAAATCTAATAAAGATCCTTTTTATAATTAAGAATAGAAAAAGAAAATCAAAAAAGGTAGATATTAGTTGCCATAAGTGTGAAAAGATTGACCATTATGCTAATCAATGTTGGACTAAGAAAGCGATGAAATAGAAGATGATATATCAATCAATACTATTATATAATAGACGAAATATTAAAAGTTTGGTTGATCGGTATGGTACGTTATGATTTTACTTAATTGCTCACATTAAAAGTTTGGTTGGTCGGTATGGTACGTTATGATTTTACTTAATTGTCCTTAATTAACCGTACTTTGTATTTTTACTTAATTAATCTTACTTATTTATAGAAATATATTACTAAATAATAATATTACCTATTTATAACCAATTACCTTTTCACCTAAAATACATTATTTTTTCTAACAAATTCCCCTACTTTTTCAAATATATCACGGACAATTAACTTTTTTAACTAAAACATGTTAATTTTTCTATTTTTCCTTACTAAACCCCCTCCTTCTTCAAAAATATCACGGACAAACCTTTAGTTATTTATTTTTAAACCTATTTTAATATTATAATTATTTTTTAAAAGTTTACCTATTTTAACATGTCTACTTATTTTTCCTAACAAATGCAATTACTAAAAATATTAAAATATAAATAATCAAATACCTAATTATAACCAATTAACTTTTCAGCTAAAACACATTATATATTTTTTCTAACAAAGCCGCTCCTTTTCTAAATATATCACGGGAAATTGCCTTTTTCAATTTACTTTTTCAATTTTTCTCACTAAAATTCATTCTTTTTCTAAATACACGGGCAAACCCTTTACTTATTTATTTTAAAACATATTTAAATAATTTAAATTATTAAATTTTGAAACCTCAATTTTCAAAAATATCACGGAAATTTACCTTTTTAAACTAAATATATGTTACATTTTTTTATTTTTCCATACTAAAACTCGTCATTTTCCAAAAATATAACGAGCAAACCTTTACTTATTTATTTTAAAATCTGTTTTAATATTTTTAATTAATTAAAAGTGTTTAGCTATTTTAACATGTCTACTTATTATTTTAACAAATACAATTAAAAAAATAAAAAAATAATAACAATTAACAATCTGTGCATGTCACGGGTTTTAAGCTAGTATATATATGCTATTGCTCCATGAATAACACTCTTCTATAAAAAAAACAATAAAAAACACCATAGAATCTTACATAAATTGCATGTTGATTCTAATTTTCTCATCAAAAAAGGTTTATTACGAATAAAAATAGAATCTAACAAAAAATTAGAATCAAATAAAACATGATTACATGTAATTTCATTGTGATAAATATATATACAAGATTCTGGATTCTATACTGGATTATATGTAATGTTTAATTTTTAAATTTAGATGAGATTCTACGTTAAATTCGATATGTTAGGCTTAATTGTTGTTCAATTTTATGATTCTAATTTTAAAAAATCAATTTTTATGAAAAATAAAGTGTTTTTGATGATGTTCTTTTTTGTTCTTTATATAAGGTTTTCTTGCTAGAGTACAACTATATATATATATATATATATATATATATATACAAGTGATCAAATATAATTTGCTATGATATATTTATTTATAACCTTTATTAATAAGCCAAACCGTTTTTAATGGTACTTTTGTACCAAATTTGGTTCTATCATTTTTTTTTGGTTTCACCCCTAAATCCTATCTCAAATAGAACTAAAATCCTATTTCACATCAAATTCTTATCTCACAACTAAAGTCCTATCTCAAATAAAACTAAAGTCCTATCTCACACAAAATTTAATATTATTTTAAATATAAAATATAACATTTGTTAATAAGTGAAACCCACTTTCAATGCTACTTTTGTACCAAATGTGTTTCAAATTTTTTTTTTCTTGATTTCACACCTAAAGTCTTATTTCAAATAGAACTAAAGTCCTATCTCACATAAATCATACTCCCTCCGTCCCTCTAATTTCTTTACAGTTTTTTACATTGCTTGACACACATTTTAATGATCGTATAAAGTATAGCTTTATAACGATACTTCGGTAGTTATTTGTTTTGCATATTTCTTTGTTTTCTTAAAGTTAATTATTTTACATATTTCTTTGTTTTAATTATCAAAATTTTTCTTATATTTCTTTATATCTCACATAGAACTCTATGTTATTTTTTTTAAAAGAATAATAATCTAAAATACATTATAAGCAGAACCCCTTTATATTTTATTTCTATTTTAATTTTTTAAAAAAGTACATAATAAAACCCCCTCTTTAACGGTATTTTGTATCAAATTTGGTTCGCTCATTTTTTTTGGTTTCACCCCTAAAATTTTATCTCACCTATAATTCTATGTTGTTTTTTCTATAAATTCTATTATAATTGTATTTTTTTATTTGTAATTATTTTATTACAATTTAAAACTAAAAAAGACAACGATAAATAATATTATGAATTCTATTATACTTCTTATATTTGTAATTCTTTTATTAAAACTTACAATAAAAAAAGACCACGATACAAAATAATAAAATTATGAATGCTATTATAATTGTAATTCTTTTGTTTGAAGTCTTTTTAATACAACTTAGAATATAAAAAGAGTACGATTAATTCACCAAAAAATTTATCAACGTGAACGTGCTTTCATGCATTTTTCTAGACAATCTAAATTTGTTTGAATGATCGTATTATTCTTGAAGTTTCTATCTTAAAATTCAGTTATTAATTCCATAGAAAAAATATAATATAATTGTAAAAAAAAATAAGTCGAGATTTTAATATTACTATTAATACTCACTAAAACAAACTAGGCCATTTGCGACGAAAATTTTACACTGAAATCGTCGTAATTGGTCCAACTACGATGAAAACATTTCGTCATTTTTGCTCAAGTCTTAAGTTCGCATTTTAGTCACAAGTACACATTTCGTCAAAAATACAAATTTCGTCATAAATACAAAGTTTGTCACAAGTTCAAATTTTGTCATAAGTTACAATGCGGGACACCATTCTGAAATAAATATTAAACAAACTTACGATAGTACTGTCCGTCCTAAGTTCATAATTTAAGACAATTTTTCTGTCATAAGTTTTCAGTTAGGACCCACCTGTTATCCACAATTAAATTTGGAAAAATAAATAATAAATAAGTTTTTATGAACAAGCGTCACAAGTTACCCAGAAATTCTGTGCTAAGTTGGACCGCCAGAAGCGGCATTCTACTACTGCTTTTTCAGGTTTCCCGCCATTTTTGGCTTCTAAATTAAATCCTAAACCTTTCCAATTACATATTTCAATCTACATACAATCTTAAGGCAATCCAACACCAAAATCAAATAACAAAATTTTGTAACAAGCAAAAGTTTAAACCATCCTACATAAATTGTTAATCATCTTACAAAATTCTACGAGGCAAATTTAGTTTACAACATCACTTAAGATTATCTTACAAACATTCAAAATCGAAATTAAATTCATAGAAAATAATACCCAAACCCTAATTCTAGGACAACCATGACAGACGTGAGGCATATCACTCATATATGATCTTCAACGGATTTGGTACTCTTAACATTATCCGTGTTGTCACCAATATCATCATTGTCATAGGCGGTGGCCTTTTCCTACAACATACATACAAACAATTAGCTATAAAAATTTAAACGGTAAGTGTTACTATATATTTAAAAAATAGTTACTGATTTACTTTATCTTTCATTAGTTTTTCTTGTAAAAAGACTTGGTACTGATGATTACAAACAAGGAAATGAATACTTTATTTTCTAATTACCATACTGCAATTCGGCTTTTCATGAGATTTCGTCGTAAGTATTTTGTTGTAAATGGTCAAATTTACGATGAATTTGTAATTCCGTCATAAGTTCGGCGGGCCAGCAATTCTATCGTAAGTTTTTTTTATCTTGAATGGTCAGATTTACGATGAATTTTTAATTCCGTTATAAGTTTGGCACGCCCAGCAGTTTCGTCATAAATTTTGGTCGTAACTGATCAGATTTGTTGTAGTGACTATTTTACAAAAATAGTACAAATTTTAAAATCCATCAATTTAACAAATTTAGAAAATATCAATTAATTTAATAAATTATCTCGACCCGTGCTTGGCACGAATTATCATCTAGTATATATAATTCCACCAAAGCCGGATCTATAAATTACTAAAACTGACAAGATCCTAGAAATATCCGTTCAGCTAAATTTAGTACATGTACTGTTTTTAACTACTCCCTCCGCCCCCTCAATTCTTTACATTGAGGGAACGACACGGAGGTTAAGAAAAAAATATAAATTAATAGGAAAAAGTAAGAAAAATGAGTAAAGTGGTGGGACCAATATAAATTGGGTATAAAGTAGGTATAGTGGAGAAAAATAGTGAATGTGATTGAATTTTATATTATAAAATATTACTATTTTTGGTACGTAAAGAAATGAGAGGGACGTACCAAAAAGAAAAATGTAAATAAATGAGAGTGACATATGGAGTATAATTCTAGTAGAGCGACTGTTTCTGTTCTCTGGTACTTAAGTTGAATTTGATTGTTAAGACAGATCCTTAATTACATCTCTTCTAAATGCAGTTTAATGAGTCGTATATTTTTTAAAACAAACTTAGAGGTTGTTTGGATAAATTTAAAATTATTGCTTATAACATAAAATTGTTTAAAGTGATAAGTGAAAAATAAAAATAATTCGTTTAGGTAATTTTGTATTATGGCTAACTTATGGGTTATTAAAAACATTAAAATGAAAATAAAATTAATAAATAGTACATTTGAATGATAATATTAACTTTTATTAAATAAAATTACAAAAATAAAATAAGTTGTTCAAAAAAATACCTCCTACGAAGACTTTAAGCTGTTTCTTTAATTTTAAGTCATTTTTAAATTTATTACACAAATAGATATTTTTCAACTTAAAATAAAAAATCACTTTAAAACCCTGATTGCCAAACAGACTTTTAAATTTGTCAGGCACCAGGTTGTAAGCTCAAATTGAAGTCGGTATTCAATCTGATGTTGTTTACGTACTCGTCGAAAAGAAGGCAAAAGGACAACATTTGAGTTGTTGATTTTCTTGTTTTCAGATAACTGAGGCGCCTAATTCCTTTTTTCTTCATATAGTTGACAATAACAAAACGTTAGTACTGTATCTGTCCATCTCATTTTTTTACATTTTTTTTAGATGTTCCTCTTAATTTTTTATATTCCAATTTTTTTCTAAAATATTAAAGTTTTATAATATAAAAATTAACTGCATTCACTACTTTCCCTCACTATCTCCTCTCTATACATTAAATATTGATTGATCCCACTACTTTACTCCCTTTTCTTATTTTTATTCACTAAATTACACTTTTTCTTAAGCTCCGTGCCCAACCTCAATATAAAGAATTGAGTGGGAGGGAGTGAGTGAGTATCAATGCTCTATATTCTAGTAAATCCACTAGGAACCTTCTCAGTTTTAAAGACATTCGTCTTAATGGCTTTCACGTAGAAACTACTAGTGAGAATGAAAAAGAATATCTCCTTATCACTTCAACTACATCAGGCCATAAGAATATCTTAGAAAAATTACAATCAATCTCTTATGGATTATATGCTACCCAAATTAGAGTCATCGAGTCTCACATTATCATCATTCCCAAAGTCATAGACCCAAAATCACTCATCCTTTGGCATGAAAGACTTGGTCATCCAGGAGTATCAATGATGCGTCATATAATAGAAAATTCTACAGGACATCCTCTTAAGAATCAAAAGGTTATACCACGTGATGAACTTCCTTGCTCAGCATGTTCTCTAGGAAAACTAATTGTCCGACCATCTCCAGTTAAACTTCAAACCGAGTCTCTGAATTTCTTAGAAAGAATTCAGGGTGACATTTGTGGCCCTATTCATCCACCGTCAGGTCCATTCAGATATTTCATGGTTCTAATAGATGCATCAACTAGATGGTCTCATGTATGTCTACTCTCTACACGAAATACAGCCTTTGCCAAGCTACTTGCTCAAATAATCAAATTGCGAGCCCAATTTCCTGACCATCCCATTAAATCAATTCGACTAGATAATGCTGCTGAATTTACATCTGCAACTTTCAATGATTATTGTATGTCAGTAGGGATCTCAGTCGAACACCCTGTAGCTCACGTACACACACAAAATGGTTTAGCAGAGTCCTTAATTGAAAGACTTCAACTAATTGCACGTCCCTTACTTCTAAGGGCAAAATTACCTGCATCTGTTTGGGGTCACGCAATCCTTCATGTTGAAAGTATAATTAGGATAAGGCCATCTGCTTACCACAAACAATCCCCTCAACAATTAATTCTTGGTCAAATTCCTGATATCTCACACTTTAAGATTTTTGGTAGTGCTTTATATGTTCCTATTGCACCTCCACAGAGATCTAAAATGGGACCGCAAAGAAGAATAGGCATATATGTTGGTTTTGACTCAGCATCTATCGTTAGATATCTTGAACCATTAACTAGTGATGTCTTTACTGCTCGATATGCTGATTGTCATTTTGATGAGTTTGTGTTTCCTCCATTAGGGGGAGATAATGTTTTACATAAATTAAATACTGAACTATCCTGGAATACATCAGGATTAAATGCTATTGATCCACGTACTAAACAATGTGAATATGAGGTTCTAAGAATTATTCATATGCAAAATATTGTTAATCAAATGCTAGATGCTTTTAATGATTCTAGACATATTATAAAATCACATATACCTGCTGTTAACGCTCCGGAAAGGGTTGAAATCCCTGTTCATAAATCAATTCCTGAAGAATTGGTTGGTAATTCAAAACCACGCCAGAAGCGTGGAAGACCTATTGGTGCAAAAGATGTTGTACCACGAAAACGGAAATTGACTGGACCTGCCCCTGATGTGGCAATTGTTCCAGAAAATACCCCACAAGTGGTATCACCTCTGGAAGAGGTTCTAGCCCCTGAAGTGGTCATGACAAAACCACCAGAAGTGGTATTGCCTCTAGAAGAGGATATTTCCCCTGAAGTGGCACATGCTTCAGTAGAAGCAAAGGTACCTGATAATTATGAGATCTCAATGAATTATGTACATAACGAAAAATTATTGGATCGTTGGAGTACTGATATTGATGACGTATATGCTTTTTCCGTGGCATGTGATGTTATTATGAACTCCGATCCTGAACCACAAAGTGTGGAAGAATGTCAACAAAGAGCTGATTGGTCAAAATGGAAAATTGCAATCCAGGAAGAATTGCAATCCTTGCGCAAGAGAAATGTATTTGGACCTGCTGTCCGAACACCAGCTGGTGTAGTCCCCGTCGGGAATAGATGGGTATTTGTACGAAAGCGAAATGAGAGAAATGAAATTGTGAAATATAAGGCCCGACTGGTAGCCCATGGATTCTCTCAAAGGCCTGGATTTGATTACCAGGAAACTTACTCTCCTGCGATGGATGGAGTCACTTTTCGTTTTCTGATGGGTATGGCTTGTATGGAAAGATTGGAAACACGCCTTATGGACGTTGTGACAGCCTACCTTTACGGATCACTTGATAGTGATATTTATATGAAAATCCCTGAAGGATTAAAGTTAGAGGAAACTAAGCCTCATCATTTATACTCAGTTAAATTACAACGATCATTATATGGTTTGAAACAATCTGGCCGTATGTGGTACAACAGGCTTAGTGAGTATTTATTGAATGATGGATATGTAAATGATCAAGTGTGTCTATGTGTATTTATTAAAAGGGCGCAAACTGGTTTTGTTATTATTGCTGTATATGTGGATGATTTGAATATTGTAGGTACTTCTGAAGATATTACCAATGCTGCTAATTATTTGAAAAACGAGTTTGAGATGAAAGATCTTGGAAAGACACGATTTTGTTTAGGTATACAGGTGGAACACTTATCTACAGGAATAGTTATTCATCAATCAACCTACACGGAAAAGGTTCTTGATAGGTTCTACATGGACTTATCTACATGGAATATTTATTTATCCACTAACTACACCAATGGTTGTTCGATCACTCGAAGTTGAGAAGGATCCATTCCGTCCTAGAAAAGAAGATGAAGATGCACTGGGGCCTGAAGTTCCATATCTTAGTGCAATTGGAGCTCTCATGTATCTTGCAAACAACCCACGACCTGATATTGCATTTGCTGTTAATCTACTGGCAAGATTCAGTTCTGATCCAACTAAAAGACATTGGGATGGAATCAAACATATATTCAGATATCTTCGTGGAACAATTGATCTTGGGCTATTCTTTCCGAATGATTCAAAATCGCAGCTGGTTGGATATGCGGATGCAGGGTATATGTCAGACCCTCATTTTGGACGATCTCAAACAGGTTATCTATTTACATATTGTGGTACTACTATCTCTTAGAAGTCTACAAAACAGACTATGGCGGCGACTTCATCTAATCACGCAGAGTTACTTGCAATCCATGAAGCAAGCAGGGAATGTATTTGGTTACGATCAGTCATTCAACATATTCGAAAATCATGCGGTTTATCAAGTATCTCAAACAGTCCTACAGTTATATTTGAAGATAACTCAGCTTGTATTAAGCAGTTAAAGGAAGGTTACATCAAAGGGGCTCGAACAAAACACATCTTACCAAAATTCTTCTACACTCATGAACTACAAGAGAATGGCGACATTGATGTACAACAAATTCACTCATGCGATAATCTGGCAGATTTGCTTAGAAAGTCACTACCTACATCAACGTTTGAGAAATTGCGAAGTACTATTGGTATGCGAAGATTGAGATCCTTGCAGTGACAAAATGACAAATTGTGAGACGTTTTATTCAGGGGGAGGCTGTACTCTTTTTCCTTCGTCAAGGTTTTTATCCCACTGGGTTTTTTTCTTGCAAGGTTTTAACGAGGCAGTTAATCCTTGATATAACTCAAATTTGACAATCAAGGGGGAGTGTTGTAATCTGAACTTGAAGTGATTGCCAAATTGGCACAAATCTTTGTGCATCTAGATGAAGAAAAGCTGTGCTACACTTACCAATACACGGAGGAAGAAAAATAGTGTTAATTCATAAATGATGAACCATGCAAATTAAGATTTACATCATGCACTCATATTTAAGTAGTGGTCTAATCTACCCTATAAATAGTGGCATTGGTATTGATTGATGGACACTACAGAAAATAATAATACTAGCATCTCTCTTTTCCGCATCCATTCTACTATTAGATTTTGTTAGTTTCATGTCATAAATTATTATAATATTATAACACATACATTTATGTCAGTGTTTTTTTTCTCTGTGAAGCATTTACATCGACATAAAGACGTTCGGTCTAGACTACAAACTTACTTAGCTAGCACACTAGCACGTTGATAATTTAGTTGTAAAATACAAAACTTTAGTTGTTAGATTGACAAGGATTCATGCATTAATATGAGCTGCAGATACTTGGTAAATGTAATGAAGTGTTGTCTGTGAGAATGTGACGTCCTTATCCTAAACTTAATATATTTTAATGTTTTATTGTAGAAAGCAAGGAAATCCTAAACTTGGAAGGATTGGAAAATAAAAATCTTAATTTTGAGATTTATTAGAAGAAAATTCGGATTTGTTAGGCTATACACGCATAATTCACTGTTTGGGTCATATCTTGAGTTCTAGAAGTCAGAATTGGACGATTTAACAGCCCACATGAAGATAACGGAATTATCTTTCATTCTAAAGTGGTCCAAATATCAAATTAAAGCAGTAACGTCCCAGAATTACTGAAGAAAGTCAGCTACGAATTTTACTTGTAGAAGAACATCAGTTTAGGAAACATACTTGTATTTTTCTCAAGTCATTAAAATATTATTATGATATATAGATAGACATGAGATAATAGATACATAAATACATACATACATACATACATACATACATACATACATACATACATAACGAATGATATAATTTTCTTCTAGAGAAGAAGATTGAAGGTTTTATTCTCTGTTCTAAATATTATTATGTGTTCTTATAATATTATGTGTTTTGTTAGTTTAATTATGAGTGAGTAGATTTTTAATCTAGGGTTAAGTTGAACCCTAGTTATGATTGATGTATGATTTTCCATGACCCCCAATTTAGTTATGTTATATGCTCTTTCTTATTAAGTTGTGCTTAATTAACAATAACATGTCAGACATGATTATCCAATAAGGACACGAACTTCTCCATGAAAATGGGTAGAACGGATTGTTAGGAAGTTAATATGATGTGTTTAATGTATCTAAATTGCATGATACCATGAAAATAGACTTGAGTGTATTTTAGAGAAACCATTAATACTCGAAAGAGGTTATTGGTTTTTTACAGGGTGCATCTTTCGTCTTGAGTACTGTATTATTAACTGGGGTGAAAAATCATAATTGCATTGATTCATGCTAGTGGGTATACTTAATTCTAGATGTTTTTAGTTAATTGATTAATACCACATATTGCTTTAGTATACTATTTAGCTTAATATTCTCTACTAATACGTTTGTCTCTGTGGGATTGACTCTGATTTATCCTACTACATATTTAAAAGAATTTATTAGATATTATTATTTAATAGTCACGCAACAATCTTGTCAAATTTTTGGGGTCTAGCGGGCGGGAAAATGTGCCCTACAATTAATTTATTGATGAACATTTATATATATAACTCCAACAAAGCCGGATCTATAAATTACTAAATTGACAAGATCCTAGAAATATCTGTTCAGCTAATTTTAGTACATGTACTGTTTTTAACTATAATTCTAGTAGAGCGACTGGTTTCTGTTCCCTGGTGTTGTAAGGGGAATTTCGTACAACAGTGTGTTGGAGGTTTATTGAAAGTGGTGGCTGGACTTGTATGATGACTCCTCAGAAAATTGAATAGAGAATGGGTTCTTTCTCTTTCTCTTGCTCTTTGCCGAGTGTCAATTGTCACTACAAAAAAATGTTCAATAGACATCACACATTAGACATCGGTTACTAATATCACTGATGTTAAAAAATATAATAACATCACCCCGCGTTAAACTGATGTCTTTGTTGTTTGAAGACATCGCTTATTTTAGAACCGATGTCTAAAGTTCGACTAAAAAAATTCAACGCGTCCCTTTGGTAAAATTTTTGCAATTCCCCGCTTTACACCAATTATTTCCCCCCTTTATACCAATTATTTCCCCCCTCTTGCCAAATACTTTTCCCCCGACTCTCTCTCTCGTCTCTCACCTCATTAAATCTCTTTCTCTCTCTCTCTCTCTCTCTCTCTCTCTCTCTCTCTCTCTCTCTCTCTCTCTCTCTCTCGTCTCCACCGCCACTCACCTCCACCACCATTCACCTCCGTCCTGCTCTACTTCGTTCAATTCAATTCACTCGGATCTCAATTCGGATCTATTAATCTTCATCTCGTAATCTTCGAATTCAATTCGTTGCAATTGTTAGTTTATTTATTTACTCGCATTTGTGTGTTTATTAGATCTCGTACGATTTTAATAGATGATATGTTGTGTTAAATTGTTATTTACTTGATTTGTGTTTAAATATGTGTATAGCTGGAGAACAGGAGTAAAGAAGGTTTTAAGGAGTAAAGAAGGTTTTAAGAGGAACTTGGTTGTGGACAGAATAAGGTGGATGCTTTTTTTATCCTTCTTGAAGCAGATGGAGATGCCTTTTCGTTCCAGCTTGCCCTGTCTTTTCTTGTCCGATCCTGGTGGTTCTTCTGCTCAGGTTTCTTTGTTGATTTTGCTATGTTTACGTTTACAGGTTTCTTTGTTGATTTTGCTATGTTTACGTTTATGAGTCTTGCTTGCTTGAGGTGATTATTAGCTTATAAATCTCATGATTAATTCTTGCTTTCTCAAATGAATCCTATATGACATGAATGTTTCTCAAGAGCCATCACAGACAACCGATTCAAAAACAAATTCGGCCCATCAATGGTTGAGCCCATAATTTTTGATCCATTTTTTCTTTAATGACCAAACTGGTTCTGTTCCATAATCTATTCGATCTCGACACTAAAATAATAAACATATTGAATTTTAATGTCAAATTTCAATACTAAAATTCAAATTTACAAATCCATCTTCTAACCAAAATATTTAGATTTTAGTCTCTGTAAATATTTTAAAATAAATTGGTTAATAAAAAAATACTTCAAACTACTAGATTATTTAATTTATGTAAAAGAGAGGTCAATTAAATTTAGGATCAACGTTTCTAAAGCGAGTGTTACAATAATCAAGTTCAACTTAGCCAAGTGAAATGACGAGTTAGAAGGTCTGTTTCCTATATCTTGTTAAGTTGATATTATAAAGCATGTTGAGGGCTTATGGCAATGCATAGAATCCTGATTGTAAGTTCTAATAATATATTTGACATTTTCAAGATTTTTTTTTTGCCCAGGTACTTGATAAGAAGGTTGAATTTGAGTATTGGCTGGAACCCCACATTGAAATTGTCAAGACAATGAGTTACCTATATAAAAACAATATAATGCTCTGAATACTCACTGAAGGTGGTTTGGCAATTAAAGGACCAGATTTTCGTAACAAAAGTCCAGATGAATTGAAGGCAATAGTACCATATATTCAGGTGGTCAATTGATTGCATTAGTATTTTTTAATCTATCCAAAGATGCAGTTGATTTGAATATACATATGTATAGGTAATGGCTCGATCTTTGCCTTTGGACAAGCACAAGCTGGTAACAAATTTGAGGAGCATGCATAAAGAGGTGGTTGCAGTAACTGGTGATGGAACAAATGATGCTCCTGCTTTGCACGAAGCAGACATTGGACTTGCTACGGGTATAGCTAGAACAGAGGTTTGTTTTTCTTATCTACTATGCAGATTCTTTTCTCTGCTCATATAGAAAATGATCCTGTATACCTTTTCTCCAGCCTAACACTTACTCAGCAAGTACTCCGTTTTTATATATTTTATTGCTTTCAATGTAAGAACTCTTGACCTTATCATTAGACATTTAGTAGTAAGGTATTTACCAAATGGTCCTTCTGTTCGTGTTAAGTAATCAAGTCAAAAGTTTTTAATGTTTTAGTGAAGGTAGCGCAGCGCAGAATTTTCTGTGCATCACAAGTTTAAGAAATTGGTTTGCTAAGTTATATGATTAATTTTGCTCTGAAAATTTTATGGGAAATTGGCCTGATAGTTGAGATGAAATCTGGAAATTCTAACCTTCAAAGGATTATATTCCAATTTATTAAAAAATGGTTGAGTGTAGTGCGCACAGTTACATTTTATATTTCAGTTTTGTAATTCCTGTTTTGTATATCGATTTTGAAGAGGTTAAACGCAAAATTACAAGTTGGTCAAAGAGTGGAAATTGTAGGTATATACCTGGTTAAGGTTTCTCTGAAATTGCATGATAATTAAATATACGTATAGGGAGTTATTAGCTCTAAACTGAATGTTAACGCAGCAGAATTTTGTGTTGGACAGGTGTATATTGTTTTTGCTAAGTTAGACATATGTAATACTGTAATCATTCCTTGTAGATGATGAAAACTCTGTCACAACAAGAGGAACATTGTGCAAGTAAAGAACACAACTCTTCGAAAAGGAAACACACGTAAGTCTAGTAACCGCATAAATTGGGTTCCGAATATCTTTAATCGAAATTTGTGAATGAAATTACTCCCACTGGTCTGTTATTAGTGCTTTATTGAAGTTTCGAAATGGTTTGTCCAGAAATGCTTAAATTCATTTTTACTAAAGTATTATTTATCTTAATTTTTATTGTTGAATCCGTGCAGTATCAATGCTTTAAGGACAATAGCAGAAAAAAATAGTCAGTGACTTGGGAGAAAAATATAACATATGTCTGTTACATATACATTAGTATTATTATTATAGTGCTCTTCCCTATATCAGCACTCTGTCAATACTGTATTACATCTGGTTCTCATAATGGACATGATATATTAAAGCATATTAGTCCTTGGACTTAATTAAGTTTTATTAAGTACAAGATACGAGAACAGATGGGTATTTGTGTACTTTAATTTTGTTTTACGGGTGGTACCATCAGGAGTTTATTTGTTTTTCTTTGGTGATAGAAGATGCAGAAAAGGTTTTATGGGGGATACGTATGACAATGCATCAGATGGTGTCAAAGTAGTACCAAGATTTTGCATTCAAGATTTGGTTAGCTAACTGACAACAAGGAGCGGCATCGCCGTGTCAAGAATAGTATGAAGCATTTTAGCAATAGCATTCAGTCCAAGTCACTTAATCAATTGGTTGGTTGCTTGTAATGGTGAATTAGTTGTTTGGATGAATTGGTTGGTTGCTGGTAATGGATGTTAGTAGTTTGTAATGGAATGATGGATTGGTTTTCTAATTCTTGGCATGTTCATTTTATAATGTAACCTATTGTTGTATGGATGTAACAACTTCTTGTTAAAAAAAACCGTTGTCCAAATACATTACTTCAATACAAGCATATGAAACCATTGTGGTAAAGACATCAGACAACAGATACTTAATTTCAAACCACTGTCCATAGAGATTTTTTACAAGCAATATACTAATAAAAACCGTTGTTGTTTTAAAAATAATACAACGTATTTTATGCTAAACCATTGTCGTAAACACTTCAGACAACAGTTTTTTGTCCAATACCGTTGTCTATCAAAATCAGAAACAAGTGTTTTAGAAACAAAAACTGTTGTGGTTCTGCTAATGTTCAAACATGTTTATCTTTTTAAACCATTGCCTAACAGCTTTCAGACAACAGGTATTTAAAGAAAACAATTGTGCAAGTCAAGAATAGACAACAGTTTTTAGAAAGGAAACCATTGTGTTAAACTATTAAGACAATGGGGTTGTTCTACTAAAACCGTCGTAAATATTTAGATCACACAACACTCTTTTGGAAAATAAAGCCTTGTCTGAAAATTAAAATAACAACATTTTCTAGTTAATAAACAATTGTTGATTTATTTGTCAGACAATGGTTTCTACAACAACCGTTGTTGTTCACGCGTTTCAGACAACGTTTTCTAAGACCAAAACCGCTGTCTGTAGGGAATCAGACAACGGACGCGTCCGTTGTCTGAGCTGCGTAACAGACGGCATCTCAATAGACAACGGTTTTCTAGGGCATCAGACAACGGGCAAAAAGCCTTGTCTGATTCAATTATTCTTGTAGTGCTATTTTGTTTTGGACACCAATTTTGGAAGCTTTAAGAATGGTATTAGTGGTAGAGTAAAGATTAAAAATGTTCATTTACATCTATTCTAAAAGTCGGTAAGTTTGGGTGATTGTTTCACTTGAACTTTATGAGTTATGAATTAAATGGTGAATATAGCTCTGAAATTCTGGTACTTTTCAGAATTAATAGATTGTCTTGCAGCGGCCTTTTGATGGTCTTAGTGGCAAAATTTGTGAAGATTAAAAGAATAGAAGTCATAGGTATGAGCGTTAAGAACGTGCCCGCAAAATTTCAGCAGTATTAGACTTGTAAAATCTGAATTGAAGCCGAAGTAGTAGGACCGATCACGCCTGCATTTCTGCAGAAAATAGAGGTGACTTGAAATAAATGTTGTGGATTGTGTATTGCTGATTTTAAGATGAATTTTTGATATGTTATAACTAGGAGTGTCTATTTTACTCTGGAAAAAGAACGAGTTGATTTTATTAAACCCATTGGGAGATTTGAATTGTTTATTACAAGGTCATAAAGCTGTTAAAATTAAAAATAGAAAAATGAAACATATGTTATTTCTGTATACATATTATATTGAAATCAATGTATCTAACTATGTGCTTATCATACCCATCAATGACTCCCTCCAAAAGAGAACATAAGTTCTTGAAATGATATACGAATTTTCAGAGTGATTGCTAGACTTGTTGCTGAAATCAATGTATCTAACTATGTCATATTGTCATTGACCCTGCAGGTTGTTTTGTGGAGAAACATAGCAGGTCAAAGTATTTACCAAATGGTCCTTCTGTTCGTGTTCAATTTTGCAGGGAAGCAAATTCTGGGACTGAACGGTTCAGATGCTACCATAATTCTCAATACCTTCATATTCAATACTTTTGTAGGAGACACAAAAGTTTAAGAGGTGGTGGATGTAGGAGGTGTACATGGTACAACTTTAAATTTTAGTAGAGGCTAATTTGTAGCTGTATGTTTACCTTTTTTTTTACCTTTACCCACATATCTAATTTGTAGTTACAATTTTTTTTTTAAATTTGGGTGTATTTTCAGAATGATGTAATATAAATGGTTGCATATATATAGTGAATGGTCCAGTTTTTATTTTTTTTACGCTTGGATAGATAACAGTTTATTTAATATAAGCTCTGAAACTAATATCTAATGGTAACAAATACATCAAAATTTTAATAAATACTGATGTGTAAAATCTAAATATACATCAATTTTATTGTGGAAAAACTGATGTCTAACATAAAGATATACATCACATTTTTCTGTAAATACTGATGTTTATAAGTTCATTAGACATCAGTATAGGATGATGTCTAAGATGACAATAGACATCAATTTATTTGCTAGAAAATTGATGTCTTAGAGCTAAATAGACATCGGTTTCTGACCGATGTCTAAGATAGACATCACCGACTAAGACATCGGTTGGCAAACAACATAGACATCGGCCAGAAACCGATGTCTATTGACCCTTTTCTTGTAGTGTGTATATCATACAAGGTGCCTACGTACCCCTTATACAGGGATCAAGCCTCACGTAGTTCTTGGAAAACAAGTCATTAGATAAGCCCATTCAGTCCAAGCCCATATATAGTCAACGTTTATCCATCCAATGTTCCCATAAATATTTCAAGGACTATCAATCCACCTCATGTTCTCATAAATAGTTCAAGGATTATCAATCCACCTCATGTTTCCATAAATAGTCCGGTCTTCACACGTTTTCCTACAATCTCGCGGCATCTCCGCATTTCTTTCCATGATTGTAAGTCTGTCCCGTGTCAACCAAGAAACATTAATTCCATAAATAGGAATTTCCATATTTTGGGCTTCACCCATGGTTCGAGCTGGCCAGGCTCGCACCGCACAAATCAACATATAAAAACTATATATTACCTTTCCATAGTTTAAGTGGTGCGAGCTCACCTGTGTTCAATCATTCTCATTTCTGATAAGTAGTGTGAGCCCATTATTTCATAATGGTGAGAACCCATAAGCTTATGGTGAGAGCCCATAAGATTATAATGAGAGCCCTTTAAATTACGGTGCGAGCTCAATCATGATGAGAGCCCAACTCATAATAAGATCTTCATTCGAGCCCTCATTAAGGTGAGAACTCATAAGGAGAGGGGCTCAACATACATTAAGCGAAGCGAGCCCACTATACTTGGAGGATATTAGCTCAATACAAACCATGGTGCGGGCTAAAACCCAGTTCACACCAACCTTTCCAAAATGTAATTCATTTCCTAGGCCCAAATCATTTGGGGACCTGTCTAGGGCCCATTATCAAAAATCTAGTATAACAACTACCCCCCAAAATTCCTTAGTAATCTCACATAAGGAATTTTCAGTTGCCTCCAATAATACGATGCGAGCCCGATTCCCAGCTCGCATAACATCCAGTTCGCTCACTACTGTTAGACGTGTGTTCATTCGTTTACAGCTGTCCAAGGAAAGATTTTCCGTCCATTCATATGCAGACACGTGTCCCCATTTTCTCTTTCCTCCCCTCTATAAATACCCCAACATTTCCTTTCATAAAATCATTTTATCAAAAACAGTAACAAAACTCTGCCCATTTTTGCTCAAGGATCAAACACAACGAGAATTATTATTACTTCCCGGCGATCATCCGCAACTTCATCAAGTTCTTCAAGTTCATCTTCTAATCCTTCACAAAGTAAGCATTTCAATCTCAAAAAATCTTCTTCCATATATGTTTTTATGTTTCTGCAATTTATTTGTTCGAACTAAATAAAGTTGCGAACCGAGTTCCCTCATCGAGGCGAACTCATCCCACGATTCGAGCTGAACCTGGGTTTGAAAATAAGATCTGTGCTCGCATAGTAATCTTATTTGCACGTGCGAGGTGAGGACACTTAGCATTTTTTACTTCCTTCTCTTATTTTAGGGGCACACACTAATTTTCACCATCCTTTTCAGATGTCGAGTGCGACCCCATCGATGTCTGCCAGTTCGCTTGATAAAACACCGAGCCCGGCTCGTTCTTCTGCTACTCCGTCTCCATTGAATCAATACCCTCCTGAACTTAGAGGTTCTAAGGAATTCCAACGGGAACTGACATCCATCTCGGGTCGTCTAAGCCAACCCATTTCCCCAAATTCGGCCATTACTCCTGAAGGGGCAGCTAACATAGCCACTGGATCTAGCTCGCTTG
Source organism: Heracleum sosnowskyi (assembly GCA_030848705.1). Lineage (NCBI taxonomy): Eukaryota > Viridiplantae > Streptophyta > Magnoliopsida > Apiales > Apiaceae > Heracleum > Heracleum sosnowskyi. Next base: position 115,604,189 of record CM061242.1, on the reverse strand, counting down.
GACTCCAACTTGATCCAAACTCCGCCCCAGAAAACTATACCAGGGAGAAGGACCTGTATTCCTGGAGGGACAAGAAGACAGGGCCAAGTATTTCCAGCTCGCTTGGCCTTGAAGATTTATTCAATCGCCCAATACAACCTATGAGCGACGAGGAGGCCAATGTCCGTATTAATCAATTGCTTCAAGAAAGAGAGGCGAAGCTTCACCTCGCACCGTCTTCTGCCAATCACCCTATTGATATTTCAGAGTCATCCACGGACAGTTCCTTAGGGAGTACATTCTATGAAAAATGTGAGGGGAAAGCAATAGCCCATACCCAATCTCCTCAAGATGAGCTCGAACAAAATGATGAAGATGACGACACCAGTTCGCACTGGTCGTATGACAGTCCTGCTAGCGAGGAGATAGCAGATGTATCAAAAGAGGTGGATTTCTGCAATTATGCTTACATCCCCGAGCCGTCTCCTGTGCCTTATGAACCCATCCAACAACCCGAGCTCGAGGGAGAAGTGTTTCTTAAAAAACACTTAATTCCAGATGGCGATGAGAGCTCATCATCTGTTCATGAGAGTGGAAAAATTCTAGCTTGTCGAGACATGTCCACCTCTTTGACTGAGGATACCTTACGTGACCTCGTGGAGCAGTTCAGGCCAGAAGGTCGCATAATCCTCCCCGCACCGCACATAAGATGCTATCAATTTAATCATCCAGAAAATGGAGGACGGGCTCCTCGCATGGTTCTCTCATCTTTCCTGTTAAAGCTGGGTATTAATGCGCCCCTTCATCCCTTCATTCAAGAAATCCTGGAGTACTATGGGCTCGCACCGTTACAAATCAATCCCAATGGCTATAGGTCTGCAATAGATTTATACATTCTTTATAAAAAACAAGGTTACCCTACTCTCACCGCTAGGCAACTCGGGTATTTCTTGAATTTGAAGCACTCGGCCGAATTTGGCTACTTCTATCTCTCCGTTTGGCCTTATTACAATAAGAAGAAACTAATTTTTGGGGGTCCAAGCAACTCGGGTAGATGGAAGGACCCCTTCTTTTACGTTCATGAAGTTCCCCGAGTTCAAACTCACTTCTACTACGACCCCGGTAAGCAATTCGTTTGAACTCGCATCGTTTCTTTCACTTCGCACCGCACGTTTTTGCTCCGCATCGTTTCTTATGTTTTGTCTTTATTTATTCAGAACCTCCTATGAGAACACCTTTACAAGGTCAAGAGAAGATTAACGCCGATAACCTTCTAAACATCCCTGTCTCAGAACGAAACATTAGAAAACTGATCACAACTGCCAACCTCGTTGAGTACGGCTTCTTAAAAGAGGGAACTAGATTAACTCCTACCAAGAAATCTAGGAGAAAAAGAAAAGGTAAGTTTTTACTCGATGCGAGCCTTCAGCTCGCACCGTTATCTCGTATGTCATTTTATTCTTGTACTTTTATTTAACATGTGTATTGACTAACTCTTTTGTCTTCGTTTTATTTCAGAAATGGCAATCTCCCCTCCTCCATTCTTAGCCGAGCAAGATGCTCCGGTTCGAACCGTTCCTTCTGCCAGACAAACCAGCTCGCACGCTAGGGGTTCGAACAAAGTTATTCACACCAAAGAGATCCCTCCCCAATTCAAAACGACTCTCACGGAATATTTGGCAACTGGTGGGGGATCTCCGCAAAAAAGAAAAACAAGACAAACCAAAGATGTCCCTCCTGAGGCTGATGCATCGAAGCGAGCTCGCAAGGAGTTGCCTCCTAATCCTCAAGGAAATGTTGTGGCCAGTACTCTGGTTCGACTCGGAGTCCCACACATTTCTGAGAGCGGGTTAAGGGCATAGACCTCGGGCTAGTTCGAGGCGAATAATGATGCCCTCACTAAGGCCATAGCCGAGGTGTTTGTAAGACAGATCAACAGACATAGGGAGCTTCGTTCAATGGGTCAAGCTTCTGCTCATCTCGACAAGGATAACAGAATCCTGAAGAACAAGCTAGACGAGGCGAGGAAGGCCAATGTGGCATTGGTTGAGGAGTCCAAGCAAAGCATCCTCGATGCGACCACAAGCCTTGAGAAGGTCTTGCGCGAGTCTAAAACACTTGTGGAAAAGATGAAGGGGGAACATTCCAATGTTCTAGCCGAGGCCACTCTCCAAAACAATTCTTTAAAAGCCCAAGTTGCTGAGCTCGAAGCTAAGGTGGCAGCTCAAGATGCTGAGTTCGAGGCCAAATTCTCAGCATTGGAGGCGAGCCGGGACGCGGAGGTCAAAGATGCAAAAGCCCTAGAATCCAAGAACTTTATGAAGGGCTTTATGGCCAAGGTTCCTGAGTTCGATTGGAGTCCTTTAGGTGCTGCCACAGTGAGCTATGCTGAGAAGCTTCGTATCGAGATGGAAGAGGAGGCTGTGGCTATGGAGGGGGCTCGAACCGCTGAAGAAGCCAATCCCGAGCTGGAATCTCAGCCCGTTCATGGAGCAAATGAGGAGACTCCTCAAGCTTAAATTTATTCAGCTACTTTCTTTGGGGATGCGGGCACCCCGTTTGCCTCGTAATTTATAGACATTTGATGGCTTCGTGCCCATAACACTTGATACTTTCTAAGTTTTTTGTATTTGCCCATGATTCTGCATGTCTTTACATTTATTTACATAGTAATTGTTGTTTAAGTTTTTCACAACTCCCACCAGGTTCACCTCGCACGGGACTACTTTGCCCATGGTTCCTGTTCGCACAAGGTTCCACCTCGCACAGAGTCTAGTCCCACCTCGCACAAAGTTCCATCTCGCACAGAGTTTGAGTTCACTTTTTGTTTTATTTCCTAACTTGTATGAGCTCGTTTTTGAAGAGGCCTCGCCTTGCGCGAGCTTTGTTTCTTAATTGATGGGCCGAGGCCCAATCAAATATACTTCTGTTATAATCTTCTAAAAACATAAACGAGTATATTTGTCCTAGCTAGAGCAATTTATGACAGTAAAAAAAACATAAAATTTACTTAATGCATTCAATAAACCTTAACTTTATTTAGATAATAAAACTCCCACCTTCTTAGATAATAACAGACTTAGACTTATTACATCGTATGTCACAGGGAGGTGTCTATATAACGCTACCCCCCGAGACTTAGGATTAATATCAATGCATTCTAAGTCTTAAATAGATATAAACTACTGATAATATCTCCTCAAATGCTCAGCATTCTAGGCCCTTGGTATGAGCTTCCCCCGTATGTCATTGAGATGATAAGTTCCCACATATAGAACTGATTTAATCTGATATGGGCCTTCCCAATTTGCACCAAACACTCCATGATTAACCACCTTAGTGTTAGGCATAACTCGACGAAGAACCAAGTCCCCTACCTGGAAAGGTCGGGCTCTCACCTTGCGGTTATAATGCCTGGCAGTTCTCTGGTGATATGCTAGCAGTCTTGCTTGTGAGTCAACCCATATTTCTTCAATCATATCCAAGTAATGACGATGATTCTTCTCACTATTCTCTGGGTCATAATGAGCTCTCCTAAAAGATCCAGCTCCCACCTCTACCGGGACCATAGCCTCACATCCATACACCAAGGACAAGGGTGTCTCACCCGTTGTGGTTCGGGGAGTGGTATTGTAAGACCAAAAGACTTGTGGAAACATCGAAGTGGTTTGCACAATAGGTTGCATATGTAAGAAAACGCCCCCCGCGGGGCCGATTAACTGAAATGTTAATGGAAACATCGGAGTAAGTGGATCAATTCTCAGTTTTAATTTCAACTTTTATAAACTTTAATTTGTTCTTGAGATTTGGATTAGAGTTTGATGTTATGGGTTGCGTAGCATTGTAGATCATTGTAATTAAAGATTATTTATGTAATAATCTTTGAGTTTTTAGTAGTTTTAAGTTTGCCGAAATTCATGGTAGTTCGCTGAATTTTAAAAAGTTGCATCAGGTTGTTTTGGTTGCGGACCGTATTTTTGAAAAAAAATTTAGGTTGCATGTAGTTATATACCGTATTTTTACAAATATTTTCAAAAAATGATAAAATTGTAAAAAAAACTTAAAAAAAATAGTATTTTTGATAATTTCTCCAAAATATTTAGACGGCAGGGTATGTACCGTGTGGAAATGGCTTTGCTTTTGTGACTAAAAAATCAAAGAAAGAAAAGGCAACACTTTTGTTGTTGTTCTGGGAAACAACACTAGGGTTGTAACACTTGCAATTTCCAGTAATAATTTCCACCTAACTTTAACTTAGTTCACTAAATACAATTATTGTCTTGGAAAAACGAAGTCAACAAATTCTCCATTTAGATGTAAAAAAAAGACATTTGAATTGGATTATTAGACAGATCCTTAATTAGGTGTTGTTGAATATTTGGTTTGATGGCGCTAACAGCTTCGGCTTATTAATTACCTGTACATACGGGCTAGAGACTGTATATATTGATACGGCTTCTGTATAATTAATATATATGTTCTGCGACATTCATTTTAGATATAGCACCATAATAATTAAATTTCTATCGACAAAAGAAATAATGATGAGTAATAATACAATCTCTTCTAAATGCAGTAATAATTAAAGTTGTTCGGCACCAAGTTGTAAGCTCAAATTGAAATCGGTATTCAATCTGATGTTTACGTACTTGTCGAAAAGAAGGCAAAAGGACAACATTCGAGTTGTTGATTTTCTTGTTTTCAGGATAACTTACGCACCTTCCTTTTTTCTCCATATAATTGACAATAACAAAACGTTCTCTCTTAAGAGAAGAAAAATCAGATCGTTTGCCCTACTTGCAGGTGACTAATGATGTGTTTATCCTTTCATTGAAAAATTATGCAAAATTGTATCAATTTGTAAATTATGTACCCATCCCCGTTAATTTATTAATTCGGATAAATTTACCACCAGTGAATATACATTTATTAATTATGTTAAAATATATTATTTGCGGCCGCATAAATAGTATATATTTATATAATCCTGAATGAGTTTTGCCTATTATATGTACTAGTTGATAACCCGTGTCAAGCATAAGCATGAGATGAGCATGGATAAATATTAAAATATTAATATCAATAAATTATTAATAAATATTATTAAAAATTTGTCAGGCACCAAGTTGTAAGCTCAAATTGAAGTCGGTATTCAATCTGATGTTTACGTACTCGTCGAAAAGAAGGCAAAAGGACAACATTTGAGTTGTGGATTTTCTTGTTTTCAGATAACTGAGGCGCCTAATTCCTTTTTTCTCCGTATAGTTGACAATAACAAAACGTTAGTATTGTCTCTGTCCCTCTCATTTTTTTATATTTTTTTTAAATGTTCCTTCTAATTTTTTATATTTCAAAAATTTTCTAAAATAGTAAAATTTTATAATATAAAAATTAACTGTATTTACTACTTTCCTTCACTATCTCCTTTCTATACATTAAATATTGATTGAATTGAGTGGAACAGAGTGAGTATCAAGAAAAATCAAGGATATTTATCAAAAATACCACTTTTTCAAAGTTTTTTTGCAATTTTATCATCTTCTCAAAATATTTGCACAAATATTTTTTTTTGAAAAATATTTTGCAAAAATACCATCTTTTAGAAAATATTTGCAAAAATACGTTCTGCAACCAAATACAACCTACCTAGGTTGCATCCAGTTGCATATGTGGTTGCAAACATGTGAATCGTGAAAATTTTAAAATTGAATTCGCATATGTGGCTGCGCAGCATGTTGCATACATGCAGTTGCATATGTGGTTGAAACGGGTTGAATTTGGTTGATTTGATTGCAGAAAGTATTTTTGCAAATAAGATGTTATTTTTGCAAAATATTTTTTTTTGAAAAAGTATTTTTGCAAAAATATTTCTGAAGTAGTGTATTTGTGAAAAAAAACCCAAAAATCAAATGGTTTTGTCCTACTTGCAGGTTGAGTATAGTCGGTGTTTTTTTTCTCTGTGAAGCATTTACATCGACATAAAGACTTTCGGCCTAGACTACAAACTTACTTAGCTAGCACACTAGCACGTTGATAATTTAGTTGTAAAATACAAAACTTTAGTTGTTAGATTGACAAGGATTCATGCATTAATATGAGCTGCAGATACTTGGTAAATGTAATGAAGTGCTGTCTGTGAGAATGTGACGTCCTTATCCTAAACTTAATATATTTTAATATTTTATTATAGAAAACAAAGAAATTCTAAATTTGAAAGGATTGGAGAATAAAAATCTTAATTTTGAGATTTATTAGAAGAAAATTCGGATTTGTTAGACTATACCTTCATAATTCACTGTTTGGGTCATATTTTTAGAATTGGACGATTTAACAGCCCAATAGAATTATCTTTCATTCTAAAGTGGTCCAAATATCAAATTAAATCAGTAACGTCCCACGTGAATTAAATTATCTTTCACATAGTTACTTACAAAATAAAATTATTCTTAGTGAACACATTCTTTTTTGTATATAACTACTTTTAATATTGGTTTCAAAAAAAAAAAAACTACTTTTAATATGATAAAAAACTGTTTTTAATATAATCAATATATTTTTTAATGAAAAAAGATATTTTACTAATTTTATCAAACACCTTAAATATTTTAAAGGACACTACAAATTTTTTAGAGATGACAAAAGAAGTTTTATACTACTTTCGTTCCGTTCAATTGTTAACAATTTCTATTTTGCTATGTTCTATCGGATCCTTAACAATTCAAAACTTTTCATAAATTGTAAATTTTTAATTATTGAAAAAATAAAATGGACCTATATATTACTTCCGACTAACTTTCTAATCTAATTAACATAACTATCAATAGATCCATCACCTTACCCATTTTCTTACACTTCTGCCACTAGTATATTTTCATTTCTTAATCTTCTTCGTGTTCAATCCAAATGTGACTGTGTATATATATACTGAATATAGCTTCCATTATTAACAGGTAGATGGGGTCGTTCATATTTATTTGTATCAGGTCCTTGAGAAACATATCTATACGGTACTAGGGTTCACATTCAACTTGGCATGAATATTTGAAGGTTCCGTCAGGTAGGTTGTTAGAAGGGTGATACAAATTTTAAATTGTCCGCAGCAAGTTTTGTAAGCTCAAGTTAAAGTCCGTATTCAATCTGATGTTGACGTACTTGTCGAAAATTAGGGAAAGGACGACATTTGAGTTGTTGGTTTTCTTGTTTACATGTCGTTTGGGATAACTTAGGTGCTTTCCATTTTTCTCCATAAAAATATTGGCAATAACTAAACGTTATCTCTTGAGAAAAAAATAAATCATATGGTTTTTATTTTTTTTGACAGGAAATCAAATGGTTTTTGCCTGGAGGTAATTGACTAGCCATGTATTTAGACTTCATTGAAAATGTTGGATTTTATTTAATCTAAACATTTTAGAAAATAAAGTAACGGTCGGAGTAGAACTAGTCTTTTGTGTTAGCACAGAAAGTGGAGCTAAATAATAGTAGTAGAGGTTTGATAGGAGTCTGTTGAAGTAGTCCCTATTTTGTAGTTGCCACTACTTTTCATTTCCTTTATATGATGTATGTTTGTTTATGTTTTCAATAAGAAAAGCAGTTTCTTCCGGTCTTATACATACTAGAGCGTGCGTGTGTATTGTGTTTGAAACTAACACTTGGTATCAGAGCAAGGAAGCTACTAAAAGCGAGTCAGGATGGAAGCAGGCAAAGCGAAAGAAAGTTCATTTGGCCTTAGCTACCCGATGTTAACAAAGACGAATTACACCGCATGGGCCCTAAAGATGAAGGTTTTTATGCAGGCCCATGGGGTGTGGGAAGCCATCGATCCTAAGGATCCCAAGGTCGCAGCTGAAGAGAGGATGGATAAACGTGCTCTAGCAGTTATTTACCAGGGAGTACCCGAAGACATACTACTGGCCATCTCGGAGAAAAAGACATCGAAGGAAGCTTGGAGTGCAATTAAAACAATGACATTGGGAGCTGATAAGGTGAAGGTAGCAAAGGCACAGACATTGAAGTGTGAATTCGAAGCAGTATGTATGAAAGAAAATGAGCAGCTGGACGAATTCTACCTGAAACTAAACAGCCTGGTGACCAACCTTAGAGCTCTGGGAGAAAAAGTGGAAGAGGCCTATGTCGTCAAAAAACTGCTCAGAGCTGTTCCCTCGAAATTCCTGCCAATAGCATCTGCGATCGAACAGTTCGGTAAGGTGGAAGAGATGTTAGTCGAGGAGGTCGTTGGCTCACTTAAAGCCCACGAAGAAAGACTAAGGGGAACAGTGGAAGGAAACCAAAGCCAACTCCTACTGACAGAAGAAGAGTGGAGGAAGCGAGAAAGTAACGAGGGACAACTGCTGCTTACCCGTGAGGAGTGGTTGAAGAAAACCAACAGGAATGGGATTCGTAGTGGTGGAGAAAACCGTGCGAGAGATGGAGTCCGTGGGATAAGAGACAAAAGCAGGGTGAGATGCTTCAATTGTCAAACATATGGACACTTTGCTGCGGAGTGTCGTAAACCACGCAAGGAAAAGGAGGTGAACCTTTCACAAATACATGAGGATGAACCAGCGCTGTTGATCGCTGAGGTGGGAGAGATAGAAGTAAAATCGATGCTGTTAGAAGAAGAATCTGTCACCCCAAAGCTCCGTGAAAATGCTGAGGGACAAAGAGAATCACAGGTTTGGTATCTTGATAACGGGGCAAGTAATCATATGACAGGACAACGCGGAAAATTTAAAGAATTGGACGAACGTATAACTGGGAAGGTGAAATTTGGCGACGGTTCTACTGTCAACATAAAAGGAAAAGGGTCAGTCGTTTTTCGGTGCAAAAATGGCGAGGAAAGGGTCTTAGAAGAGGTATACTTCATTCCGAACTTGTGTAATAATATTATAAGCTTGGGTCAATTATCGGAGGCTGGGAATAGAGTGATACTTGAGGGGGATTATTTGTGGGTCTACGAAGGAGAGGGAAAGTTGCTGATGAAGGTAAAGAGAACTGAAAATCGAATGTATAAAATTAGCTTGGAGGAAAGCAGACAAACGTGCTTGCTCACAAAGATGGAGGAAACCTCCCGACTGTGGCACGATCGTCTTGGGCATGTCAACTTCCGTGCTCTGGAATTGATGTCAAGGGAGAAAATGGCATATGGGATCCCAGAAATCATTCAACCGCTGAAAGGGTGCGAAGGCTGCTTGATGTCAAAACAGTGTAGACAACCATTTCCGTCCCAAGCAGTGTTCAATGCAAGGAAAACACTGGAGTTAGTGCACGCCGACATCTGCGGTCCTATCACACCAGTGACACCCGGAGGTAACCGTTATTTCTTGTTATTTGTAGATGATTATAGCAGGAAAATGTGGGTTTATCTATTGAAAGAGAAGGGCAGCGCACTCGAGATGTTTAAAAGATTTAAAGCCATGGTTGAAAACGGAGCAGAAAACAATACCAGGATATTGAGGACGGATCGAGGAGGGGAATTCTGTTCGAAGGAGTTCACTTCTTACTGCGAAAGGGCTGGTATTCAAAGACACTATACGGCGCCATATACTCCCCAACAGAACGGAGTGGTCGAACGAAGAAATCGTACGGTGGCCGCAATGACTAGAAGTATTCTGAAGGAATCTGGGATGCCAGCGTTTATGTGGGGAGAGGCAGTGAGACACTCGGTTTATGTGTTGAATCGTCTACCGACACGGGTGTTGAAGGGCAAAACCCCATATGAGGCTTGGAGTGGAAAAAAACCAGATTTGTCACATCTGAGGATTTTCGGGTGCACGTCAATTATGAAAGTCCCGACGATACATACAAAGAAACTAGATGATCGTGGAAAACCAGTTGTGTATCTCGGCAAAGAACCTGGTACAAAGGGGAGTAGACTATATGACCCGAAAACAGGGCAGGTGCAAGTGAGCAGAGACGTGGTAATTCAAGAATGGAAATTTTGGTCATGGGAAAAAATTGGAAAGGACGAGGTAAATTTTCCTAGTCAATATATTATAATGAGTAATTCTGTTGAGACATGAAATGACGATGAGGTGGAGAATGAGCCAATGACGCCCCTGCAATCCACAGACCCGCAGACCCTGAGCCTGAAATCACCAAATACGGCAACCTCAGAAACAAGGACAACTGATGTGCCTTCCACTGAGATCAATGAATCTTCCATGGACAACAGCGAGCCCAGACGTCACAGACCCTTGGCTGAGATTTACAACGAGACAGAGATGGTGGACTTAATCGATGAGCTGATGCTACTAAAAATAGAAGGGCCAACTTCGTACAAAGAAGCAAACGAAGAAAAGGAATGGCAGGATGTAATGAAACAGGAGTTCGATACGATTGAGAAGAACGGAACCTGGACTCTCACGGATTTACCACCTGGACACAGACCAATTGGGCTAAAGTGGGTTTTTAAATTAAAGAAGAACCCGGAAGGCGACGTAGTTAAACATAAAGCACGACTTGTCGTGAAAGGCTACGTACAACGAAAAGGGATTGATTATGATGAGGTGTTTGCTCCGGTGGCTCGTCTTGATACGGTCCGTTTGTTACTAGCACTATCAGCCAAGGAGGGTTGGGAAGTTCACCATTTTGACGTAAAATCAGCGTTTTTAAATGGTGAACTTCAAGAAGAAGTATATGTAATTCAACCCGAGGGATTTGTGAAAAAAGGCCAAGAGCAAAAGGTGTACAAGTTGATAAAGGCATTGTATGGTTTACGTCAAACACCGAGGGCCTAGAATGCTCGACTTGACAAGTGCCTGAAGGATCTGGGATTCAGAAAATGCTCACACGAGCAGGCGGTTTACACGAAATTTGACAGGGGAAGTGTGTTGGTTGTTGGTGTTTATGTTGACGATCTGCTAGTGACTGGCTCAAACAAATGGGAGATAGAGGAATTCAAATTACAAATGAATAGGCAATTCGAAATGAGTAACTTGGGTTTACTATCATTCTACTTGGGTATCGAGGTTAATCAGAGAGAGCACTGCACCACATTGAAGCAGTCCGCGTATGCCAAGAAGCTACTTGAAAAATCAGGTATGATGAATTCTAATTCGTGCAAATACCCGATGGAGTATAAACTACAGTTGGACAAAGACGAGGGAGGAAAGCCGATAAACGCCACTGAATATAGAGGAATTGTTGGAAGCTTGCGATATTTAACTCATACTCGCCCCGACATATCGTACGCTGTAGGCGTTGTAAGTAGGTTCATGGAGTTTCCCACTGTCAAACACCAACAGGCAGTTAAGCACATACTTAGGTATGTGAGAGGAACGATCGACTATGGCTTGGTGTACAAAAATGAGAGGAATAGAAAAACTCTACTCGGGTTCTCGGATAGTGATCTAGCTGGAGATGTTGTAGATAGACGAAGTACAGGCGGAATGTGCTTTTATTTAAACAAAAGTCTAATTTCATGGGCATCACAAAAACAGAGGGTAGTGGCGCTATCATCATGTGAGGCAGAGTATATGGCAGCAACGATTGCAGCATGCCAGAGCATATGGCTTCAGGGTTTACTGGAAGAAATTACCGGACAACTAGTTGGACCAGTCATATTACACATAGATAACAAGTCTGCGATAGAATTGATAAAAAATCCAGTTCAACACGGAAGAAGCAAGCATATTGATGTCCGGTTTCACTTCATCCGCGAGTGCATTGAACGAGGGAAGCTTGTAATCTGTTATGTGGCTACTCACGAGCAAAGGTCAGATATATTAACCAAGGCTCTAGGAAGAGTTAAGTTCGAAGAGATGAGGAAATTGATAGGCGTTGAAGACATCAGTGCATATGTCTGAGATACAAGTCTGCAAACATGTTTAGATTAGGGGGGAGTGTGTTGGATTTTATTTAATCTAAACATTTTAGAAAATAAAGTAACGGTTGGAGTAGAACTAGTCTTTTGTGTTAGCACAGAAAGTGGAGCTAAATAATAGTAGTAGAGGTTTGATAGGAGTCTGTTGAAGTAGTCCCTATTTTGTAGTTGCCACTACTTTTCATTTCCTTTATATGATGTATGTTTGTTTATGTTTTCAATAAGAAAAGCAGTTTCTTCCAGTCTTATACATACTAGAGCGTGCGTGTGTATTGTGTTTGAAACTAACAGAAAATTTATGTAAAATTTGGATATTAATTGTACGACCACCTATTTTTCTTAGAAGTGTTTGAAGTTGAAGCATGCATAATACCCTTGATTCAGCCCCCACATGCATGCATGTAAGCTATATACCAAATTCAGGAGGATAATTAACTACCCCTAGATCTTAAAATCAAATTGAAAAAAAATAATAAGATCTTGATAGGTCTTTAACAATAAATGAAAATAATTCCTTCTACTTTCACCTAGTCTTGATAGGTTCAAATTAAACTTGGCAGGACTATTGGAAGGTTCTGTCAGATTAGTTGTTCGAAGGATGATGATACAGATATAGTAAATGGGTATTACTGCCCCACTATCTTATACACCTGTATGACTACTAAGAAGATATTGAACATATTTATTTATCACTGCATTAGTATTAACTAGCTTTGTAGTCCGTGCGAGGCACGGGCATGTTCTAGCTATTTTTTGATTACGTTGGTATCGTCGTTTGGAGTAACGCAGGTAGAAGAAAAGACATAAGCATGTAACGATATATTAGTAGAAAATAAGTCAAAGTTTTGATAATACATGTTCTGCAAAATTCCAGTCTATAAGGTTGTTATTACAACCTGAGTAGGCACAAATTTTTTTGACTAATTAACATGTTGTGTTGGCACGCACGACTTTTGTGAACTGCAAGATTTCGTCGATTATAATTTTGTCAGCCATATTTGAATGAGAAGATGATTTTAGTGTCACTTTGAAAAAGCATCGGGCACCTTTTACCATTTACATTGCCTGGGGGAACATTGACACTCCATTTATCTGTTTGTAGTTCATGGGGTTATAATATTTGATCGGTGTGTATAATAGAGTAAAAATGTAGAAATATAAGCTGTATTAGTACGTGTAGATATACCATTTAAACGAATGCATACCACTTGGCCCGTTTTAAGAAGGGTCTCCCTGCACACACGATGAATGCAATAATTGTACAGTGGACATACTTTATTTCAGAAAACTATTACTAATACCTCTCAAGAAGCATTCGTGATAAGTTACTCGTTTCAGCTTACAATTTGACACTTGACACAAATAATTTAACATTTAATAATTTTAATATTTTATCATAGATATTCAAAAAATTCAAAGCGATATTAGTTTATATTTGATTTAGTTGTACGATGACAACTTCAACTTCCTTGTAAAAATCACCAACACAAACTTTTTTATTAGTATAGAAAGAGAAAACTCTTTGCATTTTTCGGGTTCAATACTTTATATACTAATAGTATATTTTTTGAAAATGAACAACGTATAAAATTTATCTATTGAGGACGAGACTTATAATATATTGGACCATAATAAAACTACAGTTTTAATCTATATTAGTAATTCAAAAATGCGTATATAATTATAAGTTGTTAAAATCTTATAATGAAGCAGTAATAAATGTTAAATAATGAATAAAAATTCGTTTTACGCTTATTATAGATAAGGATATAATTGAAAAGGAGTAAATATGTTGATAGTTTTAAATTTTAAAATAAATATTAAAACAGAATATAATAGTTGATATTGGCTATAGATGTCAACATTTGTCACACTATGACTTAGGTCATGGTTCAATTCCTAATAAAAAATAATAATTTATCATCAATATACAATTCAGAGGAGTAATTTAGTAATCTAATATCATCAATATAATATTGAAAGGGTAATATATATATATATAGGGCTATATATATATATATATATATATATATATATATATATATATATATATAATCTGATAGTATATATAATTTGTAATCTAACAGTATATATAATATGAGCCATTATGTACTTAATGCAAATAAACATGCAAAATTCCCTGTTAAATCACTGATATACCCTTTCATGTTACAAAATTAGATGCATATGCCACTCACTTATTTAATTTGAAAAAAAAAAGTTAATTTTGTTTAAGTGGTGATTTGAACCACTAACCTCCCGTAAACAATTCGTCCTTCCAACCATTATGCTACATTGTCATTTGATTTCTATTTTAAAATCCTTTTAGATAAACCCGACCTCTTATTTGTCCTATACTTTAAAGTAAAAATAATGGTGATTCACATTATATATTTTGAAATTACAAGGCATGGCACTACTCTCTTATCTAAAAAAAAATGAGTAAATAATTTTTTTGCGCAGAATCGAACCATTGACCTTCCATAAAGAAAACATTCTTATAACCATTGAGCTACATGACTTGTTTTGATTTTGAGTGAAAACTCACATTTCATAAACCCCACATAATTCCTAATCCTATATTTATTATTATTTAAACTTTTAAGTAAAAATCAAGGTAATTTATAATATTTATTAAATTTTATTTTTTGAATTCTTTTTTTAGAGTAGGTTTCCAAAGGATATTTATAATATTTATATTTTAATTATTAAAATATAATACAAAATTATATACTACCAATCTTATAAATTTTTTATATTAAGTTTCAAAAACAATATTAAGAGTAGTGTATTTTTATCTTTCGTTTAGTTTTAAATAAATATTTCGGTTGTGTAACTTTAACTATAATATATACTATTTTCTTATGTAAGGGTCTAACTTTTCTTGTACTATGCAATATATTTAAATTATTAAATCATATTTATTAATTTTTATAAAATCTCTTAAAAAATCTCTTTAAAAATTTCTTTAAAATTTTGTAATTTCAAAATATATAAGGGTAAAATTGTAATTTCAGAAGGGGTTTATTGCCTCAAAATGCCCATAAATTATCCTCATGTTCTCCTATTATATATAGAATGGATACAAATCATATTTATCCATAATAATTTATTTAATATACATGAAACTATATTATATTTTTGTTAAATATAGAAATTGGGGACCGGAAAGCGTGGCGGGGAGACATTAATCCCTGACCCCACCCCGATCCCCGAAATTTTTACATATTTTTTCCCGATCGCCAGAAAAGTTCTCAATTCCCTGCACGAAACGGGGCAGAGAATGGATCGGGGTTGGGCGAGAATTGATTGAATGCCTATCTCTACAATAAACACATATCGATAAAATGTATACATGACATTTGTGATTATTCTTCGTATATATACAAGCATAGAGTCGGTGCAATGCACATATGACTTTTAAATTTGTTATCTTATATGTATTTTAATAATTTATTTTATATTTATACTTTTTTTAATGAAGACGAACTTAAATTTGAATAGTTTTATGTGATTGTTGAACTCGGTGTTGAATTGACGTATATGTTTGTGTTTGAGCGTGATTAAATTGTGTTTCAAAAATTTTGTGCTTAACAATATTTAAAAAATATATTTTAATTAAAATTGATGTTTTTAATAAATCAAAGTCAAGTTGCAAAAGTAAAAGGATTAAAGTGCAAATATCAAAATATGAGTATCATTCTAATCGACCGACTACATTATATTTTGATAAAAATCGTTGTTTTTAATAAATTAAGGTCAAGTTGTAAAAGCAAAAGAACTAAAGTACAAATACCAAAATATGAGTACCGTACCGACCGACTAGAAAACTTTCAATGTTTCGGTCTTAATAATACAATATAAATAGATAGATATAATAAAAGTGACTAGATTTATAATTAGATTGGATGCATTGTGTATATGAGACATTTTTTAATTATTATCACATGAATTTTAATGTCATTTTATGGGAAAAAAATAATTAGTTATTTGAAATTGGATTAATATATACATATATATATATATATATATATATATATATATATATATATATATATATAACATATGAAAACTATTTGTTTTGAATTTAAACAATTTAAAAGATGAGATAATAAAAATAAATAGATAGTACAACAAAAAAAATAAACGAATTATATTATCATGATGAAAATGTTAGACAATATAAACACATAAATTTGGGTCGGAAAAATACTTTGTGATACTAATTTGTGTAAAAAATAAATAGAGAAAAATATATATTTCAGTTAACAACTTTTAGAAAACAAGATATTATATAGCATACAAAAATATTATGATCGGATCGATCACATTATACACCCGAGTTACTTAAAATCATAGGCCCTGATCAATCAAATTATCTATATAAATTAAAGTAAGTATATTATAACTAGACGAACAAAAAATGTACAAATATAACTAAATAGACAAACCCAGGTCATTTAAACATAATTATGTTTTAAAATTTTAGTAGTAAAATAAAAACATTTATTGTTTGCGAAAATTATTTTAATATATATATATAAAAGAATTAATATTGGCAACAGATTGAAATATTATTAAATTAAAACATATTGTAACACCTAAGTCTCACGTCGAGAAATGTGGGGGTTTTAGTCCAGTTTATAAGACAAAGTACAACTACTAAGTGCACCAAGAATCATGATTTTTTGGAGACCTGTGGTGGGTTTGTGTATTACCCACGTTATTGCATTTGGGCCAATTGGCCGGCTTATTCGGTTGATTCGTGAAGTTGCTGGAGGTGGGGACACGAAGGCTGATTGTATTATTCCACAATGGACTTAGGTCCAGAGGTGGGGACATGAACTAGCCAGTATTATCTCACAATCGCTAGAGATGTACGATTTTGGACCTATGGGCTATCCCTTAAGACCTAACGATGACGTCAAAAGTTTAAGTGGGGGAGTTTGTACCACTCGAGTCTCAAAATCGAGAAGAGTTGGGACTTTAGTTCAGTTTGTAACACAAAGTATTACTACAAATTGCACCAACAAATCATGATCTTTTGGGAATCTTGGGTGGGTTTGTTGATTACCCAAGTTGTTGCGTTTGGGCTAATTACTTGGCACTGAATTGTTCGATGTTTTGAAAGTCTGAAATATAGAGGAAGCGAAACAAAGGAAAAGAATGCTTAAAATTAACAAATTGTAAGAAAATATATGAACGAGTTAGAAAGAAAGTTTTAAGAACTGAAAGCACAAGACCTAAGTAGAGTATTAGAAGATTTACGAAGGTTTTTGATCAAAATCAGTAATAAAACCTACTCTCCAGAATATAACATCTTGAAGAATTGGAAGAAAATTTAGGATTGCAATGTTCTAAAACTCATCTAGAACACTCAGTATCTATTCTATCCCGCAAAAAAATTGTAAACTAACATGATAGCTATTAGTAATACTCGTATTAGTTTTTAAATTAAAAACTTGAACACACTTAAGTAAGAACCCAATAGCCACATATACCATCAATAAGAAAAACTCCATATCAATCATATACTTGAAACGATAATGATAATGATCATACATAGAATAATTTGTAAACATAATTTAATCTAGCGGCCCGTGCCTCGCACGGACTTTTATGCTAGTAATTATTTAAACAACCAATCTTATACAATTTTAATATTAAATTTGAAAAACAATGTTGCGTGTGATGTATATCTACATTTGTTTTAGTCATACAAATATCTTGTACATGTAATGTAAACTATAAAATGATATATATTTTTGCACAACGATCTATCTTTATTGTACTACACAATTTATTTGAATTATTCATATATTTAATCTATAAAGTGTAATACTGAACATTGATTATAACATAAGTAATATATTACAAGTAGTTTCTTTATATATTATTTAATTATTTATTTTTCAATTAATAAAAAGTAGTGTCCAATATTTAAAAATTAGACAACAATCACGGGTATATAGCACATATCGATAACATGTATACACGATATTCATGAGTATTTCTATTACATATACAAATACAAGCTCATAACATATGTCATGCACGAGTTTGATATTTTCTTTTAATATTTATATTTATTTCTTAAGAAAATGATTTTAAATATGAATACTTATATATGATTGTTGAACTCGGCGTCGAATTGACATAGGTGTTTGATCGTAATAAATTGTGTTTTAAGAGTTTTGTGTTGAACAATTTTTTAGAGATATGTTTTGAATAAAATTATTATTTTAAAAAATTACGGTACAATTGTAAAAATAAAGTAACTAAAGTGTAAATCCCAAAATATGAGTACCGTACTGACCAAATATCAAAGTTTTAATATTTCGATTTTAATAATATAGTATAAATATAATAGAAGTGACTATATTTAGAACTATGTTGGATGAATTATGTATGTAACGCATTTGTAATTAATTTTAATATAAAATTTTATATTAATTTTATGGAAGTTAATAATTGCTTATTTTGAATTAAATTAATAAATATATAATAGGTAAATTTGAAAATTGTATAATAAATTAAATAGATTAAGATATATAGTCAAGTGAACAAATTTTAGAAAATATGATATTTCATATCATAAAAGTAAGAAAATTATTATGATTGATCAATTACATTATACACTCGGAGTTATTTAAAATTATAGATCTAAAAGATAAAAAATTAAGTTATATAAATTATTTTTTATACATTGATTGGACAATACCTTTATCGATTCTCATCGTTACGTAAATAAATATTAAATTTCCTACAATGCCAAAAATTTAAAGAACATGACTAATGCAAATAAGTATGTCACATGACCAACTGAGAGTCGATTATACTTTTGAAAAGAAACACTACAAGAAAAATGCCTAGTAGCGACCGCATATCAGCGACCGTATTCCGTAGCTACTACCTATTAGCGACCAAATTTCGTCGCGGATGCTAGACGCAGATAATCTAGTCGCTAATATGTACTTCTGCGACGACTTTCGGCGACCGTGGTAAGAGCGACCGCTATCAGCGACGCTGCGGTCGCTAATCCTAGTCAGCTTTGTCCTTTCCCAAGTCCACGTGTCAGCGACGAATCCAGCGACGCTTTTCGTCGCTAATACCAGCGACCTACTTTAGCTACAACTTTCGGTCACTGATAACAGCGACCAATATCCAGCTACCGCTGTTTGTCGCCAATTTCAGCGACTAACAGTAGCTACCATTTCCAGTCGCTAACATCAGCAACCAAACATTAGCTACCGAAGTTTGTCGCTGGTTTCAGCGACCACTAGTAGCTACACGATGATGAAGAGAGTACTGAACAGCCGGGGAGAAAACACGATAATGAAGAAAAAACCCTCCGGCACCACGATGATGTCCAGAAAAGAAAATAAATATAGAATGTATAATAAGGCAAACATATATATTCAAATTAAGAATTATAAAATAAAAAACAAATTTACAAGTTACGTATTTTTAAAAAATCAGTAACTATAAAATACTATTTTACCTTATTTAAATATAAGATTTACAAGTTACGTATTTTTTAATTACTCCCTCTGTCCCACTTTTATTGTCCAGTATTTCCAAATTTATTTGTCCCAAAATTATTGTCCATTTTTAATTAATATGGTAAATTATGTGTTAATTATGTTAACTTTTATAAAAAACAATATAATTATTTGATAATTATCTGTCGAATAAAAGGTGGATTTTTGATTGCCGACAATAAAAGTGGGACGGAGGGAGTATAGAACTCTTTATTTTCAAGAAAACACTAACCACATGTGAGTTATTATATTAAAAACTCACATATCTTTTTTATAACAAGAAACCCTCTTAGTTCGCCAATAAATCAATAAAGTCAATGTATAACACGAGTTATAAAACTAGTACTATATATAATAAGTATAAGAGAAATTATACAAGAATATAGTTAAATATCGATTTAGCAAAAAAAAAATTAATTTAGCAAAAACAAAGAAAAAATATCAACACAGTTTAGTATTATTTACAACAAATACTTCAAATTTAATATTTAATTATTACCAATGTTCTAAAATTCGATTCACTCTTGGAAAAATACTTGGAAATGGGTTTTCAACCAACTCGAATTTATGTAAGTACTCAATAGAACGAGCATTAATTGATGTTAAAAATAAGTACACTGAAATAGACCAATTACTTGAATTCTAAAGACTCCATTGAGTTGAATCGATTTTCGAGTTATACAAATTAACCTTTAGTATATATATATATATATGTAACATATTATAACATACTAACAAATTCAAGTGTTCAAATCATGTCAATAACATGCAAAATTAAAATATATAAAATATTTATATTACCAACTTTATTTTTAAGATTTTAAATTGTATAAAATTAAAGTTACATTTGATTATAAACTAACCTTAATCTAAAATCAATCTTAATTATATGTTTGTCTAATTTAAAATGTAATTATCTTCGGTAAAAAAAAAATAAAAAAAATATATTACTATTAGCGACGGCTAATTGCGACGGATTTGGTCGCAGAAAAATGACGTGGCATCTTCTGCTACTGACATCGGTTGCTAATATCATCTGTCGCTAACAATTCTTATAGTGACGGCTCAGCTACGGCAATCGGTCACTAATGCTTTGCTTACGTGGCACCTTCTGCGACGGCGTTCGGTCGCTGATACAACTTTGTCGCTAAAAAATGTGCGCCAATTTTGCGCGGTGTTTATTTTGGCGGGAAATTTACATTGGCGACCAACTGGCGACGGAAGTCGGTCGCTAAAAATGTTTAGCGACGGATTTATTATCTGTCGTTATAGATGGTCGCTGATGCTTAGCCGTAGCGACGGAACATGCGGTCGCTGATACATCTGGTCGCTACTAGGCGTTTTTCTTGTAGTGAAATGAAAGAGAGAACTTTATTTAACCTGTGTTTATTGAATTTTTTAATACAAGAAAGGCAAAACAATTAGATTAAATTATTAAACAATTAACTCCAAAATTTAATTTCCATAGATTTACTGAGAATAAAAAGAAAAACAGGTATATTTATTAAACTTTATGTTCTCTTAACTTCAGTTCTTTTTTTTTCGACTAGAAATTTAAGATTCAAAGTTGCCGCAAGACCTGTAATAAATTCGTACACGTTCAGTGAATCAGTCTAAATATGACTTATACAACATGTTTATATGTTAAGAAATATCCTATTTTTAGTGCACTGATAATTTTGAATAAATCAAATTATCTATAAATTAAATTAGGGACATTGCGAGAATCGATAGAAAATAACATGTGACTGGGAATATGCTTTATCAGATTGAGAATAATGACACTAGAAGATGCAACAGGCTCCCCTCCTAAATCGGAGCCTGCTAAATCTTTGAGTCAGACAAAGGAACTAGCACAGCTATTCAGAGTTTTCCATACCGCTGCTGACAAATAAAAAAAGGACATCATGTGTTACCGTAAAATCCCATCTGATATCAACGCATGGATGCATGCACACATATATACATAGCGGGTCTAACTTATACCATCCCAAGTTCACACAGGGTACAGCCTCAGAATGATATGGCATGCCGAGTTCAGAACAAATTTGTGTGCTATCAAAGAAACTAAAGTTTTATTCGAGGTACATGAGAACGCAGTTACGGATCACTTACAACCAAAATATATGTGATCACCAGCATCATCGGAGTCTCAAACCGTCAACAAAAAGGCAAACATGACACGATCTATCGTCACCCGAGTGTCTAAACATTTACTAAGAATTGGGTGCTTCCGGTTGCATTTTAGTTGGCTCATACATTTAAAATACAATGCTTATGAGTTCTTATATTTTATTTCACATAAAGTCAGTGTACAATCATAATTTTCAAATCCTAAACAATCAGCACGTTCACACATTGATAGAAAAAGCCCCGTGCCTCGCACGGGTTATTATGCTAGTTCTTTTTTAATGGATCAAATCCAATTTTATAACATTTTGTATATATATTTTTGCGTGAGTTTTTCCCTGAAATATAATTTTGAGACACTTGTGAAAATAAATTATCTACCTTTCCAAGTAGATTACAAGAAGAGAACAAAATAGAGGATAACATATTGAGTATTTGCGAATATTAATAAAGAGTTTCATATTTTATGGAGCAATTACAGTTTTATAACATTTTGTATATCTAGTTTGCACGAGTTTTTCTCTAGCATGGTCAGATACATGATTTAAGGCACTTCTGAAAATAAATTATCTACCTTACCAAGTAGATTACAAGAAGAAACTAAAATAGAATATAACATATTGAATATTTGCGCATATTATAAAAAAGTTTCATAATACAATCAAAATAGATGTATAGCATAGTGGTAAGAAATGTCACTTCTAATTTATTCTAATTTAGAGGTCAAGGCTTTAATTCCCATTAGAAACAATTTTTTTTGTCATCCTAAAATATGAGGGGTAATGTAGTAATTTCATGATGATTAAATTGTCAATAAATATTAAAACAGAATATAATAGTTGATACTGACTATAGATGTCAACATTTGTTACACTATTACCTAGGTCATGGTTCAATTTCTATTAAAAACAAATTTTTTATCATCAATATACAATTGGAGGGGTAATTTAGTAATCTAATATCATCAATATATTATTAAAAGGGTAATTTAGTAATCTAATATATATATATATATATATATATATATATATATAATCTGATAGTATATATAATTTGTAATCTAACAATATATATAATATGAGCCATTATGTACTTAATGCAAATAAACATGCAATATACAAATATTAATATAATTCTTTTTTAATGGATCAAATCCAATTTTATAACATTTTGTATATCTATTTTTGCGTGATTTTTTCCCTGAAATATAATTTTGAGACACTTGTGAAAATAAATTATCTACCTTTCCAAGTAGATTACAAGAAGAGAACAAAATAGAGGATAACATATTGAGTATTTGCGAATATTAATAAAGAGTTTCATATTTTATGGAGCAATTACAGTTTTATAACATTTTGTATATCTATTTTGCGCGAGTTTTTCTCTAACATGGTCAGATATATGATTTTAAGGCACTTGTGAAAATAAATTATCTACCTTACCAAGTAGATTACAAGAAGAGACTAAAATAGAATATAACATATTGAGTATTTACGCATATTATAAAAGAGTTTCCTAATACAATCAAAATAGATGTATAGCATAGTGGTAAGGAATGTCACTTCTAATTTATTCTAATTTAGAGGTCAAGGCTTTAATTCCCATTAGAAACAATTTTTTTTGTCATCCTAAGAGGGGTAGTTTAGTAATTTCATGATAATTAAATTGTCAATAAATATTAAAACAGAATATAATAGTTGATACTGGCTATAGATGTCAACATTTGTCACACTATTACCTAGGTCATGGTTCAATTTCTATTAAAACAAATTTTTTATCATCAATATACAATTGGAGGGGTAATTTAGTAATCTAATATCATCAATATAATATTGAAAGGGTAATTTAGTAATCTAATATATATATATATATATATATATATATATATAGGCTTTTGTTCAACTAGAAACTAAAATTAAAATAGAAACTAAAAACTAATCTAAGCCCTTAGATTAATCTAATCTAATGGTCCTCTACTGCACCACACACAGTTAAAATACACCCTCACATACACAATCCCACTTAATTCCCTTCATTTTTAATTTGATTTTTCCCGTGAATCGGTGAACGTTTTTGGAAATCCGACTTCATTATATTTTTCTCCATCTTCCAACGATCAATATGCATAGCATATGTGCTATATTACGGAGTACTAAAATTTTAGTGGTTTATGTAATAATAAATAGTGATTTCAGCATAGATCTAGCGATTTATTTTTATATACGTATAAATTTAGTGATTTTGCAGTACAAAATTTGTAATTTACATATAGGTCTGGAGAAAAAATCACAACATATACGCAGAAATCACTATTTATTCTTACATGAATCACCAACATTTTAGTGATTCTCGCAAGCATAAATAGTGATTTATCGTCAAACTATATCAAATATGGTATGCAAACTAATTGTTGCGAGATGAAAAAAAATACAGTGAAGTCGGATTTCAAAAAAAGATCACCAATTAACGGGAAAAATATAATTACGAATGGAGTGGATTAGGTGGGGTTGTATGTGAGAGAGTGTATGTAACTGTGTGTGGTGTAGTTTCTAGTTTTTAATTAGTACATGTTTCTAGTTGAATAGGACCCTATATATATATATATAATCTGATAGTATATATAATTTGTAATCTAACAGTATATATAATGCCCGTACGCACGGTTGCTTAAATTTTATTTATAATTATTATGTTGATAATTATATTTTTATTACCCATGCAACACACGATTGTTTTTTTAATATTTATAATTATATTTATTTATGAATATTTTAATATTTAAAAGTTATTAGTTTGCATGATTAAATTCTTGTTAAAAAAGATTTAGCCAAAAAAATTATAGTTAAAATTTTGATATTTATTATATTTTACACGCTCAATTTAATATTTGTTTATATTGAGTTATAAAAATTAGATTTGACCAATTTTATAGTCCACGTGAAATTCACAAAATAATCTTTGATTTAGTTGTGGTTTAATAGTTCTTTTTCAATTAAAAACTATTCTAAAACTAAAAGAAGAATAAAGTGACGGAATTTAATGTTGAGAATTCTATTCGATTTAGGAAAATTACTTATATGTAGTTTAGATTATTAGAATATTCTTTATTAACCAAATACAGTTTTTAATGTTAAATCTAACGGTTTTCACCTATCTATTTAACATTAAACGATTTTTATTATTTTGGTATTAAATGAGTTTCCTTATTTAATTACAACTATTTTTATGTTTTGAATTTTTAGAAAATCCAATCCTAATATAATATCTTTAAACTTATATCATTTTTAGATAATAACTTCTTTTTATATGATATAATCTTGATCATGTATTTTTAAAAGTATTGGATCTAACGGTTGAGAATGTTTTGGTAGTATTTATGACCAAACTACCATGATAACATCATTAATTTTTCTTTATATTTATAATTTTTTTAATTTATAATTTTTTTAAATATTTATTGCTAAAATATAATATACTCTTTTTTGTAATATGTTAAAGATGCGGGAACTTTGAACTTTTGAGAAAATAAATTATCAATTAAAATATAATTTTTTTGTGATAGTTCTTCTTTTAAAGTAGTACACCTTTTAAAGTAGTACACCGTGATCAAAATTCTGTATAAAATTCATTTTTTTATAGTATATCCTGTAAACGTTAGATATAACAATAAAATTATCATGTAGAATGATCTAAATTTTGAATCTACCAACAACATATTAAAATTTATAGGTTTTTTTGAAAAATAAGAATTTTTTCATTTTTTCTTGCAGACATAGGTTATTTGATAATATATTTTGTAAAGTATGATTTTTCAGAAAAGTACTATATTAATTGATTAACAAACTTTTAAAGATTTGAATTTAATAATTTACAATGTATATATGTTTAAAAAGTTTGGCATCTTTTGTAGCTGAGTCTAAAATTATAAAATAAAGTTTTTTTTTTAAATATGAATATATTTCTGCTAACAATGAAATTAGGTCTTGTTGTGGAATAAAAAACGTACTTGTGTATTTAATGCGAGGGTTTAATGAGCTTCGAGCTTTTATGACTGCACTTGTGTTTCGAGACTAAATCGGTCCTCACAAGATGTCTACGTATCTCAATTCGTTATTGAGAATCAAGCCAAAGACGTAGTTCTTGGTGTTGCCCTCGGGGCTATGGCGGTAGGGGCACACCAAGGACGTAGTGACTTGTATGTCCTTATTCGAGGATGAAGTCTAAAACGTAGTTCTAGGGGTGCCTTCGTGGCTTGTTGCGCCTTTGAGGCGTTGTGACGTATGGAGCTGTGCCCAAAACGTAGTAGATGACGTATGGAGCTGTGTCCAAAATGTAGTTCTGATTGTAGGATCAGGGTCCTTATATAGGCGTCTGGAGCCTAGTATTTATGGTATGTTTAGGAGTCTTAGCGAATAAGTCTCCTTTTTGATATTGGATAAACATTTTATTTCTTGCTGGAGAATTCGTTTCCTTGTTGATAAAAGCTATGACTCATTAATTGCCTTTAATTGGGATTCTGGATCCTTCTTTGATGAATTTACCATATTTTGGACTCTTTTTATGAGCTGTATATTTTCCATATTCGTTAATTACGAAATTAATGAATAATTAGGGTGTCGGGCCTTAAATATCGGCCTTTCCATTGACTTGTCAATTCTATTTCTATAATTACTTTTCTGACCATATCATTTGCCCCCCAACTTCTGGGAAAATCTCCTTGGGGTTTTCGTAGAAGTTATAACGTATTTTTCCTCAAAATTTTCCATTTTTAAGGGCATTTCGACCTCAATTTCATTATTTTTCGACTTTATTTGGGAGCGAGGTTGTTGGAATCGACCTCGTTTTCCCATATGTTTTCGACCTCGGTCGGACGATTTCGATTTAATGTCTTTTCGACCTTAAATCTTTGATTTTGCCTTGGCTATATTTCAAATTTCATTCTTTTCTTGGGCCTTAACTAGCCCAATTTTTAATTGGGCTTAAATTATTCCAGCCTTATTGGGCCTTTATTGTTTGGGCTTCGAATTTTCCTGAGACCCAAATTATTTGGGTTTTAATCTTTATAATCCATAAATGGATTTGTGGGCCTTAACTGGCTATAGACGGTTGCCCTTTCTTAACCGGTTGGGTTTCCAGTCACTAGGCGATTCCTGGCGAGATTTTCTGTTGAATCTCATCATTTTCTGGGTTTCTTACTTGAAGTTTTGAAGAATTCTTTGAAGATTCTGGGCTTTCTTTGAAGATTCTGGGTTTAAAATGGCTGATCGCGCTTCCCAACGTCTATGATAATGCACTAGGATTTCATAGAAGTTATACCGGTCTTTTTCGAGACTTGGGGTCTTTTTATCCCTTACCTGGGACTTACTACCCTTTTTTGAGGATTTTAATATACACTAGTGTTTCACGAGTATCGTCTTGGTGTAAAGTGTGGAGCGACCTACACATTTACGACGATTTTGCCTTATTCGAGGCTAACTTGACATTTGCATAAGCCTTTTATGTCTTATACCATCTTGTTTTGGCTTCAAGCCTTTCATTCAGCATATCGAATGATGGGGTTTGGACTGAATGTCTTAGGTTTCTGGGGTTTCAACCCTTCATTTGCTTTCTAGGAAGCTCTTGATTTCATCGAACCTTATTTCTATTTGTCCTAGTAGTGAGTCCAATCAGGACACACTTTAAACATAATAGACTTTTAAATTTGAGGCATGCCAAGTCCTTGGCACCTCATGCCCTTCAAGGGTTTCTAGCTTGTACGTGCCTCGACCAAATACGTTCTTGACGCGATATGGTCCTTCCCAATTTGGGGCCAGCTTGCCCTTTTGTCCAACTTCGGATGCCTCAATCTTTCGAAGAACCAAGTCTCCTTGTCGAAAGAACCTTTCTTTAACCCTTAGGTTGTAATAGAAAGATGCTCGTTTCTGATGCTGAACTATCTTGGCATTTGCCTCATCTCTAACTTCATCAATCAAATCTAAGGCCAGCCTTAAGCCTTCCTCATTTGTTTCTGGCTCATAAGCCTCAACTCTTGGAGATGTGTGAGTAATCTCCACTGGAACCACTGCCTCTGCCCCATATGCCAACAGGAAGGGGGTAGCTCCAGTGGTGACTTTACAAGTAGTACGATATGCCCATAGTATGGGGAGCAATTCGTCTACCCAAGTGTTTTTGGAGCGTTCAACTCTTTTCTTTAGTCCATCTAGGATAATTCGATTTGCAACCTCAGCTTGCCCATTTGCTTGAGGATGGGCAACAGAAGTAAAGCGCAACTTGATATCGTTCTCATCACAATATTTCTTGAACTCATCATTGTTAAACTGAGTTCCATTGTCCGTAACCAGGACTCGTGGAATTCCATACCTGCATATCACATTTTCCCAGAAGAAATGCATCACTTGCTTGGTGGTTATCTTGGCTAATGGTTTAGCCTCAATCCACTTGGTGAAGTAGTCGATTGATACTATCAAGAACTTTCTTTGAGCACTTGCCATTGGAAATGGCCCAAGTATATCCATTCCCCACATGGCAAAGGGGATTGGTGAGTTTATGGATGTCAACATCTCTGGTGGTTGCCTAACCACTGGTGCATGTTTCTGGCACCGTTCACATTTCTTTACATAGCTTTTAGCATCAGCAAGTATGTTTGGCCAATAGAAACCTAGACGGGTGACTTTATGAGCAAGGGCTCTGCCCCCCAAGTGTTGCCCACAAATTCCTTCATGTACCTCCTTCAGGGCCAATTCTGCCTCTTGAGGTCTTAAACATTTCAGATATGGAATGATGAAAGACTTCTTATATAGGATTCCCTCAATCAGGGTATACCTTAGTGCTCTGACGTATAGCTTTCGTGCTTCTGAAGTGTCGTTGGGTAACCACCCGGTTTCCAGATGAGCCTTGATGGGATCTATCCAACAACTAGCAACATCAATGGGTGCTACCAACTCTCCGTTGATGTTTGGGGTCCTCGGGACTTGGAAGTATACACTCCCTGCATAGTTTTCAATTTCGGAAGAAGCAAATTTAGACAAGGCATCAGCCTTCATGTTTTCTTCCCTTGGAATGTGCTCTACATAGCATTCGTCGAACTGAGTCATGATGGCCTTGACAAGTTTCAAGTACTTGGCCATGACTTCATCTCTAGCCTCAAATTCCCCATTTACTTGGGAAACCACTAGCCTCGAATCTCCACATACTTTCAGAGTTTTGACCCTCAAGGCTCCAGCCAGCCCTAAACCAGCTATCAGAGCTTCATATTCAGCTTCGTTGTTTGTCGTTGGGAAGTCCAGTTTTAGTGCGTACTCTATGAGGAATCCATCAGGACTTTGTAGCACTAAACCAGCTCCACTTGATTTTGTTTTTGATGCTCCATCAAAATAGAGCACCCAACATTCTTTGGAGATTATGTCTTCAGTTTCTTTGTCTTCCATTGTTACTTCCTGCCCCCGACTTCTTGGTTGTCAATGGTACATTCAACCATGAAGTCAGCGAGTGCTTGAGCTTTTATGGCCGTTCGAGGCTTATACTTGATGTCGAATTCGCCCAATTCAATGGCCCATTTGATCAATCTTCCACTAACTTGAGGGCTATGCAAGATGTTTCTTAGAGGTTGATCAGTCAAGACCTCTATCTTGTGAGCCTGGAAGTACGGGCGTAGCTTTCTTGAGGCCATTATCAAGGCCAAGGCAAACTTCTCAATCGTTGAGTAGTTTATTTCTGCCCCATGTAGAATCTTACTCACATAGTAGACGGGCTTCTGCACTTTCAATTCTTCCTTTATCAAAACAGCTCCCAGGGCAGTGTTGGATACTGCCAAGTATAGATAAAGAACCTCCCCTGGTTTTGGTTTGGCCAATAGTGGTGGCTCAGCCATGTATTTCTTCAGGGCCTCAAAGGCCTCTTGGATTTCAGTTGTCCGTTCAAAAAATTTCACTTTCTTGAGTGCTTTAAAGAAGGGTAAACACTTCTCTCCTGACTTGGATATGAATCTTCCCAATGCTGCCACTCTTCCCGTTAATTTCTGGACATCTTTGACAGTCCGTGGTGGCTCCATGTCTAGAATTGCTTTGATTTTGTCGGGATTGGCCTCGATTCCTCTCTTGGAAACCATCAGGCCTAAAAACTTTCCCGAGCCTACACCAAAGGCACACTTAGTTGGATTCAACATCATCTTGTGGTGCCTTAGCACTTCAAATGCCTCTCGGAGGTGCTTAATGTGATCGGCCTTATCGAGGCTCTTGACTAACATGTCATCTACGTAGACCTCCATGGTTTTCCCAATTAGGTGTCCAAAAATTTTGTTCACCAATCTTTGGTATGTTGCCCCTGCATTCTTAAGTCTAAATTCCATGACTAAGAAGCAGAAAACACCAAAGTCAGTGATGAATGATACTTTTGCGATGTCATCCTCATGCATCTTGATTTGATTGTATCCACTGAAGCCATCCATGAAGCTAAGCATCGCGTGTCCAGCTGTAACATTTATTAGTGCATCAATCCTTGGTAAGGGAAAACAATCCTTAGGACATGCATCATTCAAGTCAATGAAGTCGACGCACATCCTCCATTTTCCGTTAGCCTTTTTGACCATCACGGGGTTAGCCAACCACTCAGGGAATTGGATTTCCTCAATGAACCCAGCTTCCAAAAGTTTATTAACTTCCTGTTTAATGGCTTCAAGCCTCTCTGGAGCAAAATTCCTATTTTTCTGTTTCACCGTCTTCCTTTCAGGATCCACATTCAGTTTGTGAGTTATCAATTGGGGATCAATCCCTGGCATGTCGGCCGCTGTCCAAGCAAAAACGTCATTTTTTTCTTGAAGAAAAGACGTGAGTTTGCTCTTCAATGTTTCGGGCAGTAATGCCCCAATATAAGTCACCTTCTCTGGTTCTCCTGGGACTAGGGGAATTGGGACCAAGTCCTCAGCTGGTTTCCCCCTTCTGTCCTCGTTGTCGCTGACATTCATGTCTTCAATTGGGAGAACTTGCCCCCCGGTTCCATCAGGCCTTAACGCGGATACATAACAACTTCTAGCCATCTTTTGGTCTCCTCGTTCTTCACCAATCCCATTCCTCGTTGGGAACTTGATTTTTAGATGATAAGATGAGGCAACAGCCTTGAACGCATGAAGACCAGTCCTTCCCAGGATTGCATTGTAGGTTGAAGTCGCTTTTATAACTATGAAGTTCAACATCTGAGTAGACGTATTCATCCCTTGCCCCATGGTCATTGGGAGTTGGATAGTGCCTTCCACTTTTGATTCCACCCCGTTGAATCCGTATATAGGCATATTTGAGGGTGTTAGCTGAGAATCGGTGTAACCCATCTTGATAAAAGCATCGTGGAACAAGATATCCACTGAAGCTCCATTGTCGACCAGGACTCTCTTTGTTTCGGAGTTACCTATCACATGTACTATGACAAGAGGATCATCATGGGGGAACTTTACCCCTTCCAAGTCTGAATCGTCAAAACCTATTGACACTTCTGTTCTGGCACGCTTCGGTGCTTCTCCAACCACAGTCATTACCTCTCGGGCATAAGCCTTTCTTGAGTTTCGGGAGGACCCAGCAGCGGTTGGTCCTCCGAATATCATGTTGATAACTGGCCCTCGGGGCTTAGGGTTACGATCTTGGTCGTTGTCCCTTCTGTCGCAATCCTTCCTTTCATAGTTTCCTCTTTGACTCCCTTGATTTCCATCCTTGGTGAATTTGCTGAGTTTTCCTCTTCGTATCAGGAACTCAATCTCATCTTTCAATTGCCTACAATCATCGGTGTCATGACCGACTTCTTTGTGGAACCGACAAAACTGATTTTGGTTCCGTTTGGACAAATCAGCCCTCATTGGCTTTGGTCATTTGATATCTTCTTCCTTGGCTATCTCCATCAGAATTTGACTTCTGGGAGTATTCAATCTTGCATATTCTGTGAATTTTGGCCCAAAATTGTTTCTCTTGGGGGGAGAATCGGAGTTCTTTGACGTTCTGGGGAACTTTTCCTTGACGTCGTATTCCTGAGTTTCTTTTCTTTTCTTTGAGTTTCCACTACCGCCGGCAGTGGGTTCATACTTTCTCATGCTTTCTTCAGCCTTGATATACTTTCCGGCTCTATCTTGGAGCTTCAGCATGCTCTCGGGTGGATGTTTAGGTAACGACCTTTTGAAGTGGTCATCAGTAGTTCCTTGTTGCAGGGCTATCATATCCACTATGTCCTCTAAGTCTGGGACTTTCAAAGCTTCTCGAGTGAATCGATTGATGTAGTCCCTTAAGGCTTCATTCTTTCCTTGCTGGATTGCCATGAGGGATGCAGAGCTTTTCTCGTGCACTCTCCCACTTACGAATTGGTTGATAAACGCCTTGCTCAATTCCTTGAAGGACCCAATAGAATTGGGAGGCAAGCGGCTATACCAACGTTGTGCCATGCCTGCCAAGGTTTGGGGAAACGCCCTACACTAGACCGCATCGTTGGTCGGCTGCAATAGCAGTGCGTTGGAGAAGGTTCTCACATGGTTAGCGGGATCTCCCGTTCCATCATAAGCCTTGATCATCGGCATCTTGAATTTTCTAGAGATGTTGGCTTTCATGATGTCTTGAGTGAAGGGTGGTGTTGGATCATCAGGATCTCCTAGGGGCAACAAATCAGTAGGATCACCCCTTGGGGCCTCAGCCCTACTGCTTCTCCTTGGTGTTGGGTCGAGGTTGATCATCAGGACTCTTCCTTGATTTTGTGTCCTTGTGGCATCCTCTTCTGCCAATAAATTTTTGAGCCTTGCAGCCTCGGCTTCAAGGGACACAAGTTTTTCCTTAGTAGTTTCTCGATTGGTTTGGGAGGAACGTCTCCTTCTTGGGGCAACATCCCTCTCATCTCCTGTTGAGTAATTCTCATCCTCGATGTAGGGACCTGAGTAGTCTTGAAAAGGGGTTCGCTGATTTTGGGGTCCCAGACCTTGAATATATGGGGGCACATAGGCCTCGTGATAGATGGGGTTGGCACCACTACTGCCCATCGGGGGTCGAGGTGGCATACCATAAGTTGGCATATCGAGAGTTTGGGTAGTATATTGGGGGAGATCCGTGGTGTGAAGTTGGAGACCACGTGCTGCGTTTGCAAGCAATAGAGTGGTTATGATTGGTTGCTGGAGAGTGGTCTCTGGTGGATCTCGTCCATGAACAACCATTTATAGGGGATTCGTCCCTTCAGCAGTAATCGGGACTTCCGGTCCTTGAGTGGTGGTGATGGGGGCATCTGCCCCTTCAGTGCCAGTGATTGGCGGTGGTTGGCTCCCCTGAGTTTCTGTTACAGAAGTAAGAGGAAGTCCATCAGAAGTTTGAGGACCTCGAGTTGTTCTTCGTGTGTTTACCATGGTTGATGTTGTCTTCCCACAGACGGCGCCAAATGTTGTGGAATAAAAAACGTACTTGTGTATTTAATGCGAGGGTTTAATGAGCTTCGAGCTTTTATGACTGCACTTGTGTTTCGAGACTAAATCGGTCCTCACAAGATGCCTACGTATCTCAATTCGTTATTGAGAATCAAGCCAAAGACGTAGTTCTTGGTGTTGCCCTCGGGGCTATGGCGGTAGGGGCACACCAAGGACGTAGTGACTTGTATGTCCTTATTCGAGGATGAAGTCTAAAACGTAGTTCTAGGGGTGCCTTCGTGGCTTGTTGCGCCTTTGAGGCGTTGTGACGTATGGAGCTGTGCCCAAAACGTAGTAGATGACGTATGGAGCTGTGTCCAAAACGTAGTTCTGATTGTAGGATCAGGGTCCTTATATAGGCGTCTGGAGCCTAGTATTTATGGTATGTTTAGGAGTCTTAGCGAATAAGTTTCTTTTTTGATATTGGATAAACATTGTATTTCTTGCTGGAGAATTCGTTTCCTTGTTGATAAAAGCTATGACTCATTAATTGCCTTTAATTGGGATTCTGGATCCTTCTTTGATGAATTTACCATATTTTGGACTCTTTTTATGAGCTGTATATTTTCCATATTCGTTAATTACGAAATTAATGAATAATTAGGGTGTCGGGCCTTAAATATCGGCCTTTCCATTGACTTGTCAATTCTATTTCTATAATTACTTTTCTGACCATATCAGGTCTCTATGAGTTCTTATAAAACAAAATCACCATTTACGTATAATTTATTATTTAATAATAAATAATACGTGATTAGTTATGATCTAAAACTTAATAAAATGGGATTAAAAATATGCACAATTTTATAAAATTTTATCCTCGTATTATTATATTCTTTGTTGATTTGAATTTTTCTTAGATTGATTTTAATTTTTGAACATAGATTTCTAAATTTAAAATAGTTAGAAAAAAGTAATTAAATTGGTGTTAAAATATTGATGACATAATAATTATTATTAGAATTTAAATATTCATTTTATTAATTTGGGCTTTATCTTGTGTTTTAAAAATCAGATTTTGACGATTTTACACGCCACATGAAGATAACTAAATTATCTTTAATTAAAAGATGGTTTAACAATTTTTATCTAGGTGGAATTGTCCATGAAATAAAAAAGAAAGTGATGAATTTTTTACATGGAGAATTCTATTCAATATAGAAAACTTATTTATATTTGGTTTAAATTATCAAAATACATCTTTTAGAATTTAAATATAATCCTATTATTAATAAAATAAACTTTTTTAATATTTGATCTAACGATTTTCATTTATCTAGTTAAGATATAATGGTCCTTATTAATTTGGTTGTCTACGACCAAAATTTTGGATAAGATCCCTATTATGATTATTATATATAAGGATTTAATATAATAAGGATATCAAGTATATACTAATATAAGTATCTTACTAACTGCTTTTACTTTTATTGTTTCGGTTTTATTTACGGTGTAAATAAAATTTTAAAATACATTATTACTTAAAAATTATTAAACAGAATAAAAATTATGTTATGATTATATAAAATTTTATTCTCATATTATTATATTCTTTATCGATTTGAATTTGTTCTTAATTAATTTTGATACTTTATTAAAAGAAACATAAAATTTCTATATTTAAAAGAATTAGCGGAAAAATAAATGAATTAGTGCTACAATAATGATAAAAAATTATTAAAATTTAGATACTCACTTTAATATTTGGGTTCTATCCTGATTTTTATAAATTGAATTTTGACGATTTTACAACCCATGCGAAACTAATGAAATTATCTTTCATTTAATGATGGTTTAATAATTATTATCTAACTTGACCGGTTGACCTACCCATAAAATAAACTGAAAAGAAAAGATGGTTAAGAAGTTTTACACAAAGAATTCAATTCAATATAGAAAACCAATTTATAATTGGTTTAAATTATCAAAGCACACTTCTTAGTATTTAAATAATCATACATTTAATCAAATACACATTTTAATATAAGTATTATATTCAAAATTATCGTTTATGAATATGAAACCCTCAATATTTTAATAATATTTTGATATTATCCTTTTATGTTTGTTATATGTAAAATAATATAATTATAATTTGGATTAATCAAATTGTTATGTTCCTTCAGAAAAAAAGTGTTTAAATTTATTCATGTACAGGGGTTCTCCTAAGTCTCGTAGGGTATCATTGTAATCGATATGAATTGTTATCTTGATATTTGGTTTAACAATTATTATCTAACTGGAACTATACATAAATTCAAGAGAAAAGATATTTAAGAATTTTTACATAGAAAATTTTTAAATTATCAAAATAAACTTTTTAGTATTTAAATATAATTCTATTATTAATCAGATACACTTTTTTATATTAGATATAACAATTCTCATCGATCTATTTAAGATCTGAATTATTAATTTGTTCGTATAGTGATCGTACACGGACCAGATCGATTTTAATTTTTTCTTAAATTGGTTTTAATATTTTATTGAAATAAACATAGAATTTATAAATTTAAAAGAATTAGGAAAAAAAATTAAATTGGTGCTACAATAATAAAAAAATATTTATTAAAATTTAGATAATAACTTTACTGTTTGGGCTCTATCTTGAGTTTTAGACAACAGATTTTAACGATTTTACAGCCCACGCGAAGCTTACAAAATTATCTTTAATTGAATGATGGTTTAATAATTATTATCTAACTGAAACTATCCATAAACTAAAGAGAAAAGATAATTACGAATTTTTTCATAAAGATTTCTATTCAATATAGAAAACTCATTTATAATAGGTTTAAATTATCAAAATACACCTTTTAGTATTTAAATACTATCTTATTATTAATCAAATACAATTTTTAATATTATATCTGACGGTCCTCATCGATTTGAATATTTATAGTTTTATAATCCAACGGATCTTATACTTTTGATAGTACAGTGACCGACCAAAGTTTTGGATAAGATCTCCCTTACGCTTATTATATATAAGGAGTTAATGAGCCATTATGTACTTAATGCAAATAAACATGCAATATACAAATATTAATATAATTCCTTTTTAATGGATCAAATCCAATTTTATAACATTTTGTATATCTATTTTTGCGTGAGTTTTTCCCTGAAATATAATTTTGAGACACTTGTGAAAATAAATTATCTACCTTTCCAAATAGATTACAAGAAGAGGCCAAAATAGAGTATAAGATATTGAGTATTTGCGGATATTAATAAAGAGTTTCATATTTTTTGGATCAATAATTATTGCTTTCTATTTAATATGAAAACTTAACCAAAATTCGGATTTCGATCAGAATTTCTCATCTATGCAAGATCCTAGAAAATATCCGTTGAATTAATCTATTAAGTATAGTTTCAGAATGTTAATGTGTCTGCTTGCTCGGTGATGAAAATAAATTATTACTCCCCCGTCCCCCTCAATTCTTTACATTGAGGAAACGACAAGGAGGTTAAAAAAGTGTAAATTAAAATGAAAAAGTAAGAAAAATGAGTAAAGTGGTGGGATCAATCAATATTTAATGTTATTATTTTTGGTATTTAAAGAAACGAGAAAAACGTATCAAAAAAGAAAATATAAAGAAATGATTGGGACATAGTGAGTATCAGAAGAAAATAAGTGCTATAGTAATGCCAATGTCAAGTCTTGCTGAAAATATTAAAAAATTCTGAATAAAAGTTTCCAGCTCATGCATTGATGACTTTTGCCCACCTTATTCTCAATAGTCAATACTCGAAGTAACGTGCGAATATAAAAAACTTAATTTTGTGTTTTCGGCTATTAGGTCAAGACTAATAATCAGTTTTGAAGTTAAGAACTTCTTTTGAATTGTGCGTGACATTAGCTAATATATCCATTGGTACGTATTTAACCTGAAAGTTGTTAGTTGTAATTGCATATAAAGAAGTGTTGAAATTATATTATTTAACATGTTATTTAAACAAAAGTAAGTGTTGCAGTACTCAGTAAAAGAATTTCTAAAAGAAACTAACATTTTTAGATATAAGTGTTGCGTATGTATTATCATTTTGGCAACACTTGTATTGAGTTGTTTTAGGGTACTGAAAATGGTAAGTATCTAAGGCAACACAATTCAAAACAAATGTCGCTGTTGTTGCGTAGTGTCACATTTAGTAAATAAACCAACGTTTGAAAGCCGGTGCCTTTGCTTATCAAGGGGATACGTACTATTCTGCTATACTCCAATCACATTTTGAGAACATTACGAGTGAAAATTTTCTCAATTGCATTTATTGGCAAAACTGTTACAGTACTAGTCCGTTCAAAATTTGTCCAGCAAACTGATTAACACTACAAGAATAAGCTAATATACCAACGGAATTTAGTAACAAAAATCCATCCGTTGGTAGTTACCGACAGATTACTAACGGATCTCATAATTTTGAAAAGTCAAAATTTTGCCAACCGAAACCTAGCGGATCACTAACAGATATTTAATAACGGAATATTTTTGTTAGTAAAATAGGCGGCAAAAAATGTCCGCCCAATGTGCCAATGGAATAGTTATGGTTTGCCAACGGATTTTTGCCAAGGAAATAGTAACGACATAGTAACTGTTTAGTAACGAATTTCCAACCCCATACTAACGGAAGTTACAACTTTTGTTTCGTTAGCGATCCGTTAGAGATCTGTCACCAATTTTAGATCGGTTAGATATATTCCGTTACTAATCTGCTGGTAATATTAATTCTGAAATTAAACAGTCAATTATTACTTTGACCGAAACTTCTAACTAGTATTTCCTCTCGGATTGGTGTTTTGATTAAAAAAAATATTTATCGACGATCCAACCGTACGGATGTGAAGATCTATTTATTTTAATGATATTTTAGAATTTTTGGAAAATAATAAATTTATTTGGTTTGAGATTTTAAGAGTCAATTAGTACTTTGACTTGAAATTCTAACTAGTGTTTCAATTTTATTAAAAATATTTATCGACGATCCAACCGTACGGATGTGAAGATCTATTTATTTTAAAGATATTTCAATTTTTTTGGAAAATATTAAATTTATTTGGTTTGAGATTTTAAGTGTCAATTAGTACTTTGACTTTTACTTCTAACTAGTGTTTCCTCCCGAATTGGTGTTTTGATTTTTTTAAAAATATTTATCAACGAGCTAACCGGGCGGATGTGAAGATTTATCTATTTTAGTGATATTTCAAAAACTTTGAAAATAAAAATAAAATAGTTGGTTTGAAATTTTAAGAGTCAATTAGTATTTTAACTTGTACTTCTAACTAGTGTTTCCTCCCGAATTGGTGTTTCAATTTTTTTAAGAATGTTTATCGACGATCCAACCGTATAAGATCTATTTATTTTAATGATATTTCAAATTTTTTGAAAAATAATAAATTTATTTGATTTGAGATTTTAGGAGTCAATTAGTACTTGACTTGTACTTTTAACTAGTATTTCCTCCCGAATTGGTGTTTTGATTTTTTTTAAAATATTTATCGGCAATCGAAATGCACGGATGTGAAGATCTATCTATTTTAATGATATTTTTAACATTTTTGGAAAATAATAAATTTATTTGGTTTAAGATTTTAAGAGTCAATTAGTACTTTGACTTGTACTTCTAACTAGTGTTTCCTCTAGAATTGGTGTTTCGATTTTTTTTTAAAATATTTATCAATAATCCAACCGTACGGATGTGAAGATCTATCTATTTTAATGATATTTTAATTTTTTTGGAAAATATTAAATTTATTTGGTTTGAGATTTTAAGAGTCAATTAGTACTTTGACTTGTACTTCTAACTAGTGTTTCATCCCGAATTGGTGTTTCGATTTTTTTGAAAATATTTATCAACGAGCTAACCGGACGAATGTGAAGATTTATCTATTTTAGTGATATTTCAAAAACTCATGTAATGTTAGTGACTATTTTTAATTATTTGAATGTTCAGTGACTATTTTCTAATAGAAACAAGAGTTAAGTGGTAAAAAAAATCTATTTTCCCATATTATTTTAACGGTACATTAACGGCATAATTAACGGAATGCCTAAAAGCAAAAACAAATGTAACGTTAATGGTTATAATTAATTATTTAGTAGCTCAGTGGTTACTTCTAAAAGATCCGATAGTTGAATGATAAAAAAAATCTATTTTCCCAAATAATAAATTTATTTCATTTGAGATTTTATGAGTCAATTTGTACTTTGACTTGTAATTCCAACTAGTATTTTCTTTGTGCATGGACTACGTGTCATGTGTTTATTGGGTGATAGAATAGTACGCAGATTGCCAACCTCTAATCAATTTATAGCCCTTGATATGGTATGCATTTTTGTATCTGAACGGCTGGCATCAACAAATTCAATAACCACCAGTACATATCTCTGTCTCACAAGTCTTATCCTATCATTCACCTCCATTTCCATTGAAAAGCACCCACAAAAAAATATTCACGAACATATGTTTTGCAAAAAAATTGAATTTCAAGGGATCAAAGTGATGGGTTGAGAAGCCGCTTCCGCCTAGAAGAAGACTGAATGGAGAAAGTGGCGCCTCAATTTTAAGAAAGCTTAGTTTCGCCGTTGACAAGAAGAAAAGAAACGAAATTTTATTTTTTATAGTTCTATAGTAATTTCATTGTGTTATTTGTTCTTCTCAATTTGAAGACAACAATAAATCAATT
Organism: Heracleum sosnowskyi; assembly: GCA_030848705.1. Lineage (NCBI taxonomy): Eukaryota > Viridiplantae > Streptophyta > Magnoliopsida > Apiales > Apiaceae > Heracleum > Heracleum sosnowskyi. The sequence goes on along the minus strand of CM061242.1, from coordinate 115,564,614 downwards.
TGTGGGTAATGTACATCTTTGATTGTTAATTTAAGTTTGATGATTATTATTAGTTTGTTTGCAACTGTGTATGTTTGTATAATATTGATTTACGAAACCATTGTGCTTTTACTGCTATATATTACACTAGTCATAGTATATGCAAAAGGGATTTAGAGTATATGCAAGAGAGATTGATGATTCAGTTTCAAAGATCTGCTAGTTGTAGGTTTATTTTTTATCGCTTTTATACAAATTCCGTTAGGAGTTTGTTATTACGTTTAATAACGAAATTTTGTTGGCATGATGTTGCTAAATATACCAACAGAATATTTCGTTGGCAACTTGGTTGTAACATGGTTGTTACAAAAACAAGAATTCTATTATTATTCTATTGATATTCCGTTGTTAAGTTTAGTGACGAAAAATAAATTCGTTGTTACAGACTTCCCAACGACGTTTACTGCAACCGACCATTTTGGTGGCTATTCCGTTGGTAAGCTGTTTTAGTAACGGATTTTCTTAATCTAGCAATAGGATTTTCTGTTATTAAAACTAAATAATATTGTAGTGTAACATAACTTTGAGCTTGAATATATACAGTAATAATTTTGCAATAGGAACGTATATGTCAAAGGTTTCATTTTATTTTGCTTAAATTTGTTTCTTATTGTTCCGAACTTTCAATTTTTATATTTATGGTTTAAAATTCAGCGAGCTATTTATATTTATGGTTTAAAATTAATCAGAACTCGACATATATGCAATTGAGAACTAATTTGAGATCACTAGCCTTTTTGTCGACAAAATATATCAATTTTTGTTTTTCACAAGCTGACGTCATATCTATAATATACCACAAAAAAGAACTAGCGTCACCCCAAGCCTTTATAAGATGACGAGTTCTCCTTGTTTAGTTCACTGCACCGTAGCATTTCTGTACTTCTCCAAGTTAATATATCCAGAAACAAAGAGAAACACAAAAATATGGGAGACAAGAGAGGTAGCATCGCCTTTTTCACAACCTATCGCCCACCCGTGGCTCTGGACATTTACTCCTGTCCTTTGCCACCCAAGTCACCGCGAGAAGAACTTTGTATGACCGACGGAGATTCATTCAATTACGATGGCCATTCCATTCCACCTGCAGCTCTGAAACTCATTATCAAGCGTCCGAAATTGGTTCCCGAAGGAATCAAGGATGCTGATGTAGATAATGGCAGTGTCTCTGGCATAGCTTTCGTTTCCGAACGAGATGACCTGGAAACACTTCAAATTGCTATTCAGACCAAATTATCATCTCATAAGGTCGCTACCAAAGTGTTCAGTTTCGAGGATGTTTACCCTCGATCAGATGGTGTTCGCATGGAAGACAGCCCTTGTGTTGCCGGTGCTAGACGCGATATTCTCGTCTATATCTCTACCAAGGAACCGGCTCCTCGTCGCCGTCAGCCATGGACTGTTGTTTACAAAACTAATCTCAAGAATGGAGAAACTGGCCGACTCACACCATCATGTAAGCTTATTTTTATTTCGATTTCAAATTTAACAATTCAAATTTGTTTCAACTCAGCAATGAATTCCACAAAAAAAAAATTCTCTGTTCTATTCTAGCAATGATTATTATAATTATTTTAGTTCCACTTCAAAATGAATAAATGCAGAGGCACATTTCCGGAAATAATTTTGTGTTCACTGAAACATAATTTTCACTCTAATCTGCAGTGCAAGCTGATTTAAGCCCGTCAGTGTCGCCGTCTGGAAAGAGGATAGCAGTGGCTTCCTACCAGAGAAAGGCCGGATGGGCTGGTGAAATCCAAGATTTACAGACCTCTATCTTTGTGATGAATGTAGAGAAGCCATTTAACCGCAGATTGGTTGTGGAGAATGGTGGCTGGCCGACATGGGGAAGTGAAGGTGTATTATTTTTCCATCGCAAGGTTGATATGTTTTGGGCAGTTTTCCGTGTTGAATTCGGGGACACCTTCATTTCAGAACCCACCCGTATAACTCCAGATAAATCAAATGCCATGACCCCTCTAGCCATCGATTCGACCACTGTGGCAGTGTCAATGATTCGTGATTTGGCGAAATTCGGTATTGACCGAACGCCAGACCACTACCGTCACATTATTGTGTTTGATTCAAATACTAAGAAAGCAGTCATTAATGTCACTCAAGTAACAAAACCCCTGGCTGATCATTTCAACCCCTTTCTGATAATGGATGTTAAGACTAATACCAAGCGCATCGGATATCATCGTGTCAATACTGGCCTTGTTAAGGTACGTACATATCTATAATAATTTAAAATCTCGTTCATTAGTTATTTTTTTTAGGCTACTGTTAATTTCGTATAAGAATATAATTTAGTTTTTACATCTAAACAACAGGTTGGAGAAAATATAGAAAGACAGTTCCGTAAGATTGAGTCTCCGGTACCAGATGTAGGACTGTTTAGGTTGTCTGGAGCATTTCCCACGTTTTCTAACGATGGCAAGAAGATTGCATTCGTCGACAATGAGTTCAAGGCTGTCTGGGTTGCTGATGAAGAAGGCTTGCGTATTGTTTTCGAGGTACATATGCTGCACCGTATAACTTATTGAAGACCATGATGTGTTGTATGATCATTTCTTAACTGATGGACAATAGTAATTTAATTATACTATCTTTCTCTCTGTATAGATGGATGGACCAGGAAAAATCTTCTCTCCCGTGTGGAACCAGAACAAGGATATGGATATCCTCTACGTATGTATTGGACCGGCTTTTTCAGCTGAGCAACTATTAGAAATACATCGTATCCCAAATGCTTCCAGAGGAAGACAACATGCTCAATGCCTCACAGACGGTTTTAATAACGCCTTCCCCTCCTCTAATCCTGAGGGTACCATCCTAGTTCTTTCTTTTGATGATCAGTTACAAAAATTTTCAAACAGCGGTTTCAGTTTAACTCTATGTAAAGATAGTATAACAGTTACAATAATTATTCATGTTTACTAAATTTGAATGGTGGGTTCGTTGAAAATGGTTGCAGGTACAAAATTGGTTTTCCGATCTACCAGAGATCATCCTATTGATTCTAGTAAACCTGGTACGGAAAGAAATGATTTCAAGAATTTATACATTATGGAGGATGCAGAAGAAGGGGATTTTGGTGAAGGTCAAATAACCAGGCTCACAGAAGGGGATTGGATTGACACACATTGTCAGTGGTCCCCAAGTGGAGAGTGGATTGTATTTTCTTCCACTCGTGACAAGCCAAAAACTGCACCACTAAAGGACAATAAGCTTGATTCGGGGTATTTTGCTGTATATCTAGTGAACCCCAAGCACAAGGATGTGGTGGTTAGAGTTTTTGGAAGTGCAGATGATCTTGCAGGGCATGTAAACCATCCAGTCTTTAGTCCAGACGGCAGGAGCATTGTTGTAACATCAGATCTTGCTGGTATATCCGTCGATCCCATTTCATTGCCTCTTGTTGAGCACTCTGCCAGGGCCTATGGAGATATTTTCAGTGTGGAAATCGACAAGGATGACATTAAGAAGAACGAGAATGTCAAGGATTTCAAACGCATCACACACACTAGATATGAGAATTCGACTGCTACCTGGACAATGTTTTCAACCAATGACCCAAATGCATCATGGAATCTCCAATTTAGCGAACCATACACTCCAGCTTGTCCTCATGCACCTTCTAGTGGAGCTGAAAGTTGGCACATGAGTGGCCACCTCTGCATCCCAAAACGTTGTTGTTGATTTGCATGCTTGTCTTTTTTTCCAGCTCTTGCAGTTTCATCTTGTACCTCTTCTTTCATGTTCAGTTTCAATTTAACTCATTTCAATAATATATTTGGTTTAATGACCTTTTAACCTCTGAGGTTTACTCCCATATACCCATCAGCCTCTGTCTTTTAAAAGTGTACCTTTTAGCCCCCGAGGTATGAAATTCGTACCTTTCAACCCTTAAACCCAATTCAGTTAAAAAAGTCGGGTTTTAGCTGAGGGGCAAAACTGTCTTCTGCAGTGTCAGTTCCCTCCAAAAAGGGTCGAAAGGTACGAATTTCATACCTCGGGGGCTAAAAGGTACGTTTGCTAGCTCGACTTATGATATACATTTGGTTGACAAGAAACAAGTTTCAGCATCACCATAAAAGGTTTTAAGCTCCAATCAGTTTGCTGGAGCAAAAAGCGAACACTCAACTTTCCAGTAATTGGAAAAGGTTTAAAGTTCTTGGTTCGTTAGAAGCTTCCTCTGGTCTTGTTCTATGACGCAGCCAACTTTCCAAACTTCCATTAGGCATGAATTCGTACACGAGAGCTTTAAACTTGTTAGTTTGAAAATCAATACTCGAGCAAGCAGTTAAGACTTTGACAAAATTACGATGCCTTGTGTTCCTCAAAACCTCACACTCGGCAATGAAGCTTTTCATAGCCCCTCTCTGATAGAGGTGAAGTACTTTGACTGCAACATCGGTACCATCAGGATCAAGTACTCCTTTATACACAGAGCCAAAGCTTCCACTCCCAATCAAATTAGTTGAGGAAAACCCTGCGGTAGCTTCATATAGATTCTGATATGTGACATTCATAAAGAATCCTCTTGTTGACGAAGATACAATAGATGGCTCTTTTTTTGTTTTTCTTCGCCGCCGAATAATCAGAATCGACATTATAACAAAACAACTGCTAAAAGGATGGTAAGTATTCGGATCAGGAGCTTGAGACCAAAAGATGTTCTACCTTTCTCCTCTTTGTTCTGTGGGCATGATGCCAAATGAAACTCTGGCACACCACCACCCCCTTCTGTCGGAACTTCTCCCTCCAAGTGGTTGAAAGACAAATTTAGTTTCTTCAGTGAGATAATCTAAAGGAAATTTGGAATTTCACCACACAAGTTGTTCCGTGAAACATCTAGGACCTCAAGACCTTTTAGAAATTTCAATGACGGAGGAATGGAACCTTGAAAAAAGTTTCCTTGCATATAAACCACTCTGATAACACTACACCATATATGGGATTCGCCAACATTAATTTTTGTGTTACCGGTCAAAATGTTACCTTAGATGACTTAAAATAGATATAAGGCAATACAATTTTTTAGTGTTACTGTTGATGTAATTTTGTGTTACCTTAAATATAATTAAATTTCTATTGTAACAGAAATTCGGGCGTTACAATTGATGATTAAAAAAGTGTTAGCAAAACAACTAAAAAATAAGCGGGCAAAAACTTAACCCAACTTACAACCAGGCGGGGAAATTTTTTGTCTAAAATTTTAGGCGGCCTATATCCTAAAATTAAACCCGCTGAAACATTTTGGGGCTTATACACACAAACAGTACTCAAATACTCTCTCTCTCTCTCTCAAAACATTATTCTCTTAAATATTTCTCTCTCGCTCGACAGGTTCTACATGGCATAGAGTGAATTAGGGTTCCTCGCAGTTTAATTAGGGTTCCTCATAGTTTAATTAGGGTTCTTCACGGTTCAATTAGGAATTCTACGGATTGTAGCAATTAGGGCTTCTACACACATACATCAATTGGGTCTTTTATGTGACCCATTTGGCCAGTGTTCTTGTTTTGCTTCTCAAGATCCACACCATTAAATCTTGTGCTGGTACTCTCTCTTACCCAACTCACCATTAACTCTTTCTTGTACTTTCTTGATTTTAATGTTGCTATCTTTTTGTGAATTAGTGTGTAAAGTTGTGAACTTTTATGTATGTTAGTGTGTTATTTGTCAATTTCTTGTCAATTAGAGCATACCCTTTTTGTTTTCTTGGTGAAATTGCAAATGGGGTTTTAGTTTAGTTTGCGGGTTTGTTGAAGTGAAGTGGTTTTTCGAGTATTTACATGTGTTGCCTGAAGTTTTGTTTTAAGTCTGAAGGGATTGCGTTGCGTATATCTTAATGTATCCGGGGTTTTATTGTTAGTCTCTTCAGGCAGCCGTTCTGCTGAAAAAATAACTCTGTTAACGTAAACTTGCATACAAACTTCTACGACACATAAACTGTACTAAGTTGCACTAGTTGGTAGGGAGAGAGAAGGTGTTGCAACAGAGTAAGTCGGTCTCAGAGGAGCAGGGAGAAGAATAATAATAAAGAAGGTAATGGATTTGTGGGAGAAGTTGGATTGTGATCAAACTGACTAACTGAATATTTATGATTATATAACAGATTTTGTGTGTACCTAAAGATGGTTATTATGATAATTTTAGATTCTGTCACATCTGTATGATTTTTTTTTTCATGTTAAGTTGAATGGCCTTTTCACATATCTTTATGTACAGGCTCATGAGTATAGGGCAAAGTTTGGGGCTTGTGCCGCATTTCTTGCCAACTATGATACTAGATCCTGGGCAAAGTTTGAAACATTTGTTTCTACAACTCTAACTATCTTGGTAAAACTAATATCATGATCTTACTCTGTTCTTTCCAGCGTGAATATTGCATCAAATGAATGGTTCCTCAAATGAATGGTTCACTTCAAGATAAAGAGTGATCTAAGAATACAAAAAAATAATAATTTATCTAGAATGTTTCGAGGGACTTGCAATCAGACTTGTCATTTACTTTTAACTTGCAATCACAGAGGAACACTATATTTGAAATTTAGACAATGATAGTAAAAGACTTGAGGTACAGATAAAAGACTAAATCTTGAATATTTATGATTATTAATGTTGGTTTCCTGTGACTTGTAAGATGGTGTTGTGACCTTTTTCCGTAACTATACAGGCCCCTGAGTTATTTACTACTGCTCCATCCCCTAGCTATTTCAAAGGCTGGTCTGCAGGCCTCTGAAGTTGATTATTATGAGATAAATGAAGCCTTTTCTGTAAGGGTTCTTAGTTTTTGATAATTTAAGAACCTTTGTTATGTGCACAAGAACTGTACTCACTTTGTTTATATAGGTCGTCGCTCCTGCTAATAAAAAGCTCTTTGGGATCAGTGATGTGAGTTCTCTGTGACCTTTGCATTTCTATTATAACTTAAGAAATTTTATTTTGTCTGTCCTTTTTTAGTGTTATCTAATTACATTTTCTCGTAAACTATGTTCTTAATTCTTCTGAATGCAGTGATACACTTTGTTTATTAGAACAACAATCAATTGCAGTGTTTCAATATTAGATCCCTAAGGCTGACTTTGAACATTCATAACATCCAAGGGTGTGTAATCTTTGTAGGAAATATGAATGTCTACTTAAGTGATGAATTACTTACCCTGTGCCTTAAATGTCAACACTGCAAAATGTTTTTATAATTTTGATCAACACAATTACAAGATTCTGCAAATCACAAGTTTCTTTCATGGTTGCTTTATGTAAATGGCCAGGATTGTGCGATGCATTTTTTGGAAAAGCAACAATGATTGTACCATTGTTTATGGTACGCATACCATCCTCAGAGTTACAGAGTTTTTTTTTTAGCAGGACTTAGTTACGATTGCTTTACTAAGTTCAGCACTATTGGACTAAAACAGTATAAACTCTACTAACTGCATTAAGCCTCTTGTATTGCCTAAAGAATTTTATTACTGGTGCCCTCTTCTTCATATCTATTGCGTGTTGTTTTGTGCAATGTGCAATACAGTTTAAAATCATGAAAGTGCAATGTGCAGCATCAAAGGGTATACTTGGATTGTGTATTGATGCCTCTGCTGGATTGTTCTACACATATGACCAGAACTCAATCTTTCAGGTGAGTTTACTATTTTTCTTTTGAAATTCAGCAACATAATGGCATTGTTATATACTCTTCCCTTGTTAAATTTGAGAACAAATTAGGTCTCTGTGAACGATGAAGGCCGAGATATGTGGAAGGTATACCTGGACTTGAAGGTGTATGCTCAAGCTTTGGCGAATTGTCGCGATCCATTTCAACGAGACCAAGTCTATCTGGAGCAAGTCAGATATTTCTCAAACTTAATTTCATGACTTTCACTCGCAAGTTCTAAGCTTAAGCTCATTTCTTTCTAAATCTGGCAAGGGGGGAAATGCTTCTGCATTTTTCAAAAAACATATTTTGGCTAATAGTCTTCATTCTTCACATTATATTTGCATATTGACCTATAATGATTATCACCACAGGCTGAAGTTGCTTTTTCTGCCAAGGATTTTGTCAGAGCAGCATCTTTCTATGCAAAAGTAAGTTGTAGTCTATGCAAAAGTAAGTTATGCTGTAGTATTATGTGTGATTATTGCAATGTATCTAGTGTACTTTCTTAATATTAGCTAGTATATTAACCTTGAGCAATGTATTAGATGCATGATTTAAAAATTGATCTGGGTATCAAGTATTATCATTGTCATTCATTGTGTAGTTGAAAAGGCATATCGTCTTGCTCCAGGTATTTACAGAATAACACCTCATTAAAAAGTGAGTATAAATATCAAGATGTTTATGTGAGGCACTTTAGCTGTTACTGAAGATATTATAAATTACTTGTTACTGAAGATAATATAAATTACTTGTTTCAACCTTATAGATGTTTATGATATTTAAAATCATAGTATAAATCATGATATTATAAGTATACTTTAGCGGTGTTTCAATATTAGATCCCTAAGGCTGACTTTGACTTTGTATTACACCTAAATGCTGATATCATCGTTTCTATGTTTTTTATATTTTAAAATTTTAAAATTTTAAAAATTTCTTCTCTGCAACGCCACTGGTGATGTGTCTAAATATATTGAAATGTCATTATTTAATAATTACAGTATTGTCATATTCTTTTATATTATTTTGTTGATAAAGTGCTTTATATTGTAATTCTTATTCATATTTTATTCTATGTTTTAAAATATGAATTATATATTGCGGTTTAAATGAGATCTGAGAGCTTCACTATTGTGTTTTGTTTGTCCACCAGGTGTTGCAAAGATATCCTTAACTTCATTCATTGTGTCTACTTTTAGGGAGTGCATCTATTCTGGTGTGGTTAAGCAAGAGGCAGAATGACAGATTTTAGAGGACATATACAAGGATATACATTGAGAGCATGTCTGTGCATACATTGTAAAACTAAGTTATGTCTAGTAGCTTTTGATTGCTTTTGTCGTCTTTCTAGTAGCTTTTGGATAGCTTCGTACATTTGTCTATATTGATGTAGAAAAACGCAGTTGATATTTGTTTGGAAAGTTCTTAAAGTTAAAAAGTGTTTTTAGAATTCAGATTTTGGAATTGGAACTTCAATGTTGCAAGGTAACAATGAGTGGCTAAAAACACGAAAATGTGTTAGAAAAAAAAAAGAATAATGTTGATCAAATTAATGTTGCAATAAAGTTAAATGGTGTTGCCAAATACAAAAAAATGTTTCACAAATAAGTGTTGGAATAGAGTACCGGGTGTTGCCAATTAAAAACATAGTATGAAGTACTTGTGTTGCATAAGATCTATTCCAACACTTTTCTTAGTGTTGGTAAAGACAAGAAAGTATTGCCATTAGGGTATACGGTAACAGTTTTTTCATGTGTTACTGCATGTTCATCAAGTGTTGGCATAGACCCCTACGGCCACAGTACAAAGTCCAACACTTCGAAAATTGGGAAAAGTGTTGGCGTAGACTATTTTTTGGCTTCCAGCAACACTAATCATGATTTTTCACACTTTTTTTAGGTGTTGGCAAATGTCATATATGGTGTAGTGTAAAACTAAGAGCATATGATAAAAAGAGTATGAAACATTGTTTATACGAACATGCCATTAGAGAGATGAGTAAATTAAGACAGAATTGATCAAAATTGTTATCATCGTTTTCCATATAACCTAAAAGGTTTACTCCCTTAAACCCTTTCAACAAGCATAACTTCCTTCTTCTTCACACTCTCTTTCCATCTCTTCACTTTCTCCTCCACTCCCGCTCCCGCTACTCTCCTCTTCGCCGGAAATCCACACTCCGCCAATTTCCTCGCCATCTCCTCCGCCACGTCACCAACCTCATCCACACTCTTCAACTTAATCGCGGCAGTTTCAGTCAGCATATTGACCACGGCGGAGTCAACACGGAGGTCGGAGGTGAGAATTGACTTGACGCGTAAGACGCACGCGCCGCACAACATTCCGGTCACATCGAGGAGAATCGAATCAGAAGTAATCGGAGATTGGGACGGAGAGAAGTGAGGAGGGCGGTGGAGAGAGACTTTGGGGTGGGAGGACAGAGAGACGGAGGAGATTAGTTGTAGTTGTCATTTCTGGACATAGAGATAAGAGAGAGAGAGAGATTGTGGAGGGAGAGAGATCAGAGATGTATAATATCGGGTAAGAATTTGACACGAGAAGCATGTGGTCAATAACATTCGTCTACCTAACTTTCAAATTGTTAGTTGCCTTCACACAATTTTCAATCTCAGCAGGATGTTTTTCTTTTTTCTTTTTGAAATGACACTGCAAAAGACAGTTTTGTCCCTCAGCTAAAACCCGACTTTTTTAACTGAATTGGGTTTAAGGGTCGAAAGGTACGAATTTCATACCTCGGGGGCTAAAAGGTACACTTTTAAAAGACAGGGACTGATGGGTATATGGGAGTAAACCTCAGGGGCTAAAAGGTCATTAAGCCAATATATTATGCAATCTCAATGTAATAGCTATGACTATACATGATTTTGTGCAATACAGTGCTTGTTTTAATGTAATGTATGAATACTTTACAATTTTTATTATTGGAAAGAACTCATTGCAACATCTACTATATTTAAGTATTTAGTGATTTATAGGTAATATGATGTTAGATTCTAGATAAAAAAATTCTCATCAAATTTTCCCCACACACATTTTATAAAAATTTCCTCTACATAAAGAGAAATGTTATATACCCCAAGTTAGATCCCAAAAATAAATATAAAATGACGTGACATATGTGATGTGTCATCCACACTAATTCTATCAGAATTTATCTGTCTTCCTTTACAAATATTTAAGCTTTCTTTTATTTTTCCCCATTTTTTCCCTGCTGACTTCAACTACGTTTTTAGTTGCTTCAAATAAGTTTGTACGAGTATAGGCTATTCATATTGGTTTATTTCAACCTTATATTCTTGTTGTATTGGAAATCAAATCCCTCTTTATTCAACACAATCCGACTTTGGAAATTAAAATACATGTTATTAGATTCAATGCTCTTCAACTGCAAGATTAAATGTCTGAAGTATTGATTGTAATCTCAAATCCATTTGGTTTGTGTTTTTTGAAAGTCTAAATACATGAATCAAGTTTGTTCATCAATTCATGTATCTTATTTAATAGCCTTGTATTTTGGGAGGTTCAAAGAATGTGTTTATTTTCTATGTATTAATCTGCCTATATAAGCAGATCTATTTTATGTATCACGTACACCAAAAACTTCAACACATAAGAAAAGTCTTGGAGATAAAATAGAAAATGACTTCTATATTCTATTCTTATTATTTCGGCATAACTCCTCTTTCACTTTGATCCTGTTAAACCATTCATAAACATATAAAACACAAACAAAAATGGGGTATTAGAAGCAATATGTTGGGACAAATTCCGCTGCCACGTCTCACAAAGACAAATTACGACAATTGGAGTATTCAAATGCGGGCATTGCTGGGTGCACAAGACGTGTGGGAAGTGACCGAAAATGGCTTTACAGAGCCAGAGAGAATCGAAGACTTGACGGTGAATGGCTTTAAAAGGAACTCGAACAAAAGATAAAACTGCTCTCTACCTGTTATTCCAAGCCGTGGATGAATCAGGCTTTGAAAAAATTGCAACTGCTACAACCGCAAAGGAAGCCTGGGAAATTCTGGAAAAGTCATTCAAGGTAACTGATAGAGTGAAGTAAGTTCGCCTTCAAACGCTTCGAGGAGAACTAGAAGCAATGAAAATGAAAGATTCAGAAGGTGTGTCTAAATACATCACAAGGGTACAAACTGCGGTAAATCAACTTCGTAGAAATGGAGAAACCTTGATGGACACAAGAGTTGTGGAGAAGATTTTGCGATCATTAACTAGAAAATTTCAGAACGTTGTATGTGCTATAGAAGAATCAAAGAATTTGGCAGAAATGACAATTGATGATCTCGTGAGTTCTCTTGAAGGCCATGAACAACGAAAGAAGTTAAACAAACAAGAGCATCTTACGGAAGTTTTACAAGCAAAAGCTACAATTATGAAGAAAAGGTACAGTTAACGGAAGAATTTTGTATTAACAAAGTTTGAGGTTCATCGCCGGAATCAGGATCTATGATGGTGGTTCTTTCCCTGAAAGTCGCCGGAGTATGGTGGTTGTGATGAATTGGGAGCTGAGATTGTAAGGATTTTTATGGTGGTGGCTCGCTGAGCTCTTCGCTTCCAGCCCCTTACAATGTGCCTACGTACCCCGTATTTATAAGGGATCAAGCCCTACGTAGTTCTTGGGGAGCAAGTAACCTATATGGGTTGGTTTCTGATTTCCGAGGCCCACTAGGATACCTGATCCATCTTCTGGAATTGGTCTTCGACTCGCTTTAGGAATGTCCAATGATGAGGCCTAGTCACAAAGGCCCAAGGCTCAACTACAGTCTAGGGACTTCACGGATACGACATCGACCCAACTTAGGAGCCGACACTAACCGCTACCAGCTGTCTCCCTGACCAAAGTAGTTGCAGGTATAGCCATGACTTACCCCAAATGCCAGACGCATCCCTGTCCCCCGAATGAGAAGCACCCACCAGATTGCAGGACAAGTGATCTCAAACGTTTGGGTGCAAAGTGCAGGAACAGAGCTCCCAAAGCACACACCAAGATTCACTCCACATCCCCAATGAGGACGCGCCTATTGAATACAGCAGGAGGCCTTCAGTACATAGGCATACCCCTGGAGGCCTTCAACCACGGACATCCTCCTCCTAGGGCACATCCTAGGAGGGAATTCTTCAATCATCAAGCAAACCCCTGGAGGCCTTCAACAACGGACATCCCTCCTTTAGGGCGCTTCCTAAGGGAGAAGTCTTCAATACCATGTCAATTCCATATCAACGTAGCTATTCTTCAATATCAAGTCATCACTTCGTACCATGAGGGCGCGCCAGTGGGCGCGCCCTTTCCACTATTAAGGGCAAGCCCTAAGCTTCCTTGTGTCAGTCCAATCTCTAATTGCATCTTGGATATCTCCAATTGATTATTACTTGACCCGAATCTACCCTAAAAACCCGATACCGAATTTTGGCTATAATAACTATCCCCAATTCCATGTGAAATCAGAGATGAAGCATGAAATTTTCAATCTTTCAAGTGCCAAAATCTCTTTGTAACCATTTTTTTCTTCAAGAAGTGTCATCGAGCTTCTTCCTCCTTTGATGCTATAAAGAGAGGGCGTGTCCTTCCAGAGGGCGCGTCCTTTAATTCTTCCATGATATATTTTTGATAATTCTAATGTTAAGAAAGGGATACCACCTACACACAACACGTCTAATCTTACATGAGCCAACTCGGCGTAAGAAATAAGAGATATTGTGCACAGATATAAACCTCTCATCGACCACACCATGTGACAAAGTATAATCTCCTAACAATGATGTGGAGATCAACCCATTTTTTCATATCCCCCATTGAGTCTTTCATCCCATAATATCTCTCCTTTGGGCGCGCCCTAAACAGTGGGTGCGTTCTCTTTCAAAAATTCCATTAACAGACTAAAGACACAACAATATTGTTAGGAACTATGTTGTTTCTTGATGATAACTAAATTAACTTAGTAAAAATTGTATAAGTAAAATGTAGCCATCAGCGGATAACATGCTTTTGCAGCATCCGTAGATGGGTAGCTTATCTACGGATAAGACTCACTATAATATGCTTATGTATTTCTGATGTTTAAGTTGAAGTAATCTTGTAAGGCTGAATAAGTCATGTTGACTATTAATAGATATGTAGAATAGGGAGGCTAATTGTAAATAGTTTATACCTTGTAATTTTGCATAAGTGAAATTGACTGTCCGCGGATAACTTAATTAGCCTTCTACGGATGTGGACACTGTCTACGGATAGCAGTACTAGTTGTCTACGGATGTGATCAAGATGTCAACGGATACAACTCAAGTAGCTTCTATGGATACACATTGTACTTGTGAAAGGGACAGATAAGTTAGAGCACATGGGTTGATAGACTACACAGAGCATGGAAACCAGTATTTCTGGAAAGATAACGAGAAGAAAGTAGCATTCTGTTTGCATGGTCAAAAGTAGCATTTCTATCAAAGACAATCGGCCAAGAAGGGCAAGCTACCAACACATGGACCACTGCTCAGAATGGAGAAACAAGGATCCTGAACAGATTTACTTTTTGTATTGTTGACTGTTCAAATATCTTTGTAAACTTGGGATATATAACCAAGTAGTAGCACAATTCTAGAAATCAGTTATGCAATTTAGAGAACACAGAGCAATATCCTTTGTAAATTGCTGAAGCTAGAATTGTGTATTTGTAGTTGTGTGTTTATTCATAAACATCACAGAGATTTCTTCAAATAAAATCTCTCAGGTGGACAAAAACAATCCACCTGAATTTTTAATTCTTGTGATTTTATTTTGTTTGCTTTTCTATTCTTGTTTTAATTTCATATCTTCACTATCAAGAATCAAAATTTTTTTAAAGATTGTATTCAACCCCCCCCCCCCCCCCTTTCTACAATCTTGATTCATTGTCTGGGAATAACAATTGGTATCAGAGCAGACTTCTAACATACAAGAAGTTTAAAGATCTAAAGACAACTGAATCATGGGTCAGAAGGATCATGGAGTCAAAATACCAGTTCTTTATAGGGAAAACTACTTTCACTGGAAATTAAAAATGCGACTACATCTTATGTCCATGGATGAAGGTTATGTAGAGTGCATAGAACATGGCCCTTATGTACCAATGAATCCAAACACCTCAATAGCTCAAGAACCTGCAGGAGCTCCAAGCACCATTCCCAAGCTATGTTCAGAATGGACTCCTGAAGATGCCATTACAGTTCATAAAGAAAAGAAGGCCATGATATGTTTGACAATGTTATTAACTGTTCTACAGCAAAGGAGATTTTGGACACAGTTCAAACCATTTGTGAAGGGACCGAGCAGGTAAGGGAAAACAAGATGCAGCTCCGCATACAACAGTATGAACACTTTCACTTCAAGAGCGGAGAATCTTTGAATGATACTTTTAGTAGATTTCAAAAATTGCTAAATGGATTGAAGTTTTGTGGAAGAGTGTATCAAGTTAAGGATTCAAATCTTAAATTTCTCAGAGCCTTACCAAAGGAGTGGAAGCCCATGACTGTCTCCTTGAGAAACACTCAAGAGTATAAGGACTTTACTCTTGAGAGGCTATATAGAACCCTAAAAGCATATGAGCTGGAAATGGAGTAGGATGAAGAAATTGAGAAGGTCCAAAAGAAAACTGGATTTGTTGCTTTAGTAGCAAGTGTTGAAAAGGCTGAGGACATGAAAGAAGAAGTTGCTGAAACTACACCAAGCCAAAGTGCTTGTGAAGGTAGAGCTGAATCAAGAAAGTGTAAAGGAAAGATGATTGAAGAAAGTGAGCCCTCCAATCAAGAGGAAATGAATGAGCTAGATGAACATTTAGCTTTTCTGTCAAGAAAATTCTCAAAGCTCAAGTTCAAGAGAAATCCTGATGTGTCCAAACCATTCAGAAAGGACTCTCAAGTAAACAAGAACTTTGTTGAGAGGTCCAAGTTTAAATGTTTCAATTGTGGGATGGGAGGTCACTTTGCCAATGAATGCAGAAAACCTAAAGCTGAGAAGAGTGACAGGAAGTTTGAGCCTGTTGATTACAAGAAGACATACTATGATCTTCTCAAGCAAAAGGGTAGAACATTCATAACTCAGGACTATGACTGGGCTGAAGATGGGAATGATTCTGAGGAGGACACTGAGTTTGTGAATCTTGCACTGATGGCTGATTCAAGTGAGTAGGAGGCCAGTTCATCATCCAATCAGGTAATTACCAACAATCTCTCTGAGCTTTCTACTGAGGAATGCAATAGTGCAATTAATAACATGTCCACTGAATTGTATCATATGTGTATTTCTCTTAAATCACTTACTAATAAAAACACCAGGATTAAAGATGCTAATCTATTTTTAAGTGATAGGAATGCAGTTCTGGAAACTCAATTTATTGAGTTTGAGAAAATGAGAGTAGAGTGTCAAGTTGCCAAGGATGATTTACTGACTATGCTTCAAAGAGAAGAATCTCGCAAGGCACAGTTAGCTAAAGAACAGGAAACAATAGCTAGATGGACTGATTCCAGGAATGTTGCCATAAACATTATTAAGGCTCAAGGTGTAGATACATTCTACAAGGAATCAGCAAGAAAAGATAAAAAGAAACTAGATGTTGAGAATCTAGGAGATGACACATCTACGGACAGTGAGCATCCATTGAAGGGTAATACTTCTACGGATAGTGAGCATCCGTTGAAGGACAACACCTCTACGGAAGTGACTTATCCAAAGAAGTGCACATCTAGTGTTAGTCAAGAGAAACTTGAGAAGCTGAACAAAAAGTATGGTCCAACCAGCAAAAATTTTGTTCAGGAAGAAGGTAGCAAAACCAAAGCTGAGAATGTCAACATAGGTCACTTGTCCAACAAGCAATTGAAGGACATGGTTGAGAATATAGAGGTTAAGGCTGAGGTTAAAAAGAAAAAGAACAGAAATGGTAAGGTAGGGATTAATAAACATAACAACTATACACTTGACAAGTATGCTCCTAAAAAAACTTGTGTAAAGTGTGGTAGTGTTAATCATTTATCTACCAATTGCAAAACTGTTAAAACTCCATCTGTTCAAATGCCAATGCCTGTACCCATTATGCCTATGCCTGTTATGCATAACATGTTTGCACATACTGATCAAGCATCAAATTTTTATGCCAACATGCCATTTGTTTCAAATCCTTATATGTATGCATTCACAATGCCATAAATGACATGGAGCATGCCACACATGAATGTTATGTATGCACAAAATTCTCAAATGCCTGTGTCAAATATGTTTGCATATGAACATCCTCACCATGTTGTCTCTCAGAGGTCAACACCCAGGGTCAAGGTTGATTTAACTCAACCTGAGATTAAGGTGCAAAATGACAAAAAAAGGCAAAGCTAATAGGAGAGGACCCAAAGAAACTTGGATACCAAAATCAACTTGATTTGGTTTTGTTGTGTGCAGGGATACAGGAAGAATCTATGGTACTTAGACAGTGGTTGTTCTAGGCACATGACTGGAGATTCTACCCTGCTCACAGAGTTTGTGGAGAAAGTTTACCCTAGCATTACTTTTGGAGATGACAGCAAAGGTTATACTAAGGGATATGGCTTGATTTTAAAGGAAAATGTCATCATTGATGAAGTAGCACTGGTTGATGGATTTAAGCACAACTTGCTGAGTATAAGTCAACTATGTGATAGAGGTTTCTCAGTTTCATTCAATCAAGGAACCTGTGTTGTATCCAGCAAGGAAAACAACAATGTGGTGTTGACAGGATACAGAAAAGGTAATGTGTATATAGCTGACTTCAACTCAACAAGTTCAAATTCTATCACTTGTCTTCTGAGTAAAGCAAGCAAGGATGAGAGTTGGCTATGGCACAAAAGACTGTCACATTTGAACTTCAAGTCTATGAATGATTTGGTAAGAAGAGACCTAGTAAGAGGACTTCCTCAGTTGGAATTTTCCAAGGATGGACTTTGTGATGCTTGCCAGAAAGGGAAGCAAAAGAAGATTTCTTTCAGAAGCAAGTTGGATTCATCAATTGATCAACCTCTACAGCTGTTACACATGGATTTGTTTGGACCAGTAAATGTCATGTCAATTTCAAAGAAAAGATATTGCCTTGTGATTGTGGATGATTTTTCTAAATTTACATGGACATATTTTCTGCACTCCAAAGATGAGGCAAGTGAAATCATAATCAATCACATCAAGGTTGCTAACAATCATCTTGATCTCAAAGTTAGAAGAATCAGGAGTGACAATGGCACTGAGTTCAAGAATTCAACAATGAGGCAGTTTTATGAGGAGAATGGAATCATCCATGAGTTTTCTGCAGCAAGCAAAATGGAGTGGTAGAAAGGAAAAATAGGACTCTAATTGAGGCTGCAAGAACAATGCTAGGAGAATCAAAGTTACCTACTTATTTCTGGGCTGAAGTAGTTAACACTGCATGTTTCACTCAGAATATTTCTTTGATCAATCGAGCAAAAGGAATGACTCCATATCAACTGCTTAAAGGAGGAAAACCATCCTTGAATTTTATACATGTATTTGGATGCAAGTGTTTTGTATTGAGAAATCAAGGTGAAAATCTTGAAAATTTGAGTCAAAGGCAGATGAAGCCACTTTTGTGGGATATGCGGCTGGAAAAGCCTACAGGGTTTTTAATCACAGAATCAACATTGTTATGGAATCTGTACATGTTGTTTTTTATGATGACAGAATACAAGGTCTTACTGATGAGGGTTTTCATGAAACTCTCAGGTTTGAGAATGAGGTGGAAGGTCTCTATTATGATGATGAAGATGATGATTATGTGGATGAATCAGTACCTCCAAGAATGGTTATCTCAAATATGGAAAACTCAAGTTCAAATGAGTCATCTATAGAAGGGACAAATGGAGCATCTGTAGGAAGCCAAAATGGAGCATCCGTAGGAAGCCAAGATGGAGCATCCGTAGGAAGCCAAAATGGAGCATCCATAGGTGGATCACAACACAGAGTTACCACCCCAATAAACTTAGGGGGAGTTTCTCTGAGTCAAGGATCAACCTCACATGATCATGCTGATGAGAATGATGTTACATCTTCAAGACCTACACCTGCAAGAAGAAGAAAATGGAGAAGGGATCACCCATTTGAACTGATCATTGGTGATGCATCCTCAAATGTTCAAACTAGAAGAGCTACTTGTTCGCACAAAATCACGCAAGCGTACGCGGTCACAAGTAATATAAGAATAAGTAGAGTTCGTTCCCACAGAGACTGGTTTACCACAGTTATGCACTTATGCAACAATGTATGGCTATTGTTCAATGCTAAGACAAGTATCAAATTTGAGTTTTGATTATCTATATTAATTAAACAAATTATCAAGACTATATTTAACTAAGGAAATTACTGTCGAATTACTTATGAAAATAAAACATGGGATCCTAACTTCATTAAATACTTCATTCAGAGTCTTTTGTCTTTAATCAATGCATGTGACGGTTGTGACAACTAATCGGATAACACGAAATCAGTTCACGCTACCTTTCAGTATACGTATACCAAACCACTTAAACATCCACAAGAAGATAGAAGTTAAGCAGACACCAATTATGCTTAGACCCTATATGTCTATAAGATTTGAAAACATAACGGTTTAGCGAGCAAGTTATCCATTCAGATTACATAGGGCAGGTAAGATGGTTAAAATCACCTACGAATCATGCATGACAAACATACATAAACCTATGCTGGCATGACAAGTTCTAAATCTCTATATCCACTTTCGCAATCAATAGAGATTAACAAACAACTTAGACGTTAGCTACGCATCCAAGAAGAATAAGCACAACCAAACTAGGTTATCAACAAATCATCACACACAACTCTTTAAAACAATTAACTACTAAAATCCATAAATAAATCCGTTAGAATCCCACGATAACGATTAGTTCATAACCGAACCGTTCATCATCGTGGGTTCTGATGAAAACATGATAATAATAAGTCTGGAATACTGAATAAAAGTGCTAGGGTTTAAGAAAGAAGAAACGAGAATCCAAAGTATCGCCTAATTAGAAGAATACAAAGAAAAGTTGAAAACTAGATCTTCGTAATCAGCCGTCTTCTTGTTCTCCTCACCGGTGGATGGATATGTATGTATGTAAGACAATGTATTTCTCAGAAATCGTCCACCAATAGCTTTTATAGGTCTCAAGGTTGACTAGTCTTCTGCTGGTTTCCTTTTCAGAGTCAGAATTGCCTTTTCCAGCATCTTTCAGGGGAGGGCGCGGGCGCGCTTCATTTGAATTCCATTAGGGCGCGGGCGCGCTTCGTTGGGCGCGGGCGCGCCTGACCTTCTGTCAGATTTCTTCAACATGCATTTCCTTGACAATTCTTGCACTATGAAACTCCTCAATCAGTTGGCCTTCACAACAATGCTAAAATACCACCACACAACCACAGAAACTCCACAACTCTGCTGACGAAGCAACTCTGCACACACTAACACAAAACACATTAAAAACACCACGTACTTGAGTACAAACAATCAATTTAAGCCGATTTAGAGCGTTCCTAGTAGATATGAAATCCACTTATCACACCCCCAAACTTAAACCGATGCTTGTCCTCAAGCATAAACAGACTCTATATAACTATAATGCAATGCATGAATGCAACTAATATGCTAAAGCAAATGATCCCCTCAGACTAACCACAACCAATCAGCAAGCCAACATCTCAAAGAATGCAATCTTTCAAACAGAGTTCGACCAAATTCCCGTATACTAACCATACAAACACAGAAACGTGCGTGTGTGCAATGCTCATCAATATACTCCTAGACTAAATCAAGACCATATCCGATTCTTCATCAAAACAACCACAAGCTTATAAACAGAAGGAACTCTAGACACAAGAAACCACTTAGAGACACCTCCACAAACCACTTGAGTTAGACAGGAATTCATGTTTTATTTCGACACAACATACTAAACACAATACACATGCTTATTTGACCGTGCAATGGATGAGACCCCAAAAGGCTTATACAATAATACCCATGTAGCGAGCTTTAGGTTAGTGGATCCCAGACCGGAAAAGTCTTAGATCACTAGGCACAAAAGTCCCCTAGAACTTAATTGCTCGAGTATTAAAGAGCTCACCCTGATCAATTCTGCATAAAACAACAAAAACAACTCTTTTTTTCCTTTTTTTTTCAACAATTTCGGAATGAGTGCGCTTTGCTTTTTCTCATCCCACCCTAGACTACTCAATTTTCATGAGCGGCTACTAGCCATTTGACACCTAGCCTTTATTAACAACTAGCATGAAATCCCTGTTTTCCCCCAAACTTATACTTTAGTGCTCCTTCAATTTCAAGAGAATAGAAGACATTCTAAATATAAGCAAGTGGTTAAATTCTAACATCCAAACATGCATGGTCTGATCAAATCTAAAAGCAATCAATGAGACTTATGAAATTATTATTATTTTTTTTCTGGGATGCAAGTCAATTTCATAGAAACTTAATCAACCCTCTATTCATTATTACCGCACTCCCATCAACATCGACTCACCAACGGAAATAGCCAAATCCTACGGGATCATGAAATATGCATGCTATGCAAATGCAACTAAATGGACTCACATAATAAATCTAAACAAATATGCAAACAGAATGCTCTATATGACATAAACATGCAATCCTATGAATGAACTAACTACATATGCAATATGAATCCTATATGAACACACACACTAACACTACTAATCCTTAATTATCACCCCCAAACTTACAGTATTCAATGTCCTCATTGAAGGTAATAAAAAGGAAAGTTGCAGAGAATACCTAATTATCAGCAGGACCACCCTCCTCGGGTGGTGTATCCGGTGGTGGATAAACAGAATCAGCTCCAAAGCTAGGCCAAGAGATATCAACCCCAATGGCTCTGAATGCAGTACTCAAAGCCTGAGTCAAATCCTGAGCAAAACGGCTATGAATGTCATGCATCGCATCAATGCGCCGAGTCAGTCGCCTATACTGCACATCCCATAAACCAGACCTATCCACCTCACGCTGAATCCTAGATGGACGTCCCCTCCATGCTGCAGGCTCACGAGGTGGAGCCTCTCCTTCCTCAGCATCAAAATCAGTATACCCCAAACCAAAGTAGTCGAATAAAACACACAAAAACTGATTTTGGGGGATTTTTGGTTTTTTTCCGTTTTTTTTCCTGGCCAGGGACCAAACGCGCGTGCACTAGAGAGGGCGCGGGCGCGCCTCTTTTCTGTTCAGAAAAATATTTTTTTATTTTTTTGATTTTTTTTTGTGTTTTTTTTTGTGTGTTTTTCTTTTAAATGAAAATTACTTACAACAATAGCATGGGTTGCCTCCCACGAAGCGCTCGTTTTACGTCAATAGCTTGACGTGATTCCGATTCCTTAATCAGTTGAAACAAGAACCGCGGTTTCTGCCTCGCGATTCACACTTTCACCAAAATACGGTTTCAACCTCTGCCCATTGACCTCGAATGCTTCGTCCGGTGACTTATTGAAAACTTCCACTGCACCATGCGGAAATGCTGATTTAACCGTGATAGGCTCCGACCACCTCGACTTACGCTTTCCTGGAAAAAATCTGAAGCGAGACTTGAAACGCAGAACTAGCTGACCAGGCACAAATGAATGTTTCACCACCCCTCTTTCATGCAAGTGGACTTTACTATACCTCAATTGATCCTGCAGTGGTTGGAGTTCAAGTGTAGGAGCTTCTTCTATAGATGGTTTAAGTCACTCCTGAGAATTGTTCAGCTCTGCTAATCCAAGAGATTCGAATGGCGCATCAATTTTTCTTTTCCACGGAGGTGCATTCAACAACTGAAGTTGCTCTACTCTTTCTTCGTCTTCGATATCAGAATCCCCTATCAAGACTCTCTCCACTGTATCTGACTTCAGCGGTTCTTCAATCTCTGTATTGACGACATAATCGACCATCTCTAATTTAAAGCACTCTTCTTCCTCATTTGGAAATTTCATTGCCTTGAACACGTTAAAAGTGACCTTCTGATTTTGAACCCTCATTGTAAGCTCTCCTTTCTGCACATCGATCAAAGTTCGGCCTGTAGCTATGAACGGTCTTCCCAAGATAATCAGAATCTTCTTGTCTTCCTCAAAGTCCAGAATAATAAAATCAGCAGGAAAAATGAGCTTATCCACTTTAACCAAAACATCCTCCACTATAACTCTTGGATATGTGATCGACTGATCAGCTAGCTGTAAGGACATAGTAGTAAGTTTAGGCTCAGGCATCCCAAGTTGCATGAAGACAGACAACGACATCAGATTAATGCTAGCTCCCAAGTCACACAAGCACTTGTTGAAAGATAGATTGCCGATAGTGCACGGAATGGTGAAACTCCCTAGATCCTTGAGTTTAGGAGGTAGCTTCTGCTGTAGAATAGAACTGCACTCTTCTGTCAGAGCAACTGTTTCCAACTCCTCGAGTTTCAACTTCCGTGAGAGAATACCCTTCATGAATTTTGCATAGCTCGGCATTTGTTCTAGAGCTTCCGCAAAAGGTATATTGATATGCAACTTCTTGAAAACCTCCAAAAACTTAGCAAACTGCTTGTCCAACTTCTGCTTTTGAAGACGTTTAGGGAATGGCGGAGGAGGATAGACCTCCTTGGTCTCTGTACTTTGCTTCAGAACAGATTTCTCAGTAGAATGGTCACGCTTTTCCGCTTCGTTTCCCCCCTTATCAGCTTTTTCCTCTTTTTCTTCAAATTCTGGCAGAATCTCAGGCGCGGGCGCGCTCCCCCTTCTGCTGGGAATTCAAATTTTTTTCGTTTTCTGCCGTTTCTGAGTTCTGATCATTCGTAACCCTTCCAGATCGCAAGGTAACTACTTTTACATGTTCCTTAACCTCTCTTTTGCCAGGATTAGCTTCCGTATCACAAGGGAGAGTTCCCTGTGGTCTATTCAACAAGGCATTGGCAATCTGACCGATTTGATTCTCTAGAGTTTTGATTGAAACAGCTTGGCTCTTGCACATTAGCCTCAATTCCTCCAATTCAGACTTTTCATTAGACGACTGACCAACATTGCCTTGAGACGGTTGTTGAAAACCTGATGGTTGATACGGTTGCCTTGGAGCATACTACTGCTGAAAACCAGAAGAGTTGAATGGTCTAGCTCCATATTGCTGGCCCTGAAACTGCTGATTCGGTTGTTGTGGTTGTTGCTGGCCACCCTGATTGTTGCTCCAGCTGAAGTTAGGATGGTTCCTGTTGTTGGGATGATAGGCATTAGGCACTGGCTGCTGTGGTCTCTGGAAATTGCTCACAAACTGCGCCGATTCATTGGATATGGCACATTGAGTCGTTTCATGAGCACCTGCACATAGCTCGCAAACACTAGCCACCTGCTGAACTCCATAGTTAGACAAAGAATCCACCTTCATAGACAAGGCCTTTAACTGAGCTACTATTGCCGTAGCTGCATACACTTCCAGAATTCCTGCCACTTTACCTTGTGAGAACCTCTGAGTTGGATTCTGTTATTCATTAGCAGCCATCATCTCAATAACTTCGTAAGCTTCCTCGTAGCTTTTAGCCCAAAGAGCTCCACCTGATGCCGCATCAAGCATTGGTCGAGATTAACCTCCCAGACCATTATAGAAACAGTTGATCACCATCCAATCAGGCATTCCATGATGAGGACACTTCCTAAGCATCTCCTTGTAACGCTCCCAAGCTTCACATAAAGTTTCTCCTGAATGCTGTGCAAACTGGGTAAGAGCATTCCTGATTGCTACTGTTTTAGCCATCGGGAAGAATTTAGTGAGAAACTTCTGAGCAAGATCCTCCCATGTAGTAATAGAACCTGCTGGTAGAGAGTGCAACCAGCCCTTAGCTTTATCCCTCAGAGAAAATGGAAAAAGTCTCAATTTCACAGCATCTTCTGACACTCCGTTGAACTTGAAGGTGTCGCAAATCTCGATGAAATCCCTAATATGCATATTAGGGTCTTCCGTAGGATCACCCCCAAACTGAACTGAGTTCTGCACCATCTGAATCGTGCCAGGCTTAATTTCAAAGGTATTCGCTGCAATGGCTGGCCTGACAATGCTAGATTGAATGTCATTGATCTTCGGCTGAGAAAAGTCCTTCAAAGCCTTCGTTTCTGCTGTTGGTTCTCCCATAACTAGACTTAATTCAAGTTCTTTCCGAGATTGAGAACGAGTTCGCATACACGCTCACTAAAGTATCTAAAACACACCAAACAAAGTAATATTGATGAGAATAATCCGAGTCAGTGAACTTTAACGACCACTGATGACAAGCACATAAACTATATAAATAACACCGAGTCCCCGGCAGCGGCGCCAAAAACTTGTTCGCACAAAATCACGCAAGCGTACGCGGTCACAAGTAATATAAGAATAAGTAGAGTTCGTTCCCACAGAGACTGGTTTACCACAGTTATGCACTTATGCAACAATGTATGGCTATTGTTCAATGCTAAGACAAGTATCAAATTTGAGTTTTGATTATCTATATTAATTAAACAAATTATCAAGACTATATTTAACTAAGGAAATTACTGTCGAATTACTTATGAAAATAAAACATGGGATCCTAACTTCATTAAATACTTCATTCAGAGTCTTTTGTCTTTAATCAATGCATGTGACGGTTGTGACAACTAATCGGATAACACGAAATCAGTTCACGCTACCTTTCAGTATACGTATACCAAACCACTTAAACATCCACAAGAAGATAGAAGTTAAGCAGACACCAATTATTCTTAGACCATATATGTCTATAAGATTTGAAAACATAACGGTTTAACGAGCAAGTTATCCATTCAGATTACATAGGGCAGGTAAGATGGTTAAAATCACCTACGAATCATGCATGACAAACATACATAAACCTATGCTAGCATGGCAAGTTCTAAATCTGTATATCCACTTTCGCAATCAATAGAGATTAACAAACAACTTAGATGTTAGCTACGCATCCAAGAAGAATAAGCACAACCAAACTAGGTTATCAACAAATCATCACACACTACTCTTGATTTACTTAAATGTCTGATGATTTGTAATGCAGCCAGTGTCAACATGATTTTCATGAGAATTAAAACTCTCTGAAAAAGAAGAATTTTGTCTAAGTCAAAATTTCTCCTTCTACGGATACCCACATCCGTTGATGGTCATTTCTGACACTGGATTTTCTTTGTCTACGAATACCATTTTTAAACCTCTACGGATATCGAATCCCAAAAGGTAAAATCCTATCCATAGATAGTTTGGTTTAATCGTAACCGTTAAAGTCATGTATAGTACGTGTATGTAAGTACAGTAAATTCGCGGCTTTACTTTTTAATCCATTTACTCTTAAACGGTTACTTTCTTGCCCAAGCAGATAATTTCTTTCAATTATTCTGATTTTATTAGTGAATTATTTTGGGGAAGTATAAATTAAATTTTACTCTTAGTTAATCATTTTCTATCTTTTTCAAAATTCACTAAGGCAAGAACCCTTCTTCTCTCTCAAAGCTAATTTCTCTCTGCAAGTTCAAAGCTTTCATCAATGGCACCAACCAACAAGACAATGTCACTCACTGGTTTCACATATGAGAAGAACAATTTCACAACTTTGGTCAGATGTTTTTGATTCTGTGAATGCTACCATTACTTTTGTTCTTCAAGGTAAAGAACATGTGATTAATATTGACATTATCTCTGCCTGCTTGAATTTGCCTGATAATAGTAGGTTAGAAAAACATAGTGATGCTGATATAGTTAACATGCTGAATTTAATTAACTATGCTTTACCTACTGATAATTTTAGTAAGATTCAAAGGAAAGGCATGGTCAAAGAATGGAGCTTTTTCTTTGATGCCATTCTTAAAGTATTTTCTGGTAAGATTAACAACTATGATGCTGTTATTTTCTCAATGCTAGATATTGCTTATATGTTTCTTAGTGATAGCTTTTATAACCTAGGATCCATAATTCTTTATGAACTAGGTTCTAAATTAGGGATAAAGCATCTAGAAGTAAGAATATCTATTATGCTAGATTCTTTATGTTGCTGGCTAACCATGTAGAAAATAACTTGGTGATCCAATTCCCTTCAAACTCCAAGGAGTGTTGGGTTCAGAATAATAGAGTCCTTGAGGACTTGAATAGGCTGAACCATAACAGGGCGGTTCAATTGGTGTATCCACCACTTTTCAATGCAGCTCAAGAGGCACAGGTGAGTCAGGTAATCTCCTCAATTGTTCCTACCTCTGTTGTTATCGTTTTGATTTCCAGTGCCACAATGGAGGTTGGAACTGTCCAACAGCCTCCTAACCAAGTGGCCACCTCTAGAATTCCCAAATCCAAATACAGAAAGCCAACCTAAGGTGCTTCTCAAAAGACACCTGTTGCAAAAACTACCCAAGCCCTTGAGGGGAGTGTGAAGGAGGTAGTGAGTGGTGAGGGAAGGGGTGAACATCAAAGAAATCCCAAGAACAAGGAGGGTGAGATAAATGTGTCCCAGCCTAGCCACCCTATATCTTCTCAAAAAGATGTTGTGGTTGAAAAGGAAACTACCACATCCCTAGTGGCATCCTCCCAAAAGGATGTTGCTACTGAAAAGAGTCCCCAACCAGGGACACAACACAAGAGGGATAGGGACACCAGAAGCCCCACAGATACATCCATGGCCTATACAAGGAGAAAGAGGTCTAAACAATCTGGGGTTACACAGGGATCACACACAGTGCCTATGGCACCATCTCAAATTCAGTTTGATGTGGCTCCAGTAAATGTGGAGTCACAGCCCCATTCTTTAATCATTCAAACTGAAGTAGAAACACCAAGCTCACCCACTCTCTCTTTAGATGTGGATATGATTCACACATCTATTCCTGATTCTTCATCTCTTACATTCTTGGAGAAGCCTCATTCTGAAATTGGTGGTCATCAACTTATTGATGATTTGTTGGACCACCAATCTATCATTTCTAAGACTCTGCCTCCATCTGTGGCTCTCAATTTAAAATCAATCTCCATAGATTCAGCCTTAGTCTCAATTTCAAGAGCTACTTCTTTTCCTTCATCTACGGATATTTCTCATCTGTTGACAAGTGTTTGTCTATCTACGGATATGCCCCAAATTAGCTATCCGTTGACATATACTTCTACTACCTCTACGGATACTCCTTCCACACTTGTACTTCAAACTTCAAGTATTTCTACTTCAAGTGTGGATGAGTTAGTAGTAGTTCAAACACTTCTAGGTTTGAGGGAAGGTAGTGAAGACACTGAGAGTGAGAGACTGGTTTGCAACCAGGCAAAATGAGAGAGAAAGCAAGAGAGACAGACTACTTCTTCCAGTCTGGTAAAAGTGAGCACTGAGAGTTCCACCTTAGTAGGTGAAGGTGAGAGTGTGAGAGGTGTGAGCCAGGGGGAGCCCCTGATGCAAGAAGAGAGAGAAAATGAGAGAAAAGCAGGTACAGGAGATATAAGGATGGAAGACTCAACCATTGCAAGTGAGTCAATGAATGTCAATGATGCAGACAAAGAGAGACTGTTCCAACTTGAATATCAAAATGAGTTGGATCAAGTCAACCTGATTGCTGAGACATTTACTCATCCTGATCCAGCCTATCAAGTCTTGGATGGACAGGGCAATGTGGAGGCAGAAAGGATGTTGAATTTGGTACACACAACTGAATCAATGTCTAGGGCAAAGGAAGCTATTCAGAATCTGCCTCCAGGTGCAGGTGAAGATTTCAGCTATGATGAAGACAATGATGATTCTGAGAGTGGTGAAGGAGGAGATGAAGGCCCTTCCACTCTCCAAGAGATGCCTACTTGGTTGTTCTCCAACTCTTATGTCCACAATGACACCAAGGCAGTCATTCTCAGGAATTATCAAAGGGCACATGGTGAAGCTTAGACATCAAATCCACAACATGCCACCACAGTTCAAAACTTTGTGGGATCACTTCAGCTTCATCAAGCCCACATCCTTCAGCAAAGAGCCAACACTGATGACATCAAGAACCATCTGGATGAGGTGAAGGATGCTTTGGAAAGAAGAGTTGATGTTGTTGCTCCTTCCACATCTTAAAGGTGCAAGTCAAGTTGGTAAAGGATGTGGATGCTCTCACTATGAGGATATAAATGGGCACCTTCCTGACCAACCAGAATTTACAGACTCAGCTTCTGCAACAGTTACTGCAGGCTACTGATGTCACTCCAACCCTTGATGATAACAAAAAAGGGGGAGAGTACACTAGTGGTCTCTGCACCAGTAACCAAAGGTGGTGTGCCATCAAGCCAAGGGGAGCCAGGGGAGTCACCTCAAATAATAGCCAATCCAAGTGAGTTTCAACTCACAAAGGTGGTCTCTCCTCAAGCTAAGGATGTTCAAGTCTTTCTCAACTCAGAGAAGCTGATCAAGGAATCCATCTTCCAGGCTGTGACTTCATCATCAAGTAGTCATTCTGTCCACACAACAATTCTGAGGGTCCTCACTCCTGACACCATTGTTCTGCAAAGAAACTTTGATGCTGAACATTCTAGTGTCAAGGAGTTTGAACCTATATTCAGTGGCAGGACTGGATCACCACCTAGACATCATGGCAAGAACAAACTTGAAGTGTACTATCCATTCCCCAAGCCTGATGAGTCTAAGGTGTTAGCAACTCTTATCTCAAATCTCAAGAATACCAATGATGTTATGCTAAGGCAAGGATTGACATTCACATCACAAGAAGCCATCCTAGGTTCAATGAAGCAAAAGTAGAAGAGATTTCCAGGATAAGGAGAGAAGTCAATCCCCAGGGTTATGAATCTACACCTGAGAAACAGGCTAGATTAGCCCAAGAACTAATGAGGGAAATGGAGGAAGATAGTAGTGAGGCTAAAGAGGAAGAGGCCCATACTAGGAGGAAATTGAAGAAAAGGAAGACAGTGCCAAAATCCAAGCCAACAAGATAAAAGAAAAGATCACGTAGGCCTGTCTCTCCTGAGAAAGTAGAAGAGAAGAGAGACCCGAGGAGGAGGATTATTTTTGAAGATCCTAACTTAGCCACAACTCAATCTCAAATCACCTTCCATGGGACCCCTGTAGAGCTTAAAGAAGAACCTATTGAGCTTGAAGACTTGGTATTCCCTAAGTTCATAATTGAAGCAGAAAAGAAGTCAAAGAAAAGGGAACAATTAGGAGAGCTCAACAAGGACCAATCAAGCTGAATGTTGCACCAAAAGCTGCCAAGCCTGTTGAG
Organism: Heracleum sosnowskyi; assembly: GCA_030848705.1. Taxonomy (NCBI): domain Eukaryota; kingdom Viridiplantae; phylum Streptophyta; class Magnoliopsida; order Apiales; family Apiaceae; genus Heracleum; species Heracleum sosnowskyi. The sequence continues at coordinate 115,534,609 of CM061242.1, read as the reverse complement.
AACAAGGCAGACTTTTTGTACATTACAGAGATACATGAGTACTCAACCATGGACCTATTCCTTGATGAGGTTAGTAAAATCAGAGGCACAGACAAGTTCAGAGATTTTCCTGAAAGACTAACTTTTGTCTACAAAGGAGGAAAGGTGAGAGCATGGCCCCTGCAACAAGTGCTGAATGAAGGATACTCTACCTTGGTGAAAGTCTTCTCAGGGATCAAAAACACAAGGGGATTTTCTGAGGTTGCCAGGAGTGCTGTGTTGAAGAAGATTGAGGACATCAGGAGCAGCTGGAGTTCTCCTGATAGTTTGCCAAGGAAGCTGAAGATCCCTTTTAATGGACAAAGAATCCATCTCCATCCCCGCTGGATGATGGAATTCAAGGATGACAAAGGCTGTAGAAGAAAAAATCTTCAGGATTGAAGATCAATTTTCTAAGGCCAGCAACAGGTACCTAAGATGGTTGCAAGGCAAGCTAGATCCAAAAATTACTGAAGAAGATGCATTCTACAGAAAGCTTCAAGATCAAGTTGAGGCAAACTATGCTAAGGAAGGGAGACAGAAGATTCAGCCTCCAAAAGAGAAGAAAAGGAATTAAATCAACTCAGTCTAGAGGAGCACTCTCTATGTAACTATCTCTACTCTTCAGTTTTTCACTTTATGTAGCTTGATATAATTTTTACTGTTATTGTCCATATGTTTGAAGTGGTTTTGTTATCATCAAGACTCTTAATTTATGTCTAATTCTCAACCAGGCATAAATTGGAGGAGAATGTTAGGAACTATGTTGTTTCTTGATGATAACTAAATTAACTTAGTAAAAATTGTATAAGTAAAATGTAGCCATCAACGGATAGCATGCTTTTGCAGCATCCGTAGATGGGTAGCTTATCTACGGATAAGACTCACTATAACATGCTTATGTATTTCTGATGTTGAAGTTGAAGTAATCTTGTAAGGCTGAATAAGTTATGTTGACTATTAATAGATATGTAGAATAGGGAGGCTAATTGTAAATAGTTTATGCCTTGTAATTATGCATAAGTGAAAATGACTGTCTACAGATAACTTAATTAGCCTTCTACGGATGTGGACATCGTACTATCTACGGATAACAGTACTAGTTATCTATGGATGTGATCAAGATACTGTCAACGGATACAACTCAAGTAGCTTCTACGGATACACACTGTACTTGTGAAAGGGACAGATAAGTTAGAGAACATGGGTTGACAGACTACACAGAGCATGGAAGCCAGTATTTCTGGAAAGATCATGAGAAGAAAGTAGCATTCTGTTTGCATGGTCAAAATTAGCATTTCTATAAAATACAATCAGCCAAGAAGGGAAAGCTACCAACACATGGACCACTGCTCAAAATGGAGAAACAAGGATCCTGAACAGATTTACTTTTTGTATTGTTGACTGTTCAAATATCTTTGTAAACTTGGGATATATAACCAAGTAGTAGCATAATTCTAGATTTAAGAAATCAGTTAGGCAATTTAGAGAGCACAAAGCAATATCCTTTGTAAATTGTTGAAGCTAGAATTGTGTATTTGTAGCTGTGTGTTTATTCATAAACATCACAGAGATTTCTTCAAATAAAATCTCTCAGGTGGACAAAAACAATCCACCTGAATTTTTAATTCTTGTGATTTTATTTTGTTTGTTTTTCTGTTCTTGTTTTAATTTCATATCTTCACTATCAAGAATCAAAGAAATTTTAAAGATTGTATTCAATCCCCCCCCCCCTCTCCAATCTTGATTCATTGTCTGGGAATAACAAATATGCACATTAGAGATTTGCCTAAAACCATCAAAATTGTAGGGCGTGCCCTGAGAGGGAGGCGTGACCATATCGTAAGCTAGATCACCGATATTCAAGTAACAAAAACTCTTAAGAGAATTTTGGCCAACAATCCACATGAGTCTTCTAAGATCAAATGAGTTGAATTCAAAGTGCTCAAGGATAGGGGTATTGAAGCTAAGAAGGTGGAGCAAGCCCAACAAAATAAAGATGAGGAAGTTTGAGAAAACCTTGGAGGCAGGGAGGACGCGTCATGACGATGAAGGTGATCTTCCCACCAGCAACATAATTACTAACACAAATGCAATTTTTTCGGCAACCTCCGTGTAACTTTACTCATATTGCTTTTTTATTTTCACTTTCCCAAAATAAATTGAATTCTGTTTGTAAAATTCGTAATCTGACTTCCAGGACTGTTTCTGAACTGCTCCAGTTGAAATATTGATTTTGGACCACTTTTGGATTGTAGAAAATTATGTTATCTTTGCATGGGCTATAAGATCGTTCAATTCTGATGTCAAGAACTCCAGTTATGGCCCAAACAGTGATGTATGTGCGTGTAGATCAATAAATCCAAGTTTCCTTGTATTTTATGTCCAAATAACTCCAATTCCTTTGAAGTTTGAGAATTCTCTATTTCCCTTCCTACCAATATTGTTATACTTACACGTTTACCAAGAAGAGTTCTACATCTCACCATTTAACCAAGAGTGCGTCGTCTATTATATGGGGACAGTGCAAAGCACACCCTATAGGGCACGCCCTTGTAGTCTACTATTTAGGCATAGCCAGTCTTCAATCAACCAAAACATCATCTTATTGAAAATACTCCATCAAATGCTTGCATGACTATTCAGGGGTCTTACCTCAAAAGTTTGAGTAAGAGGTTAGTGGGCACTCTCCGGTCAAGGAATACTTCGAATCTCGACCCGTAAAAGGGACATCTCAATATGACGCATATCTCTAGGAGGCATCCTACGAAGAGCATCTCACGAAGAGACATCTCATGAAGAGGCATCCCAAGAGGGGAATTCTCGGAGGAAGCTCCTCTAGGGGCGTGTCTCAATGCTTAGGAGGTGACCCAAGTGGATGATGGCATGACAAAGCCTCTTCTAATCTTCTCATCCATTTTATAATAATATTCTTCTATGGAGGGGCTCACTCATGACCTTGGGGCCGCATCCCGTTGATCAGGGGGCACATCCTAAAGTTCATAGGGCCACTACTCCAAATATTTTCTTCTTGACGAAAACAACTTGAGTACTTGTACAATCATGCTTAAAGTCGAAGCCTTAATATATGAGGCTGATACGCTTATGGTGCACCTTGAAGGGCATGTCTTCTATTATTGAGGATGTGACAACGCGTTCTTTGAAGATAAAAGTCTTGTCCTTCCACAGAGGGGCTCGCTCATGTTCATGGGGCCTCAACCTGTAATCAGGGGGCACTCTCTGTGGATCACGGGGCCGCACTCCCATATCATCCATTGAATTATCACGTAAAGGGGCTCACTCATATCCATGGGGCCTCGACCTATAATCAGGGGGCTCTCACCGTGGATTACAGGGCCTCGCCTCCATATTATCTTCCCCTAAAAGTCACTGGAGTTCATGCTGAGCAGTTCTTTTTCTTGAGGGCGCGCCTTGAAGGAAGGACGCGTCTTGAAAGACGAGAGAGTGACTCATGCGTAGGATCTTGTGCGATCATCCTTTGTCTTCATTAGAACTGTTTGTAGACATTTTCCAAGAGGGCACGTCTTTTGGGAGAAACGATCCTTGGGACCTCTAACATGCTGATGAGGCATCCTCGACGTAGAGGGCGCGTCCTTACGGATTGGGACGCAGAACTTGATAACTCTTGAGATATTTTCCCAATCAGGATTCCCCACCTGTTAAACAACTCAATAATAGAAAATTGTAGAAATCACCTGGAAGTCTTTTTTGTTTTAGTACTAATATTTGTTCTCTTTATTATGTTAATCGGTTTTGCAACCGGAACCGAGCCGATTAAAACCGAACCGGGGATTGTGAAACCGAAACCGAACCGTTGGTTGCGGTTGCGGTTGCGGTATTTGATTTTAGAAACCGAAGATATATGGTTGCGGTTCCGGTTTTGTCCAAAAACCGAACCGAACCGGCCCATGCTCTCCCCTAATTTAGGGTATAGGGTTTAGGGTTTAGGGTTTAGGGGTTACGATAACCCCGTAAACTTTAAAATTTCTAATATTTCTCTCATATAACTAAAATCTTTGAATCTCTTTGTAGTTGATAGTGTTTATAGTGAGTATGATTACTTGGTTGTGTATGAATTTTAATTCAAATTTTGCCTTTTTAAAATTTTTATTTAATTTTTCAAGTAAATCTACAAAGTAGTTTTTTTTTTTTGAAAACAAATCTACAAAGTAGTTAAAATGAGTGAAAAAAATTCAACAATTAGAAAATTAATGAAAATAAGGTAAAATTCGTCACAAATATGGTAACTACGATTACTTGTGTGTGTATGAATTTTAAATTTAATTTTCACATGTTTTCTATTTTATTTAATTTTTCAAGTAAATTTACAAAGTATTTAAAAATGAGTAAAAAAAAATTCAATTATTAGAAAATTAGTTGAGATAAGGTAATATTTGTCACAAAAATAGTTACTATGATTGCTTAGATGTGTATGAATTTTAATTTTAATTTTGACTTTTTATATATATTTAAATTAATTTTTTTAAATGAACGTTCTTAATATTTTATTGAAAACATCTAAATGAAACATTAACAACGTCCTCTATGAAACATCGAAACATCGAGGGATTTTATTCAAGATTATTTAGCTTTTAAACTTTATTCTGTTCTATAAATTTACCCTATTATCTTTTATTTGTCCTACAAATTCATTTCTCAAAACAAATACAAAATATACAAAATATAAAAAAGTAAAATTAAAAATACAGAATACAAGACATAGAATTCCAAAAAACAGAATCAACTCAATTTTTTTGATATATTTTATAGCATTTGTGTGTACTGTAAAATAGTTTATTAAATATTTTTTTGTGATATATACAAAAAATTAAAAATTATAGAACTTAAAAGTAGAGGGAAATAAACGTCCTTTGACCACAAAATAAAATTTTTACAGGACACAAAATCTGTATAGAACAGTATGATACAGGATAAAGGTTTTAAATTTTGAAATAAAAGAGACACCAAAGCGTTTACTTTTTGTTTGTTATCAGGTGCATCGCTTGCCTATAGAAACGAGAAAGTTGTTGTAGACCGTAGGATTTTTACTAATCTATAGTGGATAGTATTTAGAGTTACTTAATTACTCTAATAGACTGGTTACCCACAGAACCCTCCCCATATATATATATGAGTTTTGTTAAATTGGTCAACTTTTAGGTTTGGTAGGACTTGCAACTCTTACCTCCAATATTTTCTTCTTATTACAACCCTTCCACTAATTACTGTCTAATTGTAACGTTAAACATGATGAAGGGCCACTAATTCAGCACGTGAAAAGGGAATTGATGAAAATTACTTAAAGTTTATTTTATTGTTGACCATTAATTGTTTACATAAACTTGATAAAAAACAAATTGATGGTTGTTGGTTCTGTCTAGTCTGTTGAGTAGGGCCGTACTGCAACAAGCATCTTCTGAGCAATTCGATGTTGAATTATAGCAGCTTTGCTAAAGTTTGAATTTTGTAAATAAATTATATAAATCAAATAGAAAATGCAATCAATTCATCGTGAGAGGATATGAATATTTGAATTATTTAAACACCCCGAACGACTTGGGACTGGAAAATGCTTAAGCTTATAAAATGACGTGTTGTGGTGTTCAAGTAGTTCAGTCTATTGCAACGCACTTCTTCTCGTAATTAATTCGAAGTTGAAAAATTACGAAACACAGAGAAAAACAATGGGAGAGAAGAGAGGTAGCATTGCCTTTTTCACAACCTATCGGCCACCAGTTGCCTTGGAGATTTACTCCTGTCCGTTGCCGCCCAAGTCAGCTCGAGACGAGATTAAAATGACGGATGGTAAATCCTACAATTACAATGGCCAGTCCATTCCACCCGCAGCTCTTAAAACCATTCTCAAGCGTCCGAAACTGGTTTCCGAAGGATTCAAAGATGCTGATGTAGATAATGGTAGTGTTACTGGCATGATTTTCGTGTCCGAACGAGACAACCTGGAAACACTTCATATTGCTCTTCAGATTAAATCATCTAGTAATGTCGAAAACAAAGTGTTCAGTTTCGAGGATATCTACAACCGATCAGATGGTGTTCGCATGGAAGACATTCCTTGCATTGCTGGCAATAATCTTATCTATATCTCTACTAAGGAACCAGCTGCTCGTCGGCGTCAGCCCTGGACTGTTGTTTACAAAACTAATCTCAAGAGTGGAAAAACCGACAGATTAACCCCATCATGTAAGAAAAGTTCTATTGTTTCTTCAAATTTATTTTGTTCCACTTAAAATATAATTTTTAATTAGCAATAATTGACAGTGCAAGCTGATTTAAGCCCGTCGATATCACCATCTGGAAAGAGGATAGCAGTGGCATCATACCAGAGGAAGGCCGGTTGGGCTGGCGAGATTCAAGATTTGCAAACCTCCATATTTGTGATGAATGTGGATAAGCCATTTAACCGCAGATTGGTTGTGGAGAATGGTGGCTGGCCAACATGGGGAAGTGAAGGCGTCTTATTTTTCCACCGCAAGGTTGATAAATTTTGGGCAGTTTTCCGTGTAGAATTCACTGACACCTTCACATCAGAACCCACTCGTATAACCCCAGACAAATCAAATGCTATGACCCCTGTAGCAATCGATGCCACCACTGTGGCAGTGGCAATGATCCGTAAATTGGCAGACTTCGGTATCGACCGCAAGAAAGAACACTATCGTCACGTTTTAGTATTTGATTCACGAACTAAAAAACCAGTCATGAATGTCACTGAAGTAACAAGACCTCTAGCAGACCATTTCAACCCCTTTGTGATAATGGATGGTGGGACTAACACTATGCGCATTGGATATCATCGTGTCAACACTGACCTTATTAAGGTACGTACTTAAATTTTCTATTCCTAATTATTTAATTTAAAGCCACTCATATTTTGGTATGAGAACATAACTAATTTACATCTTACAAACAGGTCGGAGAAAACATAGAAAGACAGTTCACTAAGGTTGAGTCTCCAGTTAAGGATGTAGGATTGTTTAGGTTGTCTGGAGCATTTCCAACGTTTTCTAGCGATGGCAAGAAGGTTGCATTCGTCGACAATGAGTTCAAGTCTGTCTGGGTAGCTGATAGCACATGCTTGAGAATGGTTTTCGAGGTATAACTCCTACAAGTCTATGTATACAAAGATCATAGATACATTATAGGTAATACTAATTTGGTTAAACAATCCATTTATCTCTATGTTGATATATAGACAGAGGGGCCGAACAAGATCTTCTCTCCTGTATGGAACCAAAACCAAGGTAAGGATATCCTGTACGTGTGTATGGGACCATCTTTTGCAGCTGACGAACCATTGGATATAGCTCTAATCCCCAATGCTTCGGAAGGAAGACAACATGTCCAACAGCTCACAGATGGCTTCAATAATGCATTCCCTTCCACTAATCCCGAGGGTAAAATCCTAATGCTCTGATCATTTCCTTAATTATCTCATAGGAGATAGTTCGATTCCATTTTGATACTTGGATGACTCGAATAATAATAGTAGTAACAATTAAAGTTAAGAATGTAGAGTATTTATGTGGATGGACGGATGGTAACTGGTTTCAGGTACCAAATTAGTATTTCGATCTACAAGAGATCATCTTGAGGACCCTCAAGCTAAGGTCAAGGATGGATTCAAGAATTTATACATAATGGATGATGCAGAAGAAGGGGATTTTGGTGAAGGCAGAATAACGAGGCTCACAGAAGGAGATTGGGTTGACACACATTGCCAATGGTCACCAAGTGGAGAGTGGATCCTATTTTCTTCCAGTCGTGACAAGCCTGAAGGAGCACCACGGAAGGCCAATGATCTTGATGCGGGATTTTTTGCAGTATATCTAGTGAACCCAAAGCATCCGGACGTGATAGTAAGAATTTTCGGAAGTGGGGATGATCTTTCAGGGCATGTGAACCATCCATTCTTTAGTCCAGACGGGAGGACCATTGTTGTAACAGCAGACCTTGCTGGTATTTCAGTCGATCCCATCTCTTTGCCTCTCGTGGAGCACTCAGTCAGGGCTTATGGTGATATATTTAGTGTGGAAATCGATAAGGAAGACATAAAAAAGAACGAGAATGTGAAGGACTTTAAACGCATCACACATTCTAGATACGAAAATTCTCTTGCTTCTTGGACAATGTTTTCAACAGACGACCCAGATTCAGTGTGGAATCTACAATTCAATGGAGAATACACTCCATCATGCCCTTATGCACCTCCTAGTGGAGCTGAAAGTTGGCATATGAGTGGCCACCTCTGCATCCCACAACGGAAATGTTAATTGAACCTGTACTTCTCTATCTCACTTGGATTCTAATGTAGGAAATGCACTTGCCGCAGCCTAATTTCGACTTGAAATTCATGAACTAAATCAAACAAGTTTTTTTTTTTGTCATTCGTCGAAACGAATCATTCTTTTTTCTTTTTCTATTGTGTCACAATTGCATACCCATATACATAAGGTGGCATAATGCTAGAGCTATGCAATCATCATGGCAAGATTACAAATCCTTTGATGAATACTGAAACTACGAAGCAAGATTAAAATTTTATTTTTGCAAATATTTTGAGTTATACCATCAATGATAGTTATTTTTTCCCAAAGGAGTGAGATGTCACCTTCATATATGTTGTTAAAATGAGAAAAGACTAATGCTAGGTACTTCAAAAATTTTACAAAATTTTTTATAAAATGATGTGGCATGATAATTGTTATTTTATTATTTATGTTTTAATGTTTTAATATTTTATTATTTGTATTTGTTAAAAAAATAAGTAAACATATTAACATAGATAAATTTTTTAAATAATTAAAAGAATTAATCTTTTTTAAAAAATAATAGGTAAGGGTTTTAAAAATAATAGGTAAGAGTTTGTCTGTGATATTTTTGAAAAAAGGGGGTCTAGTAAGAAAAAATAGAAAAGTTGAAAAAGGTAATTGCTCATGATATTTTGAAAAATGAGAGGATTTTGTTAGAAAAAACATAAAAGTAATGTATTTTAGCTGAAAAAGGTAAATAACCTGTGCAAAACACGGATCTAGATATATTATCTAAAACAAAACTTAAAATATTTAAAATAAAAATAACTAATAAATATTATTTAAGCATGTAGTTATAGAGAATTAAAACATGAAATTAAGATAAAAGTCTATGAGAATTGATAAATAAGCTCCAGGATTGATATTTAAGCTTCACTTTAATATTTATATTACTCAAATAACCATAAGTTTACTATTTAAACTATGAGTATTATGAGAGTGGAGTTTAAATATCAATATTTTCAGCTTATTAATCAATTCTCATAATAAATAAATACTATTTAATTATATAATTTTAGAGAATCGAATCTTACTGAAATCAAATAAGTAAAATTTAAATAAATAAATAACTTGGGTAATTATGTAAAAAATATTTCATATGATACCATTATATAATTGGTTTTTTTTTAGTACTCCTTGAAATTTTGACATCCAAGTAGACCATTAAACTTTTGAATTCATCCGCATCATATCATACCACCTACCAAACGTCAATTAGACCGTTATAAAATTATGAAAATTTTCATTTGTTACCACCCAAATTTTTTTACTTTTAAGTGGCACAATTCTATTTTGGATTTCAACTCCAAAATATGGTAATGAATATGATAAATTTGATGAATCTGATCATTGTGATCAAACTCCTTACTTTTGGTAGGCCAAAGAGATACTAAAAAAATATTTCGAGGAACATAAAATCAAGGACTTTTGAACACATTCATTTAAAAATGGGATTTTGAAGGTGAAACACAAAGTAAAATGATGTCACGCCAAAAATTTCATATTGGTACCAAATGAAAAATTATATAATTTTATAACTATCAATTAATGTTGGGTTACCGAAGTGGTATTGTGATCAATTAAACAATTCGAATGGTACCAAATGTAAAAACCAATTGTACAATAATATAAAATGGAATATCTTACGTAAATATTGGACCGGACTTTGAAATGAAAGAAATTAATTTAATTATATTATCAAAATTTGACATTGATAATATTATGTTCCAACAAAAAATAGTTTCCCTTCTTAATAAAATCATAAGCTAATTATATTAAGTTAATTAAGTTAATAATTATATGTATATCGCGGTATACATCACACACCATACAATTATTTGGGGATTTATGCTTTTAATATGATTATTAGTTTTAATTTAATAATCATTATTATATTAATTTGGAATTAAGCTAATTAAAATAATAATTATATGTATATCATCGTATATTTTATTTAGTTGGAAGGCTCCCAATAGTTGGTAACTCCTTGTATACAATTAAACTATTATTGATAATTAATTTTTAATTTAATTATAATAATTATATTAATATGAAATTAAGTGAAATATATTAAGTTTATTAAACTAATAATTATATGTATATCGCGATAAACATGATATATCATACTATTAAGGGGGTTTCTACTTTTAATAAAAATTTAAATTTAATTTAATACTAATAATTATATATATTAATTTGAAATTAAATTAATCATATTAAAATAATTAAACTAATAATGTATACTATGACATAGGGTTTCTGCTTAAAGAGTATAGGATATGACAGGACCAGCTACTTTGGAGCTTGCACTATGTCTATAAGAACCTCTCCAATACTACACTCCCCTTAGCTAAAATAATGATGTGGTTTTTATTTTACCTAAAGATTTTATTTTTCTCATCTCCAACCATCTCTGCCCTTGTCTAAAAATTTAGATAATTTGTTACTAATTGGCCATATATATAGCCAATATCCAAATTTTTTTACACAAACTCTAAATTGAACACATCATTGTAACATCATTATTTGCATGTATTTCTAGTATATAGCCAATCATTTTACCTAGAGTAGTTTGTGTTACAGGTTCAACAAATGTTACCAAACCACTATTTTACATAATGAATATACATAACACCATCGGAGATGCTCTAACCACACATCTATACTCTATACTAAAAGCATAAACCCCTGGTATGTCATGTATACATAATTATTAATTTAATTAGTTTAATATAATTGATTTAATTTTCAAATTAATTATTATTAAATTAAAAATTAATCTCTTTACTAAAACTAGAAACTTCTATTAAAGGTGTGATATGTCATGTAGATATGCTTAATTAGTTTTAAAAATATTACATATAATTATTAATTTAATTAGTTTAATATAATTGATTTAATTTCAAATTAATTATTATTAAATTAAAAATTAATCTCTTTACTAAAACTAGAAACTTATATTAATGGTGTGGTATGTCATGTAGATATGTTTAATTAGTTTTAAAAATATTGTTAATATAAAAACTAATTTATACTTTTTAAAATCATAATATGTCATGTATACTACGATATATACATACAATTATTAGTTTAATTAATTCAAAATTAATATAATTATTACTATTAAATTAAATTAATCGTCAACAATAGTCAAGTTACATACTAGAAATCTACCAGCAACGTGTAAGTTGGTAATGGATAAACTTAAGAAATCTATACTCTATATTAAAAGTAGAAATCCCTCTTAATCATATGGTATGTCATGTATATCACAATGTACATATAATTATTAATTTAATTAGCTCAATATAATTGATTTAATTTCATATTAATTATTATTTAATTAAAAATTAATCTCTGAATTTAAAGCAAAAACCTCATCTTAATAGTATGGTATGTCATATATACCGTGATATACACATAATTATTAACTTAATTAGTTTTAAAAATATTTTTAGTGTAATTCCAAATTTATTTAATTATTGTTATTAAAATATAAACTAATCTATACTTTTTAAAAACATAACCAGTATGATATGTTATGTATACCGCGGTATACACATATAATTATTAGTTTAATTAGTTTAATGCGTAATTAGTTTAATTCAAAATAAATATAATTATCATTATAAGATTAAATTAATTTCCAACAATAGCAAATTTGTATACTAGAAATCTACCAACAACTTGGTGGAACCGATATTGATATTGGGAGCGGTAAATATCATAGTTAAACACATTATGTACTAAAAGTAAACTCAATTACAAATATTACATTGTTCTCCTACAATGTTTTTTTGCTACTAAAAAGTTTTAATACACATAATGGTAAGTTAGAGTAAATAATGGAATTTAAACATCATTCATTAACATTACCTATAACCCAAGAGCTCTTGAACACCCACCAGTACACAAAGCATTTCTTTATTAGTAAAATAATGATTTTTTTAATAAGAATAATTAATTTCTATTTTCAAATTTGTAAAAAATTGCATAATAAAAATTTATAATACAATTAATAAAAAAATTGATTAATACAATTAATATAAAATTGCATAATAATACAATTAATATATACGTTATATTTATAACTATTACCTTTTATACTATAAGTTATACAATAACTCTGTATTAATGTAATTATTAGCTATAAAAATAAAAATAATTTGGAAACTTCTTTTCATTGAAACACAATAATACTAAAACTCAGGTTCGATTTGTTGTTGCTACTACATAATTATACAAGTTATTTATTTATTAAATTTAACTTCTTTGATTTCACCAGAATTCGATTATCATAACTATTTAATTAAATAGTCTTTATTTATTATAGACTTTCATTTAAATTTCACATTGAATTCTACAAATCAACATATTTAAATTAATATTTATTAATTATTTTTATACTCAATATTCAAATTTTATTTTAATAATTTAATTTTTATTCTCTATCCGTGCTTCGCACGGGTTATAGGCTAGTTTAATTAAAATCGCTAAGCAAAAAATAAAAACAATAATCGACTTTAATTTTCAACGCTTAACAAGTTGCTTGCAAGTGTGCCCTGAAAAATCAACTATTCAAATTCTGCGTTCACTTTTCTGATATAAAGTTCTAAGAAGGAGACATAAATTGAGTTGTTAGGTTTTTGATGTAGCAATCACCCAAATTTGAGTCGGTAGGTTTGACGTAGTAATGACCTAATGACGTATACGTGACGTTAATTTCAACTATAGTCTATAGGACGTTCTAAGGATCAGATCAATTAATTGAGTGGGTTGTTAGAAGTAGTAGAATAGCATTCTTTAATTCCATTGCTGCAGCTCTGTCACTATAAAAATTAGAATTTATGATGTAAATAAGTTGCTGGAAGATCCCACACGATTCATCAACTACTCCCTCCGTCTCCCATTAACTACACGGAGATTAAAAAAAGTGTAAATTAATAGATAAAAGTAAGAAAAATGAGTAAAGTGGTTACTATTTTTGGTATGTAAAAAAATAAGAGAGGCGTATCAAAAATAAAAGTGTAAAAAAATGAGAGAGATAGAAACAGAGTACATCATATCGTTAGATACACACACAAGAGAACACGCTGATACCATATTTTTAAAGACCACAGACGACGGAGACTACGAGAATGGAATGTGCTGATACGATACTTAACAATTTGATAAACAAGTAAACATGACTTGATTCAACTTAAACTATTTCTGGAATGTGCTTCAGGGGACCTTAAACTTTATTTTTCTTTAGTAATATCCCTTCTCATATACAAAAAGAGAATTTATTTCCCAATATTTGCGCTTTTCTGCATCTCTTCGGAAAGTAGGTAAATGTCTATTGCGTCTGTTTTCAACACATGGTATGGAGAAATTGTATAAACTTTGGCAATTATACGTTTATTAGTTGAAACATGGTAGTCTACACACGCATAAAATTGAACTTTAGACGACACTAATGTTAAACAGACGCATAAAGTTTTTGGGTCAAACACTTGTGAGATTTTGAGAGAGAATTTGTACACATATGTGTCAGTTAACTTTCAAGACAGACGTGTAATGTCAAACATTACGAGTCGGTTCAGTTAATAAAAGATGAATAAAATACTTTCTGTGTTTGGTATGTTTTCAACAAACACCTAAACATGTTTTTACCACGCTTATAATATTACATGTTTTTAAAAGGAAATTTTTGTGTTACTACTACAGTTAAATCTATAGAAATTTTTATGTCAACGAATGTTCATTAAACCACAAAAACCTCAAATACCCCTATTATTCTAATAAATTGGCGTCATATATTTTTACTCCCTCCGTCTCATTTTTATTATTCACGATGAGAAATTCACCTTTTATTCAATTATATGAAATAAATTAATAATTATAAAAAACTTATATTATTTTTCATAAAAATTAACATAATTAACACATAATTGAATTCAACGTTTCGTATCAAACTATTGGCTTCACAAAAATATACCATGCGTCCGTACCGTGTAACTTGCAAAAAAACTAAGAAAGCCGTTCAAAAATAAATGAAACTCAACATCAACTATGAAACTGATCATCTACATACATGATGTCAATTATTTACGCCCATAAATCCTCACTACAAGAAAAAGGGGCAATTATGACGGAAAACTTATTACGGAATTTTGGGCGCGCCTAACTTACGACGGAAATGACAATTTCGTCACAAATACTTATGACGAAAAAATAATTTCGTCGCAAGTTCAATATTTTATTATTTTTTCGTAATTAGATTTAATTATAAAATGAATAAATTGTGTGTAGGGGAAAACGACGTCGTTTTCAAATTGAATATACGACGATATTTTCGTCGTAAGTATACTTATGACGGAAATATTTTCTGTCGTAAGTTACTCCGTGTAAAATTCAGCACCCATTTCTTATCCTACTGTCACTTTTACAAAATTAGCCGTTTAAAATAAAAAATTTAAAAATACTTACGACGGAATCTTAAATTCCGTCATAAGTATTAAATTACGACGGATTTGCTATTCCGTCGGAAGTTTAATATTTTATTATTTTTTCGTAATTAGATTTAATTATAAAATGAATAAATTTTGCGTAGAAGGAAACGACGTCGTTTACAAATTGAATATATGACGATAATTTCGTCGTAAGTATACTTATGACGGAATTTGTTTCTGTCGTAAGTTAGCCTGGGCAATATCCACCACTCATTTCTTACCCTACCGTCACTTTTACAAAATAAACAGTTTAAAATAATATTTTTAAATAAATTTATGACGGAATCATAAATTCCGTCGTAAGTATCCAATTACGACGGATTTGCAATTCCGTCGGAAGTTCAATATTTTATTATTTTTTGAAATTAGATTTAAATATAAAAGAAATAAAACTGAATATACGACGAAAATTTCGTCGTAAGTATAGTTACGACGGAAATTTCGTCGTAAATATACTTACAATGGAACTTTGTTCTGTCGTAACTTAGCCTGTGTAAAATTCACCTCCCATTTACAAAATTAGCCGTTTAAAATAATATTTTTAAATAAATATACGACGATTTTTCTGTCATAAAAGAGTTGTTGGGGTGGTAAATTCAAAATTTTCCCAAAAATATTTGGCGGTAAATTAAAAAAATTCCCAAAAAATAGGCGGGAACTTCAAATTTTTTGAGTCCAATAACTTATGACGGATTCCGTCGTAAGTTAGCACATGTTTTTTTCGTATTTCAATTTTTTTGACGATTCAACTAATTCATATATTTGAGTGATATTTTTAAAATATTTAGGAAAAATTACCTTTATTTTGTTTAAGGTTATAACAGTCAACTTGTGATTTGATTATTAATCTATCTAGTGTTTAGTCTAGGATTGAAGTTCCAATTTTTTGTATATATTTCTCGACAATCCAGTTGTATGAATGTTAAGATTTTTAACCGTATGGATATCAAAAAATTTAGATAAATTTATTTGATTTGAGATTATAATAGTAACTAGTTATTTGACTAGTACTTCTTACGAGTGTTTAGACCCATATTGACATTTTGATTTTTAAAAAAATATTTAGTGATGATCCAACCGTATGGATGTCAAGATATATATGTTTGAGTGATATTCCAAAAATATTAGAAAATTTAGAATTTATTTGTTTCGAGATTATAGTAGTCAACTAGTGATTTGACTATTACTTCTAACTAAAGTTTAGTCTCGGATTGGTGTTTTGATTTTTTTTTTTAAAAAAAAATCCTGAATATCTAACCGTGTGGATATCAAGATTTATACGTTTGAGCGATATTCCAAAAATATTAGAAAAAAAATAAATTTATTCGGTTTGAGATGATTATAGTCACTAGTTATTTGACTAGTACTTCAAATAAGTGTTTAGTCTCATATTTGTATTTTGATTTTAAAAAAAATTATTTACTGATGATCCAACTATATGGATATCAAGATTAATATATTTGAGTGATATTCCAAAAATATTAAAAAATAATAAATTTATTTGTTTCGAAATTATAGTAGTCAACTAGTGATTTGACTATTACTTCTAACTAGTGTTTAGTCCCAGATTGGTGTTTTAATTTTTTTTTGAAAAAGTTTTCAATGATTCAACCATATGGATGTCAAGATCCCCTTGTTCAATTAAAAAATAATTAAAAATTAACTATAAATTAACTAAAAGTGGGGGCCACTAATTTTTCTAATTTGTAACCCTAAACCCTAAACCCGAACCCTAAACCCGAATAAGTTTTTAATTGATTTCTTAGACGATCCAACCGTACAGATGTTAAGATATATATGTTTGAGTGATATTCCAAAAATATTAAAAAATTTAGAATTTATTTATTTCGAGATTATAGTAGTCATGTAGTGATTTGACTAGTACTTCTAATAAGTGTTTTGTCTCATATTGGTAGTTTGATTTTTTTTTTAAATGTTTACTGATGATATAACCGTATCGATGTCAAGATTTATATGTTTGAGTTGTATTCCAAAAATATTAGAAAAAAATAAATTTATGTGTTTAAACATTATAGTAGTCAACTGGTGATTTGACTATTACTTCTAACTAGTGTTTAGTCCCGGATTGATATTTTGATTTTTTTAAAAATATTTCCCAATTATCTAACCGTATGGATATCAAGATTTATATGTTTGGGTGGTATTCCAAAAATATTAGAAATATATAAATTTATTTGTTTCAACATTATAGTAGTCAACTAGTGATTTGACCATTACTTCTAACTAGTGTTTAGTCCCATATTGGCATTTTGATTTTTTAAAAAATATTTACTGACGATCCAACCATATGGATGTCAAGATATATATGTTTGAGTGATATTCCAAAAATATTTAAAAAAAATTGAATTTATTTATTTCGAGATTATAGTAGTCCAACTAGTGATTTGACTAGTACTTCTAATAAGTGTTTTGTCACACTAGGGAATTAGCCCGTGCTACGCACACGGGTGAAATATTTAAAATATATTAAAGTTAATTATAATATTTCATTTATATTGAAAATTTATGATATAAAATGATAGTAATTTATATTTAGAATAACACAAAATATAATATAGAAGAAAAACAAATTTAAAAGAAGAAATAATAGTAATTAAAATTAATGGAGATTTGTTAGTAAAATTTATAAAGTATGTTGGACACATGAATTAAAACAATTATAAAATTAAGTAACCTTGATATGCTAACACTATTTTTCTTGCCGCAAATTAAAGGTCTTCAAATTTTTTTATGTACTTTCCAATTTTATTCTCTTCGAATTCATGCAAACTGGTTAGAATTTACATAAAAAATCTCATTACAATCAACATTGATAAAATTTATATTTTGGAAATCAATATTGACAATCTCTATAACTTTATTTGAATGAGAAGTTATGAAAAATTAATAAAAAAATTGAAAATTTTGACGAACAAAAATTAAATGTATAAAGCATTTATTGCAACCCGTCTGATCTAATTCACACGTTGTCATTTGAAAAAAAAAATATGGGAAGCGAAACATATAAAGTTTTATAAAATTTTCGGACAGTAACCGTGAATAGCGTCACCATGCTTTGATCTTCATTCCTAATCTCTGTAATTAATGTAAGTAATATATTATACATGCATTTTGAATAAATAAAAAAAACAATATATATAAATTTATTTAAAATTTGAACTGTTTTACATACTATTTTGTTCCATGCTATATAAGAATGAAAGTATGTAGAGTACAATAATTTTGAAGTAATTTTATAGAGAAAGATTTCTCGGCATCGTCGTTTGCGATAACTCGTATCATATGTAAAAAACGTAAGAAATAAGATACAATATATTTTAAAAAATATAATTTTTTAATCTAACTTCTATTTATCCACAATATATTAACAATAATAAATAAAAATAATTAAACTTAGTAATTTTTGTATGTAATAATGAGATAAGATAAATGTAATTAAGATAATGTGACTCTGAAAATGATGAAAATTGTAAAAGTTAGTGCAAAATAATTTTTTTGTACTATTATACTCATTGTCAGTAGAGTTAAGACTTCAATTCTTAAATAAACAATTAATACAAAATAAATACATAATAAATTAGAATAAATTAATTTTTTTGATAAAAAGATTTGCATCGAACTATTCTCAGATTTCTGATTCTTTTTATTTATTTATTTGAAAAGTGATGATAAATTTGTTCAGCATTACTAAAATTTTATTATATCACACACTTTACTTGCATTGTAGGCATGCATAAAAAAAGAATCGTATAAAAAGACATATAAAATTTTGAGTTAGAAGGTTTCTCGTTGACGGCGACCATAATTTTACATACTCCCCCCGTCCCACTAATATTTGCCATGTTTATTTTACCACATTTTTTCGGTGAAAATAAAATATAGTTTCGTAACTTTTTTTTCAGAATTAAAATTTACTCTTAAAATATTAATTCGGAAAAGGAAAACTTTGAAAAAAAATTATGAAAATATATTTTATTTGCAACCAAAAATGCATGTAAAAATTAGGATGGCCAATATTAGTGAGACGAAGGAGTACATTGTATCAAAAAATCTAAAAAAGATTGAAATTTTTATTGGACCAATATATACATTGTGCAACTTGTTCAACCTTGAAAAAATAGCGTCAAAATATATTAAATTTAAGGTAGCAAATAATATTGATTAACATGCAGTTAAAATATATAAATCAGTTCAAAATAATTAAAAATCATTATATTATATATGTATTTACATTATGAACATACATTAAAAAAAATAGATTTTTGATGGTCAAATTTGGTGTCACTTTAAACACAAATAAAAATGAAATATTATTCGACAAAATATGAAACTAAATTTACAAAAAATAAACGTAGATAACAAATTTTTGATTAAACAAATAAACATATGAAACATATGTGGAGAGGACGAAGATTAGCCCGAGTGAGCAGTCAAGTCGTATATTATATTTAAAATTGTCAACAAACTTCTGTCAAAATTTTTATCAAACATATCAACCGCATAACCAAAATATACACATAATAAATTACTGTAAAATTGTCCGAGAAATAGATGAGACTATAAAGATCAACATCGTAAATTTTAAGTTAACAATTTTTACCTAATTTAGAGAACACGTATCTCTAAAATATGATTATTGGAATCAATTGAGACTTTTTCACCACTATAAAATCTACATCACAACAAAAACATGAAAAATATCGTAAAATAAGAGATATACATGTTTATATATAAAGCTCCAACTCACAGAGAGAAATAAAAATAGAGAAGAAGAAAAGACTGAAAATGCATGGATTTAAAATCTAAAAAGGAATTTAAAACAAAATATACTAAACACATCAAACATATATCAATATTATACACAACAATATAGTGTTTAGTTATACATACTTAAGTACAATTTGATTAAAAAATTACAGTAATTTAACATTATCTTGTCTACCTTCTGTAGATATAAACATCAATTTAAATAAATATACCATGTTTCTTATGTATTGACGAATACATTTATGTATTTTGCCGGAATTAACAATCGCTAAAGCAACTTCGTTACGGATATCCATGTTTCGTATACTACAAATATTATTTTAGTAATACATATTAAAACCTACACTTATAAATATTATTTTAATGTGTTTATGTCAACTATATATGTTGATACACTTGTGAGAACAATGGAGATTATTTTCTATTTTAAAACCTATTTTAGTGCTTTTAATCAACAATACATATTTATAACTGATTACCTTTTTATATTGAAACACATTACTTTTTCTATTCTTTCAATAAAATCCCTCGTTTTCCAAAAATATCGCGGGAAATTACCTTTTTTTCAACTAAAACATGTTACATTTTCTATTTATTCTACTTAAAACCCTTCATTTTTCAAAAATATCAAGAGAAAAACCTTACTTATTTATTTTAAAATCTATTTTAATTATTTAAAAGAGTTTACCTATTTTAACATGTTTATTTTTTTTAATAAATGTGATTAATAAAATATTAAAACATATATAATAAAATAACAACTATGAAAAATAATACGTGCATCGCACGAGGTTTAAGATAGAATAAATAGTGTAAGTAATAGGGTTTTATATCAAAGTTACCACCGTTCTCATCAAAATATCTCACCTAACTACCCGATCTCCATGGAGACTCATTTAAAGAACTCAAATCATTTAAAGCTAATACTCCATTAAATTTAGGAAAAACAAATTAACAGAAAACTTTACGGAATGCTAGTTACTGGATGAAGTGCTCACACACAAAAAAGCTTTTGAGTATAAGAGAAAGATAGAAGATGGAAAAGGAGAAAAGAAAATGATAGATCAAAGAAATGATCATTAAGCTAACTAAAATATTGAATTTTTATGTTAAAATTAAGAGAATGAGTTATACGTATGTATAAGCAATCAGGATTTTGAATTTGAAAAAAATGATAACAACAATTAAGGATTGATTTGAAACAATTTCTGTATTTTAAAAATTGTTTATAGATTGATCCATAATATAGGCAAAGTATTGAATTCGCGTATATCTATTGTAGGTGTCAAAATGGGCAAAAATTAAATGGTTTAGGTTATAACAAAATTAATGAATTTTTTAGTTTACAATGAAAAATGACATAAGAGTAGTGAATTTGAATTTGGAAAATGTAAGGTTGTAGAAAATTTTGAAAGATCTGATTGAAAAAATTAATTATAATTTGTACAATGATTTAATTTTCATATTCACTTGTGTATGTATGTACTTCAACTAATTATCTAAATAAATATCCGATACTCTATTAATTTATATACTACAAACGTCACATATTGTATTTAAAACTGTAGGACTTTCTTATAGATTAACAAACCTCTGTAAGAATTTTCATCAAACATATAGACAGTATAACCAATTGTGATTATTTGAACCAATTGAGACTTCTTCATCATTTTAAAATATGTATCATAGTAGAAACATGAAAAATATCATCAAATAAGAGAGATACATGTGTGTGTGTGTGTGTGTAAAACTCCAACATATAGAAAGACAAATATAGTCATGTAAAATTGCATAATCTTTTTATAAATAGGAAAAAGATAACATGATATTAATAATGATGATATAAAATTTGAAATGAGTTTTAAAGAAACTCTCATTTGATGTAGTCATGTCATTTAAAAAAAGTTATCACAACTTTAATAAGAGTGATCACTCTACGTAAAAACAATAAATTTTGTGAACTTGTTGACAACTACTCAAGATATAGATATTACACATAATCGAAATTTCAAAAT
The DNA here is from genome assembly GCA_030848705.1 of Heracleum sosnowskyi. Taxonomy (NCBI): domain Eukaryota; kingdom Viridiplantae; phylum Streptophyta; class Magnoliopsida; order Apiales; family Apiaceae; genus Heracleum; species Heracleum sosnowskyi. The sequence continues at coordinate 115,512,943 of CM061242.1, read as the reverse complement.
ATTAATATTTATAATGATTTAATCACTTTTATTAATATCTCAAATCACAATCATATGAATATCTCAAGTTGCAATCATATATACAAATTTTTAAAACATGGATACCATCTAAACTAAACATCATACAGAAAAAAAAGGTATTATTGAACATCTATCAAACTAATATCATACCAATATCAAACCAATAACATTGAACAAAATGTGTGCAAATGCATCACTTAATATAAAGATACATTATATTAACATTAACCATTAGTTGATTCTTTTGAGAAAATTGAGCCCATGGATACTGCGATCTCTTCCGATCAAGAATTTCAATATATATGATTTAAGATTCACCTACAATTGGTTTAACCATCATTTTCAAAACAAAATAAACTAAAATTAATAGCAACTTTAAGTAAACAACATATTTGACAAAAAGTGTACAAATACATTACTTAAATCAATGACACATTACATAAACATAAAAGAGTACCTTTGTCTTTTTTGTCCACTTTGAATTCATTGACACCACATCCTCTTATGATCAAGAACTCAAGTCTATAAGATTTGGAATTCACCTGCAATTACTATATAACGAAATCAACATATAAGAACGAATATATGTGTTTAATTATCATGTTTTTGTTGTCTCCAAAAAAATGGTTCAAAATGTGGTATTATGCACAATGTAAACAAATATTAGTGATATATAAAAGTAAGCAACAAAAATATAAAACACATACATGTACACAAACCTGCATAATCGATACAAACACTAACGAAAAGACATAGGAAAATAGTAGACAAAGAATAAGAGAGAAAAGAAATAAAATGAGAGAAATGAGATTTTAACATTGTGAATGGTGAAGATCAAAGTTTTATAATCAAGAAATACTTGTAATCAATTATGAATTTGGATTTTGAAAATAGATAACAAAAATTATGGATAAAAATAGTATGTAATTGTTTAATGCTTCCACTGATTACGGAATTCAAACATATTCAAAAAAAATATTAAATTATTGATTTGATATATTGCCAATTTTATATCCTAAATTGATGGGTAATTATAGCTATAGTAAATTAAGGCAATCATGTCATGTTGTGTATAAGCGGGATTATAGTTGTGTGAAAGATAATTAGGCATAAAATAAGGTATCTTTTAATTACTGATGATGTAAGATGACATAATATTTTTGAATTGGGAATTTACCAAAATAGACATAAGTTGTATGTAGAGGCAAAAATTTTAAGGGTATTTGATGGAATTATCCAAACCCTTCACTAGCAGCTATTAAGAATATAATAGATATTGGTATTTTGATTTTTTTTAAAATATTTACTGATGATCCATGGATGTCAAGATTTATATATTTGAGTGGTATTCCAAAAATATTAGAAAAATAAATAATTTGTTTCAAGATTATTTTAAATAATCAAAAAAATGATCAAAAAAATAATCAACCGTACTTCTAGTGATTTGACTATTTCTTTTTAAAAATAATCAAAAAAATGATACTTACCCATTTCTTTTTAAATACATACTTACCATTTCTTTTTAAATATATCCTTTTGAAAAATTGACTATATTTTGACTATTAATTTTTATACATTCTTTAATATTTAACTGATATATATATATATATATATATATATATATATATATATACGAAATTATATTCAGTATGTTATTACTTTCTAGTTTTAAAAATCTCAAAATATATAAAAACATTTGTAGATTTATAAATTAAATTCAGTTTATTAAATTAAAATTTTTATTAATTTTTTAAATAGGAAACAATAATATATGCATACAGATGATCCAACATACAGATGTTAATCGATACTCATTCTAGTATTGAGAAAAAATAATAAAAAATATAAAGACTCTATTGTGCCACATCTTCACAAAAACGTTGTAAAATTTAACAATAATGTATTTTAAATTAATATATATTTTAATACAAATTTTAAATTATTAGATATATATAAATAATTTATTATATTTTAACTTTGTAAAATTATATTACATATAAACATGTAAATGCACATAGTATTTACTTAATTTTAAGTTAACTTAATAATTTTAAAAAATAAATTACAAAATTAAGTTAATTTTTTTCTAAAGAGGAACGGCGGCAGCTTTCCCCCGTTACCCTTCAGCGAAAATGTTTTCCCCCTTCAACAAAAAAATTATTTTCCCCCTTCAACAAAAATTCTATCGCCCGGTTTTTCCCCCTCTCCCCCCTCTCTCTCTCTCTCTCGCCTCTCTTCCGCCGCCGGTCTCCGACTGTAATCTCGCTCCCCCCATATCTCTCTCTACTCTTTCTTTCACACACACACCATCCTCCTTTCCGGTCTCTCTTCAAAACCCATCTCAAATCCTAATTTACATCATCTCTTACAACCCATTTCAAAACACAAATTAATACACACACATAGACAGCTAAACTTCAATTTTCAATTTCTCCTCGACTACTCTTTGCATAGCTCGAGACATATGGTTGATTACTTAATTAAATGGTGATTTTTTTTGAGTTATAGAGATGAAGAGAGGCTAGGGTTTATGCAGAAAATTTGGGGAAAATATTGTTATTAAGCTTGTTTGATATTGGTTTGAATTGAGTGAAGCTTATAGCAAGTTTTGAGGTATAATCCTTAAACTTTTATCCTTGTTTCTTTATGTTAAGGATAGTTCTTGATATTTTGTTTTGGTTAGGTATTTCTTTAAAAGGATCTGATTTAAATGGTGTAATTGAGTTATAAATTGAATGAAAATGGTTGATAAGAATTGATAAGTGTAAAAGGATGATATGGTTAGTTGTTTTGACGAAAGTGATTTTCGTTGTAAAATTATCATGTTTCTGCCCTATACTGTGCTTCTGTTCTGGGGCAGTTAACAGCTGTTCTGGACAGTAGCATTGTGTTAGAATTGTTCCGTATGTTTTCTAGTTTATTTACGCGCTGACCTTGCGTAATTTAAGTATACCAGCAAGGAGTTATGGAAGTTTTAGTGAAAGTCGCACATAGCAGAATTTTTGTGTGTCTTGACTTGAGTTTTGATATTCTTTCTCTATGTTAATGAATTGGTTTTGACTTCAAATTTTAATAGCAGATGTATTTTCTGTTCAGAAGGTACTCATCAAAATTTAGTGTTAAAAGGATTATACTTCGAATTACTAAAAATGTTTAAGTAGAGCGCACGCAGTTGCATTTCGTATTTCAGTTTGGTATGTCCTGTTTTGTATATTGAATTTGAAGAGGTTAAAGGACAAATTTTAAGTTGATCAAAGAGTGAAAGTTGTAGGTATATACATGAATAAGATGTCTGTAAAGTTTGGTGATTGTTACACTTGAATTTTATGAGTTATGAATTAAATGGTGAATATAGCTCCAAAATTCTGGTACTTCTCAGAATTAATAGATTGTGTTGCAGCGGCCTTTTGATGGTCTTAGTGGCAAAATTTGTGAAGGTTAAAAGAATAGAAGTCATAGATATGTATGTTAAGAATGTGCCCGCAAAATGTCAGCGGTATTAGACTTGTAAAATCTGAATTTAAGCCGAAGTAGTAGGGCCGATCATATCTGCATTTCTGCAGAAAACAGAGGTGACTTGAAATAAATGTTGTGGATTGTGTATTGCTGATTTTAAGATGAATTTCTGATATGTTATAACTAGGAGTGTCTACTTTACTCTGGAAAAAGGATGAGTTGATTTTATTAAACCCATTGGGAGATTTGAATTGTTTATTACAAGCAGAGGTGAGAAGTACACAAAAGAGGATGCAAAGCTTATCGTTGTTCAAATTTTGAGGAAGGGTTATAAATCTGGAGCACTGAAAGATGGACTTAGTCATCAGTACATAAAGGATTGCGAATATGTAGCTATATTCGATGCTGATTTTCAACCTGATCCAGACTTTCTTCTCCGGTCCATTCCCTATCTTGTTCATAATCCAGAAATCGCCCTTGTTCAAGCTCGTTGGGTATTTGGTAATTTTTTTGCCTGTATAAAATTTTGCAAGTTCCGGTCTCAACTTTATGCCTGTAGAAGTTGTGATATTAACGTTTTATTTGGGGTGGTTTTGCATTAAATGCTGATGAGTGCTTGTTGACAAGAATGCAAGAGATGTCTTTTGGATTATCATTTTACAGTGGAGCAAGAAGTTGGTTCATCTACTCATGCCTTTTTTGGCTTCAAGTGTCCCCAAAAAACACCGAAAAGAGCTCGATTCAGGCTCGGGTCAAGGTATGTGAACACATATCATATTATTTGAGCTTTTTTTTCGAGTTTTCGAAAATTTCATATGGACTTATTAGTGTTGATAAATCTACAGGTTGCATATGTTGGAGCTTGCTGTCTCAGCTTATCTCTTTGGCTCTGCTTGCTATGACTATACATATGGAAACACTCGTTACTTTATTTACCTATATATTCAATCTATGGCCTTCCTCATCATGGGATGTGGCTATGTTGGCACCATTGTTCCCGGCTCTTAATCAGCCAACCTATTGTGAATGTACTTTCTAGGCTTAGAAATTTCCTGTGAATGTACTTTCCAGGCTTAGAAATTCTTTGTGAATGTTAGTTCCTAAATGACATGGAGTAGCATATACAATTTGAAATTTTTTATTCGAGTTGTTGGCGTGAATGGCTGATTTAAATTAATTTATGTTGGCGAGTATGGATATATGACAATATTTATGTAAATTTGATATTTTTATATTTGAATTCGTTTAATTGCGTGGATGCTTGTTACAAACTTTTAGGTTTGATTATGGTGTTGGATTGTATGTAGATTAGGATGATTTGAGATTTAATTTGGAAGCCGAAAATAGCTGGAATGATTTGGGATTTAATTTGGAAGCCAAAAATGGCTGGAACCTGAAAAAGCAGCATATTTCTGCTTCTGGTCAGTCGAACTTATGACGAATTTCTGGGTAACTTACGACGGATGTTCATCTTTTTTTAGTTGAACTTATGACGAATTTTAGGTAACTTATGACGGATGTTCATCTTTTTTTATTATTTCCGCGAATAAAATATTGGTAGCAGGTGGGCCCTTTCTTTAACTTCCGACAGATTTTCCGTCGTAAAATATGAATTTATGACGATAAATTCCGTCGTAAGTTCATTTATTAATTTAATGCAGAACGTGGGTTCCACACAGGAACTTATGACGAAAAGTTCTACTTGTGACGAAAATGATACTTATGACGAAAACTATACTTATGACGAAACTGTTATTTATGACGAAAATTATACTTGTGACGAAAATGTCATTTGTGACGAAAATGCGAACTTAAGACTTGAGCAATTATGACGGAAATTTTCCGTCGTAATTGAGGCAATTGCGACGATTTCAGTATAAAATTTCCGTCATAATTGCCCCTTTTTCTTGTAGTGCCTCTTGCATCTATAAAAAGTGTTTTAAAATTATGCTCACACCCAGTTTAACCGAAGGAACACAAGTAAATTACCGATAAAAAAAAAGAAAAAAACACAAGTTAATTTAATTTAGGGTTTATTAAGACCTTATCTGATATACCCCTCAGCTTCACCGACTATATTTAAGTTTTAACTGATTTTATCGGGAAAGTGACCTACATCTACATGCATATATATAAAAGATATACTTCCTCCTTCCCTCTTAATTCTTTATATTAAGGGGACGACATGGAGGTTAGGAAAAATTGTAAATTAATAAAGAAAAATAAGAAAAATGAGTAAAGTTGTGGGACGAATCAATATTTAATGTATAAAGTAGGTTTAGTGGAGAAAAGTAGTGAATTTGATTGAATTTTATATTATAAAATGTTAATATTTTTGGTATGTAAAGAAATAAGAGAAATGTACCAAAAAGAAAAGTGTAAAGAAATCAGAGAGACATAGAGAATTTTAATTAAGAACACGAGAGTGTGATTTTTCCCTTTAAAAATTCTCTGTCGATTTCGTGAATTTCCAAGAATTAATATCTTAATAACCCTTTAATTTATTTATCAAATTAAACATCAACCACTTACAAGTTATGACCAATTCACTAACTTATCTACGTTGGTTACATGAAATACAGTCGGCAAAAGGGTTGGGACGCAAGTCAACAAGCATCACTGTTTAAAATCTGAGACCCTAATCAGTCACATCATGAATGAATACGGTCACCATAAATGTCTGAGGTGTTAATTTCTTAGAACCATCACTGTTTTAAAAACTGAGAACTGGTCCAACTCTTTTAATTAATTTCTTGGCTACACAAGCTATTTAAGGGCAAACTCATGCAACAACCTATAGGCTATATGTAGCAACTATAGTCTTCTCTTCTTTCCATTTATTTATTTTCGTATTATACCAATAGAAATAGAACATTCTATCCCATAAAAAACGTGTTTTCTTTTGCAAGTTGCAACATTCCAGTTTTGCTTAATTGTTAGTAAGACTTTATCATAAATATCCTCCTTGATTTAATGTATGACGTCTGATTCTTTTACGCATATTTCAAAATATTGACGTGTATAAAATTATTATTTTTAAAAAAATTGTGAAATTCATAATAAAACTTTTTACATTATTTTATTTACAAAATCAAAAATTTAAAAATAAGAGAATATAAAAAAAATTTACCACTCAACTATTGGGGTCTATTAAAGTAACCACCAAACACTTAAATAATTAATTATTACCATTAACATTATGTTTATTTTTGTTTGTAACCATCTCGTTAACTACTCGGTTAAAATGCTAAATAGACAGATGATTTTATATGATGAAAAATAAAGTTATTAGAAATTAGTTACTGAACATTATCTAATATTAGAATATATAATTATTATAATTTTTCTCCACAAGTTTTATTATCTTTTTCATAAATTAATTTTTCTTTCTTATTCAAAACATTTGTCATGTTAACTATAGTTGCTAAAAAATTATCATGATAAAATTTAGTGAAATGGAATTATATATATTTATTGAAAAAAATTATATTACTCTAATATAAAATTGTATTATTATTTTAGATTGATATCTGATGGGAGACAAATTGGACGACCCAGTACGACTAAGAGCCCAGTCCAACGAAACAAGCCGAAATCAAAACAAAGATCAACATATAAGACAAACCACTGCAGTATGAGACAAACAAACAGGGACCAATGACCAGACTGAACTCCTCCGACTGGTCCCCTAAACGGAGGGTTTAGGGCTCGAGCCAATTAACAGGTAACACGTGCCACCCCTTGACTTTATCCCTCTCCTATAAATAGAAGAAAGAGAGAGGAGAAAGAGGTTCACAATTTTCTCACTCATATACTCTCTAAATAATTTCTCTGCATTTCGTTTTAAAGATCTTCTTACCTGAGCAACCTGACCATATTCTCACGCCGGAAGTACCGCGGACCCGCCATCCCCGTCGACATTGTTTTGCAGGACACCAGCCCATACATTCACCCGCTCTTGCGCCCAGGCCCAGTAAGGAAGCAACCCAGTACGGAAAGTTATCGATATCCAAAATTTTGGATTAAAAAAATAGATCCTAAATCAAAATTTTGTATATTCAAATTTTTTTAATATCAAATCGGGGAAAAATAATTAGTTTAAATTATTGAATTAATAAATAAGGTGATAAATTATATGAAAAATAATGATAGTAACATATTTTTATATTTTTATTTTCAATAATTATATTTTAATAAACTTTTGTTTTTCATGCCATGTCAGATAAAAAAATCCACATATTTTAGCGGACATGTCATTCACTTGGAATGACTAAAAATAAAAATATAATTATATTTTGTTTTTCATGTAATGTTAGTGGCAGTTTTTATTTATTTGGTAGTGAGTGGCAACTTTTTTATAAACACAAGAATTGAGGGGTAAAAAATTTGTTTTCTTTAAAAATAAATATCTAAAAAATAAAGGCAATTTATACTCTTTATTAAAAAAAATTACAAAGTCCCTCTCAATGGTATGATATGTATATACCACGGTATACATATTATTTTTTGTTTAGTTATCTTAATATATATTTAGTTTAATTTCAAATTAATATATTTAATTGTTTGTACTAAATTAAAATTAAATCTTATAAAAAGTAGAAAACCCTCTTAATGTTATTGTATACCATAATATACATATAAGTATTAGTTTAATTAGCTTAATATAATCACTTAATTTCAAATTAATATAATTATTTAAATTAGAATATATTAATATTAATAACTGAGAATATATTAATAATTTGAATTTATTTATTAGTATTAATTTTATGTACTCATATATCTTCTACTATATTAATCTAAAACAATAATACAATTAATATATCTTCAAATATGAGTTCTCTGAGAACTCTATATTTATAATGATTACCTCTTATACTATAAGTTATCTAAGAACTCTGTATTAATACAATTAATATCTCTTCTTACTACTACAGATGAACATTTCATTCGCGCCGCCTAATCTCGATATGTTCCCCATCTCATTTGAATCACGAATTTGGGGAATTTTTCAGGTTCGGGTAATAATGGTGCAAAAACAATTCGCGAATCGGGGATTCTATTAATAAGTGAAACTACTTTTTGTTGGAATGCAATGGTATCAAAGCCAAATTTTGGTCATTATAATATAACTAATTTAATTGGTTTCATTGCAAACTCATGTTCGATTTACTGCATTAACCTAATAGGATATTTCATTTGTTACATTGTACAATTAGTTTTTTCATTTGACTTCACCTACACAATACCACTCTGTTAACCAAACGTTAATCGATCATTATAAAATTATGAGATTCTTCATTTAGTACCGCTATGAAAATTGTGACTTCGAAGTGACACCATTTTAATTTGCGTTTCAGCTCCCAAATACCACTTTTTTAATACATCTGTTCAAACTCCTTGGTTTTATACCTCTCAAAATATTCTTAGGCAAACCTATACCCACCAAATGTAAGGAGTTTGATCATATTCATTAAATTTATCAGATTCAATAATATAGTGATATTTTCGAGTTGAAACCCAAAATAGAATGGTGTCACTTGAAAGTCAAAATTTTTGAATGATATCAAATGAAAAATTTCATAAATTTATAACAGACGTTTGGTTAAGGATGTTATATTATGTGAATAAAGTCAAAAGTTTAATTGTGCAACTAGAATATCAAATGAAAAGCCAATGTATAGTGGTATCAAATCAAATATCTCTTACCTAATTATATAAGTTATTTATTTATTTAAGTTTCATATATTTGATTTCACCCAGAATTTGATTCTCTATAACTAAATAATTAAATATTATTTATTTATTATCGACTTTCATCTTAATTTCATCTAAATTTCATGTCTTAATTCTTTAAAACTACATATTTAAATAATACTTATTATTATTATTTTAATTCTATATTTTAAATTTTATTTTCAGTAATTTAATATTTATTCTCCATCGGTGCGAAGGGCTAATGTTAAAACTAAGGAGTAAATAAAATTTAGAAAAAGATGGGCAAGTTTGGTACGTACGCGTAGCAATATTTTCTTCTATAAATACATGGGAGAAATGTAAGCGCTGAGGTGCAACCAGCTTAGTTCATTGGTTTTCTTCGCAAACATGACGTTCAACGATGATGAGCAAATATATGGGATCCAAAATGGCGCTGCAGGTTTAATTAAATTTTAATTTTAAAGAGTTCATCTAAATATGTTAATTCTAGAATCGTACATGTGAATTCTTAAATGCTTCAGTTTTATTAATTTGTTCTTTTCTTGAGCTACTGGCAAAAAAACCATTTTACATTTAGTCTCTTATGAACTGCTTGCTATATAGTTCACTAGCTAGCTAGAATAGAGCAGATTACGTATTTTGTGGTGTTTCGTTAATGTCTAATATATGGTGATGGGTATATATAGGATTTGAAAATGAAGTAACAGTAGGAAACGCAAAGGTGAAAATCATTAACGTGCCCGATGCACCACCGGGAGAAAGGAAATTGAAGGTGTTGGTGGAGCTGACAGGGAAAGGAAAGCCCAGAGAAAGAGACGGACTCGATCTCGTCATCGTGTTAGATATCAGCGAAAACATGAATAGGCAAGATAGGCTAGAGAAGCTGAAAAAAGCAACCGAATTCGTGATCAAGTCACTTGGCCCTGTTGATCGTGTTTCCGTTGTTACTTTCTCTAACGTTGCTAACAGGTTGTGTGCTCTGCGACAGATTAATAAAGAATCCCGGCAGGATATCGTCGATCTGGTCAATGGTATAACTTCTGCTGGTGGGGCGAATATCTCTGAAGGCCTTGAGTTGGCCTTGCAAGTTCTCAGTGGCCGAAAATTTGTAGAAGGTCGTTCGGTTGGCATCATTCTGTTGTCTAGTGGTGAGCAGGATGAGGGTAGGAATGCTGCCGAGGTTGAGATGGGGAATGTTCCCATTTACACTTTCGGTTTTGGTACAGGAAACTCTCCCACAATGCCACATGTATGTAAAAGCAGCCGTCTCCGTGCATAATTTCCTTCTTTTCTTTTCTTTTCTTTGGGTCTATTACAGGAAATTTGAATACTCACCCAAACATTTGTCACTGCACCCTCCACTCCTCACTACTTGGGGTGAGGCGTTTCAACTAGGTTATGGTGCTAGGAATTTTGCAGATTTCTTTGATGTCGGCTAATTTAATTAATCATTTTTTACTGAAAATTTTACCTGGTGTCTACTAATCAAAATATTTAGGGTCAATAACTCTTGTTTCAGAAGTTTTAAAATATTTTTGATTGAATTACCATCAGGTGCTCGATGCAATAGCAAAAAAGAGCGGTGGAGGAACATTAATCTCAGATGACCAAAATACTAATGACTTGAGAGTTGCATTCGGCAACTGTTTTTCGGGCCTTTTGACTGTGGCCGTTAAGGATTTGAAGCTCATTATGTCACCAGAAAATATGACAAGAATTGAGAATGTTTATGCAGGTGATCATGAACAGTCTGCCGATGACTCCACAGTGTCTGTCAAGCTTGGCAATCTGTACGACAATGAAACACGCAGAGTACTCGTTCACGTTCTTCCTCCTGTTACTAGCGTAGTTGGTCTGCAAGTTCTCAAAGTTGCTTACAGATACAGGTTAGATCAACTTCTGATACCAGTTATAACCTGATAAATATGTGACTGATCAGCTCTTATTATCTTTATCTTCAATTGTGTAATTTCAACTGGCACATTAAAGGCGCGCTAATAAAATGCGCGTTTGCATAATTACACAAAAAAGCCCACTTGCCTGAGTGATTGAAGAGAAAAGAGGAGTGGGTGCGCCTGAGTTCCAATGCCTCCATTCGAAGCATATAATAAGATCATTTTTTCTCAGTTCTCACATGGAAATGAAGTGTAAAGAAAAGTGCAAGTAACGTGATATTGCTAGCCTTAGGCACGCAATTGTATACTCGTCACCCCTTGCCATTTCAGGCCAACTTTCTTAAGCGTGTTAGTCTGGGCTGTCTAGCTTAAATTTGTGCTTAAAGGACCAATAACACATATTTTTTGGCTAAAGATAACCTAATTGTCTTTAAAATTTTACTTATATATGCAGGAATGAACAAGGGAAAGCACGAAAATCCACTCCTCTATTTGCAAGCAAAAAGCGAATAGAAAATTTCACACAAGAAGAGATAGAGTACCTGATGGATGAAGTGATCCATCTTGAGAGAGCACGTGTGATGAATGAAGCTAGAGCCTTGGCTTCCATCAATTTACCAATAGGTGAAGAAAATGTTAGTGAAGAAAGTATTACACCCTCTTCCATGGTCGTAGCTAAAGGCGATGTCGGAAACCAGAAGCAAGCAAAGTCGTTACAAGATAGTCATACCAATATATTGTGTGCAGTTGAGGACATCCATGTGGAGCAAAAAATTATTACGTCTTTTGAGGTTACAGCCAGCGTTGAAGCGGAAAAACTACCCTTAGTTTCCACTCCGTGTATAGACATTGATGATAAACAAGCTGATTCATTTGACAAGATTCAGACCAATTCATTACCTGGAGACGATGATAATGTACAGGAAGAAACTACTTCACCTCCTAGAGCCACAGGTGATGTTAAAAAACTTCCTTTATCTTTAACTAATGCATATGCATATCTAGCTAAATACCGTAAGCAAGCTCAGTTTTCTAACAAAAATCATTACAGATGAAAACAAAATTCATCCCAATTTAGCGTCTACAGATGAAAACAATTTGAAAGACAGAACTATCACAACCCCTTCCAAGGTTGCAGCCAGAGGTTATGTGGGAAAAATGGTCTTATTCTTCACTAAGTTTCTCACGTTTTTCAATCTGCATAAGCTCATACACAATGAAGTAGAGTCATTTGAAAAGGATACTACAACTTCATTGTCTATGAATGAGGAGAAAGTGAATGACGAAAATATTCAACCCACTTCTAAGGGCAGAACTAGTGGTGATTCACATAAGAAGCAACCAGAGTCGTCTGACCAGAATCGTCCCAATATATTGTCTACAGATGAAGAAGATTTGAAGGACAGAACTTCTAAAACCCCTTCCAAGTTTGCAGCCAGAAGTTGTCTGAAAAAACTGGTTTTATTGTTCACTAAGTTGTTCGCGTTTTTCTATCTGCATAATGGCACACACCAGGAGGTAGAGTCGTTGGAAAAGGAACAAATGAGTTCATTGCCTACAAGTGAGGAAAATGCGAATGAAGAAACTACTCAACTCTCTTCTAAGGTCCCAACTAGTGGTTATGCACATCACAAGGAAGCAGAGTCGTCTAATAAGAATCATCCCAGTTTATTGCCTACAGATGAAGACGATTTGAAGGACAGAACTTTTATAACCCCTATCAAGGTTGCAGCCAGAAGTTATACAGAAAAACTGATATTATTGTTCACTAAGTTGATCACATTTTTCTATCTGCGTTATCGCACACACCAGGAGGGTGATTTGTTGGAAAAGGATCATCTGAGTTCATTGCCTACAAATGAGGAGAATGTGAATGAAAAAAATAATCAACCCTCTTCTAAGGTCGTAACTAGTAACGATGCACATCACAAGCAAGCAGGGTCATCTGACAAGAATCATCACAATTTAGTAACAATGGAAGACAATTTGAAGGACAGAAATATTACAACCCCTTTCATGGTCGCAGCTAGAGGTTATACGAAAAATCTGCTCTTATTATTCACTCCACGAATAATGGATACAAATCAAAAGCAAGAAGGGTCATTTCAAAAGGACTGTAGCAGTTTGCTGTCTACAGATGAGCACAGTCAGAAGGAACACCGGGATATTTTATCCAGAGGTTATTATCAAAAAACTCGCTCATTCACAAAGAAACAATATGATGACTTATATATTTCTAATCTTTTGTCTTTCTAAATTATTAGCAACCGGGAAATTCATAGGAACCCTTGCAGGGATTAGCAACGGTGTTGCTACTCAGAATACAATGATATTGACGAGCTTACGAGAATTTGGAGCCACCTCTTTTGCCTACTCTTACTCTCCTATACTTCTTATTCAGGCAAATTAAATCAAATTTATTTTTGTCAAAAATTATTCCATATGCATATTTATTATATGCTACATTTGCCCAGGTGGTCTAATTTCTAATATGTATGTGACATAAGCAGGATGCCCTCAGATCTCAGCGTTCAGAATTCAAGACTATTATCAAATTTGCATTGTTCAGTGTTGCAGCGGCAACTGTTTCATACATGCTCTGTGTTTGTTTTAGCAATGTCGAATTCAGAGACCTTGCCCCTCGAAACATCCTAAACGGGTTCGGACTTTACAACCCCTTTTGGCTTCTTGACATTGCCATCTTATATATACTAGTCCTCCTTGTTGGTGCATACCAAGCTTACCACCAACCGTTATTTGAATTTGTTGATAAACATGCTGCAAGAATTTTTCCAAACAACGATTTCATCAACAAAAAATACCACATCTCACTACCCAGGGGATTCGGACCTTTCAAGCTCAATCTTTTCCGCTTGGTTTGGAGGACAACATTTATGATCATCACCACAGTCATATTAATGCTTATACCATTCTTCAACGATGTAGTTTGCATTCTCGGAGCATTTGGATTTTGGCCACTCACTGTTTATTTCCTAGTTGAAATGTATGTTGTTAAAATGAAGATACCAAAGTGGAGCAGCATATGGATTTGTCTACAGATTTTGAGTGTAGCTTGCCTAATTATTGCTACCGCTGCGGCAGTCGGATCATTTTCTGCAGTGGTTAGTAATCTCAAGGTCTATAGGCCATTCCAGACTAGTTACTAGTCTTTAATTATGTTGTAACCAAAGACCAAGAAACATGAAATGGAAGTTCAGGATTAGTACAATTCTTGTTCGTGTCCATAACAAGAATAATGAGGCAAAGTTATTCATTGTATTTGTTTTAACTTTGAGCAAATATATCTACCAAGTATCCATATCCCGATGCTACAACTTCCGATTTACTTTGGCGAAGTTGTTGAAATGCATTTCAATTTCCTCTAAAGATGAACAAATGTAAAAAATAAACATAGACTACATGCAAAAAGAGAGGAGTAACATTAGAATATTAATGAAATGAAATGAAGGACGAGGTTTGTTGAAAAGTACGATTTTTTTTTATTTGCAAAAATACATTTTAAAATTATTAGTTTTATAAAAATATGATTTTAATTTATTTTTTTGTGAAAATACGACTTTACAATCAAATGCAAATAGATGCAATTAAATAAAATCTCAATTGCAACATGAATTAATTTTTAGAAAAATCTATACTATCTTTTATAATAGACGAAATATTAAAAGTTTGGTCGGTCGGTTGGTACTAAGAAATTTTACTTAATTACCCTTACTTATTTTTTAAAAAATATTATTAAATAATATTATTATTTATAACCAATTACTTTTTTAGCTAAAATACATTACCTTTTTTTTATTTTTACAACACAATTCACAAAAATATCACGGGTAAACCCTTACTTATTAATTTTAAAACCTATTTTAATACTTTTATTTACGGACAATTACCTTTTTCAACTAAAAATGTTACTTTTTATATTTTTCTTTACTAAAACCCCTCTTTTTCCAAAAATATCACGGGCAAACAATTACTTATTTATTTAAAAATTTATTTTAATACTTTTAATTATTTAAAAAAGTTTAAGCTAGTATCTATACTATTATATTAAAGACGAAACATTGAAAGTTTTGTAGTCTGGTCATGAAAGTTTTTGTAGTCTGGTCACTCCATTCATAGCCGTTAGATAGTTTTGATCAAATCATTGAGAACGGTTATATAAAATATTAAAATTAGTATATAGAATATCTTTTATATTTTTCCTAACTAAAACATCTCATTTTCCAAAAATATCAGAGACAGTTTCATTTAATAAAATAACATAATAAGGTTATAATTGTTAATAAATAACTCATTGCCATTTTTAGCCAAAGTGTATATTCTTTTTTATATTTTCTAACTAAAATTTCTACTTTTTTATTTTTCCTAAATAAAACTTCTAATTTTCCAAAAATATCACGAATAGTTCTATTTAATAATATTATAATTATTAATGACTAAACCGATTGGCTTTTTTTTCCAAAACATATATTTTTTTATATTTTCTAACTAATATTTCTCTTAACGAAAACCTCAAAACCTCTCTATCTATACTATATTATCAAAGACGAAACATTGAAAGTTTTGGTACCTGTTTTTTTGTACCTATTTTTTGATACGATATTTGCCTTATTTAATTGTTCATTTAATTATTATAATCAGTTACTCTTTCAATTAAATTATATTATCATTTTTTTCTTAAAAAATCAGGAGCAATTTCCTTATCATCTAAAACATGTTGCTTTTTCTATTTCCTTTGCTAAAATCCTTCATTTTTCAAATATATCACGAGAAAACACTTACATATTTACTTTAAAATCTATTTTAATACTTTTATTTGACAATTACATTTTTCAACTAAAACATGTCACATTTTCTATTTTTCTTACTAAACCCCCTCTTTTTTCAAAAATATCACACGCAAATCGTTACTTTTATATTTTAAAATTCAACGAAAACACGTTACTTTCTATTTTTATTACTAAAACCCCTCTTTTTCCAAAATATCACGGACAAACCATTACTTATTTATTTTAAAATTCATTTTAATACTTTTAATTATTTTAAAATTTTTAACACGTCTACTTATTTTTTTTAATAAATGCAATTAATAAAATATAAAATCTATACTATTATATTAAAGACGAAACATTGAAAGTTTTGTAGTCTGGTCATGAAAGTTTTTGTAGTCTGGTCACTCCATTCATAGCCGTTAGATAGTTTTGATCAAATCATTGAGAACCGTTAGATAAAATATTAAAATTAGTATACAGAATATCTTTTATATTTTTCCTAACTAAAACATCTCATTTTCCAAAAATATCAGAGACAGTTTCATTTAATAAAATAACATAATAAGGTTATAATTATTAATAAATAACTCATTACCATTTTCAGCCAAAGTGTATATTCTTTTTTTATATTTTCTAACTAAAATTTCTACTTTTTTATTTTTCTTAAATAAAACCTCTAATTTTCCAAAAATATCACGAATAGTTCTTTTTAATAATATTATAATTATTAATGACTAAACCGATTGGCTTTTTTTTCCAAAACATATATATATATTTTTATATTTTCTAACTAATATTTCTCTTAACGAAAACCTCCAAACCTCTCTATCTATACTATATTATCAAAGACGAAACATTGAAAGTTTTGGTACCTGTTTTTTTGTACCTATTTTTTGATACGATATTTGCCTTATTTAATTGTTCATTTAATTATTATAATCAGTTACTCTTTCAATTAAATTATATTATCATTTTTTTTTCTTAAAAAATCAGGAGCAATTTCGTTATCAACTAAAACATGTTGCTTTTTCTATTTCCTTTGCTAAAATCCTTCATTTTTCAAATATATCACGGGAAAACACTTACATATTTACTTTAAAATCTATTTTAATACTTTTATTTGACAATTACATTTTTCAACTAAAACATGTCACATTTTCTATTTTTCTTACTAAACCCCCTCTTTTTTCAAAAATATCACACGCAAATCGTTACTTTTATATTTTAAAATTCAACGAAAACACGTTACTTTCTATTTTTATTACTAAAACCCCTCTTTTTCCAAAATATCACGGACAAACCATTACTTATTTATTTTAAAATTCATTTTAATACTTTTAATTATTTTAAAATGTTTAACACGTTTACTTATTTTTTTTTTAATAAATGCAATTAATAAAATATAAAATCTATACTATTATATTAAAGACGAAACATTGAAAGTTTTGTAGTCTGGTCATGAAAGTTTTTGTAGTCTGGTCACTCCATTCATAGCCGTTAGATAGTTTTGATCAAATCATTGAGAACCGTTAGATAAAATATTAAAATTAGTATATAGAATATCTTTTATATTTTTCCTAACTAAAACATCTCATTTTCCAAAAATATCAGAGACAGTTTCATTTAATAAAATAACATAATAAGGTTATAATTGTTAATAAATAACTCATTACCATTTTCAGCCAAAGTGTATATTCTTTTTTTATATTTTCTAACTAAAATTTCTACTTTTTTATTTTTCTTAAATAAAACCTCTAATTTTCCAAAAATATCACGAATAGTTCTATTTAATAATATTATAATTATTAATGACTAAACCGATTGGCTTTTTTTTCCAAAACATATATATTTTTTTATATTTTCTAACTAATATTTCTCTTAACGAAAACCTCAAAACCTCTCTATCTATACTATATTATCAAAGACAAAACATTGAAAGTTTTGGTACCTGTTTTTTTGTACCTATTTTTTGATACGATATTTGCCTTATTTAATTGTTTATTTAATTATTATAATCAGTTACTCTTTCAATTAAATTATATTATCATTTTTTTCTTAAAAAATCAGGAGCAATTTCCTTATCAGATAAAACATGTTACTTTTTCTATTTCCTTTGCTAAAATCCTTCATTTTTCAAATATATCACGAGAAAACCCTTACATATTTACTTTAAAATCTATTTTAATACTTTTATTTGACAATTACATTTTTCAACTAAAACATGTCACATTTTCTATTTTTCTTACTACACCCCCTCTTTTTTCAAAAATATCACACGCAAATCGTTACTTTTATATTTTAAAATTCAACGAAAACACGTTACTTTCTATTTTTATTACTAAAACCCCTCTTTTTCCAAAATATCACGGACAAACCGTTACTTATTAAAATATATAATTCTAATATTAATGGATCTTTACAGGAGAGATCTTTATTAATGGAGGAAACTAAATATACAATTCTAATATTCTTGTCTTTAAAATCTTTACTAATGGATGAAACTAAATTTACAATTTTAATAGTCGCATAAATTATTTTATTAGAAAATATCTTAATTGCCTTTTAAATTTTTAATAATGGAGGAAAGTAAATGTACAATTTTAATATTCTTGCCTGTATAATATTAGATAAATTCTCAATTTCCTTTTTACTATTTTCTAACGGAGGAAACTAAATATAGTATGTTAATATTCTCATAAACGCTCTCTATTGATCCAATCAATATACTTATAAAAAGGAGAAGACGAGGGCGGTGATGTGGCGCCTCTCAAATCGCTTCGATCTGTACTTCTATAAATATAGTTTTCAAATTAGTTACCTAATTGAGTCATTTTTGAAATGAGTGGCTAATTTGATACATTTGGCCCAAATGAGTGATGACTTTGATAATTATCCATTTCTTTAATACCATCTTTCAAGAAATGAAGTTAAATATGTTATGTTATGTTAAAAATGGTTTGCTTGACTGTCAAAAAAAAAAAATCTTCAAATGGAGGAAACTAAGTATACTATATTAATATTCTCCTAAACTTACTCCACGAGTCCAATTTATTTACTAATTTTTATTTAATATCGTTTAATCGAGGTAAATAATAAAGAATACGATTTGTGAGGTGCTAGACGATTTGAGTAGAAAATATCTAAATTGGCTTTTAAATTTTTGGTAATGAAAATATTAATTAACTTATATTCTCGTAAACTTTCTTCTTTAAGTCAAATTATAATCTTAATATTGTCCTAAAATTTATCTTTAAGTCAAATTACCATGTTGATATTTTCTTAAACTTTCTTTTGAACTTAAAGTTACCATTTTAATATTTTCATATATTTTTTCTTAAAGTTTTAAAATTTATCTTGAAATCATATTATCATCTTTACATTCTCCTAAAAAAATTATTAGAAATTATATTCTCATATTTTTTTTGTAAAAAAAACCACGTTTAATTTATCTATATGTTTTACATATACATTAAAATTCATTTTTTAAAAAAATTTACCTTCTAATTTTGTAGAAGATAAAACTTACACAAAATGCAAGTTTCTATATAATAAAATAAAATAGAAGAGCCTTATTTTCTTTTCATTTATTTTCTCGAGTACCTATATTTTAAACAATAAAAATTAGAATTTTGAAAAAGATTTGAATTAAATTTTATGATATAATAAAATTGATTAATAGATGATGTAATTGATTAAGTAATTATTTTGTTTTTTGTTCAATTTGGTAACAACGAGAAAGCGGGTCAGTGGGAGGAAACATGTTTAGCGAGAGAGCGATTCATTAGGAGGAACATATTATATGCTAGAATTTAATATTTATGTATTATGTATTTTTAAATAGAAATAGCAATATAAAGTTTTAGATAAATAAAGTGATTAATATACTAATATTTGATATAATATTAAAATAATGAAATATATTAAACAATTACCCGTTTCTATAATTATTCAAAATTTCGGTAATGAACAACACTAAACTGAGAATTTAAAAGAAACCTTAATTTCATGTTTTAAATATAATTTTGTTTAAAAACATACTCCCTCCGTCCCGCTCAATTGTTTACATTGGGGTTGGGTACGGAGATCAAAGAATATAAGTAAAGTATTGAAAAAAGTAGGAAGAATGAATAAAGTGGTGGGACCTGTCAATATTTAAGGTATAAAGTAAGTAAAGTGGAGGAAAGTAGTGGGAGTAGTTGATTTTTATATTATAAAACTTTACTATTTTTGAAAAGTTTTGGAATGTAAAGAAATGGATGGGACATCCCAAAAAGGAAAGTACTGTAAAGAAATGGATGGGACGGAGGGAGTATTTTTTAGAATGGTTTTTAGAAAAATTTGAAGAAATTATTATAAAACCGCTGCGAAACGCGACTTAGTAAACTAGTTTAATTTTGAATTGAAAAAACTATTGAATTTCACTTCCGATGGTCATCAAAAAACCATTGTCTTTTGGAAACAAGTTTTGTATTCTATGGTTATCTCGAAGTTTTGACTATTTTCAATAAATTTTTATATTGTAAAAAAAGTTAATTTTAATTAAATTAAAAATGATAATATTTGATTAACAACAACTGTCAAATTTAACCCACCAATCACAGTTTGGATTCGTCGGGCACATGAAACTACGTCTCAAATTCGACAATTTGATACATTGGTTAGTTGTCAACTTGATTATATGATCATTTCAATTAATTGACTTTATTTAGAACTGGTATTTTAAACAATTATATTTTTAATATATGGCCTTTTTGAAAGGTTGAAATTTAAATAAATTCTAAAAAAATCATCAAGTGTTTTTTCATTAAAAAAAGAGAAATTATAAAAAATATTACTTTTTCTAAGTTTTATTTTACAATTTTACCATATTCTGAAAATATTTGCAAAAATACGATATGCAACTAGATGCAACCTAAAAATATTTGCAAAAATACGATCTGCAACCAAAGTAACCAGATGCAACTTTTTAAAAAATAATTTGAAATCAATTGAGAATTCAAAAAATTTGTTAGTAAGAGAAGGTGAACGAAGATAAAGATGAATAAAACTTTTGATCTCAAGTTCCATCTCCCCCACTTTTCTTCTATACATATATACATACGTGCGTAGTTAATAGTTCATAAGTAATTTCATCTCAATCAAATCAATAATTGGGGTTGATTTTTCGATTAATCAATAAGGCCGCGTAGGGGCACTAACTTATACAACTTACTATGCAACCAAATATTATTCCAATTATTAAATTTTGGTTACTTTTGGTTGATGCAATTGCAGATATGGTTGCAAAAAGTTGCACCATATTTTTCAAATACTTTCAAAAAGTTGATATTTTTACAAATATGTTGGTATTTTTGCAAAATAAATAAAAAAAACATAGTATTTTTGCAAAAAAGTTTCTTGATTTTGGGTATTTATAAAAAAAAATTACAAAAACAATCAATATTGAACAAACACGTAATAAAATAGATCAAATCAGAATTTTCTTCACCCGAGCTACGCTTGTTGAACAGATAATTCAATGTGGCACATCCCTCGTTCATATCACTGAAGTTTGCAGCCTTTTTTAGAGAAACAATCTAACAATCTTTAGTAGTCGTGCAAAATTTATATCTAATTCGTCCATAGGTATTCGAACAAGTAACCGTAACTGCGATCCAATAAAATTTAAATCAATGAACCACTACTTAAATTTTCCGGATCTACAATCACGGATATTAAAATAAAACAAACTCTCGCAAGGAGAGAACAAACCAAAAAAGGGTAGAGAAACCCACTAAACGGGGTACTAAAATTCTTAATAACGAGAGACTTATCGAAATCGAAAACAAAATCAAAGTTGATGTCAAAGGTCTTAATATAATTTTTTTACTTCCTCTTCTCATATACAAATATCTATAGCTCATCAACACAAAAATACAATTCACAAAACATTTATAATAGAAAGAGAACAAAAATGCTTGTAATTAAACTTGTTTTCCGAAAGAAACAGCTTTCTAAAATTTGTTAACCCTAGCTAATCTCAGCCCAACAACTAGTTTCTTGTAATTATATATGCATGAACTTTAGAAACAGATTGTAAGGACTAGGATCGATTAACGGTCGGTTCGGTCGGTTTTTAACGATTAAATCGGACCATATCGTATTTGGTGATTTTGTAAATTACTAGACCGAACCGGACCACTTGAAATTTGAGACCAGACCGAACCAGACCTGAATTAAACGGTTTGGTTTGGTCGGTTCAGTTTTAAACCTAACTAGACTGTTAGGCCGAATACACAATATATAATCAAGTATGTATGAGAATAACAATCAAGAACACAAGTTTATAAATCAACAAACTGAATTATATTAAATAATTCTCTCTTAGTGATGTTAATGAATCACAAAGAGCTACTAGGTTACAAGAATAATATGTTCAATGTTCGCATCCCTTCTAGGGATAACCTATCTGTGTTTATATAGTACACAGCTACACAATCCTTATCTAATTGATACTCCTATAAGTTAGCTATACAATTCATATCAATCAAGGATTGCTTCAGTCTTCTATTACGTTTCCCTAGCTGTATCAATATATTCTGCTTCTTTCCATCTTCAGAATATATTGCTTCTAGAATCTTTATCTTTGCACCGACAGCTAAGTCAACTATCACCCAGTCAGACTTTATCAAACTCTGACTAGCTTCTAGATAAACTCTGATATGTACCTGGTACTTAAACACTGATGAACAAACGTCAGCAATTATATCTAACAATCTCCCCCAACTTGTTCATACCAAAATGTACAAGTTAAAAAGATAATTGATGATGTCAAAACATATAACAAATGCAGTGTTTAAAATATAACAGAGTTTAATTTTAAAACAGAGTTTAAATTTAACTTAGAACAGAAAACATAAAAACTTACAGTCAGACTTTACTTGACTTCTTCAATATCAGGTACTGTCCTGAGATAATCAATCAGCAGTCTTCTTTCAGCCTTCTCTAGCTCATCCACCATAATCTCTTTTAACTCTTTAAGTTCTGAATCACTCTCCCCCGTTTGGTAGATAGCAGCTCTTAGAGAATATATGCTGTTTCTTCTCATATCATTTCCTAGCTGAATAAAATAAGACTTGTCTGACTCCAAGTTAAATTCCAAAACTTTTATTCCAAGTGCAGTTCTAAATCTAGCACTGTTTCTCTTCATCTCCACTAACTTTCCAATATGATCCCTATACTTTGGAATATAAACACTTGATACTCCTCCTCCAAGCATAACTTTAGATCTCAGCATCTTTTCTCTCAAAACTTGAGCAACATCATGAGTATGTCTGTTTTTGACTTTTAGAAGATAAAGTACATATTCCAGTTCTTCCCATGATTTGAGATTAACATCAGATTCTCCAACTTTATAAACTCTTCCATCACTCATGAAGTATAACAAAAACTGCTTCTTCAATACTTTGTGAAAAATCAACTGAACAGATTCTAACTTATCAAGGTTTTCTTGTGTAACCCCAATACCAGATTCTGCCAGTGAAATGTTATCTTGAGATCAGTTATTTGTTCTTCTCTCTCTGTGTGATCCCAGTCCAGATTTATCAAAAGCTTCTTTTCCCAATACAGTTCTGGTTTCTGAGAAATTCACAGCTTCAAGCTTTAATTCTTCAAGAATTTTAGGTTTGCTGAATCCTGGAAGTTGTGTAGATTTCTGTACAACTTGAGCAACGTCAGAGGTTGTCATAACTTTAGTAGAAACATCAACTTGAGCAGCGTCAGAGGTTGATTTAGCTAATCTTGTTTCAACTTGAGCAATGTCAGAGGTTGAATAAATCTTCTTAGATAACTGTTCTTCTTCTACCAGTTTACCTTTTCCTTTGTCAGTATTTTTAATCACAGGCCTCCTTGAGTACTGTAAACTCTTATCAGAGTTTACATTCTCTTTGATAACAATTCCTTTTTCTTTCTTTCTAGGAGCCTTGATTTCCTTCTTCTTGTAGATTCCAGCTTTAAGATTCTTCTTGTGTTCCTCAGCAAGCATTTGCTCTTCAGCTTGGATATCTTCAAATGTAACATCTTTTCCATGTTCTGCCATAAACACCTTAGTAGCAATTTCCTCATCTGTGGTAGGCTTATCAGAGATTATCAAACTTTTGTATCTTGAACCACTGGCAGAGTTTGCATGTCCCTTTCCAGAGTTTGATCTTTTATCAGAGTTTGATCTTCTTGAAAGTAGTCTGCTATCAGCATTTAATCTTAAGCTCTTTCCATCTTCCTTGTTTCCACCATCATTACCATCATCCCTCCGTCTCAGAGTTTGAGTGTCTTTGCATTTGTCACTTGGTACACTCTCCCCCTTTTTGACATCATCAGAAAGTAGTACTGATGTCAACAGCTCAATTGTATTAGAAATTGAAGTCAGTTGGGCAGACATAGCAGTCTGGTTGTCCTCAACTTTCCCAAGCCTCTTCTGAATGTCATCAGAGTCCTTAGCTTGCTTCTTGAACATGGAATTGTAATAAGTTCTATCATTCTTCAGAGTAAGATCCCTCAGACTAACTTCATTCCTCAAAGCAGTGACTTCCTTATGAGACTCATCAAATCTGTTGTGGAGAGATTTAATTTGAATCACAGTAGCCTTTAGACTTGTAAGAATATCAGGATTTGAAATCGTCTTCACAGAATCACCAAGAAAATCAGCAGCCCTCTGTGCTGAAAAGATACAATCTGCAGCAGCCCATCTATTGTAGTACATATCTTGAAAATGCTCAGCCGTAGCTCGATTGACCTCTCTTAGCTCATTAGAGTTTACTTGACTACCAAATAACTCCTCTTGGGAATGATCAGAACTATCATTATCATTATCATTCTCTGCTGTATTCTCTGCAGGAATATTCTCAGCATCAGGTTCTGGAATCTCAGAGTTTGTAACAAACTCTGCTTCTATGTGAACATTCTCTGTTGCATCCTTGCCAGCAACATCAGGATTTGCAGCAACAGTTTCTGTAGCATTATCAACATTCTCAGTAGCATCAGTATTTAAGGTCTGATCAACTTCCTCACCCTTTTCAATTACCTGGTGAGTAACAGAGAGAATCTCTGTGTGAGTAGCCATAGAATCTTCAAGAATAACCGTGGCTTGATCAGCTTCCACACCCTCTGTTTCATCATAAACTTCAAGATGGTCAGAGTTTACAGAGTTGTGTGCTTCAACATCCATATCAAATCCCTGTGGCTCAAAAATCTCAGCCTCAACATTTTCTGTAGCCTCCTGAACAAAAATTTCAGGAGCTTCATCTGCAGCTTCATTTGCAGCTTCCTCAACTACATCATCAGCATTTGATGTAGGAGCTTCTTTATCAGCACTTACATTTTCCTCAAAAACTCTGTCCAAATTGACAGCTTCAGCATTTACATTTGATGCACCAAAAAGATGTGCAGCCACCAATCTTCGTTTTCTCTGATGAAGAGTTTCTTCATCAGTTTCACTGTCCTCATCAGCATTAACAGACTTTGCCCTGTTGGCCCTTCGTTTCTTTAACCTTTTCTTCTGAGGCATATCATCAGGATTTGATGCCCCAGCTTCAGTATTTGGCTTAGCAATCCTTGGAGGTTTTGTACCAACATGCTTAGTCCGACCACCCCTTGCAGGTTTAACAGAAGTTGACGGAGGCAGTTCTTGTTGTAGAGGCTCAGGTTGAGAAGAAGCTTGTGTTGGTGGATTGACTTGAGTATTTAAAAACTGTTGCACAGATGGAGGTAGCAACAAGTCTCCAACAACCCCTTTCTTAACATCTTTATTAACAAGATCAGAAAATATTCTCTTATGTAATTTAAAACAAGAAACATCTTCTTCACTTACTTCTACTCCTTCAACACAGTAAGAGAACAAAATCTGACAGAATCTAGAGAAATAGACTACTCCTCTATTCTCTCTCATTTTCTCTCCTAAATTATTCAAAACAAGTCGTGCAAAATCAAAATGAATATCAAATAAAAGAGAATACCCGATTTGAAGACTGTCTGTGGGAATAGCATCCCAGTTTGTGCATTTCTTGCTGAATGTCCTCGTGATGCAATCAAAGAAAAAACTCCACTCCTTCCTTAAGAATGGTCGTTTGAGCTGTCCAATCTTCGACAAGGGTCCAGAATACCCAATCTCTCGCATCATTCTTATCAAATCCTCATCACCCATTCCAATTGTATACGAAGAAAATTCAGGAAACCCCATTGCAGCGCGAATGGTTCCAGCAGTTATTACATACTCTGCATCTTCATATTCAAAAATAATCGAAGGGTTGCCTGTCTCACCACCATCATCATACAATCCTGTTTCCCAGAACGCCTTTATCTGTGAACCAGAAAGTTTTGCAGGCTCCACCAAAGCACGCCCAATTGCTGACTGAGCAAGAAAATTTTGTATGATATGAAACGCCTCTGGTGCATTGACAGTGTTTAATGGGGCTGAATAGTTATTAGGGATAAACTCTAGTCCAGAAGCAGTGAAAGCAGTTGAAGCCATTAGTAATATCAAGAAATAAACAGAAAATAGCTTCAAAAACACGAGAGAGTTTAAGAAAGAAAGTGTTTGTGAATATGTGTGAGTGAAACTAGAATACAATTGGAGTAAGTCGTGAAAAACTGTAACGATTGTGTGTATAATGTATAAATATAAAATTAAAAATTAAAAACTGAACAGTTTTTAATCATTAAAACACAACTGTCTTACCCCGTATACTGTGTAAATGAGACACGTGTCACACATGCAATGACTGACAGCAGTAATTGGCAATTTCCAATGCGTATGCGCAGTAAAAACAGCAATAATTACAGCCGATTACACTTTCCTATGTATGCAGTCTCTCTCCTCTCTTTAACACTTTTCTAAACCAATGTCCAAACATACTCTTTTGAAATACCAAAACAAATGTTTTTCCTCAAAATTATAAAATGTCTGAAACAAATAATTTATTTTAATCATCAGAGATTAAAACAAAGTTACCTCGGCGTATTTCACACAATACATCAGTGTTTACCATTTGTCCCTCTTTGTTAATAAACTCCTTTCGCAAACTGTACAGGTGTGCATAATTGTGTGTGCAATAGCAGAGTTTACCGAAATCAATATTTAAATCATCTTAAAGTGCATAAAATCCACAAACTAAAGTAGTAAAAACTGGTTGCCTAAACTCTCATGTAGAACATAAAATCTGATTTTATATCTAAACTCTGTATATTGATATCCTTTCATTTGGATATATCTTTTATTTTTCACCCCCTTTCTATATATGTTTTCATATATATTTCTAATTTTTTTTTTTTTATATTTTTCCAGTAATCAATGGTTGGCACTAGTCACCAAAAATCAAAGATTTTAGCCCTTATTTCATACAATAAGTTCCTGGATCTTCCTAGGCACAACATGATCTCAAAGGAATTTGTGCTCTGTTTGGCATCTTTTGATTTGAGGGTGAATTATTTGCAATTAATAATCAGAGTTTAGACTTGTCATCAGTTAATACAATTAATTTATGAGAGAAAATGCAAACAGCTAATACAGACTCAGTGTATAGGATCAATAAACTAAGAGATGCTATAAATACAGAGACAGTATCATGCTGTGTTAACTTACTGCACATATTTGAGATCAGAATCTATACAACTCTTAAGGATTCATAATTACTTACTGAGAATTATGCTTCATACAAATTTCTTCATTGGTCCTTGTGTTTCAGACAAAAATCATAATCAGAGTTTAACATCAGACTTTAACCGACAGAGTATGACTTAACAGAGTTTATGACACTGGTACTCATAACAGTGAATTCATGCAAGGAATCATGAGCATAAAAATCAAACATGTATAGTTTTTGAGTCTAACCCGTATCTCTAGTCAGAACCAGAAATCATTCCAAGTTCATTTACCAATCTTGTAAAAGTAGCTTCACTGAAAGGTTTGGTGAAGATATCTGCAAGTTGTTGGTCTGTAGACACAAAATGAAGCTCAATGTTTCCTTCTTCCACATGTTCTCTGATAAAATGATACCTTATGCTGATGTGCTTTGTCATGGAGTGTTGTACTGGATTACCTGTCATAGCAATAGCACTTTGGCTATCACAGAAAATAGGTATTTTAGAGTACCTCAGACCATAATCCAGCAACTGATTCTTCATCCACAGAATCTGTGCACAACAGCTACCAGCAGCTATATACTCTGCTTCTGCAGTGGATGTGGAAATTGACTTTTGTTTCTTGCTATACCAAGAAACCAATCTGTCACCTAAAAATTGACAGCTTCCACTTGTACTTTTTCTGTCTATCTTACAGCCTGCAAAATCTGCATCAGAGTAACCAATTAGCTTAAACTCTGATTCTCTAGGATACCACAAACCCAAGGTTATGGTTCCTTTGAGATATTTGAAAATCCTTTTTACAGCTTTTAGATGAGGCTCTCTGGGATCTGCTTGAAATCTTGCACAAAGACATGTTGCATACATGATATCAGGTCTACTTGCAGTAAGATACAGTAAAGACCCTATCATTCCTCTGTAGTTTGTCATATCTACTGAGGCTCCTATGTCTTTGCCTAGCTTTGTTGCTGTAGCCATGGGAGTTGTGGCAGATGAACTATCAAGCATACCAAATTTCTTGAGAAGATTTCTGGTATATTTTGCTTGATTGATAAAAATACCATCATCTGTTTGCTTGACCTGTAAGCCTAGAAAATAACTAAGCTCTCCCATCATGCTCATTTGATACCTGGATTGCATAAGCTTTGCAAACTTCTTACAAAGTTTGTCATTAGTAGATCCAAAGATAATATCATCTACATAAATTTGAACTAAAAGCAAATCATCACCAGAATTGAAATAAAACAAGGTTTTATCAATTGTACCTCTTGTGAACCCACTTTCTAAAAGAAATTGAGCAAGAGTTTCATACCATGCTCTTGGTGCTTGCTTTAGTCCATATAATGCCTTGTCAAGCCTGTAGACATAATCTGGATGTTTAGGATCTACAAATCCTGGTGGTTGTTCAACAAATACTTCTTCTTCAAGCTTCCCATTGAGAAAAGCACTTTTCACATCCATCTGAAAGACTTTAAACTTCTTGTGTGCAGCATAGGCCAGAAAAATTCTTATGGCTTCCAATCTTGCAACTGGAGCAAATGTTTCATCATAATCAATTCCTTCCTGTTGTGAATAACCTTTAGCCACAAGTCTAGCCTTGTTTCTTGTAATCACCCCTTCACTGTCAGTCTTGTTTCTGAAAACCCACTTTGTACCTACTATTGATCTATTCTTTGGTCTAGGTACAAGTGTCCAGACTTCATTTCTTTCAAATTCATTTAACTCTTCTTGCATTGCTGTAATCCAATTAGCATCTTGAAGAGCTTCTTCCACTTTCTTTGGTTCTGTTTGAGACAAGAAAGCATGATACAGACACTCATTATTTGTTGCACTTCTAGTTCTCACACTAGCATCAGGATCTCCAATTATGAGATCAGGTGTGTGTGCCTGTGTCCACTTTCTTGCTGTTGGTAAGTGGTTTCTTGCATCATTATTGGATCCTTCCCCTTGATCCATGCTCTCCTGATTCATATGTTGACTTTCTGTAGCATCTGAGGCTCCCCCTGAATTGGATGACTCAGAGTTTGAACTGTCAGAGTTTGAATCAGTTTCCTCAACTGACTCACTTGCTGTGTCTTGTTGAGCTTCTTCACGCTCTCCCTCAACTGATTCTCTATTTTGTTCAATTTGAGAATTTCCAGTTTCTCCAGTATTTATCAGTAGAGGTTCAGAGTATGCTTCGTCAGAGTTTATCAGAACCGCTTCATCAGAGTTTGTCGGTACTGCTTCATCAGAGTTTACATCATCAGAGAATAAACCTTCATTTTCAAAACGCAGTTGATCATATCCATCTAAGTCATCAAGTCCAGTTATTTTCTTGTCATCAAATGACACATGTATGGATTCCATGATCACTTTAGTTCTCAGATTGTAGACTCTGAATGCTTTTGTTGACAATGGATAACCAACAAATATTCCTTCATCAGCTTTTAACTCGAACTTGGTCAACTGTTCAGGATGAGTCTTCAACACAAAGCATTTGCATCCAAATATATGAAAATATTTCAAATTTGGCTTCTTATCTTTCACCATCTCATATGGTGTTTTCCCATGCTTGTTGATCAATGTTGCATTTTGAGTAAAACAAGCAGTTTGAACAGCTTCTGCCCAGAAATAAGTTGGTAATTTTGCTTCATCAAGCATAGTTCTAGCAGCTTCGATTAAAGTTTTGTTCTTTCTTTCAACTACACCATTTTGCTGTGGAGTTCCAGGTGCAGAAAACTCTTGTTTCACTCCTCTTTCCTTGCAGAAAGCTTCCATGATTGAGTTTCTGAATTCAGTTCCATTATCACTTCTTATAATTTTGACTTTGTTCTGTGATCCTTTGTCCAGTAGATTTACATGATCCATCAGAGTTTGAGCAGTTTCATCCTTCTTTGATAAGAAATATACCCATGTATATCTAGTATATTCATCAACAATTACTAAAGCATATTTCTTTCTGCCCATAGACATCACATTCACTGGTCCAAAGAGATCAACATGTAGAAGATGATAAGGTTCCACTACTGAAGATTCAGATTTAGTCTTGAAAGATGACTTCCTTTGCTTGGCCTTTTGACAAGAATCACACAGACCATCTAAGCTTAGTATTGACTTTGGAAGTCCCCTTACAAGATCTTTTCGTATAAGTTCATTGATGTTGTTCAAGTTTAGATGAGAGAGCTTCTTATGCCAATTCCAACTCTCTTCATTTGACATTCTTGCAGTTAGACACACTGTTTTTCCGTCAGAGTTTGTTACCAAACTTGCTTCATAAATGTTGTTGCGCCTGTGTCCAACTAGAACAACTTTTCCAGTAGATTTACTGATAACTTCACAGTATTCAGTATGAAAATCTACATGGTTTCCTCTGTCACAGATTTGACTCACAGATAGCAGATTATGCTTGAGTCCTGAGACTAGAGCTACATTTGTGATGATGACACTTCCAAGATTAATATTGCCATATCCCAGAGTGTGTCCTATGTTGCCATCTCCATAGGAAACCTTTGGGCCAGCCTTCTCCTTAAAGTCTGATAGCAGGGCTTTACTTCCAGTCATATGTCCTGAGCATCCACTGTCCAAGATAAGTGTGCTCTCTTTTATACCCTTATTTTCAGATGATTCAGTCTCATCTCTGACAGTTGCCATAAGAGCATAATTTACTCCATCATCAGAGTCTGAAGTATCTGCCCAGTCTTTGCCTTTAGAGATGAGTGCTTTCTCAGATTTGCCTTTCTTGCACTCTGGGGCATAGTGACCCATCTCCTTACACTTATAGCACTGGATTTCAGATTTATCCTTCTTGCCAGACTTGGTCTCCCTTCCATCAGACTTTCTAAAACCTTTCCTTTCAGAATTTGAATCTTTCCTTGAGAATCTCTTTCCTTTCTTAAAGTTCTTGAATCCCATCTTCTTGAAGGTCTTCACCATCAATGCAGCCATTTGCATCATCCTCAGAGTCAGAAGCTTCATCAGAGTTTGAGTCATTATCAGAGTTTGATGACTCACTTTCAGATTTAATGACCAAAGCCTTTCCCTTGGCTTTCTTCCTAGATGATTCCTTCTTGATGGGCTTCTCCTCAACTTTGAGAGCAACAGATTTTGTCTTTTTACTCATTCTTCTATTTCTTTGTTCTATCTCCAGTTCATGAGTTTTCAACAACCCATAGATTTCGTCAAGATCTGTATCATCAAGTTCATAATTATCTCTTATTGTGGTTGTCTTTAAATCCCACTTTTCAGGTAGAGATAACAGAAACTTGAGATTAGACTCTTCAAGCTCATATTCTTTATCAACCAGAGACAGATCATTCAATAGTTTGCAAAATCTGTCATAAGTCTCAGTCAAGGTTTCATTAGGTCTTGAATCAAAGTGCTCATACTCCTGTGTGAGTATTGTCTTTCTGTTCTTCTTAATAGCACCTGTTCCCTGGCATCTGACTTCGAAAGCATCCCATATCTCTTTGGCAGTTTTGCAGCCAATTACTCTGTTAGACATAACATTATCTAAAGCACTGTGGAGAAGATGTCTAACCTTTGCATCTTTTGCAATTGATGAGATGTCCTCAGGAGTCATATCTTTCTTTTCCTTTGGAACAGTCTTTTGTTCTTGACCATCAACAACAGGAGTCAGTTTAGTCGGCATATGAGGACCATCATATATTCTGTCAAGGTATTCTGGATCTGTAGCCTCCAGAAACATGGTCATCTTCACCTTCCAAATTGGATACTCCACTGGCCTGAGAATTGGAACCCTGATTGTTTCATACCGACTCACAGAATTAGGCTTAACCTGTTCAACCTTGGGAGTAGTTTGATTTTCTTCAGACATGATTATTACTGTGTTTGAATCGTAAAACTGTATATATTAAACAGCCTTGGCTCTGATACCAATTGTTAGACCGAATACACAATATACAATCAAGTATGTATGAGAATAACAATCAAGAACACAAGTTTATAAATCAACAAACTGAATTATATTAAATAATTCTCTCTTAGTGATGTTAATGAATCACAAAGAGCTACTAGGTTACAAGAATAATATGTTCAATGTTCGCATCCCTTCTAGGGATAACCTATCTGTGTTTATATAGTACACAGCTACACAATCCTTATCTAATTGATACTCCTATAAGTTAGCTATACAATTCATATCAATCAAGGATTGCTTCAATCTTCTATTCCGTTTCCCTAGCTGTATCAATATATTCTGCTTCTTTCCATCTTCAGAATATATTGCTTCTAGAATCTTTATCTTTGCACCGACAGCTAAGTCAACTATCACCCAGTCAGACTTTATCAAACTCTGACTAGCTTCTAGATAAACTCTGATATGTACCTGGTACTTAAACACTGATGAACAAACGTCAGCAATTATATCTAACATAGACATTCGAAGATAAATGAACTAAAAAATTAATGATATTACTAAAATTTGATAGATAGTTAATACACAAAAATATAATGATATAAATAATTTAAGCATAAATAACATCATTTCTGAATAAAATTACAAAGTGCAAGATATGATGTATAAAAAATATGTATTCTTTACTTAGAATTTTAAGATAGAAATATATTTAATAAAATGTAAGATGTGAGATATGAATAAAATGAATAAATATATTATTTTATAATATAATAAAATGGAACGGTCTCATTCGGTCTTAACGGTCCGATTTGAATATGAAAACTGAATCGAACCATTAAATAATGATTTTTATTTATATCAAAGCTAAACCAAATCAAACCGCCAAAAAACCCGTAAAATGCGGTTTAATCAATTCGATCCGGTCCGATTTGATCGGTTTGACTTTTTTTTTGCTCAGCCCTAATAAGAACTACCGAATTTTTATAACAACTGTAATTTTTGTCTTCTTCCCGTATTTTCCACATTCCTATTTTGAAGTTTAGCCACACTTCTAATTTAATTTTGTTACACTAATTTCAACATAGGTTATAAGTCCTTCTAAAATTTATATATTCGGGAGGCGCAACAACTTAAGTAATACCCCATACATCTTCGTTTGACCCCTTAAATATTGATAATTGATCAAATAAAAATTAAAAACTAATTCAAAATTTTATACAATCACACATAATTTCTTTCGTTTTTAATTTGAATTTTCTCATCAATCGATGAACTTTTTTTGAAATTCGATTACATTGTATTTTTTTCCATCTCCCAACAATCAATTTGCATATCATATGTGATATATTTCAACGCGATTTAAGAAATTTATTATTTAGATTCTAGTTTTTAGTCTAAGAGAGATTTCTATTGGATTAAGACCCGATATATATTTAACAACAAAAATGAGTTCATTAATTCACAATTATAATCTATTTAATATTATAAGTAAATAATAATTGAATAAAATTCGTTGTTCATGGTTGTATAAATTAAAAAAACTAATTACATGCAGAAAATGATATTGCCTTAAGTTTGGTACGTGGTAGGATAATCTTCTGCTATATATACAGCGGGATGAATTGAAGTGTAGAGATTAAATCAACTTAAGGATTCTAAAGCAAATACAGTTTATAGTTAGTCTATAAGTAATTCGGCAAAATGACGACGCTTAGCGATGATGAGCAAATATTTGAAAGCCAAAGTGACGTTGCAGGTTTGAATCTTTAATTATCTTGTTTTTCCAATATTTTATCTTGAGGTAATAAACTCGAAAATGTTTAAATATGCGATCCATTTATCTATAGGACTCGAAAATGAATACACAGTAGGAAAAGCAAAGTTGAAGATCATCAACGCTGCCAATGCACCGCTGGAACAAAGCAAATTGAGGGTGCTACTGGAGGTGACAGGCAATGGACAAGCGAAAGAAAGATGCGGACTCGATCTTGTCATTGTTTTAGATATCAGCGACAGTATGAAAGAACAAGATAAGACGATAGGTTAGAGAAGCTTAAAAAAGCAACAGAGTTCGTGATCAAGAAACTTAGCCCCATTGATCGTGTGTCGGTAGTTACTTTTTCTGACGTGGTTGAGCGCGTTGCGACAGATTAATAAAGTATCCGAGGCTGATATCCTGAATTTGGTCAACGGTTTGGGTCCTGGTGATGGGGCAAACATATCTGACGGCCTTGCAAGTGATCAGTGGCTGTAAATATACAGAAGGCCGTGCTGTTGGCATCATTCTAATGTCTAGTGGTGAGCAGAATAGGGGTGGGGATGCTGCCCAGGTTAAGGTGGAGAATGTTCCCGTTTACACTTTCGGATTTGGCACAAGCGTCAAGGACCCATGCACATTGCCACATGTATGAGCTTTATGCTTTCTTTGATTTAGGCTTATATTTTGATTTAGTTTTTGTTAAATAAAAAAATTGATGTACCTGTTTCTTAAATGTTTCCTTGTCTATCCAAACGATTTAGATCATTATGTTTGATCTCACAAGTCTGCAAATGTATTCATTTGGATTGTCAGGTGCTAGAAGCCATCGCAAGAAAGAGCAATGGAGGAACGTTTTCTGATGTTCAAAATAATGAATTTAGTGTTGCATTTGCCCAGCGTTTTCTACTAGTGTTTATGTCATGTTTGGCAATCTCTATGAGAAAGAAATACGGCAAGTCATTATTGACCTCCTTCTTCCTCCTGTTACTAAAGCAGTCAGCACGCAAGTTCTCAAAGCAGGTTACAGATACAGGTTAGAATTTAGATCGAATTCAGTTGTCTATAAATATGAGTAACTCAGAAGCAGGCCTAGTGTTTATTGTATTTTCATTGTAATATTCAGTTAAAACTGAAAATTGTTTAAAATTAACCTCTTATTTATTCAATGGGTATATCGTACCTTAGATCATTAATTCTGCAGCAATAAACAGGGGAACAAAGAATTGAAATCTCCTCCTATATTTATTGTGAGAAGGAACACTTGCTTATCATGGACTCTACGCACTGTAGCTTAACTTCCAATAAATACTCAATAATTAGACTATTATTATTTTTGATTCCCTCGTATGTTGAGGTGGAAGGTTGTTATTTTCATTTTGTCTGTTTGTGTTCACTACATATAGACGTTGGCTGTATGTGATAAGACAAACTGGTATTTTTATTTTTATCATATTATTTTTCTCTCAAGATCTTTAGCAATGGAGATCTATTTATTCTGAGTTGTTATTTTTATGGAGATCTCAGTTAAAAGCCAAGCCTTGTTTCTCAAACCCTCATCTCATATTTTTCACACCCTTCTCATATTATTTAACCCTCCTGTTCTTTGATGGCTGGCAATTGTATACCGTTTCAGGATTTAGTTAATCATTTGTATTTACACCCTTCTAATGGAGCGACATATGTTCAAGTAGAAAAGCTTCAAGGGTCATCTGTTTATAGAGATTGGAAGCTAAGCTACAGTGCGTAGGAGTCTATGATAAACAAGTGTTCCTTCTCACAATAAGACTTATGACTAAGATCCTGCTAGTGAAACTCCATGTGTCACATGCTAACAAGCTGGGAGCTTCTTCTTCGTCTCACTCATCAGCTTGAGGGGGTGTATTGTGAGAAGGAACACTTGCTTATCATGAACCCCTACGCACGGTAGCTTAGCTTCCAATAAATACCCAATAATTAGACTACTATTATTTTTTATTCACTCGGTATGCTGAGGTGGAAGGTTGTTATTTTCATTTTGTCTATTTGTGTTCACTACATATAGACGTTGGCTGTATGTGAGTATGTGATAAGACAGACTGATATTTTATCTTTATCATATTATTTTTCTCTCAAGATCTTTAGCAATGAAGATTAATAGAGATCTGTTTATTGTGAGTTGTTATTTCCTCTTTAGTATTCGCAAGCACAAAGCGCATAGGAAATGACACAGAAGAAGAGGAAGTGATGGTTGAAGTGAGTCGCGTATTAAGATTGCATCGATGATGACAAAAATGGCCGCCACATTCAAGTGGATAATAAGAAATTTATGTTGAAAAACTGAAATCTTAATGTAGCAAATAAAAATGTTGGTAAATAAATTATAAACTTGAGCATTACGTTACCCAAAGAATATACTGTGTACATGCAGTTGCCTATAGTTAGTTACAAATATTCTGAAAATCACAAACTTAAGCGGCTGTTGCTTTGCTTGTAAGTCAATCTTTGTAGCACCTATTTATATGCCCCTCTGCCCCATTCCTTAAGATCATCCTCCTCCTACAAGCGTCAAAAATATTAAGGATTCTCTGTGTCTCTTGGCTAGTATAGTTTACTAAAAGATTCAGGTCCTTTCTTCTCACAAAAGTTTCTTCATTGGTGTACTTGGTAGAGATGTCTGAAAAAACAGTCTCAATCTCAAATAACCATAGCTTGGAGATTTCCATACCAGTTCAGGGCGACTCCAAGTTTTTCGACTATGATGGTCGTCTCAAACGAACAGGTATGGTTTACTAATAAATATACGTACCAACTGTTATGTAATGTTTGCGATATTTCTTCTTGTTATCATTATACTGATTATTCGATTGTAAATATGGATTTTTAGGGACGATTTGGACAGCTAGTTCTCACATAATAACAGCAGTGATTGGTTCGGGGGTTCTGTCTTTGGCTTGGGCTACTGCACAACTTGGATGGATCGCTGGTCCGACTGTTTTGTTCTTGTTCTCTTTCGTCACGTACTACACCTTCTTGCCTGTTGGCTTCTTGTTATCGTTCTGGTGATCCTGTAACTGGGAAGAGAAATTACACTTATATGGAGGCTGTGCAAGCAAATCTAGGTATTTCATCTTCTTTCTTTTCTTTTGATTTGCCAGGGCTTGTTAGTTTTTACCACCTTTATTTTAGCCTAACAGTTCTTATTCTTCCTTTCCTTTCCTTTCCTTTCCAGGTGGTTTCAAGGTTAAACTTTGTGGGGCAATCCAATACATGAATCTTTTTGGGGTTGCTATTGGGTACACAATTGCAGCATCCATAAGCATGACGTGAGTTGAATTTTAACGACAAAACAGATATTTTTAATTTCAACTCTTCCTTTTCATGCACTTACTAGGTTTTCGGAGAATTGATCTTTAAACTAATGAGTTTATGTTTTGGTTAACGAAATACAGGGCGATAAAAAGGTCAAACTGTTTCCATGATAGTCATGCCAAGGATCCTTGCCACATCTCAAGCACTCCCTATATGCTTGCATTCGGTGTCATGGAAATTTTCTTCTCCCAAATCCCAGATTTCGATCAGATCTCTTGGCTTTCCATTGTTGCTGCTGTTATGTCATTCACATACTCTTCAATAGGTCTTGCACTCGGGATTTCCAAAGTTGTAGGTATGAAACCGACTAAACTAATACCTTTATTTTCCTGTTCAGATTTCTAAGACAAAAACGATTACTAATATGTTTCTAACCATTTATCTTTCTGAAATATCAGAAACAGGGCAAATCAGGGGAAGCCTAACTGGGATTAGCATTGGTAATGTTACTCAAACTCAAAAGATATGGAGGAGCTTTCAAGCACTTGGAGCCATAGCTTTTGCATACTCGTATTCTCTCATCCTTATCGAAATTCAGGATACAATCAAATCGCCACCTTCCGAATCCATAACCATGAAGAAAGCTACACTATTAAGTGTTTCAGTGACAACTGTTTTCTACATGCTCTGTGGCTGTTTTGGCTATGCTGCCTTTGGCGACTTAGCTCCAGGGAACCTCCTAACCGGATTCGGATTTTACAACCCCTTCTGGCTTCTTGACATTGCCAACATAGCCATAGTAGTCCACCTTGTTGGTGCATACCAAGTTTACTGCCAGCCGTTATTTGCATTTGTTGAAAAACATGCTGCAAGAGTTTTCCCCGACAGCGACTTCATCAACAAAGTGTACAACATTCCATTGCCCGGAGGATTCAGACCTTACAAGCTCAATCTTTTCCGCCTGGTTTGGAGGACGATATTCGTGATCATTACCACAATTATATCAATGCTTATGCCATTCTTTAACGACATAGTTGGCATTCTGGGAGCATTTGGGTTCTGGCCACTCACTGTTTACTTCCCGGTGGAGATGTACATTGTTCAAAAGAAGATACCAAAGTGGAGCAGCAGATGGATTTCCCTTCAGATCTTGAGTGGAGCTTGCTTGATTATTTCAATAGCAGCGGCAGCTGGTTCGTTTGCTGGAGTTGTTACAGATCTCCAGGTTTATAGGCCATTCCAAAGCACTTACTAGTCCTTTTTTTTTTTTCAAGAACCGTGAAGCTTGTAGGAACTCATGAACTTTAGGAGTAGTCTTTTTTCTTGTTAGTGTTTAACTGTTTATAGAAAGAGTAACTGAGCGGTTGGTCTTCATTTTAGTTGTAGTATTCAGAAGAGCCGATACTTATAAATTCCAACATTGTAATTTTCAATTTATTTGAATGAAAGATTTAAATTTTAAGCTGAATCCGCAAGCTTCTACTGTCACATTTAATTATCAAGAGAGTACGCTTCTACTGAATCTACTGGATGATGACATGCATGATGGTAGCACCTCCATTATCAAGTAGTTGATATACATACTCTACTCTTGAACCCTTTTCCCATTTGTTAAATCACCAAAGCGAAGTTGTAAAATTTTGCAAAAGTCATTTTTGATTTACTTTGCAAGTGCATGAAATCCACTTCATCTAACCAACTTCATAACCCGTGTTTTTAAAACTAATTTTGAAGTTTACTGTTAAATATGTTGATATTTTAGTACCTCCGAAAATGTTACTTTTTTAGAAAAGTTAGTAATTACTTTAATACTACAATTTTTTAAACAAAAAACTTTTAAATTTCATCTAACCAACTTCATAACCCGTGTGTTTAACTGTAATATTTCGGATTTTTTTTTTAAATTTAAATAGATTAAAATTTGCTAGAAATCAGAATTAGAAGTGGATTAAAATTTAAGATAGTTATATAATTTGATTTTAGAATAAAAATATAGAATTAATGAGTCTTGCTAATTTAATTTTAATGGCCTTTAGTTTAAAGTTTCAGTTCGCTCAATTTAATTAAAATTGATCCATACATATCTAGATACGAGCGTGTTAAAAAAAAAAGATGAAAACCCTAGCAAACATGAGAGAGAGAGAGAAACAAGGAAGAGAAGAAGAAGAGGAGAAGAGAATGTCTCACAACAAGCTTAAAAAGAATGGGTAACGATTCTTTTAATTCTCTTGAGTATTTGTATATGTGTATAATTTGATGTATATCCATGAGTTATTTGTTATATTCATTGTCGTCGTATGATTACTCCAATTTCATATGTATATGTTTGGATTCTGAATTCTTATAAAATTCGTATCTGATTCGTTATTAATTGGATTCTTATGATATTAGACTCTGTGAAAAGGTATTTGAATTATCTACAACTTTGATTCTTTGTGTTTTCCGAAATTAGTTCTGTAGATATGATTGTTTCTGGGATTTATTGACCAGTGAGTATGTTTTCGAAACTGAGAAGTCTAACTTTGAAAATTCATAGTAAATTGAGTCTTTATCCAAAAATTATGAGCGATACCATTCTGGAAAGCTCTTTTCGACCTCTGCATTTTGTGTTTCATTCTTCTGACTATTTCTGTGATTGCGATATCTTAAACGTCGAAATACTAACCTGATCAGGGGCTGATTTTGTTCTGCAGTCCGCAAATGTCTATGTTCTGAGTTCATTACTTGTCTGTTTTGAACGAGCCTTATCATTCTGGAAAGGTCTCGGAATTGCCTACGTTTTTCGTGTTTTGTACTTTTTCAGATAAAGTCATTTTCATAGAGTAATTTGTCAATTTCTAGAACTGGTCATAACTGATTTTGTTAATAATGGTTTATTTTGCAAGATATTTTGGTGTCTGATTTTTGAAATTTCATTGAGTAAGT
This sequence comes from Heracleum sosnowskyi, assembly GCA_030848705.1. Taxonomy (NCBI): domain Eukaryota; kingdom Viridiplantae; phylum Streptophyta; class Magnoliopsida; order Apiales; family Apiaceae; genus Heracleum; species Heracleum sosnowskyi. Next base: position 115,472,620 of record CM061242.1, on the reverse strand, counting down.
TATATGTAAGCGTCGCATGGGTTCTAATAAGATGGTGTGAACATTATTTGATTTTGACTGGTTTAATAAAATTATAGGATTTGCTCGCATTGATTTCGGTATTTGATCGCTTTTGAGGTAAGTACTTTTTGACTTACTTTTATTTTCGGAAACGATATTTTGACTCTGCTTTAAATTTTGTATAAGATATAAAAAAATATTGTTTCGAACTGTATAAGATATAAGAATCGAGAATCTTCGAATCCATCAGTCTCTACGTTATCGAACCCGTTCGTAATGTACGCTATAGTTCCGGAACTAGCCTTAGATACCCTTATAGGCGCACAAGTGTGCAACTTTAGATACCTATTAAGGGGGCGTAATTATTGAACTTTAGATGCCGGTCACTGGCAAAGTGTGGCGAAAGTATAAGAATAAGAATAAGATCCCGGCTACTGGGAAAGTGTGGCCGTAGAACAAGACTGTGGTATTATAAGAATTTCGTTTCTGCTTCTGTATCTGTTTAAATTTTGGATTTTAAAAATAAACTTTGAGTTGGATCATTTTTCGCAAAGGTTTTTAAAAATTATTATTGTTTTGCGAAAATCTGTTTTGCTAAAACACCCATTGATTTTGAAAATATATGTAAGTCAATCTGTTACTTACTGAGCTGTGTAGCTCACCATTTTCTAATATTTCAGGTTTGTACGTTGTGAAAGCTTATTGATAATATGGATGTGAACTTGTGAATTTCGTGATACGTGATTTGATGTAAATTATTGGTTAAGAATAATTGTGCTATTAGAATAAATTTTGTTAAGTACAAGATATTGAGTATTGAATTGTGGAGCTGCGTCTCTGATTTTATATTTTTGATTATTAAGTTTGACCGCTGCATTTGACTTTTGTGCAATTTTGTATTTATTGAATAAAGAAATGTGTTTTATTTAAGTTTTGTATTTAGATTTAATAGTCCGAAAAGTCGGGCTGTTACATTAACACTAATTTCTAGAAAAGTTAGTAATTACTTTAATCCTACAAATTTTTAAAAAAAAACTTTTAAATTGTATAAAAGATTAGTAGTTTGGTAAATATGTACGTTTAAGGTAACCGTCCAAATTATCATATTATATTTTATGACAATAATATAAATATGTAATTTTAAATTAATTACAGCTTCATTAATTTTAAATTGTACTTTTAATACATATTTTTAATTAAGTTAATCTTCCAAATCATAATTATACTGTATTTTGTGATAATAATATAAATGTAAATTGAGCATTTTATACTTATATGAAAATTTCTGCTAACACTATCATATTCTAAATATGATCATTTATAATGTATTTAAAAATGAGATTTTAGTATTAATTTGTGATTTTATGAAAATATTGTTGCTTTAATTCTTATTAAATTTAATTTGATCTTCTATATATTTATCATTATTGGTAATGTATTATTTGTTAAAAATGAGATTTATTATTAATTTTTAATGTGTTTTTTACCTTTTTTTGAAGGTGTTAACAAACGTTTTAGAAAGGGTTAATGAACCAAACTTATACTATAGTATAGATGTAAAACCCCGTAATTTTTTTTATTATTAGATATTTAGATATTAAAGTATTTTTGTTTAGATAATTATTTTGATTAGAAATTTTTAATCTTTTGTACAAGTTATTTGATTTAGTATAAGATTCGTTATTATGGAAAGAAGCGTGAGAATATTTTTGAGAATCGATATATTTTTATTTTAGTTAATTATGTATGTAGAATATTTGTATTTTTATAGTTACTTAATTTGATTTTAGGTTATGTGTATCCTATATAAACACCCTTAAGAAAAAGAAAGAGGTGCACAACCACTTCGTTAAGGTACGTTTCTTCCTCTGGCTCAATAACCATGTCTGCGTGCTCTAGTGTTCTTTATTAAATTGTTATTTTGTTTTCTTGTTCGTGTGTTATTAGTTATAAATTATATGTATTATTAGTTTTACATATTACTCGATTAATATGAATACTATGCATTTTTGGTCGCATGTTTTAATTGAAACTGCTTGTGTTAGTTGTGTAGTAATTTGTGCCACGATCACCATTCGATAACTGCATGTACATCAATTTGTTTTGATGTTGGTTTGACATAATGGCTTGTAATCTTGCATAGGTTCACTACTAGAAAAAATGGTTAAAAGTGACCTAACTTAAAAATGACCGTGTGCAGTCGCTTTTAAAGTCAACCAGCGTTGACCTTTGACCAAAGTACACATTCGACCGCATAGTTTCGACCGCAATAAAGATGACCGCAAACAGTCGCATTTTGGAACCACAAATGACCGTGTTTAGTCACATTTAAAAAATGACTGTGAACAGTCGCTTGTTTTATTGGCCTACGGGTGGTGAAAATTCCCGCTCATGAGAATTTGAAATATTAGAAACTAAAATCTACCCAAATCAGTCGCAAAAATAAAAGTGACCATATTCCGTGGTTTCTATGTTTTAGGTAACTAAGCGGGAAATTTGCCGCTATTGGGAATTTCAAATTTCAAAATTGAAAAGCAACCACGTGCGGTCACATTTGCAAAGCCACCGTTTTCGGTCATTTATATTTTTAAAAATTAAAAAATGTATATATATTATGTAAAATATTAACTATTTTGTAGTAATATGAAAATATATTGAGACAAGTAAACTAAATGCATCATTTTTATGATTAATTATTGTGAAGTGATATTTAGGCATTATGATTAAAATTGAAAAAAAAAGATGTTGATATTAAAAAACGTTTTAAAAAAAGATCAAACATGTTTCGCATAAAAGAAATATAATAAATGTTAATATAAAACTTTAAAGTGTTACTTTAGTATCATCGTACCCTAATTAACACCTGAAGAAGGAATCACCCACTGATAGTCGATAAACTGTCAAGGTCATCTAAATACTTTGGATTTACTTTAGTTTATCACTAAAATATAATCAATCATATATTATTTTAAAAAAATTACGTTGGCATCCTGAAATCATGTTCCGCATCAAAAAGGACCTTGAACATCAATAATATTATGTAAGTAAACACTATAAACATCAAACATGTTAATTATCGGTAAAAAAAAATGAGTTTAAGCAAAGTTGATAGCGACCATATCCAGTCACAACTACACTTAAATGTGACCGCAAACCGTAGTTATATACTCGTGGGCACAAAAACCACCGGTTTCAGTCGCAAATAGATAGGCAGGGCGACTGCGTTTGGTCACAAATATCCCATCTGGATACTAAAAATGACCATTTTCGGTAGTATATAACCACGTGTGTAATTCAATATAACTTACTACGGTCGCCAGTATGGTATATGAAATAGTCATTTACTGATTTTCATTAAAGTATATAATATTACATTACATAAATTAATAAGAAAAATGAAGTATTATCCTAGCATTGTTGTTTGATATTTTTATCTTGCTTAGTTTATCCGTTAAAGGGATTGATTTTGTGATTCTTGACTATGACTTTGTGTTTGATTGTCCACTAGACATTCGATCTACCGGTACTAGGCTTTAAGTCTCTTTATTGATTGAGCGTTAATGACATTTTGTAAGTAAACAATCTAAACATATCATAATTATTGATACAAATATATTACTTAGTACTTGAAGTTAATGTTTTAGATTTGAGTTCAAGGATTAACAAACGTTAGTTACTCAAAATAAATGTTAAATCATTCAACCGCACATATGTTAAAATTACCAAAAATGATATCCATATACAATAATTCACAAGATGTAAATCATAGTATCTCTAATATCATAAGAATCTAAGATTAGTTGATCTATAAGTGACTACTTTCAGTCGCACTTAGATAGTCCAAGTGACTAGTTTTGGTCACAAATGTCGCACATGGATACTAAAAGCGACTAGTTGTCGTCACATTGAACCGCCACGTGGATATCCAATACGACCATTTTCGGTCGCTTGTAAATGTACCAGAATCTAACATACAAAACCTACTGCCTCTTCTTACTTTTCATTATTGGTCTCCATTTTCAATTGCTCCCCTTCTTCCATTTTTCCTCCTGCATGCTACAGATCTGCAACTTCAATTAAGGTAACAACTCCTTTTTAACTTGGATTAATGTTAACATTATGTTCTTTTGTGATAATTGCTTATCATTTCTTAATATATGTTAATATAAATTGGGTGTGAGATATGAAATTGTATCAACAAAATTAGTGTGATAAGTTATTGTTATAAGCATACTTACTTATGAAGTTGTTGTGCTTGTAAGCATCTATATCACTTTTGATGCATATTAGTCAATTATTTAGTTCATTTTTCATGTATATTAGTCAATTATATGGACATGAATATGAGATTATACTTGATAGTTTGAATTTACAAGATTAGTGTGATGATTGCTATTGTTACTATTATTGTGAAATTAGTGTGTTTATTAGCATTTAGCTCAATTTTGATGTATGCTAATTAATTATTTGCAAATGAACTTGATTATTCAAGATTATAAATTTGGGGATTATAATTGCGTTGTGCTTGTATTGTAGATGTCATCCAATCGAAGTTGGATGCAACGTAGATTTGATGAAAGGAATAACATAACGGATGAATACAAAAACGATGTAAAAGAATTCATTGATTTTGCTATCAAGAGGAAAGATACACATGGTAATATAAGATGTCCATGTAATGAGTGTGGGAACTTGTCTTTTCATCAACCGGAAAGGGTGACCTATCAGTTGTACCGATATGGTATTATGGAGTCATATACTACATGGGATTTACATAAGGAAACAAATAGGTCACGGGTCCAAGCTAGGCCGAGTTCTAGTAATATCGGTCATAGAGATGATGACATATATGATGCACATGAAATTCTAAGAGACTTCGGAGAGGCACATGGATATTTTGAGAATTTTGAGGAAGAAGAGCCGAATGCAGCAACATGTAAATTTGATGAGATGGTTGACAATGCCTCTGAGCCACTTTATCCGAACAATGCCAACATTACAACATTGGAATTTATAAACAAGCTTTTGCACTTCAAGAGCAGGCATGGTTGTAGTAATAAGGGGTTTGATGAATTGCTTGGAGTCATTGGATCCGTATTGCCTAATGACCACAAACTACCTGCAACATACTATGAAGTCAAAAAGTTGACAAGTGCATTGAATATGGGAAATGAAAAGATTGATGTTTGTGAGAATGATTGCATGCTATTTTACAAGGAAAATAGTAAGAAGACACATTGTGATATATGCAATACAAGCCGATACAAGGTAGAAAAAGATCCCAAAAAAAGAAGATTTCACGAAAGATCTTACGGTACTTTCCCCTCACAGCAAGGTTGCAACGTTTGTTTATGGCCAAAAAAACCGTTGAATGTATGAGGTGGCACCACAATCGAGTTATAATTGAAGGTCAATTATCTCATCCAGCCGATGGAGATGAATGGAAACAATTTGACCATAGATTTCCTGACTTTGCAAGAGACATAAGGAATGTTACACTTGCATAGCATTTTTTTTAGCACAAGCGTTATGCAAGTGGCCGCTATGCAAGTACCTATGCACTTACATAGCGCTTTTTTTGGCGCTCTGCATGTATATTACTTCAATGTATTATATTTAAGTGGAGTATTTGCATAACACATACAAAATTGCTTTCCAAGTAACATCTTCTATCTATAATATCACTTCTATAGCACTTAGAAAACGTTTTCCAAGTGATGCAAATCCTGGAAACTGTCAAGTAGCATCTTTTATATAACAAACTTTAATTTATTTCTACTCCTGGCAATTTTTATATGACAATCTGTGCAAACCCTTAAAACTGTCAAGTACAAGCTAAAAACACCCTCTTATTTAGCCGGCACCCTTTAATAATCCTCCTAGTCGTTATCTTTTTAATCTACTTGGTCGACTACTCAATTAGAACAGACCACAAATCTCAAGACCTGAACATAATTAACAAGTAGCCTTATACCAGTGGTTGTGTGTGTATTAAACTATTACGCAAGTGGTGCTCCAGGTTCCATGAACATAAAAATATGTAGCTTAGTTACATATACCAGTGGTTGTGTGTGTGTTACGCAAGTGTATTACGATTATCAATTACATCTTGAAAGTTACAAGTTACATGAATATTTTGAAAGTATTAGAAAATAAATTTGACTTGTATTAGCCTAGCTAGGGGTTATTATATAGGTTCTCAAGTATGCACACTCTGCTATAATCATGTAAATGCTAAAGTTCAACACTGATCAAATTCAGAAACAACAATGCTAATCACCAGAAAATAAATCTCTTCTACCAAACAAAAATCGGCCTTTTAATCCTTCTTCCACTATCACCTACAGTTCCAAACAAATTGCAATAACCAAACTAACAAATATTAATAATAATAATATTTCCTGTGTATATTATGTGGTGCTGCACAAGAATTGGATGCCCAACATGGTCCAGATGACCCAACTCTGTCTCCAGCCAGCCAAAGGAAAAAGAATATATTAATCGCATTGCACGCTCGTGATCCAAAGAAGGGGAAATTTTTTAAGCGCCCACGCCATACAATTTACGAACTTCTTGGATATGAGGAGGCAGCTTTATGGACTAGCTTGTCCACTCCAGCCCGCATTCCAGAGCATGCTTACGAGATGATGGGGAGGGCACTAAATGAGGTGACCGATATGGTCCAAGCCATGGATGGGATTGAGGAGGTTCCACGGTCCCGCCTCGATGAGGAGTTGCAAAAATTGGCTGATGGTGCCTATCCAAGCAAGGATGACCCCACGCAACGGGTATTATGGGATCAGTATTTCAAGATTGCGACAAATTTGACTGCCTCTCTATTTGGAAGATTCAAAAAGGTCGTCGTTGAGGTAATTTCCACATCCATTTCCACACTACTGCATACAAACACAGACATTAGCTTGATAATTGCATAATCCCATCATAGTAGAACTAAAATATGTTAGTGTTTTTGGTTTCTGCAATTTTCCACCATCGGAAACTTTCGATATAACTTGATAATTACAGAATCTGAAGCTTTGGCATTTCAATGGTCTCCCTCGTCTACCCAAACTAGACATGCTACATTGCTCTATACTTTGTTGACTAGCTAGGACCACTACGTGCCCTCTCGTATAACTGATTATTTTGTGAGAAAACAAATTCAGGCGCCTTTGAAATAGTTTCTTTGACTGATTCCGGCTGAGGTGGATCGATAACAGGATGATATCATACTGTGTGGGGTGTGTGCGTGTCTTTTTGGTAGTTAGTTTATTAGCTTGTCAAAGTAAAAGTGGAAAATGAAACACAATATTGAATCAGACAATTATACCCTCAAAAAAATAAACACCGTCAATGGAATTTAACGGAAGGCAATAAACTGTTGAAAAAATAATAATTCAGATCATAAAGTGTTAACTTTTATAAAAGAGCCTTTTTTGTGCAAAAAAATTATAGTTTAGTCCATTAATGTGCAATTAAGTCTTATAATTTGCTGACTAAATTGCATTTTAATGGTCTGTTCTATTATATTTTTGCAATTTAATGGTCTGTTCTATTATGTTTTTGCAATTTAATGGCTTAAATTTATAATTGGCAGATTGGTGGCCTCAGCTTTTTATTTTAATGCAGTTTAAGTATTTTCGTTAAGTTGTACTAACGACGTTAATCTTAATGGGGATAATTTTGTAATTTGATAGTATTAAATTAAACTAGACATTTATTACGTACATTTGTATGTTTATAATGTATAGTAGGTATCTTTAGACACCAACTTCATCCTTTGAGTTCATATAGTAGTATTTTATATATATTACATGCAAGATTGATAATAAATTAACCTTTTGGTTCATATGCAGGATACCGAGGTCCATGATGAAGGAAACAGGGATAGAAATGATATTAGTCCGTCTGGTATTTATTGTGGATTTTGTAGAAATGTTTATGGAGTTTTATCTGGTTTCATCTTATATTACTTGTCATGTGTATTTTATTCTAGGCTTGTGGCATTGTGTTGACTAATGTGATAAGCAGGAAATGCGGTATTATATTGGTATATCTGTATAGGCTACTTACTAAACTATTGTGACTGGTTTTGGTAGTATTTAATTACCATTTTGCAAAGTAATTTTCACCAATTATGGTCGCAACAAGAACCCATTATGACCAACAATAGTCATCTCTAGTACCTTAATTGTGACTAAAGATGGTCGAATCTACTGGAACAATAGTGACCGGATTCGGTCAAGATAATTTGCGACTGGACGTGGTCAAATATAACATTCGACCGTATTCAGTCAATTTTGGTTCCTTAGGGGGGAAATGAAATTTTTAGTGAAATTTCAAATTTTTTGAAAATTACATTGCGACTGTATTTGGTCATATTTGGACTTCTTTAAAGCGACTGTATTTGGTCGTTCTTGTTTCCACAATCGACCGCAACTCTAATTTTGACGGCCTTATAAGTGACCAGGGGGGTTCCAATCATTTTTATGTTAAAAACGATAGATAGCGGTCATTTTGAGTGTAGATGCGACCGGAATTGTTCGGTCACTTTTACCATTTTTCCTTGTAGTGCTTATAATTATTAGTTTATGCATTATAGTTTGAAGAATTGAACACGTGGATTGCCAATTTGCCTAGGTTGGTCTTGAAGGGGCTTAAGGCCCAATTGTTTTTTTTACTATACAAATTGTTTAGGGTAAATTAATGTAAGTGTTTAATTTATGTTAAAACTAGAAAATTTGGTGTATTTTTATCTGTGTCTATTTGGTCAGCTTCTGTTTGTGTATTAGCGGGTTGATTGATAATTTTTTTTTTATGTCTTTTCAGATTGTGCATTTTATAAATTATTAGTACAATAAGTAATTAATGGTTTTGTGTTTTATTAAAATTATATTAGGATCGGTACGTGTTTAATTTGCAGTGTTCAGTCGACATTGAGGTAAGTACATTTTGACTTACTTTTATTTTCGGAAAAGATATTTATACTCTTTTTTTCGAATTCCGTATAAGATATAAGAAATATTGTTTCGAAATGTATAAGAAATAAGATACGAGAATCTTTGAATCCCTCAGTCTCTACGTTTCGAACCCGTTCGTAATTTACGCTATAGTTTCAGAACTAGCCTTAGATACCCTTAGTAGGCGCACACGTGTGCAACTTTAGATACCTATTAAGGGCACGTAATTATTGAATTTTAGATGTCGGTCACTGGCAAAGTGTGACATATAAGAATAAGAATAAGATCCCGGCTACTGGGAAAGTGTGGCCGTAGAGCAAGACTGTGGTATTTATAAGAATTTCGTTTCTGCTTCAATATATGTTTAAATTTTGGATTTTAAAAATAAACTTTGGGTTAGATCATTTTTCGCAAAGACTTTTCAAATTATTATTGTTTTGAGAAAATCTGTTTTGCTAAAACACCCACTGATTTTTGAGAAAATCTGTAAGTCAATTTGTTACTTGCTGAGCTGTGTAGCTCACTCTTTCATAATATTTCAGGTTGGTACACTGTGAAAGCTTGTTGAGAATATCGATGTGAACTTGTGAATTTCGTGCTACGTGATTTGATGTAAATTATTGGTTAAGAATAATTGTGCTATTAGAATAAATTTTGTTAAGTACAAGATATTGAGTATTGAATTGTGGAGCTGCGTCTCCGATTTTATATTTTGAATTATTGAATTTGACCGCTACTTTGACTTTTGTGCAATTTCGTATTTATTGAATAAAGAAATGTATTTTATTTAAGTTTTGATTTAGAATTAATAGTTCGAAAAGTCGGGCTGTTACAATAGAAGTGTAAGAAATATATTGTTGGGATTTCTTTTGACACTTTAAGAATTCACTTGAGAACTCGGTTTAGAAGGGTCTCACTCAGGAGTTTTTCCATGCCCTCTATTTAATTTAAACTAGCGTAAAAGCCCGTGCGAGGCACGGGCCTGTTTATATATTGAAAAAATAAATTTGCACCAATATATATACATATCAAAATAATTTTGTAAATATGGTAAATGATAGTATTTTGAATTTATATTATATATGCATAGTATTTATATATATATTTTTTCTAATTGAATAAGATTTCATAAAATTTGGATAAATTTCTATAAGATAAAGATCAAATGATTTTTTTTAATCTTCAAAATATTAGTTTAGTTTTGAATGTCATGAAGTGAATTTTATCAAATTTAAAAATTCAAGATAATTTAAATGGTTATTTTATCAGAGTTCTCCGTATATAAAATGAATGTATGTAAACTCATGTATTGTTAATAAAATAACAATACATTTGTAATATAATATTAATCACAAATGTACGAATATACTTTAAATACATCATAAAATTTCTTACTTTTAATTTCGTGTATAAGACGTATGTAAAGTAATATAATTTTAATGAAATAAAAGTATATTTATAAAATATAAAATTGGTCATTCATGTAAGACTATAGAGTGAACACATTATTAAATTTCTTTATTTTATGTAAAAGTCAATCTTGAAGTTGTCTTACTCTTTCCTTCATATGTACATATTTGTACCCTTTTAAACTCAATTGTATATGTTTAGTCTAGTATTAATTATAAAATATCTACGATCGTAGTTTAAAAATTACACAAATTGAAAATTTATATATATGTAATTTAGAATCATTTTTTTTAAAACAACCATAAAATTCTATCCCATGCGATTTTAATATTTGAATTATAAATTATCTTGTGTTTGATCTTATATGAATCATAATATACCTAAATAATTTAACATATGTGTAGACTAAGTTGTATTTATATGTATAATATATGTTCTAAAAATTGGCGATTAACCGCTAGACGGTGACTAATCAATCCGAATGTGTTAAAATCGGATCTAAAAATCAATTTTTATAGAAATCGATCTAGAAATCATATAATTTGGATTAACTGGGCACAAATTGGTTTAATCGGTCGAAAATTGGCTTACGGACCGATTAAAATGAACAAAATACACCGAGCCTCTTTTTCAACCAACCAAGACGACAAAGAAAACCTGATACTTGATTGGGTCAAAAAAAAAATTCAAACCGATTTTAATGGTTGCATATCAGTTTTATATATTTCAGCCGAACTAAACCAGCCCTATTTAAATTAAAAAATTTGTTCGATAATTTATATATATATTATGTAATACATTATATAATACAGTATATCATCTTAAATTATAGGCGTGTACATAACTAAAATTATTATGTTAATAAAAAAAATATTAGTACTAAAATCATAAGTTATACGTATTTTAGCTTTACTTGAATTTTTGAAATGAGGACATTGTGTAATATTTTTTTTTTATAAAAATTATTTAACACATTCAAACCAACCCAACCCGGTGCAAACTAAAGGATGATAAGTACGGTTGGGCCATGAATTAATTTTTTGTGAGTTAGATTAAAAAATTTCAAACTTATTTAATTAGACTGGGTTGCAAAAATGCTTCCAACCCCCGGAAACCTAACCCATCAACACCCCTAACTATGATTCCCATTTTTTACAGTCCCTTGTATAATTCTAAAATATAAAAGTTACATATAATATGTTACTTATAGATCAAATTTTGATTATAGATTTATCAATACTTGAATCATTCGTATAAAGCTAATAAGTGACATAGTATTGTATAAAAATATAAATCGTATAACAATTAACATTTAATCAAAAAAATTAAGGGTGAAATAATAAAATTTGTAAAGAAATACATAATTATATATTAAAACTACGAAAACTTTAAAAAATGGAGCTATATAATAATATAAACTAACATTTTTTTATCAAAAAATTGAATAAGCATGTTGTATAAATAATATAAAACAACATATTATTTACTCAAAAGTTGAAATAATAAAAGATAATATGATGAGCGAATATACTTTATCTAATAATAATTTTAAAATAAACTCAAAACTCAATGTAGGACACTCGATTATGACATGAAACTATTACGAGGATGCATGACAACATTTCGATTCTCGATGTTTACACACAAATTTGACATTTTCTATCTTCAGTAGTAATAAAGGGGTGACATGTTTGTAATTTTAAAAATACAAGGGTAAAATTGTAATTTCATGAACACTTTTTGGGTTCTTTTTGCCTCTGATGATCTTTTAATATATAAAAGTAGATTTTTTTAAAAATTGGTTATGTATGTAAAATTATACATTTAGATTGTCTTGCTCTTTTTTTCCATGTATATATATATATTTTTTCGTCTTTATATAATTTTAAATTCAACTATCTATTTTAAGTCTATTATTCATTACACACATTATCTAACAGCCTAGTTTAGAAATTAAGTAAATTGAAACATATTTTATATTATGATGTAGAATTACTTTTTAACTCAACTTTAAATTTATATATCTAAAAATTATATGATGCAATTATATCCACACATAAATGAAATATTTATCTTTCTTAAAATATTACCCTATTATTATCCAATAATCTAATATATACATAGAGACGAATTTTAACAAATTCATATTTTCCCAATTTGAATTTGTTTACATTTATGAATAATTTAGAATTTCTTTTTTATAAGAAATATAAACCAACAATATATTTAATAAAAAAATAAGTAAAAAAAAAAGAAATAGGATTATAAGGGAACTGTAGCTTATCTAATAAGATTGTAAAATTAACTCTAGCACAATGGTTATGATATTTTATTTGTAAGTGGAAGGTTTGTGTTCAAATCCTGAAAGCAACAAAATTTCATATAATTTTTTCATAAACTATAGAGATGTGACATTTTTGTAATTATATGATAAATAAGGGTAAAACTGTAATTTCACAGCCATTTTATTGGTATATTTTGCCCTTGGTTGACTTTTTAATATATAGAAGAAGATATTTATTGATAACTGTATTGTAATGTTGGTATATATTATTTATTAAATATGTCGTGTATATCATGGTATATCATGCTTACATATCAGTAAATAATATAACTTAATTTCAAATTAACTCCTTATATATAATAAGCGTAAGGGAGATCTTATCCAAAACTTTGGTCGGTCACTGTATTACCAAAAGTATATTAAAAATTGTATTTGATTAATAATAGGATAGTATTTAAATACTAAAAGGTATATTTTGATAATTTAAACCAATTATAAATGGGTTTTCTATATTGGATATAAATCTTTATGTAAAAATTCGTAATTATCTTTTCTCTTTAATTTATGGATAGTTCCAATTAGATAAAAATTATTAAACCATCATTAAATTAAAGATACTTTTTTTAGCTTCGCGTGGGCTGTAAAATCGTTAAAATCTGTTGTCTAAAACTCAGATAGAGCCCAAACAATAAAGTGATTATCTAAATTTTAATAAATATTTTTTTTATTGTAGCACCAATTTAATTTTTGCCCTAATTCTTTTAAATTTATAAATTCTATTTTTATTTCAATAAAATATTAAAATCAATTTAAGAAAAAATTAAAATCGATCTGGTACATGTACGATCACTATACGACCAAATTAATAATTATAGTTAGATCTTAAATAGATCGATGAGAATTGTTAGATCTAATATTAAAAAGTGTATCTGATTAATAATAGAATTATATTTAAATCATAAAAAGTGTATTTTGATAATTTAAAATTTTTATATGTAAAAATTCTTAAATATCTTTTCTCTTGAATTTATGTATAGTTCCAATTAGATAATAATTGTTAAACCAATTATCAAGATAACAATTTACAATATTAAAAATTATCAATATAATACTGATGTATATCATACGATACACGTGAACCTATAGACTTATGAGAACTCATGTACATAAATAAATTTAAACACTTTTTTTTTGAAGGAACATAACAATTTGATTAATCCAAATTATAATTATATTATTTTACATATAACAAACATAAAAGGATAATATCAAAATATTATTAAAATACTGAGGGTTTCATATTCATAAATGATAATTTTGAATATAATACTTATATTAAAATGTGTATTTGATTAAAGGCATGATTATATTTAAATACTAAGAAGTGTGTTTTGATAATTTAAACCAATTATAATTTGGTTTTTTATATTGAATTGAATTCTTTATGTAAAAATTCTTAACCATATTTTCTTTTCGGTTTATGGGTAGGTCAATAGGTCAAGTTAGATAATAATTATTAAACCATCGTTAAATTAAAGATAATTTCATTAGTTTCGCATAGGTTGTAAAATCGTCAAAATTCAATTTCTAAAATTCAGGATAGAACCCAAATAGTAAATTGAGTATCTAAATTTTAATAAATATTTTTTTTATTTTTGTAGCACCAATTTATTTATTTTTCCACTAATTGTTTTAAATATAGAAATTTTATGTTTCTTTCAATAAAGTATTAAAATTAATTAAGAACAAATTCAAATTGATAAAAAATATAATAATATGAGAATAAAAGTATATATAATCATAGCATAATTTTTATTCTGTTTAATAATTTTTAAGTAATAATGTATTTTAAAATTTTATATACACTGTAAATAAAATCGAAACATTAAAAGTAAAAGCAGTTAGTAAGATACTTATATTAGTATATACTTGATATCCTTATTATATTAAATCTTTATATATAATAAGCATAATAGAGATTTTATCCAAAATTTTGATGTTACGGTCTTGGACAACCAAACTAATAAGGACCATTAGATCTTAACTAGATAAATGAAAATCGTTAGATCAAATATTAAAAAAGTGTATTTTATTAATAATAAGATTATATTTAAATTCTAAAAAGTGTATTTTGATAATTTAAACCAAATATACCAAATATAAATAAATTTTCTATATTGAATAGAATTCTCTATGTAAAGAAATCGTGACTTTCTTTTCTCTTTCATGGACAATTCCAGTTAGATAAAAATTATTAAACCATCTTTTAATTAAAAATAATTTAATTATCTTCACGTGGGGTGTAAAATCGTCAAAATCTAATTTTTAAAACACAAGATAAATCCCAAATTAGTAAAGTGGGTATTTAAATTCTAATAATAATTATTACGTCATCATAATTTTAATGCCAATTTAATTACTTTTTTCTAACTATTTTAAATTTAGAAATCTATGTTCAAAAATTCAAATGAATCTAAGAAAAATTAAAATCAACAAAGAATATAATAATACGAGGATAAAATTTTATAAAATTGTGCATATTTTTTATCCTATTTTATTAAATTTTATATCATAACTAATTAAATATTATTTATTAATAAATAATAAATTATACGTAAATGGTGATTTTGTTTTATAAGAACTCATAGACACCTAATTTCATTGTTAGCAGGACTATATTCATATTTAAAAAAATCGTATTTTGAAATTTTAGACTCAACTACAGAAGAGGCCTAACTTTTTTAACCTATATACATTGTAAATTATTAAATTCGAAACTTTAAAAGTTTGTTAATCAATTAGTATAGTACTTTTTTGAAAAATCGTACTTTATAAAAAATATTATCAAATAACCTATGTCTACAAGAAAAAAATGAAAAAATTCTTATTTTTCAAAAAAACCTGTAAATTTCAATATGTTATTGGTAGATTCAAACCTTTTGATCATTCTACGTGATAATTTTACTGTTATATCCAACGTTTCTCAACAATTTAATTTGAAAGATCCAACGATTATGGTCAAGCGACCACACTTATAAGAAAACTTTCATTATTTAGTCTTTAATATAATAACATAAGAGCGTGAGAGCTGCCTCAGTGGAAACGAGGCCTAGCGTTGATCCAAAGGGTCACGGGTTCGAACCTCACCCGCCCCCTGCGTGTAGCCGTGTTGGAGAGACAGTGGAAACTTTGACCAAAACAGGGTGTGGTGTATCTTGCGTATTGCAGGGAAGCCCAGCCACTGGGTCTTACCGCACGGTTAGCATGATTTACCTGCCGGTGTTGACCATGGGGCTGGTCGGCCGGACCTTTAAAGTAAAAAAAAAAAATATAATAACATAGATATTTACGGGATATACTATAAAAAATTAAATTTTATACAGAATTTTGATCGTCATGGTGTACTACTTTAAAAGAAGAACTATTACAAAATATATATATATTTTAATTGATAATTTATTTTCTCAAAAGTTCAAAGTTCCCGCATCATTAACATATTACAAAAAAGAGTATATTATATTTTAGTAATAAATATTTAAAAAAATATATAAATAAAAAAAATATATAAATATTAAAAAAAATTAATGATGTTATCCAATAGTTTGATCTTAAATACCGCCAAAACATTCTCAACCATTAGATCCAATACTTTTAAAAATAGATGATCAAGATTATATTATATAAAAAGAAGTTATTATCTAAAAATGATATAAGTTAAAAGATATTATATTAGGATTCGATTTTCCGAAAAGTAAAAACATAAAAATAGTTGTAATTAAATAAGGAAACCCATTTAATATCAAAATAATTAAAATCGTTTAATCTTAAATAGATAGGTAAAAACCGTTAGATTTAACATTAAAAACTGTATTTGGTTAATAAAGGGTATTCGAATAATCTAAACTACATATAAAAAGATTTCCTAAATCGAATAGAATTCTCAATATTAAATTTCATCACTTTATTCTCTTTTTAGTTTTAGAATAGTTTTTAATTGAAAAAGAACTATTAAACCGCAACTAAATTAAAGATTATTTTGTGAATTTCATGTGGACCGTAAAATTGGTCAAATCTAACTTTTATAACTCAATATAAACAAATATTAAATTGAGCTTGTAAAATATAATAAATATCAATTTTTTAACTATAATTGTTTTGGCTAACTCTTTTTTAACAATAATTTAATCATGTAAACTAATAACATTTAAATATTAAAATATTCATAAATAAATATAATTATAAATATTAAAAAAACAATCGTGTGTTACATGAGTAATTAAAATATAATTATAAACAAAATAATTATAAATAAAATTTAAGTAACCGTGCATGGAATGCACGGGCTATAAGCTAGTTAATTAATAATAAGCGTAAGAGAAATCTTATCCAAAACTTTGGTCGGTCACTACTACCAAAAGTATATGATCCGTTGGATTATAAAACTATAAATATTCAAATAGATGAGGACCGTTAGATATAATATTAAAAATTGTATTTGATTAATAATTGGATAGTATTTAAATACTAAAATATGTATTTTGATAATTTAAACCAATTATAAATAGGTTTTCTATATTGAATAGAAATCTTTATGTAAAAAATCGTAATTATCTTTTCTATTTAGTTTATGAATAGTTCCAGTTAGATAATAATTATTAAACCATCATTAAATTAAAGATAATTTTGTTAGCTTCGCGTGGACTGTAAAATTGTTAAAATCTGTTGTCTAAGATAGAGCTCAAACAGTAAAGTGATTATCTAAATTTTAATATTTTTTTTTTAATTTAAACCAATTATAAATAGGTTTTCTATATTGAATAGAAATCTTTATGTAAAAAATCGTAATTATCTTTTCTCTGTAGTTTATGCATAGTTCTAGTTAGATAATAATTATTAAACCATCATTAAATTAGAGATAATTTGTTTAGCTTCGCGTGGGCTGTAAAATTGTTAAAATCTGTTGTCTAAAACCCAAGATAGAGCCCAAACAGTAAAGTGATTATCTAAATTTTAATAATTTTTTTTATTATTGTAGCACCAATTTATTTTTTTTCCTAATTATTTTGAATTTATAAATTCTATGTTTATTTCAATAAAATATTAAAATCAATTTAAGAAAAAATTAAAATCAATCTGGTCCGTGTACAACCACTATACGACCAAATTAATTATTACAGTTAGATCTTAAATAGATCGATGAGAATTGTTAGATCTAATATTAAAAAGTGTATCTGATTAATAATAGAATTATATTTAAATACTAAAAAGTGTATTTTGATAATTTAAAATTTTTCTATGTAAAAATTCTTAAATATCTTTTCTCTTTAATTTATGTATAGTTCGAGTTAGATAATAATTGTTAAACCAAATATCAGATAACAATTCATATCGATTACAATATTAAAAATTATCAATATAATGCTCATGTATATCATATAACAATGATATAGGTGGACCCTGCGTTATAAGAGACTTAGGAGAACTCATGAATAAATTTAAACATTTTTTTTCCAGAAGGAACATAACAATTTGATTAATCCAAATTATAATTATATTATTTTACATATAACAAACATAAAAGGATAATATTAAAATATTGAGGGTTTCATATTCATAAACAATAATTTTGAATATAATACTTAACCATCTTTTCTTTTCGGTTTATGGGTAGGTTACCGGTCAAGTTAGATAATAATTATTAAATCATCATTAAATTAAAGATAATTTCGTTAGTTTCACATGAGTCGTAAAATCGTCAAAATTCAATTTCTAAAACTCAGGATATAACCCAAATAGTAAAGTGAGTATCTAAATTTTAATAAATATTTTTTTATAATTGTAGCACCAATTTATTTATTTTTCCACTAATTCTTTTAAATATAGAAATTTTATCTTTCTTTCAATAAATTATTAAAATAAATTAAGAACAAATTCAAATCGATAAAGACTATAATAATATGAGAATAAAATTTTATATAATCATAACATAATTTTTATACTGTTTAATAATTTTAAAGTAATAATGTATTTTCAAATTTTATATACACTACAAATTAAACCGAAACATTAAAAGTAAAAGCAGTTGGTAAGATACTTATATCAGTATGTACTTGATATCTTCATTATATTAAACTCTTTTATATAATAAGCATAATAGAGATTTATCCAAAATTTTGATCGTGAAAACCAAATTAATAAGGACTATTAGATCTTAACTAGATAAATGAAAATCATTTGATCAAATATTAAAAAAGTGTATTTTATTAATAATAGGATTATATTTAAATTCTAAAAAGTGTATTTTGATAATTTAAACCAAATATACCAAATATAAATAAGTTTTCTATATTGAATAGAATTCTCCATGTAAAATATTCGTGACTTTCTTTTCTCTTCCATGGACAATTACAGTTAGATAAAAATTATTAAACCATCTTTTAATTAAAAATAATTTAATTATCTTCACGTGGGGTGTAAAATCGTCAAAATCTGATTTTTAAAACACAAGATAAAGCCAAAATCAGTAAAGTGAGTATTTAAATTCTAATAATGATTATTATGTCATCATTATTTTAATGCCAATTTAATTACTTTTTTCTAACTATTTTAAATTTAGAAATCTATGTTCAAAAATTAAAATCAATCTAAGAAAAATTCAAATCAACAAAGAATATAATAATACGAAGATAAAATTTTATAAAATTGTGCATATTTTGTATCCTATTTTAAGAAGTTGTAGATCATAACTAATCAAATATAATTTATTATTAAATAATAAATTATACGCAAATGATGATTTTGTTTTATAAGCACTCATAGAGACCTAATTTCATTGTTAGCAGGACTATATTCATATTAAAAAAACTGTATTTTGAAATTGTAGACTCACTACAGAACATACCTAACTTTTTTAACCTATATACATTGTAAATTATTAAATTCGAAACTTTAAAAGTTTGTTAATCAATTAGTATAGTACTTTTCTGAAAAATCGTACTTTACAAAAAATATTATCAAATAACCTATGTCTGAAAGAAAAAAAATGAAAAAAAAAAAATGAAAAAAAAACCCTGTAAATTTTAATATGTTGTTGGTAGATTCAAATCTTAGATCATTCTACATGATAATTTTACTGTTATATGTAACGTTTCTCAACAATTTAATTTGAAAGATCCAACCATTATGGATTGAGTGATCAAACAAAGCCACCACACTTATAAGAAAGCTTTCATTATTTAGTTTTTAATATAATAACATAGATATTTACGGGATATACTATAAAAAAATGAATTTTATAAAGAATTTTGATCGTCACAGTGTACTACTTTAAAAGAAGAACTATTACAAAAAAAATAAATTTTAATTGATAATTTATTTTCTCAATAACATATTACAAAAAAGAGTATATTATATTTTAGCAATAAATATTTAAAAAAATTAAAAAATTTAAAAATTATAAATATTAAGAAAAATTAATGATGTTATCCTGGTAATTTGGTCCTACCGCCAAAATATTCTCAACCGTTAGATCCAATACTTTTAAAAATAGATGATCAAGATTATATCATATAAAAAATAATTATTATCTAAAAATGATATAAGTTAAAAGATATTATATTAGGATTGGATTTTCCAAAAAGTTAAAACATAAAAATAGTTGTAATTAAATAAGGAACCCCATTTATAACCAAAATAATAAAAATCGTTTAATCTTAAATAGATAGGTGAAAACCGTTAGATTTAACATTAAAACATGTATTTGGTTGATAAGTGTTATTCTAATAATCTAAACTACATATAATTTAAGTAGATTTCCTAAATCGAATAGAATTCTCAACATTAAATTTCGTCACTTTATTCTTTTTTTAGTTTTAGAATAGTTTTTAATTGAAAAAGAACTATTAAACCACAACTAAATTAAAGATTATTTTGTGAATTTCATGTGAACCGTAAAATTGGCCAAATCTAACTTTTATAACTCAATATAAACAAATATTAAATTGAGCGTGTAAAAATATAATAAATATCAAATTTTTAACTATAATTTTTTTTGGCTAAATCTTTTTTAACAATAATTTAATCATGTAAACTAATAACTTTTAAATATTAAAATATTCATAAATAAATATAATTAAAAATATTAAAAAAAACAATCGTGTGTTGCATCGTAATAAAAATATAATTATAAACAGAATAATTATAAATAAAATTTAAGTAACCCTGCATCGCACAGAGCTAGTATAATAAAAATGTGTAACTATCTTTAGTAATAGTAGTGGTAGAATACTTTTGTTAAAAATCAGGATGAATACGGTCGGTAATGTTTTGTGACAGAATTTTCACACAATTGATAACTGTTTAAGTTGTGTCAGGGGCTAAATTAGCTTACAGCCTTGCACAAAAATAACTCGTGGAACATAAAAAAATTCAATACAACTTATCTCAAACTCATTAAGCATAAAACATCATCTCACAGGTTGTCGAACATATTTTTTATGTTTTTGAAGTGATCAAACCCAGGTGTTCTGGTGGAAACTTGGGGGCATCCCATTTCTTCATTGAATTTTTTTTCAAAATGCTATCGAGTCTGCACATAAATTAATAATTCTTTTTCAATTAAAGTTATAGCAAAATATAAAATGACTTGGCGAGATGCTTTCCGATGGATTGTAATATTTTTCAACTTTATTATTGATATCTTTAATAAGTTAACAAGGATTATATCAAAAATTATTTGAATGGATAAAAATCTGGTTCATTAAAAAATAGAAGTATATTTTCGTCCATCCAATTTAAAGAACACTCCTTCATTTACATAAAATTATAAACATAATTTTACATATTTTACTTTATAACAAAATACAATTCAGTATTATATCATCAAATTAATTAACGTATATGATTACTGTATAACGAAATAAATTAGACATTAGATTACCAAATTAATTAACATATATGACTTCTATTCCTCTTTTCATTTATGTTACTTTGTTGTCTCTCCCTTAGAACACTATTGATATGGACAGAAAATTAATTCTAGAAATATATTTAATGATACATTTGGCGCCGTCTGTGGGAAGACAATATTGACAAACACACGAAGAACGACTCGAGATACTCCAGTTTCTGAGGAGCTTCCTATCACCTCTGAGGCTGATACTCACGGAAATCAACCACCGCCAACTACTGGCATTGAAGGGGCGAATATCCCCACCAATACTCAAGGACCGGAGATCCCAATTTCAGTTGAAGGGACGAATCACCTGCAGATGTTCATTCATGGATCCAATCCACAAGAGACCGCTCACCAGCAACCAATCACGACCTCCCCGCTGCTCATGAATGCACCAAGTGGTCTTCAACTCCACACTACTGATCTCCCCCGATACACTACTCAAACTTTAGGGATGCCCAGCTATGGCATGCCCCCTCGACCCATGGCGGGCGGTAGTGGTCTCAACCCCATCTACCATGAAGCATATGTCCCCCCTTATATACAAGGTCTGGGACCTCAAAATCAACAAACTCGACGGACCCCTTTAATTCAAGATTACTCGGGTCCCTATACCGAGGACGAGGATTATACATCTGAGGAATAGAGGGATGTCGCCCCAAAGAGGAAGCATTCTTCCCAAACAAATCGGGAACAACCCCAAACTACTAAGGAGAAAATTGCAGCCCATGAAGCAGAAACTGCAAGACTCAAGAAACTCCTTGCTGAGGAGGAGGCCGCTCAATCTCAAGGCCGATCAACTAGAAAGGTCCCGATAATCAACCTAGACCCAACACCAAGAAGGACTAAGAGGGCTGAAGCCCCAAGGGGTGATCCTAGTGTTTTGTTGCCCCTAGGAGATCCTGATGATCCTACACCACCGTTTACTCAAGACATCATGCAAGCCACCATATCCAGAAAATTTAAGATGCCAACGATTAAGACTTATGATGGAACGGGGGATCCCGCAAATCATGTAAGAACCTTCTCCAATGCACTGCTGTTACAGCCAGCCAATGATGCGGTCAAGTGTAGGGCGTTTCCACAAACCTTGGTAGGCATGACCCAACGTTGGTATAGCCGTCTTCCTCCCAACTCTATTGGGTCTTTTAAGGAGCTAAGCAAAGCATTCATCAATCAATTCGTTAGTGGAAGAGTGCATGAGAAAAGATCTGCATCACTCATGGCAATCCAACAAGGAAAGAATGAAGCTCTAAGGGATTATATCAACCGATTTACCCGGGAGGCTTTGAAAGTCCCGGATTTGGAGGACAAAGTAGCTATGATAGCTCTGCAGCAAGGAACCACTGGTGATCACTTCAAAAGGTCATTGGCAAAAAATCCACCCGAGAGCATGCTGAAGCTCCAAGATATAGCCGGAAAGTACATCAAGGCTGAAGAAAGCATGAGAAAGTATGAACCCACTGTTGGCAGCAGTGGGAACTCAAAGAAAAGAAAGGAAACTCAGGAGTACGACGTCAAGGAAAAGTTTCCCAGAACGTCAAAAGATTCTGATTCTCCACCCAAGAGGAACAATTTTGGGCCAAAATTCACGGAGTATGCAAGATTGAACACTCCCAAGTGTCAAATTCTGATGGAAATAGCTAAGGAAGGAGATCTCAAATGGCTGAAGCCAATGAGGGCTGACATGTCCAAACGGAACCAAAACCAATCATGTAGGTCCACAAGGAAGTCGGTCATGACACCGACGATTGTAGGCAATTGAAAGATGAGATTGAATTTCTGATACAGAGAGGAAAACTCAGCAAATTCACCAAGGATGGAAATCAAGGGAGTCAAAGGGGAAACTATGAAAGGAAGGATTATGACAGAAGGGACAACGATCAAGATCGAAATCCCAAGCCCCGAGGGCCGGTAATCAACATGATATTCGGAGGGCCAACTTCTGTTGGGTCCTCCCTAAACTCAAGAAAGTCTTATGCTCGAGAAGTAATGACCGTGGTCGGAGAAGCACCGAAGCGTGCCCGAACAGAAGTATCAATAGGTTTTGATGATTCAGACCTGAAGGGAGTGAAGTTTCCCCACGATGATCCCTTAGTCATCGTTCCTGTGATAGGAAATTCTGAAACTAAGAGAGTTTTGGTCGACAATGGAGCTTCAGTGGACATCTTGTTCCATGACGCTTTTATCAAGATGGGTTATACTGACTCTCAGTTGACACCCTTGAATATGCCCATATATGGATTCAATGGAGTGGAGTCAAAGGTGGAAGGCACTATCCAACTCCCAATGACAATGGGGCAAGGGTCGAATATGTCTCCTCATATGTTAAACTTCATAGTTATAAAGGCAACTTCGACCTACAATGCAATCCTAGGAAGGACTGGTCTTCTTGCGTTCAAGGCCGTTGCCTCATCCTATCATCTGAAAATCAAGTTCCCTACGAGGAATGGAATTGGTGAAGAACGGGGAGACCAAAAGATGGCTAGAAGTTGTTACGTAGCCGCGTTAAGGCCTGATGGAATCGGGGGGCAGGTTCTCTTAATTGAAAACATGGATATCAGTGATAATGAGGACCGAAGAGGGAAACCAGCTGAGGATTTGATCCCAATTCCCTTAGTCCCAAGTGAACCGGAGAAGGTGACTTATGTTGGAGCACTACTGCCTGAGCCATTGAAAAGCAAGCTCATATCTTTTCTTCAAGAGAACAATGACGTTTTTGCTTGGACAGCGGCTGACATGCCAGGGATTGATCCCCAATTGATAACTCACAAGTTGAATGTGGATCCTGAAAGAAAGACGGTGAAACAAAAGAAGAGAAATTTTGCTCCAGAAAGACAAGAGGCCATTAAACAAGAAGTAGAAAAGCTTCTGGAGGCCGGATTCATTGAAGAGATACAATTCCCGGAATGGTTAGCTAACCCCGTGATGGTCAAAAAGGCCAATGGAAAGTAGAGGATGTGCGTGGTCTTCACTGACTTGAATGATGCATGTCCTAAGGATTGTTTTCCCTTACCAAGGATTGATGCATTAATAGATGCTACAGCTGGACACGAGATGCTCAGTTTCATGGATGGCTTCAGCGGATATAACCAAATTAAAATGCACAAGGATGACATCTCCAAGGTATCATTCATCACTGACTTTGGTGTTTTCTGTTATCTAGTCATGACATTTGGACTTAAGAATGCAGGGGCAACTTACCAAAGGTTGGTGAACAAAATTTATGGACACCTAATTGGAAAAACCATGGAGGTCTACGTAGATGACATGAGTCAAGAGCCTCGATAAGGCAGATCACATAGAGCATCTCCGAGAGGCATTCGAAGTGCTGAGGCACCACAAGATGATGTTGAATCCAGCTAAGTGTGTCTTTGGTGTAGGCTCGGGAAAGTTTTTAGGTCTTATGGTTTCCAAGAGAGGAATCGAGGCTAATCCCGACAAAATCAAAGCAATTCTAGACATGGAACCACCAAAGACTGTCAAGGATATCCAAAAACTAACGGGAAGAGTGGCAACATTGGCAAAACATAGGGTCAAGGATATCCAAAATCTATATTATTGTTTTCCAATTTTACCCCTGCTCTAATTAACGGTAACAGTCAAAATTAACGGAATTTGGTCAAAGGGGTGCAAATCGAAGTGACAATTAAACATAGGGGTGCATTCTGCTAGAGAACATTATTTAGGACCAAATCGAAAAAACGCTCAAAATAAAGGGAAGCAAACTGCTATTTACTCTATTTGTAAAACATAAAATGTATTTTAAAACTTCAAAATATTATACTTTAAGGAGTGCTTCACAGTGACATAAGTCTTCTTTTACCTTATGTTAAATACATTACTTCTCCTTAAAAAAACATTACTTTGCAATGTGCTGCATTAAAAGTTTTTGAAGAAATTTAGATGGATTTAAAAATTTGATCCGATAATTGAAAATCGTAGCAAATCATAGATTTATTCTGATATCGAAAATTCGTAAGTGATATTGGTTGAGTTAGATAGTCATGAATATGATTCATAATTTTGACAATATTGAAAAACAAAACTCGCCACCATATTGAAGAAATGATAAGAAATTTATATGGAAAAATTGAAATCTTACTCTGGCAAATAAAAATATTCGCAAGAATATTACACTTAAAAAACCGTGAGCACTAGAATATATATGTAGTTGCCCTGTAATTAGTTACAAAAATTTTAAAAAGAAAAATCACAAACTTAAGCGGCAGTGCACATGCGAGGAAATTTACGAAACAACAAATACAACAAGTCCACATGCTGCGATCATAGGTTGACAACCGCCTCCAAGCATTAATGAATTTTTCAACCCCTTGAGATCATCTTGAAAACAAACATAAAGATCGATAAACACAACTGACATTGTAATATTTTCTCTCTACCGAGTATTCTCATCCATTCATCCTTAGAAACAATTACAGACTTGGCTTTTTAATTTATAGGCCACAAACAACTTAGACAGCTATCCATCTAGAATCCTCCTAGACAGTAAACTAGAAGGACAAACAGAGACTAAAAAGGATCATCAACTTGTCTGGATTAGATGCCAGCAGGTGTACAAGATAAAGTTTGTTAGTAGACTGTAATGCCTATTGGGCTGGAGTGCTAGACTTTATTTATAGGCCTTTAACATTCCCCCTCAAGCTGAGTGTGAAGGATACTGAACACCTAGCTTGCTTAGCAGAAATTGATGTTGCCCACTAGTTAAAACTTTGGTGAAGACATCAGCAACTTGAGAAGATGTTGGAACATAAGTAGGCTTGATATGACCTTCAATAGCTTTGTCCCTAATGAAGTGATAGTCGATCTCCACATGCTTGGTTTTTTCATGATGAACTGGATTTGCAGCAATTGCAAGAGTTGCTTGATTATCACAGAAAATATCAGTAGTGCCGAAATCTTTCAGTTCCAATTCTTTGAGCAGTTTCTTGATCCACATTACTTCACAAACAGTCATAGCTAGAGACTTGAACTCTGCTTCAGCTATTGATCTTGCAACTACAGATTGTTTCTTGGATTTCCAAGCAATAGGAGACTCACCTAGCATAATGTAGAACCTAGAGGTTGACCGCCTGGAATTTGGACATCCTACCCAATCACTATCACAATAAGCAAGTAGTTTTGCTGCAGAGTTAGATGCTAGAAGAATTCCTTGTTCTCTAGATCCTGTTAAATATCTAAGAACCCTTTTGGCAGCTTGATAATGCACAGTAGTTGGACTATGCATAAATTGGCTCAAGACATGCACAGTAAATGCTATATCTGGCCTGGTGATTGTCAAATAGATAAGTTTCCCAATGAGTCTTTGATAATCCTCTGGATGAGGAAGAGGATCACCTGCACCAGCCAATAATTCTACATGAGTATCCATTGGCAACCTTAGAGGTCTGCATTTAAGAAGATTGTACTCTTGAAGAAGATCAGTGATGTATTTTTTCTGAGAGAGGAATATCCCATGATCACTTCTATCCACCTCTATACCAAGGAAATATCTGAGTTCTCCAAGGTCTTTCATTTTAAACTGTGAACTCAGAAAAGCTTTTGATTTATCAATAGCCATCATACTGTTGGCTGTGAGAATCAAATCATCAACATATGCCAGTATAGCTGTGAATGTTCCATCTTCTTGCTTGGTGAACAGAGATGAGGTTGCTTTTGATTGAACAAAACCAATTATCTTCAACACAGTACTTAGTATCTCAAACCACTCCCGAGGAGCTTGCTTCAATCCATACAAGGTTTTCAGAAGTTTGCATACCTTCCCATGGAGATGAATGTAATCAGAGTACTTTCTTGAGCTTGTGGGGTTGAATCTAAATCTTGCACCTTTATACCCCGGGGGAGCTTCATGTACACTTCTTCTTTCAATTCACCATGTAAAAATGCATTTTTTTTACATCCATTTGTTGTGTAAACCATCCTTTTATAGCAGCTACTGCCAAAAGTGACCTCATAGTGATTAACTTTGCTACTGGTGCAAATGTCTGATCATAGTCTACATCATGTTTATGTCTATTTCCCATAATTACAAGTCCGGACTTGTATCTAGTTTCCTTTCTTTGAGGGTCATACTTGGTTGTGTAAAGCCATTTACAACCTATATCATGCTTTCCTGCTGGAAGGTTAGTAATTTCCCAAGTGTTGTTGTTCTCTAAAGCACTTAATTTTTCATTCATAGCTTGCAGCCACTGATTTTGTTGAGCTGCTTCTACAAAGTTCTTTGGATCTTGAGTTTTGTTGACCTGAATCTGTCCCACTTTTTGAACTACATTGACACCTACATAGTAATCAGAGTGCCAGGATGGAGCTCTATGCTCTCTTGCAGTCCTTCTGAGAACTTGAGTGGTTGTTGTTGCTGGGCCTCCTTCTGATTCTTCATTATACTCTTCATGCATACTCTTCATGCATGATAGGTTCATTTTCAGAATCAATCCATGTTGATTGAGTCTTACTGTGATCAACCTGATCTTCACTTGAGTCAGTTGATGTGGTTGAATGAAAGATATGATGAGGATAAATAGACTCATATAATTTTACATCTCTGGAAACAAAGAAGATACCTGTCATGAGGTTTTGGAGTCTATATCCTTTCTGCTTTGCTGAGTACCCAATAAAGATGCAGGGCACTCCTCTGGCTTGAAACTTATCTTTCTCTCTACTTGGATTGTGTGCAAAAGCAAGGCACCCAAAGCATCTCAAATGCTTGTAGTTTGGCAATTT
Source organism: Heracleum sosnowskyi (assembly GCA_030848705.1). Classification (NCBI taxonomy): domain Eukaryota; kingdom Viridiplantae; phylum Streptophyta; class Magnoliopsida; order Apiales; family Apiaceae; genus Heracleum; species Heracleum sosnowskyi. The sequence goes on along the minus strand of CM061242.1, from coordinate 115,444,272 downwards.
TTTATATAGAATCTCATATGGACTTTTTCCTTTCAAAATAGTACTTGGAAGCCTATTTTTAATGTGTGTTGCTGCAAGCACACAATCTCCCCAGAATTTCAGAGAGAGACCAACCTGGAATCTCAACGCCCTTGCCATCTCTAATATGTTCCTATGCTTTCTCTCAACCCTTCCATTCTGTTGAGGCCTTTCATTGCAAGATGTTTGATGTACAATTCTCAGTTTGTCAAATAGCATCTTGCAATTTTGACAAAGCTTTTGATTGCATCATATGCATCAGATTTTAGTTTCAACAGATGTACCCATGTAACTCTAGAGTAATCATCAACTATAGTGAGAAAGTACTTAAATTTTCCTCTATACAAAACCTTATATGGTCTTCAAGTATCTATGTGTATCAACTCAAATGTACTATTAGCCCTTGATTCACTTTTATTAAAGGGAAGTTTAGTCAATTTTGCTAGATGGCAGGTCAAACACACATCTTTACTATCTTTTTTCAATTCGAGAGTTTCAATCAACATAATTATGTTCATAGGTGCATGACCTAACCTATGATGCCACAATGTTTCCTTGCTCGGAAGTGGCACATCCTTAACCATAGTAGGAATTTCCTAACAAGCACTAGCAGTTAAAGCTTTCTTTTTATTCTCTTTAACATTCTTGACACACCTCAGTGTTTGATTCTTGATGTTAATCAAGGTTGTTTCCAGGGACTCATTTATAATATAGTAAAGACCATTCTCACTCCTTCCTACTCCTTTAACTTTATCAGTGGTTTTATCTTGAATGATGCAATACTGATCATAAAACACTACCTTGCAAACATTATCATCACACAACTTATTCACAGACAGCAAATTCTGTTTAAATTCATGAATATACAGGACATTCTTAAGTCCTATCTCATTTTTTAGACTCACATTCCCATAGTGTGATATCTTAGAGGTTTCTCCAGTTGGAAAATTTATAACTGGATTATTCTGACATAAGCATTGATCACTTAAGTTATTAAAGATCCCAGTCATATGATCCGATGCACCAGAGTCTAAAATCCATTCATTACATCCTATTGAATCAACAAAGTGACATGAAATCATACCTGCATAGTGTCCTTCTATCTCATCATTTGTATCACCTCCACATTTTTCTGATGTGGGAAGCATTCTTAGAAGCTGTTCAAGCTGCTGTGCAGTGAAAGAATTAGCATTGCTTGATACTGGCCCTGCATCATTGTGGTACTGCCCTTGAGCATTTGCTGCAACTCTTGGTCCATTCCCAGTTCTTCCTTTATTCCATCTCTGTTGATCGTTGTTGCTGTCAGGGTTGTCAGGGCCTCTACCTCTCCCTCTATATGGAGGTTGACTTGGTCATTTGGCTTTTGGATGCCAGCTTGGATACCCAACAACTGTCCAATACTTCTCACTGTTGTGATCATTTTTCTCACATGTTATGCATTGGATTGATACCTCAGATTGTGCATGAGCTGATACTCCCCCTGTGGTCTTAATAAACATAGCCACGGTCTCAAAGTCTTCTCTTGTGTGCCCCAAGATCTCTCCGTAGCTATAGATTCAGCTAGAAAGTTGGATAAAATCTCTATAGAACGTTGAACCTGGCTCTGATACCATGAAAACAAACATAAAGCTTGATAAACATACTGACATTGCAATATTTTCTCTCTACTGAGTATTCTCATCCATTCATCCTTAGAAACAATTACAGACTTTCTGTAGCCACAAACAACTTAAACAACTATCCATCTAGAACCCTCCTAGATAGGGACAAAAAGTAAACTAGAAGGACAAATAGAGACTAAAAAGGACCGACAACTTGATGAGATGCTAGCAGGTGCACAAGACAAAGTTTGTTAGCAGACTACAATGCCTATTGGGCTGGACTTTATTTATGGGCCTTTAACATATCTCCTAGTACAGGACTAAAAAATATTAGGATCCTCTGTGTCTCTTGGCTAGTTTCAGGTCCTTTCTAACAGTTCTAACAGCTAGTATATTTGCATCATTGACAGTCAGTGCAATCCCTGTAATCAGGGAACTAATTATAGCCATACTTGTGCATATCTTAACCATTTATTTATGTAATATCTTTAGAGACTAGATCCAAAATTAGTGGAGTGCTTCAAGGAATACACTCTTGGCTACTTGTATATATTTACATACATACATTAGTAATAATATAGCCTCCAATTCTTTTATGGTATCAGAGCCTTAAAAGCTTAACTGCATTTGGTCCTAATTTTTTTTTTTTTTACTTTTTTTGTTATATCACCAACCACATTCAATTCAATATGTCTGGTGCAGCTGAACTCATCTCAGTGCATACTTCAACGCATTTTCCGACGATGCTATCTCAAAGAAATTTTACAGTCTGGCGCACAAAAATCATGTCAGTCCTCACAGGTCTAGGACTTCTTGGTTATATCGATGGTACTGTCTCTGCACCCTCTCAGTTTTTGGCAGATGATAAACCCAACCCAGCTTTTATCATAAGGAATCTCCAAGACAAATACATACTAAGTGCCTTGGTGGGAAGCTGCCATGAAACTATCCAACCTTTAATCTCTACTACTAACACAGCCAAACAAATGTGGGATCAGTTAGTTACTTTGTTCGCCAACAAATCACGTTCTCGCATCATGTCACTCAAAACTCATCTTATGAATAATCCATGCAACGCCCGCAATATGTCTGACTATTTACGTGACATCAGAATCACAGCTGACGAATTAGCAATCGCTGGACAACCCGTGTCCCATGATAATCTTGTCATTCTCACTTTATCTGGACTGGGGGATGATTTTCGAAACATTAAGGGATGTTATGTCTGTTCGTGAAGCCCCACTAACATTTGGTCCCCTACATGAGCAGTTAATTGATTATGAACGAGGACTCAAGTCCAAACCCTCAGAACCAGCCATTGTCACAACCAACTATACACACAAGCCTCTCAACCCTAATCGTAGTATGCAATCTATGCAACGGGGAAGAGGAAACTACAATCCCAATGTCTCCAATCGGTACCAATACCAGTCTTCACATCGACAACATGGAGTTTCACCAACATATACCTTTGGGAATCGTCCTTATTGTCGTTTCTGTCAACGCCCAGGGCATGACACAAAAGAATGTCGCCAGCTATCTCGCTTTCTTAGGAACAATGGTATCCAAACTCCATCAAGTGCATCAAGAGTTCCACCATCAGTTAATTCTACGACCACTCACAACTCTCAATCACAACAATGGCTCTTTGACACAGGGGCCTCTCATCATATCACCAATGATCCAGCCAATTTGACCACGTATTCTGATTATGGTGGTCCAGATGAAATCCTTCTTGGAAATGGTTCAGGTTTGCCAATTACACACACAGGCACCTTTGTCCAATGTCCTTGGTGTCCCTTCTTTAAAGAAAAATCTTTTCTCTGTAGAAAAGTTCTGTTTGACTAATCGTGTGTCTGTTGAATTCTTTCAATCGCAGTTTCTGGTCAAGGATCTCAATACGGGGGCGATCCTTCTCTGCGGAGAGAACAAAAATGATGTGTACTATGCACCACACCAGTCCATCCCTCAAGCTCATGCTACTGAGTGTTCTAGTCTTGCTCCATGGCATCATCGTCTTGGGCATCCTCATACCAAGACTTTTCGATGCATTTTAGAGTCGAATAAATTAGTTTATAATATTCCTTCTGATTTCTTTTTAAGCTGCCACTCTTGTCTTTGTAATAAAAGTCGGAAGCTTCCTTTTGGAGTTTTCTCCATGTCAAGCTCAAAACCACTTGAGTTAATATATTCAGATGTCTGGGGACCTACAATCACTTCTTCTGATGGGTATCATTTTTATGTTATTTTTGTTGATCATTTTACTCGCTATATATGGTTGTATCCCATTAAAAATAAATCAGATGTGAAAGATACTTTTATCCTATTCAAGAATGTTGTGGAAAAGTTTTTTCAGCGACCAATTATCTCTTTATATTCAGACAATGTAGGAGAATATATTGCCTTGAAATCATTCCTCCAAGAAAATGGCATTTCTCATTTTACATCCCCTCCTCATACACCCGAGCATAATGGTTTTGCTGAAAGAAGGCATGGGCACATTGTGCAAACTGGTCGTACATTAATGCATCATGCTAATATTCCTCTAAAATATTGGTCATATGCCTTTGAAACAACGGTGTACTTAATAAATCGAATGCCTTCAAAAACAGCTCCACATATGTCCCCTTTTGAGTCCCTTTTTAATCAAAAACCAAACTACAGTAGACTTAAAATATTTGGATGTACTTGTTACCCTTGGTTAAAACCATATTCTTCCTCTAAATTACATCCAAACTCTACTCCATGTGTGTTTTTGGTTTATTCTACTTCAAAGTCAGCTTATAGATGTCTTGACTTGTCTCATAATAGGTTATATTTTTCCCGTCATGTGCGCTTTGTGGAAAATAAATTCTTATTTCAGGTTCCTCCTCCGCAGTCCTCCTCAGCCCCTGCTATTGTGGATCCTCCAGGTAATTCTCCCACTTCTTTGTCATTTTCATCACCATATAGTGTGCCAATGCCACCTCAGGTACCAACTTTGGTTGCTCATCCTCCACTTAGCTCTTCATCGTCTCACACTCCTGAGGACTCCTCTGTCCAGACTCCACATGCCACAACAAGCTCTTCGCCCGCTCATTCTACTAATACTACATCTTCATCACCATCCACCTCAAGTGATTCAAGCTCCAGCACATAAACTACACAATCTGAACCAGGCACTACCAACAATCGTCCCGCTCGCAACCGTGTACCTAATCCAAAATACTACAACTCATCTTTCGTCAATCACACAACCGTGCACCCTTTAGCTCCTTCATTGGAGCCCTCATCTGTCACTCAGGTCTTAAAAGACCCTAATTGGAGACAAGCTATGTCCTCTGAGTTTGATGCATTGATTCACAATGGAACGTGGGAACTTGTTCCAAAAACATCTCAGCATGTTATCTCCTGCAGGTGGGTTTTTCGAGTAAAAAGAAATCCGGATGGCTCTGTCAATAAATATAAAGCTCGACTTGTTGCCAAAGGTTTTCAGCAAAGGCAAGGAATCGACTTTTATGAAACTTTTAGCCCTATCACTAAGCCGACAACGATTCGCATTGTCTTGAGCCTTGCACTTACCAATGGATGGTCCTTACGACAGCTGGACATCAATAATGCGTTTCTGAATGGACATCTGAAAGAGGAGGTTTACATGGTTCAACCACCTGGCTTCCTACATCCAAATTTTCAGAATTATGTTTGTCGATTACGCAAAACTATTTATGGATTATGCCAGGCTCCACGAGAATGGTACATGGCTCTCAAATTTTTTTTACTACAATTTGGTTTCAAAAACTCGGTTGCAGACACCTCATTATTCATTTACAATCGGCATGGTGTGATTCTCATATTTCTTATGTATGTTGATGATATAGTGCTAACCGAAAATTATATGTCATCTTTGAATACGTTTGTATCTCAACTCAACAAGCAATTTTCTCTAAAAGACCTGGGGGATCTGAATCACTTTCTCGGTGTCGAAGTAATCTCTCTGGCATCTGGACTCTTCTTGTCACAAGCAAAACACATATCTGATTTACTCAGTAAGCATAGATTGGATGGTGCCAAAAAAACGTTCACCCCTATGTCATCCTCAACATCTCTCGTTTTAGAAGATGGCACTCAAAAAGTTGACCCAACACCATATCGACAGCTTGTGGGCAGCCTACACTACCTCTCTATTACAAGACCTGACATTTGTTATGTCGTCAACCGTCTGTCTCAATTTATGCATTCTCCTTCGGAAACTCATTGGTCTGCTCTTAAGCGTGTGTTGCGCTATCTGAAAGGTACAATTCATTCTGGCTTATTCTTGAATCGCACTGCCAGGTTCAATCTTTCAGCTTTCAGTGACTCAGATTGGGGTGGCGACCGTGACACGGGCCGCTCAACCACTGGGTACATCATCTATTTGGGTTCCCATCCCATTTCCTGGATTTGCTGTTACATATACGAACTGTAATGTTTGCGATATTTCTACTTGTTATCATTACTGATTTGCTTGATTCTAATATGGGTGTATAGGGACGGTTTGGACTGCAAGTTCTCACATAAAAACAGCAGTAATTGGTTAGGGGGTTCTCTCTTTGGCTTGGGCTACTGCACAACTTGGATGGATCGCTGGTCGACTGTTTTGTTCTTGTTCTCTTTTGTCACGTATTACACTTCTTGCCTGTTGGCTTCTTGTTATCGTTCCGGTGATCCAATAACTGGGAAGAGAAATTACACTTATATGGAGGCTGTGCAAGCCAATCTTGGTATCTTTCTTTTCTTTTTCTTAATTACAAGGGTTTCATAGTTTTAACCACCTTTTTAAACCTAACACATAAAGTTAACGATGATCTCTAATTATTTTTTTATTCTTCCTTTTCTTTTCAGGTGGTTTCAAGGTTAAACTTTGTAGGGGCAATTCAGTACATGAATCTTTTTGGGGTTGCTATTAGATACACAATTGCAGCATCTATAAGCATGACGTGAGTAAAATTTCGACAAAACAGATATTTTTAATTTCAATGCTCTGCCTTCTCATTCACTTATTTGGTTTTTGGAGAATTGGTTTTTAAACTAATGAGTTTATGTTTTGGTTAATGAAATACAGGCCGATAAAAAGGTCAAATTGTTTCCATGATAGTCATGCAAAGGATCCTTGCCACATCTCAAGCACTCCTTATATGCTTGCATTCGGTGTCATGGAAATTTTCTTCTCCCAAATCCCAGATTTCGATCAGATCTCTTGGCTTTCGATTGTTGCTGCTGTTATGTCATTCACCTACTCTTCAATAGGTCTTGCACTCGGAATTTCAAAAGTTGTAGGTATGAAACCAACTAAACTAATAACTTTATTTCCTGTTCAGATTTTTGACATAAAAACGATTACTAATTTATTTATAACCATTTATCTTTCTGAAATATCAGAAACTGGGCAAATCAGGGGAAGCCTATCTGGGATTAGCATTGGTACTGTTATTCAAACTCAAAAGATATGGAGGAGCTTTCAAGCACTTGGAGAAATAGCTTTTGCCTACTCTTACTCTCTCAGACTCGTCGAAATTCAAGATACAGTCAAATATCCACCTTCAGAATCCAAAACAATGAAGAAAGCTACACTATTAAGTGTTTCAGTGACAACTGTTTTCTACATGCTGATTGGGTGTTTTGGCTATGCAGCATTTGGAGACCTAGCCCCCAGAAACCTCCTGACCGGATTCGGATTTTACAGCCCCTTTTGGCTTCTTGACATAGCTAACATAGCCATAGTAGTCCACCTTGTTGGTGCATACCAAGTTTACTGCCAACCGTTATTTGCATTTGTTGAAAAACATGCTGCAAGAGTTTTCCCCGACAGCGACTTCATCAACAAAGTGTACAACATTCCATTGCCCGGAGGATTCAGACCTTACAAGCTCAATCTTTTCCGCCTGGTTTGGAGGACGATATTCGTGATCATTACCACAATTATATCAATGCTTATGCCATTCTTTAACGACATAGTTAGCATTCTGGGAGCATTTGGGTTCTGGCCACTCACTGTTTACTTCCCGGTGGAGATGTACATTGTTCAAAAGAAGATACCGAAGTGGAGCAGCAGATAAATTTCCCTTCAGATCTTGAGTGGAGCTTGCTTGATTATTTCGATAGCAGCTGCAGCTGGTTCGTTTGCTGGAGTTGTTACTGATCTCCAGGTTTATAGGCCATTCCAAAAAGCACTTACTAGTCTATTTGTTTCAAGAACCGTGAAACTAGTAGGAACTCATGAACTTTAGGATTAAAACAATTCTTGTTCGTGTTCTTAGAAAGTTTAACGCGACAATTTGTTCTCACTGTGTCGTTGCTCTTCATTTTAGTCGTAGTCTTTAGAAGAGCCAAAGCATCTTTTATTTGTTGTAATTTTCAATTTATCAATTTAGTTGTTGTAATTTTCAATTTATTTGAATGAAATATTTAAATTTTAAGCGGAATCCGAAAGTATCTTTTATCACAATTGTGTTTTTCCTTTTTACAGCTCAAAACATTCAAAGAAAACAAGATCTGTAATATTCAAAAACATTGTAGTATATGCTGAATCTACTGGGATGAAGCCATGCATGATGGCAGGACCTCCATTATTAAGTCGTGTGCATTGACAAAGTGTTTTGTTCTTGTCAAAATGAGTGAAGATAAAATGAACGGAAAAATCGGTAAAAATTACAAATGAAGATGAAAAAATCGAATTACATGTCATACACAAGACCTGCAGTTCTCATGGACACTGCAGAGTGTATAAATGGAGCCGAAAATGGACACTGCAGTTCTTATTGTGAGTTAAGACTTGTTGGCGACTCAACAAAGTAGAATTGGAATAACTTAGGCAGCTACAGTAAATTATAGTAGCGAACATAGCGTCGTCTTAAAAGTATGATTGCAAGCAAAAATATTCCTTGTGGAACAAATGATGAGCAACACAAAAGCCTCGCACTTTGAATATTTCCTCATTTTTATTAACCACATAGTGCTGCCGACAAATGCATATAGAGCACACATACTTTCACCGACTGTTATTTTATTAAGTGTGATTACTAGTGATAATGGAGAACAGGGGGCGAGGATTTTTTTATTAATGTTTGACTTTAAATAATAATATATAATTAAGAAATAGTTCTCCTTCTGTTTCATAATTTTTTTATGATCAAATTTTGATCAAAAATTACATATATTATATAATTAAAAATAATAATAAAAATTATACGGTTAGAAATTATATTCAATCTACTTTAATATGGATATTTCAAAATTTTAAAATTATATAAAAAAAAATGTAGTCAAAGTTGGTCAATTTAAAAATCAAAAATCAAACAAAATTATGGGACCCAGGAAGTAAAACACATGATGACCTTAATTCTTCTTTTAATTAATGAAATCCTCGAACAAAACATACGGTAGCAGGATTCTATTTGGTTCGTTTTCTCATGTATTTTAGATAATAAAAATTAATCGTAGTTTTATCATTAATATTAGGTTTAACGTATATAATAATGCACATTTTAGTATACTAGTCAATATATATCTCTATCACACTTATGCCTTGATGATCAGAAATTCTTGCACTTTGGAGTTTTCTTAATTAATTGATTACTTGATCGATTTAGATTTGTTGCTTGAGATGAGAGAAGAAATAATAACATAATGGAATCGAAACAATTTTTAGATGTAGATAGAGATATTCACACTCTTATTTTTATTCTTACTAGGTGATAATCTTGTAAAATAATGTAGTTGCGAGATTCGAATCCTGATAATCGTGTGATAATCAAATTTGGTACTTTTGATAATACGTGTAAATTAGTTAGAATTATAATTTAGTTCTACTAATTTTTTTATAAATGATGATCATCTTTTCATCACCATTTCTTCCACAAAAAATATGTTAAAAGTTAACTTTCTCTTCCAGACTCTCTGTTGACCTCCTATCTCGTGTTCTGATCACTAAGGTTGGTGAAGGGTTGAAAATTTTAACATAAAGTTGAACAAAAAGTGAGGGGGTCAAAAGTTTGAGTAACCAATTCAACTTTGTTGTTCAGGTTCAGTGATCACGAGATGGATAGTGTAATGGAAGTTCATGTAGTGCTTGTCGGCGCGTTTGAACACTTTTGATCAGGTGACAGAACGGTAATTTAGTGAATTTTTCATTTTTAACAAAACGAAATTGGTTTTGATATATAAGGTCAAGATCAACAACAACAAATAATTTTATATGAGAATAATAATTCTGCACTTTTAAAAAATATAAAATAATAATAATTTTTTGATCTGATTCGAATTTGGATTCAGATCCGAAATTCGGAGACATTGCCAGCCCAGCCACAGTATTTGAACATTCCACTTTGCCTTAATTGTTAAAAATCATAAATTAAGGAAGAAAGTGTAGGCACTGTGCTTGACCTAAATGAAATGACACAAGTATGATGCAAATAAATGTCAACATCTATGAATCTAAAGAGTTGATGGTGGTAGTTTAATAATAGCCCTAAACCTTGGCCGCCAGTCGGTGGTGGTAAGAAACTGCAACCCTACCCATGGTTGGCAAAATTTATAATCACCGGATAACTTTAAATTCTTTCAGAGAATCTTTGCTTTTTCCTTTGTTTTTTTTTCTTCTTTCAAATCACTGTACATTAGTGGGAATCTTCTTGAAATCTTTTGCGTGCAAGTTTAAAATTGAGTCTTTGTTTTCTAATTACAAAAAGAATCTCCAACATTCAAGGTAAGGAGACCTTGTACACCTGATTTATGTAGTCTAATCATTATTGCTTTGAAGACAATATTGATGGCTAGAATTAATTAGAGAGTAAGGTAACAATCGTTTTTGAGGAGAAAAGGTTCATCGTTCGGTATTAAAAAAATGAATGTGACGAGGTAAAATTCTATTCTTTTGTCTCATGTTTTGGTTCAATTTTCGTTTATTTTGAAAGAAAATGATTATTGTTATTATTATGTAAATTATAATTAAACATGTTGGAATCAGATTTCTGCCGGATCGGACTCTGAGTGTCTCTTCGAGCTAACCTGTCAAAAGAGAAGAATGCGAGGGGTTTGGCCCCCGATTCACCTCCGGTGTGAGAATAAATTAGAGGTTCCGGTAAAGTTTAATTGAACGTGTAAGTGTTTGTGAATGTAAAGTAAGTATTAACCTCTAGATGAAACCTGATGTGTGCTTTTATAAGCACTTCATGTACCGGCTCGCCCGGATTCTTCGGGGACACTCGCCCACGTGCGTTGTCCTGTTCGTCCGCCTAGAAAGTTGGGAGACTCGGTCATGCAACGGATAGATGCAATTGACCGGACCAGAGTAATGGGCTTGATTGTTCAACCAGACTGTTCGGACCGATTATAGTTCGGCCCAATTAGTGTTCGGCTCAATCACTGTTTGGCCCCAACAAAACGTTTACTCAAAAAAAAATAGTTCCTCTTCTTCGTAAATAAGCTGAATTCAATCATATATAAGAGTATTAGATTTCAGAATATCTATAGGGAATGTGTTTCTTTTTTTTTCTAAATAAACTCTGTGATTATTTTCATGAACTATCTTGTAGATGCAGGTTTATTCACTATTAAGATGGCTGTGTAAATTTGAAGTTATCATTTGAACGGAGACCTGGTGACTCTATATCTTAGCAAGCGAACTTGTGAGATAGCAATGGAGGATTCGACTGCTTACCTGTTTTGTTCGTGGCTATTATCTAAAAGACAAAACAAATCTATGGAATCTAAATATGATCACTCTAATAACAGTAACAACGTGACCAAGTCAAGCCAACATCTCAGCAGCGAAAAAGTAGTTGATAAGTGATAAACAAAAATATCAGATTATGTTTATCTCTTATAACTGCACAACAATAGGATAACAAATGTATAGGTGTAGTTATCAATACCATGTATATATACCTGACTCATGTAAACTGATTGTATCATCAAAATTATTTCAGAACAACTTTGTATAGAAATTATATCCATTGTTCTTATGGTATCAGAGCCTCCTACGGTTTAAACACCATTATTATTATTTTTTACTTTGAATCCCTCAGAATCTAAACCTTTAGTTTCAATTACAAAATGTCTATTGTCACTCAAAATCTCGACGCCAATCTTGTACCAGTTACTTCTCACCTGGTCCAGTTTAATCCCACCTCACAACTCCCTCTAAAACTCTCAGGCAGTCACAATTTTTCAACATGGAAAGCCCAAATCGAGATGCTTCTCCATGGACATGACTTGTATGGCTTTCTGGATGGCACAAACCCTGCACCTCCTGCCACTATTTTAGACAAAGATAAAGAAGTACCAAACCCGGCTTTCAAACTATGGTTCCGCCAGGACAAGCTTATTCAAAATGCATTGCTAGCTTCTGTTGATCCCACTCTTGCTTCGACCGTTGCCACTGCTGCCTCTGCAAAAAGTGCGTACGAATCACTTCATACTGCTTTTGCCAATAAATCACAGACACGGATTTTTAGTTTGCGTGATCAGCTGGCTCGTGTCACCAAAGACAATCGCTCAGTTGCTGAATATCTTCGCAATATTCGTTCTCTAGCAGATGAACTTGCTACTGCAGGCTCTCCTGTAACCAATGCTGAACTAGTTGTTAAAATACTTAGTGGACTCGGGAAGGAGTTTTATACTATTGCTGGTGCCATCAGGGCACGTGAGTCTCCGATTTCATACGAAGAACTATATGAAAAGCTACTAGATCATGAATTATTTTTGAAGCATGCTGAACTCACGCAAGCTCCTCCTCCCATTACAGCTGCAGTTGCCCATAATCACTCTTTTAACAGCAATCCTCGGTATCAAAAACGTCCACCACCACAATCTTCGTGGCGTCCATCAACTCCACAATCTCATCCTCATTCCAATGGATGGCGATCTGCTTCTAATTCCAATTTTAATGGGCCTCGTCTCCGCTGCCAGCTATGTGATCGTTATGGTCATTCTGCCAAAGTTTGTCGCTCTCGCTCTCATAATCACTTCGAAGCCAAAGCCAATTTTGCAAACACAAATAGCCAGCCAAATGTGCCTTGGATTGTCGACTCTGGTGCCTCCCATCATATCACAGCCGACACACAGAATCTTGCATATCCACATGATTACAACGGTTCTTCTTCAATCTCCATGGGTGATGGTAATTCCATACCAATTACGCATTCTGGTAACACATGCCTCTCTACTCCTAATCATATTTTTCAGCTTAATAATACTTTATGTGCTCCTGCAATTAAACAAAATTTAGTATCTGTTTCTAAGTTTTGTTCAGATAACTCAACATCTATTGAATTTTCTCCAACCTCTTTTTGTGTGAAGGATCTGCATTCGGGAGTACCCTTGGTTCGCGGCCAGAATAAGGATGGTCTCTATCAATGGCCTCAATCATCAATGCCTTTACCTCCAGGTCCTCAGTCTTATTTGGTCACCAACAAACCTTCGATTTCTCTTTGGCATCAACGACTTGGTCACCCGCACCTTCAGTCACTCAAGTTCATTTTACATTCCTTTTCATTACCCTTTAGTCAGCCAAATAATCTTGCAGTATGTAATTCCTGTAGCTGCAATAAAAGTCATAGGTTGTCTTTTTCTGTAAACTCTCTGCAGTGTGCTCGACCTTTGCAAATTCTCTTTAGTGATCTTTGGGGACCTTCTCCTGTACAATCTATTGATAATAAATCATATTATGTCATTTTTGTTGATTTTTATACTAAATATACTTGGTTGTACACACTGAAAAATAAAAATGAGGTCTTGGAAATTTTCAAAATTTTTCACCCATTAATTGAACGCCATTTTGAGAATAAAATCACTTCTCTATATACTGATGGGGGTGGTGAATTTGTGGGGCTTCGTCCATATCTCCAAGCCCATGGTATTGAACATTTAACCTCTCCTCCGTACACACCCCAACGTGTGGCGACTGCTGAACGTCGTCATCGTCACATCATTGAAACTGCAAAAACTTTGCTCCATCAGGCTTCCCTTCCAGCTTCATTCTGGTCATTCGCTTGTCACCATGCTGTATTTCTTATCAACAAATTACCCTCTCAATCTTTAAATAATAAAACCCCTTTTCACGCTTTATTTAATGATGTTCCAAAATATACACAGTTACGTGTATTTGGTTGTCTCTGTTATCCTTGGTTGAGACCTTATACATCTAATAAATTGCAGCCTCGCTCTACTCCTTGTGTATATCTCGGCTTCTCAACTCAACATCATGCACATCAGTGTTACGATCCCATTAAAGCCAAATTATACATTTCTCGAGATGTTGTTTTTAATGAATATCACTTTCCCTTCACATCCATGTTCTCACATCTTAGTCAAAACACTTCTCCTAAACAGTGGAATATTGTGCTTCCTAGCCACTCACATTCAAGTTCACTAGAAGATTCAACCAAAGACCAAGTGTCACCCTTACTTCCACCAATACCCACTTTCATGTATCAACGACCACCGTCACAGCCTACGCTGCCACCGACATCACCAGGGTACTCCCCCAGTTCACCAGGTTTGTCAAATTCGACACCTCCTCTATTATCTTATTCTACTAGTGACACATCATGTTCACGCGAATCCTCTGCCACTACTGTGCCAGAGTTACCTCCACCTCCTGATGCACCAGAGGTTCAACCAACTCACCAAATGACCACTCGTTCCAAGAACCAGATTCACAAACCAAAGTTACCATTTGATTATACAGCTAAGCTAACGCATTCTGTTGTTTCCACTACATATAGACAGGCACAACAATTTCCTCATTGGCGTAAGGTGAGGCAAGATGAGTTTGATACTTTACTCAAAAATCATACATGGGATCTTGTTCCGCGGGATGACTCGAAAAATATTGTTGCTTGCAAATGGTTATTCAAAGTGAAGCACAAGTCTGATGGCTCTATTGACCGTTACAAAGCGCGACTTGTTGCTAAGGGTTTCACTCAACGCCTTGGACTGGATTACCATTCAACTTTCAGTCCTGTTATTAAAGCTACCACTATGCGCTTGGTCCTGTCTATTGCTGTGCAAAATAAATGGCCACTTCACCAGCTTGATGTAAATAATGCGTTTCTTCAAGGGCATTTGGATGAGGATGTATATATGTCTCAACCACCAGGTTTTGAACATCCTGATTTTCCACATCATGTCTGTAAACTCCGAAAAGCGATTTATGGCCTTAGACAAGCCTCCCGGGTATGGTACACTGAACTCCAAAATTTTCTACTTTCTACGGGATTTATTATGTCACAGTCAGATACATCGCTATTTATCTTGCATACCCCCCAATTTACGGTGTATGTGCTTGTTTACGTGGACGACATTATTCTCACTGGTTCTAACTACACCATTATACAACAAGTTATCTCTTGTCTGTCTGCCAGATTCTCTTTAAAGGACCTCGGTCCACTTGAATACTCTTTGGGCGTTGAGGTGTTGCACAGGCCAAACGGTATAATTCTTTCACAGAAACAATATATTACTACCTTGCTACAGGAGACTCACATGGCAGATAGTAATGGTGTTCATACACCTATGGCTTCCTCTCCTCCACTCTCTTTAGACTCTGGAAGTCCTGGAGTAGATGAAACTGCATATCACAGGGTACTTGGCAAGTTGCAATATCTTTCTTTTACGCGGCCTGACATCTCTTTCTGTGTAAATAAATTATCACAATTTATGCATTGTCCCAAACAGTCTCATTGGCAGGCTGTTAAGCGACTGTTGCGTTACCTAAAGCACACATGCTCGTATGGACTATACCTCACACAAAATAAAGATAACAAATTATTCATCTACTCCGACTCTGATTGGGCTGGTGATCCATCTGACAAATGCTCCACCACAGGTTACATTCTTTATTTTGGTAGTAATCCCATTAGCTGGTCTTCTAAGAAGCAATGTACTGTTGCACGATCATCTACAGAGGCTGAGTATCGTGCTGTTGCAAGTGCACTGGCAAAAACAAACTGGGTGACAAATTTGTTGCGTGAATTACGGGTTCCATTATCTAATATTCCTAGAATTTATTGTGACAATGCAGGGGCAACTTATCTTTGTCAGAACCCTTTGTTCCACAGCCGCATGAAGCATATTGCAATCGACTTTCATTTTGTCCGCGATCAAGTCCAGAGAAAGCTTGTGGAGGTATTACACATACATTCAGCAGACCAGGTTGCTGACACACTTACCAAACCTCTTTCTCGGCCTGCCTTTCAGTCTCACATTACCAAGTTGGGTCTTGTTGAAACGCCGCCCAACTTGAGGGGGGCTAATAACAGTAACAACGTGACCAAGTCAAGCCAACATCTCAGCAGCGACAAAGTAGTTGATAAGTGATAAACAGAAATATCAGATTATGTTTATCTCTTATAACTGCACAACAATAGGATAACAAATGTATAGGTGTAGTTATCAATACCATGTATATATACCTGACTCATGTAAACTGATTGTATCATCAAAATTATTTCAGAACAACTTTGTATAGAAATTATATCCATTGTTCTTACACTCAACAAATATCAAGCTCGACAGGGTCCGATACCAGCTGCGGCTGCCCATCGAAAATGGACCTGGGCAATAGCATCATAACAAGAAAGAACATGATGAAATAATAATTGTGCCAGATATTCGAATCGCATACATTTTGTTTTTGCTAATGCATCGCATAAATCTTGGTTGGTCCTTCGATTCTATAACAGAATCATGATGATCTTCTAAATATTGTTGCCCTTCTATTCTGGCAACCAGTACATAACCTACAACTTCCACCAACATTGACAAATAAATACCAACAACTGAGAAGAAAAATATTTATATGTTTATATTCTTGATCACCTATGAATTTGTGGGAAATCGGCTAAAATTTTTAATCCTTGAGTGAACCCAATCCTAAAGTCCCAAAGTGAAACTTTCTGAAACTTGCAGAATTGAAATTTTCTTTTCAAGCCATAAGTTGATTAATTATGTTTCTTTTCCTGAAACAAAAAGTTGGTTATCCTAAATTATTTTTTTAGATTTCTTAGTTAAATGCGTATTTTTTGTACACACTTTCAATTTTGAAGATGACAATAAATAGTCTTCGATCTAAATGTTTTTGCATTGCTTTTTAATTTAGTTACTAAAATAGTTTAAATTTGGAGAATGTAGATTATAAAAGACTTGGAGTAGTGACAAGATGTAATTCACTTCTCTCGATCGTCGAATAGACATTGATTTGTGACTAATCTTTGGTGTATAGTGCTTCATTCACATTTATTATGAGCTAGATATTAGTCTATTGATCTTATTCACACCAATGACATCTTATGATTATATTAGAAATATAAATTTTAATGATTTTTTTTAAAGGTTTTACCGAGAGTACTCTTCTTTTATTTTATTTTTTTCAGGTAGGATGTATTAGATTTATTTATTTAATTAAATTTTTTTGATTGTATTCTAGATTCGATTCTCTATATCTACATAATTAAATATTATATATTTATTATATACTTTCACCTTAATTTCAAGTTATATGCTTTACAAATTCATATTTAAATGATTTGTATTAATTTAATAAATTTAACATTATATTATTAATATCTTAATCTTGCTCTGCACGGTTGATTATTAATAGTTATTATTTGATCTAAAAGTTATGGAAAAAACATTATTAAAAAGTACTATCATATTTAATTTTTAAATTTATCAAAATGTGTTAAAACCAGTTTTCTGCCGTCCTTCGTCCGGTCGGACCTGCAATAAGAATAATGCGAGGGATGGGCCCCCCGATTCACCTCTGGTGTGAGAATCAGTTGTTACGTCCAAAGTATCGTAGAAGGGGGGTTGAATACGATACTCACAAATAATTTAATTTCGTTCGCGGATAAATCATTCAGTTCTATAACGAAATCAAACACACCAAACCAAATCAAGATTCGGGGAATATATCTTTTTATAAATATAAACCTCGAGGGGTGCTACAATTTCTAATCCGTAGATTAGCTTCAATGAGTTTAAGGTTACACAAATTCAATACAATGATCAAGTTCTGAGAACTATTAATTTCTCTGATAATTTCTCCGGCTCAATTCTCTCTCTCAGTAATGTCTCTGTGTGTTTTGCCTTAACTGAAGAAGACACACTTCCTCTGTAGTAATTGTAGACTTAGTTTTTGAAAACTATCGAACCTTGATTAAAGAACTAATCATGGCCGTCTAATTTCCATCAACCTGTCAGACAAAATAAAACTTTTCACCTGCTTCAATTTGAAAACCATCGAATGTGTAAAAGTAAATTACCATTCGATAGTTTTTAATTCAAAACTATCGAAATGTAAAATACCTTACACTTGAAATTAGATGGATTTCTTTAAATCACTTTCGATGGTTTTCTTAAAAGAAAAACCATCGAACAATTTATTGTCCTTGATCTTTTTAGTAAATCCTTCTGAGTTCCAGGGTGTTTAAATTTTAGACTGTATCAATTTCTTCTGAGACGATAAAACAACTTGATCTTTTTAGTGTCGTCAACTAGTGCAACTGGTCTGGTTCACAGATGAATAACACTTGATCAATTCTTCTTTTATGTCTTCAATTCAATGCTGCTGATAAGTCCCTTGTCGTTCTGGTTGCTTCAATTAAATCACTGGAATCCCGTGGTACTAACCCTAAATCATTCACATACTTCTGTCGTCTTGAAAGTCTTGTTTCTTTTGCGGTCATTGAGGCTTGAACATTTTCATGAACTTCTTTCCGTGACCTGTTTACGGACTTCAAGAACACATAACGTATTTTGATTTTTTGAGTTTACCTTATCTTCTTTGATCCTGGATTCCTGTACTTCTGTTAATATTATTGTCTGTCTTGTCCTTCGTTGAGTTGTAGTTATCTCTTTTACATCTTATGTTATATTATGCTTTATAATCTCCCCCTATTTGATTGGATAGAGTTCGACAAGCAAATACTTCGAGGATAACTCAACTAACTAAGGAAACATGAAACTAATTAAAGTAAGACAGCGTAATAATATTAAATGCATTCTGGATCAGATATATATACATTTCCAGATTTCATAAATCAAAAAACAATAAAACTTTATACAATGAAGTTGCTCCTCTAGTCTGAGCTGATAGTTCTTTTGTTCTTTGCTTCAATCTTCAGTCCATTCTGATCTCACCTTCTTCAATCATTGGATCGGAGTTAGCAGCTTGATAATCAATCACTGATGGATAGTGCAGTAGTTCTCCAGGTTTAAGGATTGCTCCTTGGATGTGACTTCCAATATATTCAACCTCTTGACCCACTCCAGCCCATAACCATGCAATGTTAACATCTTCCTTGTTTAGCTTTGGCATGTTTGGTAATCTGGTATGCACTTCCAATCCTCTTTCCACTCTTTTCATATAGTAAGGAACATTCTCCATTAGAAATCTTCTAAGAGTGTCTGCTGCTTTTTCCTTCTCCGTTGATGAGAATCCAGTGGATCTAAGATACTTCTCAACTGATATTAGATAGTTGCTTGGATAGTCTCTCAGTTTGTCCTCAGCCAAATAGCAGATTCTGAACAAGTCATTCGTCATGAATCTAACCATTGGAGGATCTTCAGTAATCTCTGGACCGACTTTCATCAAGATCTCCTTAACATGCTCACAGAGCAGTTCATTTAGTCTTGTAGTTCTTTGAATCTTGATGGGTATCACCTACAGTTCTGTGTATGTTCTCTGTTCTAAAAACTTAGTGGAAATCACAAATGTACCTTTCTCAAGAAAATTGATCAGGATGTTCCAGGCTCCATTTGCTTTAACCCCTGCTTTCAGAAAGATCATAGAGTTTCTCAATGCTGTGAAGTAAGTCTGATCTTCAAGATTGGCACTTCTGATGTTCTGAATGATAACTTCCACCTCAGCATTGTCGTTGACTTCTAATCCGTCTTCAACTCCGCAAAAGGTTTTATAAGCCATCTCCCATTCATTACCTTGCTTACTTGCCAAATCTATCATCTTCTTCTTCCTTTCTTCAGCATACACCTTGAACCTCTTCAGTTTTTCACTTCACAGAACTGCTTGTTGTTTCTCTTTCTCAGCTTGCCTGGCATCTATGGCAGCTATTTGAGCTCTTATCGCTTCCAAGGCAGCTTCTTCTTCTTGTGATAGAGGATTTGCTTCTTCTTCCATATTATCCTCCCAGATTGGATATTCAACAGGCTCTGGATAATATGGCTCATGCTCCTCCTGAATTGCTTGCTCTTGCATGACCTCAAATCCCTCTTCACTATTCTCTTCTTGTACAAGTTCTTCTATCCAGTACTGTCTTATCGGAATAGCTTCAACCGTTTCCCAAACTCCCCATCCATCCATACCTTTCTCCCTATCTCCAACTTTCTCCCCCTTAGTTGAGGAATCCTTGACGAAAGCATCCTCAGCATAAAAGGTAGTAGAAGGATCAAGTTGCTGATTTGAAGGACCAGGTTGTCCAGTTTGTTGGTTCTTCAGCATAGTCCAGATTGACCGTACTCCGTCACCTTGATTGTCCAAGAAATCCATAATCTGCTTATTCATCTCATTCATAGAAGCTAGCGACAGGTCAATGTTGTCTAATCTTGAGTTGGTAGTCTTTTCCATATGATCCAGCCTTTTGTTCAGCTTAGACTCCACTCTTGAAAGTGTATTCATTGCATCTTTTACCCGCGCTTGACCATCCCGGATAACCAGAACGTCTTCTCTCAAAGCTTCCTGTCTATGTGACAAATCATCTACTTCATTCATGAATCCATCTTTAAGTTCCTTGACGTCCGTCCTTAATTCGATCAGTTCTTCCATTGCTTCCTTCTTCAAGGAGTCCACTGTCTGCTTCGTACCTGTTATAGTGCCAGATGCACTGCCAATGACCCTGAATGTTCTTCTGGAATCAGCTGCAGCCAAGTCAACCTTCTCTTGAATAGTCTTTAAAGAAGCATTGCCCTGACTAGAGGAGATCCCTTGGTCAAAGGAAGGTCGCAGTGGAACCTTGAATAATGGATTTCCTTCTTTGTCACGAATTGTCATCTCCTTGAGGGTGGATTGAACATGTACCTCTCGTTCTGTCGGTAATAGCAAATCATCAATATTTGGAAGGGTTAGGGTGTCACTCCTCACGTTTGGCTCTAGGTGTACACTCAACGTTTCTATCAGTGTTTCACTCATTTTACCTTTCCCACTCAGGCCAGGTGTAAGTGTTTTTGTTTCACTCAGTCCCTTTGTGCTAGTTGTACCTGCAGAAGAAAACACTGTAGCCGTCCTTAAGGAGGTCACCGGTGGTGCAATGGGGCTTCGTAAGTCCCCGTCCTTGGATAAACCAAGTTGCTGATCATCCGTAGATGATATATCCTTTGAAGGATCTAGAGTTTGAATCTCTAGGAGGCTAGAATCAGGCTCTATTAACAGCAGAGATCCTGAAGCTTCCTCAATAGTCTGTGAAGACTTTACCTCAGCTGACTCCTCAATAGTAATTGATTCATTGTCACCGAGTTGCCGATCTGCACCTACGTCAGACCCTTTACCCGCAGGATCCAGATATGTTCCATCTGGGGAGGTAGACAATGACCCTTTAGATTGTGCATTAAGGTCAAAGCCTTCTCTCGACGTCTGTGAAGACCCTTGGTTCTTAGAACCTTCAACCAGTGAACCTGACCGTAATATGGTCGGAACACCAGTTGCTTCCGTCAATTCTTCCTTACTTGATTGAGCTATTGGTTCAGATATAGCTTTCGTTAGAATTGCCCAATCAAAATCAGAAAAATCTGTGAAGGGTTCTTTGGATGAGAGAAATGAAGTATCAATAGTTGCCTCGGTTTCTGTTCTTCTCCTTTTAGAGGAAGGCAGAGTTGTTGTTGAAGGGTGTATCTCCTTATGTGGTGCTGCTTTGGCACTATCTCCCTCTACACTCAAGGATGTTTGTTTACTGGGTATAGGAGGGGAAGGAAGTGCGTTTATTGTTTCATTTAGCTCTTCCAAAGGCTCTTCGACCGTGGTTAGAGGTTGTGGGTTTGCAACCTCCTGGTCAGGAATGGCCACTGAGGGCTCTGGATCAACATCCGTTGGTTCAGGTGCCATTTCAGGTTGAGGTGGAGGAATATTACCTTCAATTACCTGTTCCCCTGGGGGCAGAAGTGGTAGGGGCACCGTTCTTAGATAATCTGTGAGAACAGTGGGTACCCCTGGAAGATGATTCTTTCTGATCAGAGCAGTTATGGAATTGCTCTTCATCCTCATGCACTCTTGTGTGGCTTCACCTTCAAATGTCTCCCGTTCATCATCTGTTAAGATATCATTGAGAATTAGCTGTAGGAACCTAGGATAGAAACAAAGCACATCATCTATGCATGTTCTTTCATCCAGTGGTCCCATGCACAGAATGACTTGATCAATCAGTAGCCTTTCTATGTTAATATGCCTATTGTGAGCAATGGCAAACCCTATCTTTTGAAGGAATAAGGGAATACCATGCAGATTTGTTAGCTTGGCAGTAAAAACATGGATTAGGGTATGAAAGAAAAAGTTACATGGCTTTGTCAAGTAATGCTTAAGGAACTCTCCCACAAAGAAGTTAGGTTGTTGACTTCTTATGAGAGTGAAGAAAGCATGTATCTCCTCAGTCGTGGGATCCGGAAAAAGGTTTTATGTAGGAAAATGTAGGATTCTATTAAAATCATGTTCCGTCACCCTTATTGTTCTGCCCCCTGGCACAACAAAACTGAAGGACCTTACGTTATTCTCAGTTGTATCCGTGGCGGTTGTGTACAACGCAGTCAATTGATCGATGCAAAGGACTACGGGAGTACTTAAAGAATATGCCACTAACGAACGTGTATTCGGAAATTCTGCCCAAGCACGAAATTGTAAATTCGTAATGGCTTGCAGATTCTGAAACGAGACATGATTAGTCTTGGTTATAATAAATTCTCCAGCCATTTTAAATTTCCAGAAAATTAAATATTAAACCAAAACTAAATTTCCACTTAAATTTAATTAATTATCACTAATTAATCAAAGTTTTAACAAAATTACCACTTTTTCTTGAAAACACAACTTCGAACACTTAAACTTAGTAACCCTAATTGTTAAGTTTTGAATATTCACTTAAAACCCAAAGAAATTAACTGATAAATCACTTAAACTCTTAGGATGAACTCAGTTAACAAAGATTAGAGGTACACAAGTCACTTCGATAGTTTCTAAAAATCATAAGAAATTGGAACCTCAATTGACTGTAAACACAAAAACTTTCACGGTTAAATGAAATTACTGTGGTAAAAAGTCAAATTGTACGGTTAAATCTTAAGAAACTCTCGAACAAAATGTTCTTGGATGTATATATGTTTTGTAAGTATATAAACGAAAGCTTAGTTTTCTTAGATCTGATGAAAAATGAGAAGAAAACAACTAAGGCAGCGTTTTATACTTTTGAAACTGTCAGGGGTAGAAATGTCAATTCATAGTTCGATAGATTTCATTAATACTGTCGATGGAATTTTCTAAGGGGCAAAAGAGTCCAAATGACTTCGATAGTTTTTGAAAAACTATCGAAGTATTGGAAGTTAGGAATTTGAAACACTCTTCTATAAAAACCATCGAAAGTTATCTTGAATTAAACTAAATTCTATCGAACTGTCTTTCTGAAAGTCATCGAGAATTTAAATATTGATTAATTGAAATTCAATTCGATGCTTTTTCAAAACTCTTTCAAAAATCTATCGAGGATTTAAATACTGATTTAAGTAGATCCACTTCGATACATTTTCAAATTATCCTAAAAAACTATCGAGAATTGTTTTCGATAGTTTTCTTTTCCTAGTTCAAAAACCATCGAAAATTAATTTCGATATATTTCTTCTAGTACTTAGAAAAACTATCGAATTTCCTAAATTCGATATTTTTGCTTCTGTCCAAATTTTAAAACTTGTTCATGTTCTAAAATTCAAAACTTTTAATTTTCTGTCAAGTTTTACTTTGAATAAATCTTTTAAAATTTACCAAAATCAATTGTTAGCAGAAAATTCACAATTTTCTTAGAATAAAATCAACTAAATATCATTAAATGATATTAATCAATTAAAATCCAATAAATTATGTTGCATTAATCTACAATGTTAAAAACAAAGTAAATTAATTCAAATTAAATAGATGCTTTAATATTTAGAACAACTATTAGCACCTAAATAATTTTTAGAATTAATAATAATTAAATTCCAGAAGATATATCATCCATAATTATGACATAAAATTAGTACAATAATCCTAACTACGAGAATTGCTCCAGAAAAAAAATTCACGAGTCCTAAGGATATAGAAATTCTTAAACTCATATATTTACTAGGACTATATCTGCAGTTACTGACTTCTAATCAAAATCAATTAGAAAGATTTAACATCCCAAGTTCACCAACCAGATTTGAAAAAGTGGATTCATCAAGCGGTTTAGTAAAGATGTCTGCAATTTGTTCCTCTGTGGGTACAAAAAGTAACTCCACGGTTCCATTCATGACATGCTCTCGGATAAAATGATACCTGATGTTGATGTGCTTCGTCCTCGAGTGTTGCACTGGATTGTTAGAGATTGCTATGGCACTTGTGTTGTCGCAAAATATTGGAATCTTTGTCAACAAAAGCCCATAGTCACGGAGTTGGTTTCTCATCCACAAGATCTGAGCACAGCAGCTTCCAGCAGCAATGTATTCAGCCTCAGCTGTTGATATGGAAACTAAATGTTGCTTCTTGTTATACCAAGAAACTAATCTTCTTCCAAGAAACTGACAGCTTCCTGAAGTACTCTTCCGATCAATCTTACAACCTGCAAAATCAGAGTCTGTGTATCCAATAAGATCAAATCCTGTATCTTTAGGGTACCAAATTCCAAGATTTGGAGTCCCCTTAAGATATCTAAATATTCGTTTAACAGCTATTAGATGAGATTCTTTAGGATCAGACTGAAACCTAGCACACAAGCATGTTGCAAACATTATATTTGGTCTACTTGCAGTGAGATAAAGTAATGAGCCTATCATACCTCTGTAGCCTGTGATGTCAACCTTCTTACCAGTTTCATCCTTATCAAGCTTAGTGGCAGTTGGCATAGGAGTCTTTGCTGTAGATGAGTCTTCCATTTGATACTTCTTCAGAAGATCTTTAATGTACTTGGACTGACAAATGAATATACCATCTTGTTTTTGATATACTTGCAATCCAAGAAAGAATGACAATTCACCCATCATGCTCATCTCATAACGACTCTGCATTAACTTAGCAAATCTCTTGCATAAATCATCATTAGTAGAACCAAATATTATGTCATCACCATATACTTGCACCAATATCAAATCATTTTTATGCTTTTTGACAAAGAGGGTTTTGTCTACAACACCTCTTGTAAAATCATTTTCAAGTAAGAATTCAGAGAGAGTGTCATACCATGTCCTTGGAGCTTGTTTGAGTCCGTAAAGAGCTTTGAATAGAAAGTACACAAAGTCTGCCAGTTTTGAATCCTCAAAACCTGGAGGTTGTTCCACATACACTTCTTCTTCTAACTCCCCGTTCATAAAAGCACTCTTCACATCCATCTGATATACCTTGTAATTGGAATGTGCAGCAAATGCCAGAAACATTCTGATGGCCTCAAGTCTTGCTACTGGTGCATAGGTTTCATCATAATCAATTCCCTCTTCTTGAGAGTAACCTTTAGCAACCAGTCTGGCTTTGTTTCTCGTTACAATGCCATCTTCTTCCAACTTATTTCTGAATACCCATCTTGTTCCAATAACAGATTTTCCCTTAGGCCTGGGTACCAGCTTCCAAACTTTCTGCCTTTCAAACTGATTGAGTTCCTCTTGCATAGCAATCACCCAATCTGGATCATCTAGAGCATCTTCAACTTTCTTAGGTTCTGTTTCTGAAAGAAACCCAGAATAGTGACATTCATTTTGTGATGTTCTCCTAGTTCTCACTCCTGTGTCCGGATCACCAATGATCAAGTGAAAGGGATGATCTCTATTCCATAACCTTTGTCTTGGCAGATGCGATCGTGATGATTCTCCTTGTTCTAGATGTTGTGGAGTGTGACTAGTTGATCCTTCTCCTGCTCCCCCTGAGTTGTTGACGGTTTGATCTGATGATTCTATAGACTAACTAGTGGATCCTGTAGAATTTTGAGGATCTCCACTTTGGTCACCACTTTGTCCAGAATCATTATCATCATGATTATTATTAATAACTGTAACAACTTCAGGTACTTCTTCATTGTCAGAGAGATCTCCTGATAGATTTTCAAATACCAAGGATTCAGAGTTCTCTCTTGTTTGCAGGCCTGGTCTTTTGGTGTCGTCAAATGTTACATTAAAGCTTTCCAACACCTTCTTATCTTCAATCACATATACCATGAAAGCCTTAGATTCCAAAGAATATCCCAGAAAAATGCCTTCATCTGCTTTGGCATCAAACTTGCCAAGATGTTCTCCATCTTTAAGTACAAAGCACTTTGCACCAAACACATGAAAGTACTTCAGTGTTGGCTTCTTGTTGGCCATTAACTCATACGAAGTCTTTTCATGATCTTTGTTGATCAGGGTTCGATTCTGAGTGTAGCAAGCTGTATTCACTGCTTCAGCCCAAAAGTAAGTGGGAAGTTTTGATATGGTCCTTGCTGCTTCAACCAAGGTCATGTTCTTCCTTTCCACTAATCCATTCTGTTGAGGAGTTCTTGGTGCTGAAAATTGTCTTGATATTCCTTTCTCTGAGCAGAAATCATTAAGAACTGCATTCTTGAATTCAGTTCCATTGTCTGATCTGATTGTCCGCACAGGTAGCTTAGCTTCCACTTCTATCTTCTTGATGTGATCAATGATTAGTTGTGTTGTTTCATCCTTTGATTGTATGAACAACACCCACGTGTACTTGGAGTAGTCATCCATCATCACCAATGCATATCTTTTTCTTGAAAGTAACATAACATTGACTGGACCAAATAAATCCATATGAATCAGTTGTAATGGTTCAGCAATGCTTGTCATTCCTTTGCTTCCATGTGATGCTTTCTTCGACTTCCCTTTTTCACATGCTTCACATAGTCCCTCCTGATTGAATTCCATCAGGGGCAACCCTCTCACTAACTCTCTCTTTAACAAAGAGTTCATAGTTTTAAAGTTCAAGTGTGAGAGCTTCTTGTGCCATAGCCAACTTTGTTCTAAAGATGCCTTTGCATAGAAACATGTAACTTCTCCTTCACTGGTAGAACTTAAGTCAGCTATGAACAAATTTCCTTTTCTCACTCCCAGTAGAGTAAGCTTCTCATCCTTCCTATTGGTGATCAAGCACTTGTCCTTTCTGAAATCTACATTGTAGCCTTTATCACAGAACTGACTGATACTTAGAAGATTGTGCTTTAATCCTTCAACAAGAGAGATGTTTTCAATGATGACATTCCCAGCTTTCAATTTACCATATCCCGTAGTGAATCATTTGCTGTCATCTCCAAAGGTTACAATAGCTAGGGCCGGTCTTCTTAACCACCTCTGTAAGCAGGGACTCTTCACCTGTCATGTGTCTAGAACAACCACTATCCAGAATCCACACAACCTTTGAGCTTTTAACCTTACCCTGCAATCACAGATTGATTAAGCGGACTTTGGTACCCAAAATTGTTTGGGTCCTGAAGGTTTAGATATTTTAACAGGAGTAACATTCAATTTTGTCTTACCCTGTTTGATATTCATAGTATCTGTGGATTTAACATTAACAGTGTTTTTGCTACTATCATTCATCAACTTAAAATAAGCATGCATGATGTTGTACTTACATAGCAAACACTCTTTCTTTCCACAGGGTTCATGAAGATCAGGCATGTCATACATGTTATGCATTTCAGAAGTATTAGCAGTTTCTACTTTAACCTTTTTACATGCATGTGTAAGGTGTCCAGCAGAATTACAAATAGTGCACAACTTCCTAGATGCAATGGGAGAATATGGAACCATTTCCTGATTAACAATCTTCTTCTTCCCATTCATGTTCTTTTTAGCAACACTAACTAAGTCACCTACTTCAGTTTTAGGTAAATCAGGTTTAGGTAATTCAGTTTTTACTGATTTCCTAGGTAACTTAGTCTTTATCTCTTTTTCCTTCAATAAATCCTCCTCAAGCAATTCTTGTCTTATGAAAAGGTCATCCTCATGAAAGAGTGGTGGAAAAGGCTTAACAAAAACTGGAAAATCAACATTCTTAAGAACATGTGGAGTATTCCTTTTGACAACTGAAGATGTCACAGGGAATTCCACTATCTTCTTACCAGCTTTCTTGTCATAGTCAAATCTTATAGCAGTTTTATTCCCTATGTCCTGAGTATCAATGATCTCCTTAGCAATTAGGGCGGAATTCTTAAAAGCATTCAGCTTCAAATCTAAATCTGAAATCTGCTTCCTGAGGATAGTCTATATCTCATCATTACACTTGACCTTGTTCTTTAAGTACGCGTTCTTTTGCTTAAGATCTTCTAATGTGACAGATACAAGCTCTAGTTCTTCATTTTTAGATTCTAGATTTTTAATCTTAAGAACTAGTTTAGCATTTTCCATTTCAGATGCTAGCATGCTTGTGTATACATTAAACAATTCTACACTTAGATCTTGCACAGTTTTCTTGTACTCAAAGTTAGACATATCAATTGTAGTTAAGATAGGTACCTGAGATGATTGTGGTTATTCCTCTGAAGAGTCAGCCATTAAGGCAACATTTACATACTCTTCCTCTTCATCCGAATCAGTATCATCCCAGTGCTTTCCCTCTGCTATATAAGCTTTCCCTTTCTGCTTTCCAGAGAATGCCTCCAATTGCTGTTTAAGCTTGGCATTCTCTTTCTTCAACTCATCATAAGAATCCTTCTTTCCATAGACATCTTTCATGTCTCTCGCTTGACGAGGCTTTCGGCATTCAGTGGCGAAATGCCCTAACTCATTGCAATTGTAGCATCTTGATTTGCTTCTATCAATCATGCCAGTCATGTAGCCTCCCTTAAAGCCTGTACTAGGTGCATAATTGCTCTTCTGGAATCTGTTGGTTGAGCCCTTGAACTTGTACTTAGGGTTTCTCTTGAAACGAATATGACTAAACTTTGCAGCTAAGTACGCCATGGTTTTGTCTTCCATTTGCTCAAGCTCTTCTAGGGTGTAGTAATCACTTTCATCAACACCCAGATTCACAGAATCCATTTTAGCTTCTATTATCACCTCCTTTCCAGCTCTAGGGGTTTGAACCTGAATCTCAGAAGTTATTGGTTCATCCACTACAAGTGTTGCTGATCTCACAAGTGCATTGTGTTTGCTGTCCACTGTCCCTGATGTTGGGTTTTATTGCATAAGCGGGAGCATGGATAACAATTATTTACATATAAAACCCGTAAAACCGCATACGATTCATGGATAAAATTAAAGAATCGATTACTAACCTTTAAAAGCGATCCAAGGATGATGAATAGAGACTCTTAGCAGCTGCTCCTCAATATGTGAAGCACTCCACA
This sequence comes from Heracleum sosnowskyi, assembly GCA_030848705.1. Lineage (NCBI taxonomy): Eukaryota > Viridiplantae > Streptophyta > Magnoliopsida > Apiales > Apiaceae > Heracleum > Heracleum sosnowskyi. The sequence goes on along the minus strand of CM061242.1, from coordinate 115,415,129 downwards.
AGTATCCACCAAGAGATGACGATCCGATGGAGAGAAGAAAGACTGAAAGAGAGAATTAGGGTTGCCTCCCTTTTTCTTTTCTTATAAAATTAGGGTTTTTAGGCTTAAGGTCTATAATAGTATATTTGTAGGCAAATATTTCAGCTGAAAATTTATCCTATAAAATATTATTATTATTAACCCTATAATTAATTAATCTCATTAATCAATTAATTAATCATTAAAACTCTTTTAATAATTAATTCTTTTTTTAAACTCTTTAGAAAATAATTCTCTCACTTAATTTAATTCTTAAATTAAATTCTTAATTAGTAATATTAAGAACACTTCTTAATTATTTTATAATTAATTAAATCATATTTAATTGATTATAAAAATAATATCAAATATTTATTTCATAAATAAATAATGACTAGCCATTATTAATTAATTCCTTCACCATCAAATCATTCTCTTTTATGGTGTGACCCTGTAGGTTCAATATTAAGCCGGTAGTAGAAATAAATAATAATAAAACTATTTTATTATTATTTATATGAATTCTTCTAATTCATTAAATACGATTAATAAATTAATCATATTTATTCTACATCGTGAGTGATACTTCTCAGCATATCGCGACTATCCGGATAATATGAATTCACTGCTTAGAATACCAAGAACCTATTCAGTGACTAGTTACCGTACAATGAATTCCTTCTACCCTACAATGTCCCGATTAAATACAAGGCATGGATCTCGTGTCAAGCATATCTAATTTAATCATATGCTTTCCTATTCACTATGCTTAGTTCCGATTAATTCAAATTAGAAACTTCTTTCTAATTTCATTCACTCTGGCCAGAGATTCCTGAACTAGCATAAATGGAATAACATAGGACATACTCTTCCTTCACTGGAAGGGGCAGATCCTTTATTGATCATTCACTATCTTCGTGCACAAATTCCTATACCCAGAAGAGCACTAATTATTGTCCCTCGAGACTAAGAGCTAAACCAAAGTATAGTTTAGTGTACACAAGATGACTATGATGATCTCAAGTCAAAGGACACTTGTACAACCATCACTATATGAACAACTACTGACACATGAGTGAACTCCATTAGTTGTTCAACTGATCGAGTCATGTTCAGTGAACTTATTCCTAATAAGCACCTACATACTATCTATAGTGTCACCACACAAATGCCTATGAGAACAGACATCCTTCACAATGAAGCAAGCATAGTATGTACCGATCTTTGCGGATTAATTAACTACCAATTAATTATCCTACGACCAGGAACTATTTAAGTTTAGAGTTATCTTTAAGGTCTCATTATTATGATCTCATCATAATCCATAAAAAGTTTTACTCTAAACAATGGATCATCTAATTTAAACACTTTAAATAGATAAGCCCGTAATAAAACACATAACTATTTTATTAATTTAAACAAACTTGAATCAGATTAAACAAAATGTCTCCTAACTCATCATCCATAATTGGATTTAGGACACACATCTTTCAATCTCCCACTTGTACTAAAACCAATCACCTTGGTATCTCATACACAACTTCTCCTAAATAGAGAACAAAGCGATTTACAAATAACGGCTTAGTAAATGGTCTTTACTATGTTATTATGGGTATCAAGTCAATCTTGACTTAAACATCTTTACTCTCAACGATCTTATATATCATATGAAAGTGCCGTAACTTGGATCTTGAATCCCTGATTAAACCTAGGTTCCATAGCCTGCGCTACTACCATATGTTGTACCGATGCAACAATATAAATCATATGCTAGGAACCATGTCTAACCAACAAAAACAGGTTTCGCTATCCAAAGAATCTCCTTTATAGCTTCACTTCTAGCTATATACATATAGTGCTTCCACTACGGAATCAGTTATCTTAAACTGCTTGGAATTCTTCCAACAAACCGTTCATCCATTCAGAATTAACACTTATTTTGACATGGATTTTCTATCACTTTTGTCCTAAGACAATCATAGTGTTTATAACGCTCGATTTTCATTTTGGACCCACCATAATCAAGAAAGATGTCCTCAATTCTTCCAAAGTATTTAAGGACGTTCTTCCAGCTTACTTTCGCGCTTCTCAAGGACTAGACTGGTGCTCGCTTATCTCGCCTAGTGAGTTAGCGATCATCAAGTCTTGTATAGTACATCCGTTATTTTGATAGATACATTTGCCGAAGCATAATAAATCTTACTCATACGTCATTTCTCCTCAGATGTCGTAGAAAGACACTATCTTGGAGAAAGTAACTCCGTGACTTGACAATTCAAGTAACTTCTTGGAGTTATTTATGCTAAACATCTTAGCATATAAATGATTTACACACTTTGGGTTTAGCCCAACACTTGGTTTATCCTATAAATTCTCATTCCTATATCATAGGAAGCCATTCCCAAGTCCTTTATAGAGAATATGCTAGATAACCACACTTTGACTAATTTTAGCGTCGATACATCATTCCTTATCATAAGTATGTCATTCACATACATTATTAGGAATGTCATCACGCTCCCACTAACCTTCTTGTAGATCCATGATCCATCATTGTCTTTGATAAAATCAAAATATTTGATTATTCTCATCAAAACAGATGTTCGATCATTGAGAAGCTTGCTTCAATCCATAAATGGATTGTCGTGGCTATTAGACCATAGATTTCCTACTCATAACAATAAATCCCTCTAATTGTGTCAACTACACATCCTCTTCAAATTTCCTATCGAGGAAGGTCGACCGTTCGACCATTATTAGATATTATAGTCATTACTAGCCGCAATCGCAAACAAAATCCGAATAGACTTGAGCACTACTTCATGTGAAATTTTTCCATCAAAGTCAATCTCTTTGCTTTGATTGAATCCTTTCACAATAAGCAAGGACTTATAGGTCTTTACCCAGCCAATCACTCTAATCTCCATTTTATAGACTCACTTGTATCCTTCCGGTTATGACACCTTTATGTCCTCAACCATAGTCCGTACTTGGTTGATGTACATGGAATCTATATCAGATTTCATGGTACTATGCCATTTCTCCGAGTCATAACTCATAGCTTTAGTATAGGTCATAAGGTCATTATCATATAATTGACACCTCATTGTCATTCTTAATGACAAGGCAGTCAACCTCTCAGGTTGGTGATAAAATATCAAGACCTATAGTTAAGCTAACCTACAAAATATTATCCTGTCTGAAAATGTTCTTCCTATAGAACCTTTGTAATTTGTGGTGTTTGAACTTAGTTAAGTTCAACCTTCCTCCCACTGAACCCTTCTAGAATGAACAATTCCTCTAAGCAGGCAGTATGTCATACACACTATATTCAGTAGAATATTCAACCTACATCCTTGACTATCATTAGGATATCTCACAAAATTACATTTTGGATCTACAATCTAGCTTCTCAAATTAAACATTTTGACATAAGCTAGACATCCCAAATCTTAACAAGTTTACGACTTGTGTTCCTTGCACTACATATCTCATATGACAACTTAGGAACATATTAAGAAGATACTATACTCAGCAGATATACTGATATTTACAAAATTCAACTCTAAACATATATTAGAAGATCAATTTAGCTTAACATGAACCGAACGATGTCTAACAAAGTTCGTTCGCTCCTTCATACATTCCATCTACCTGTAGAATCTCAGGATCTGTCCAATGTGAAGCTTTAAACTTAAGATTTGAGATAACCTCAAAACACTCACTCAAGTGTATATCTCTTTGATCTTATCAAAGAGTCCCGACACTTGTTGCTTTGTTTTGTATTTCATTATTATTCATTTTGAATCACTCCAAAAGATTCGAATTTGTATTGTACCAAATAGGCAAATACATATATCTGAATCCGGATCATATTCGTGAATTCTAATGAAGCGTGTGAATCCTTTTCTGGCATGTTTTGTCACTGGTGCACATACAATGTGTACTAATTTTAACACTTTTGTAGCTCATTATCTCTCTATTTCAAGAAAATAGAGATATAGTGGTCTTTCTAGTGAGACGAGTTTCACATGCATAATGTGATTCAATAATCATATGGTTCTTGTAACCCATCACCATGCAATAAGCGAATACTCATCTCACTCGTGCAACCAAGCCTACAGTTCTTTGGATTTCCATTACCTCTATTCCATAGTCCCTATTTCAAAATGAAAAGTTTCAGTCCCCCTAAACTTCTCCAATTCTTCAACTCTACAAGACAACTCTTGTAGTTGATCTTCCAATAACCTCCTTAGTTTAGTGGCTGCAAACCTTTTTGCTATTAGAGTCAAACTTAGCCTTTCACTAATTATGCTATCACTCACTAACAAACTTCTTCTTGATGGTATGGTTCATCTACCACTACTTGATTTCAGAACCATTACCAGTCTGAAGAACAGAGCTCTCTAAGAAGGATATACGTCTCAATAATCTATAACATGAAGTAGATTTCAGACAATTTGATATCCAACCTTTTCACGTAAGAGTTCACAACCAATTTGCGAGTTCGTATCCGGAAGCTACTTCAAGATCATATCTCGACTTAGCTTCCATCTATGACAAAACCAACCTACCCTAGACGATCAATCAAATTGATTGTCTTGAGTCTATGATTATTCATAGATCAACCCTCAACATAACTATTATGGAATAGCTCATTCGATATCCTATATTGAATCGTCTTATTTATCACATTCTACAACTCTTATAGAAGCAACAAGGTAGCCCTGAATGTCCTTGTTCTCTTATTGTTTGCACAGTCTTAAGCTCATAGACATCAGTTTGGTTTACTATGCAACATTTGCATTATTAAACCTAATGCACCTAGTCTCATACGCATCTTCATATATATCACAAATAAGACATTTTGTATTAACGAGTTAAGCATTTAGTCAAACTTTTCATTCTTGAGAACATTTCTCAAGTTTCAAAGTTCATCAGCATATTTGGGATAAGTCAACGTGTTATTCTACTACGATGTGTGATATTGCAGAAGTGATAGTATATATAATTCTATAAGTGAATACACATAACTACTAAGTAAATATTCAATTTTATTCTTATATCACCATGTGAATCGGGTCTTTATTCATTGGTGGCTCCCACTATTTTATTTAAGTTATACAACCCTCTATATGTATAACTAAACATTCATAATGTTAGTGAGAATAAAGATCCTATTTTCCATCACATCACCTCGGCTGTGGCACGAAACACAATGTGATGTTTCATAGGAAGACAACTCTTGTCAACTACATCTCATGTTATTCCTTATTATCTTTTAGCCTCTTGAATCATTAAGTCTCGGCTGTGGCACGACTCACTCAATATTCGAAGTCAAGTCAAACCCAACATCTTGCATAATTAAATTAGAATTCCAAAAGCCCACGGCTGTAGCACGTAACGACAATTGGAACCTAATTTATCATACACATCTCATGTGATAGACAAGCATATCTTAATCTCAAAACAAAGCCCTCGGCTGTAGCACGAAACGACAATGTCTCAATATAAGAACTCTACTTGCTATTATGTTGGAAGGCTATGACCGACACAAGCCCGTTGTGTCATTGGTCATTTACTACTTGATATAAATTTTAATTAAGAGGGATTATATTATGTTACAACCATAATCATATTACTAGGAGATTCTCTTTTTCTTGAACAAAATACAATTATGATATTTAAATGAAAAATTCCCAGTGTGTTGGAGGGGTCACATCGGTCCCGCTTAAAACCCAACGGCCTAGACAGAAATTTTCATTTTCAACATCAAAAATGTATTTCACTCTATGTTTCATAAACATAAGAATCTCATGATTGTGTTCATAATATTTATATTAAGTTTGTGAAACAATTTCACAAATCCTAGATCGTCTAAACTACGCCTTATGTCAATTATGTTCACCTAAATCTATCATCACATGGTAAACTTAAGCATATATTAAATATATAAACATAAAGTGACATAATTGTAGACATGTCATAACATGTATCGTAATTAAATATAAGTGTACCAATTAATGGATGCATTTAATTTAATCAAATAAAGAATTAAATACACTCCAAGGGCTATAATTAATTTAAAATAAATTTCTTAAAAAATTTTAATTAATCCCAGGAGGTGCGTCTCGAAAAAATGAATCCAACGGTACCTTACTCGTCTCAATCGGAATTCGGATGCGTTCAAACGAGTCAAAACAAAAATGAACAACCGGCTGTTGCACGCGGGTCCCCGCGCGCGTGTCTGACATACGCCTGACGATCAGGACAGCCACTGATCAGAAGTCAGAACACAGTTTCTGTCCTTTTCAGCGCACGGAATTCCGTGTAGTCATTATTCACATGATTACTTTAATCATTACACAATTTAATATCCAGATTATTAATTTTGTTTTAAAAACACTTTTTAAATATTTTCATAAATCCAAAATAAATAATATATATATCAAAAAATTCAGAAAAATATATCCTACTGATCTACAACAATTGTAGAATCATATTCTGGGATCAAAAATATTTTAATTATTTATTTTGATTTAATTCTCAATTAAATCAATCATAGCCCCCAAATACGAATAAATCGATAAAAAAATCATACAAGATCATAAAATTCTGAAACTTTTACCACGAATATATATATGCATACAACATATGCTCTGATACCATTGTTGGGTTTTATTGCATAAGCGGAAGCATGGATAACAATTATTTACATATAAACCCCGTAAAACCGCATACGATTCATGGATAAAATTAAAGAATCGATTACTAACCTTTAAAAGCGATCCAAGGATGATGAATAGAGACTCTTAGCAGCTGCTCCTTAATATGTGAAGAACTCCACAAGTATCCACCAAGAGATGACGATCCGATGGAGAGAAGAAAGACTGAAAGAGAGAATTAGGGTTGCCTCCCTTTTTCATTTCTTATAAAATTAGGGTTTTTTAGGCTTAAGGTCTATAATAGTGTATTTATAGGCAAATATTTCAGCTGAAAATTTATCCTATAAAATATTATTATTATTAACCCTATAATTAATTAATCTCATTAATCAATTAATTAATCATTAAAACTCTTTTAATAATTAATTCTTTTTCTAAACTCTTTAGAAAATAATTCTCTCACTTAATTTAATTCTTAAATTAAATTCTTAATTAATAATATTAAGAACACTTCTTAATTATTTTATAATTAATTAAATCATATTTAATTGATTATAAAAATGCTATCAAATATTTATTTCATAAATAAATAATTACTAGCCATTATTAATTAATTCCTTCACCATCAAATCATTCTCTTTTATGGTGTGACCCTGTAGGTTCAATATTAAGCCGGTAGTAGAAATAAATAATAATAAAAATATTTTTTTATTATTTATATGAATTCTTCTAATTCATTAAATACGATTAATAAATTATAAATCATATTTATTCTACATCGTGAGTGATACTTCTCAGCATATCGCGACTATCCGGATAATATGAATTCACTGCTTAGAATACCAAGAACCTATTCAGTGACTAGTTACCGTACAATGAATTCCTTCTACCCTACAATGTCCCGATTAAATACAAGGCATGGATCTCGTGTCAAGCCTATCTAATTTAATAATATGCTTTCCTATTCACTATGCTTAGTTCCGATTAATTCAAATTAGAAACTTCTTTCTAATTTCATTCACTCTGGCCAGAGATTCCTGAACTAGCATAAATGGAATAACATAGGACATACTCTTCCTTCACTGGAAGGGGCAGATCCTTTATTGATCATTCACTATCTTCGTGCACAAATTCCTATACCCAGAAGAGCACTAATTATTGTCCCTCGAGACTAAGAGCTAAACCAAAGTATAGTTCAGTGTACACAAGATGACTATGATGATCTCAAGTCAAAGGACACTTGTACAACCATCACTATATGAACAACTACTGACACATGAGTGAACTCCATTAGTTGTTCAACTGATCGAGTCATGTTCAGTGAACTTATTCCTAATAAGCACCTACATACTATCTATAGTGTCACCACACAAATGCCTATGAGAACAGACATCCAATGAAGCAAGCATAGTATGTACCGATCTTTGCGGATTAATTAACTACCAATTAATTATCCTACGACCAGGAACTATTTAAGTTTAGAGTTATCATCTTTAAGGTCTCATTATTATGATCTCATCATAATCAATAAAAAGCTTTACTCTAAACAATGGATCATCTAATTTAAACACTTTAAATAGATAAGCCCGTAATAAAACACATAACTATTTTATTAATTTAAACAAACTTGAATCAGATTGAACAAAATGTCTCCTAAATCATCATCCATAATTGGATTTAGGACACACATCTTTCACCTGATCCATAGATTATCACTCTATGTTCCTGTTCCATCTCATAGGTCTTCAACTTTCCATAGATCATCTCTAATGACATCTTTGTGAAGTCAATTCTTTCCCTTATGGATGATGACTTGTGTTCTACATGATGGGGCAGCGTCATCGTGAACTTCCTGTTGGTTTCTCTCAGTGGATAGATCTTTCCTTTCATTGCCAATTCATTTAGAAGCTTAGTATATTTCTCAAAGACCTGAGTTATACTTTCTCCTGGAAGAGACTTAAAAGCTTCGTACTGAGAAGTCAGGATGTCCAATCTGTTTTCCTGCACGTCTTCAGTTCCTTCCATTATCAAGTTAATGGTATCCCACATATGTTTCCCGCTTGTACAGTTCATCAAATGATAGCTCATTTCTTTGTCTGTGGAGTCTGCCAATATCAACATCAAACCTGTATCCAATCGAATCAGTTCTTTGTCAGAATCTGTATACTCAGTAATATCCTTAGGTTGGGTGCCTTGAGGAATCCTGCTACCATCAGGAGCTGTAGATTCACTAACTGGTTTCATTGGTACAAACGGTCTGTTTTCTAATATGCCAATATACAACGAATTAGATGCCTTGATAAATAACAGCATTTTCATCTTCCACAAACCGCAATCATCTCTAGTAAAAGGGGGAACTTTAATACCAGTGGTTGTGTTAGGCCGAATACACAATATATAATCAAGTAGGTATGAGAATAACAATTAAGAACACAGGTTTGTAAATCAACAAACTGAATTATATTAAATAATTCTCTCTTAGTGATGTTAATGAATCACAAAGAGCTTCTAGGTTACAAGAATAAAATATTCAATGATCGCATCCCTTCTAGGGATAACCTATCTGTGTTTATATAGTACACAGTTACACAATCCTTATCTAATTGATATTCCTACAAATTAGCTATACAATTGTTATCAATTAAGGATTGCTTCTTATCTTCTATTCCGTTTCCTTAGCTGTATCAATATATTCTGCTTCTTTCCATCTTCAAAATATATTGCTTCTAGAATCTTCAATTCAGCACCGACAGCTAATTCAACTATCACCTTGTCAGACTTTAAATAAACTCTGACCGGCTTCCTTTAAACTCTTCACCCTGTCAGAGTTTAATTAAACTCTGACCGGCTTCTGATAAACTCTGGTCAGTACCTGTTGCTTAAACACTGATAAACAAACGTCAGCAATTATATCTAACAATCTCCCCCAACTTGTTCATAATAAAATGTACAAGTTAAACATATAATTGATGATGTCAAAAACATTTAACAAATGCAGTGTTTAACATATAACAGAGTTTAATTTAAAACAGAGTTTAAATTTGACTTAGAATAGAAAATATATTAAAAACTTACAATCAGACTTTACTTGATTTCTTGAATATCAGGCACAGTCCTGATATAATCTAACAGTAGTTTTTTCTCTGCTCTATTCAATTCAGCAATCATAATCTTCTTCAGCTCCTTCATTTCTGGTTCATCTTCACCAATTTGATAAATGGCAGCCCTCAAAGAATATATGCTGTTTTTGTTCATTTCATTGCCAAGTCTGATATAAAAAGGTTTATCAGACTCTAGATTGAACTCAAGAACCTTTTTATTTAGTGCAGTTCTGAACCTAGCACTATTCCTTTTCATTTCTACCAACTTTCCATGTGCATCTCTGTATTTAGGAATGTATGCACTTGATACTCCAGCTCCACTCAAAACTTTGGATTTCATCATCCTTTCCTTCAAAACTCGAGCAGCATCATAAGTACTTCTATTCTTTACTTCAAGTAGATATAGAACATACTCTAGCTCTTCCCAAAGTTTTAACTGGATATCAAATTCACCAAATCTATACACTCTGCCATCAGCCATAAAATATAACAAGAATTCCTTTTTGATTCCTTTGTGAAAAATCATCTGTACAGATTCTAGTTTGTCAAGGCCTTCTTGAGTAATTCCAACTCCAAATTCTGCCAATGAAAACTTGTCTTGAGATCTGTTATTAGTTCTTCTCTCTCTGTGTGAACCCAGTCCAGATTTGTCAAAGGCTTCTTTTCCCAATACTGTTCTGGTCTCTGAGAAATTCACAGCTTCAAGCTTTAAGTCTTCAAGAATTTTTGGTTTGCTGAATCCTGGAAGTAGTGTAGATTTCTGTACAACTTGAGCAACGTCAGAGGTTGTCATATCTTCAATAGAAACATCAACTTGAGCAGCTTCAGAGGTTGATTTATCTAATCTTGTTTCAACTTGAGCAATGTCAGAGGTTGATTTAAACTTCTTATTCAGGTTAGGCTCTTCAATCATTATGCCTTTACCCTTATCAGAGTTTTTAATCACAGGTCTCCTTGTATTTTGTATACTCTGTTGAATATTTTCTTTGATAGAAATACCAACTTCTTTCTTTCTAGGAACCTTGATTTCCTTTTTCTTGTAGATTCCAGCTTCAAGATTTTTCTTGTGTTCCTCAGCAAGCATCTGCTCTTCAGCCTGGATATCTTCAATAGTTACATTCTTTCCATGCTCTTTTATGAATATCTTAGCAGCAATCTCTTCATCAGTAGATGGATTAGTTGAAACAACTAAACGCTTGAGCTTGAGATTTGAAGTAGATTGGCCACCAGAAGTAGATTGGCCACCAGAGTTTATCTTTTCAGAGTTTACTCTTGTCCTGCTTTGCCTTGGAGCAAAAATCTTTCTTTTATTTCCTTTGCTTCCCCCATCAGTGGAATCATCCTTCCGTCTCAGAGCTCGAGTGTCTTTGCATTTGTCTTTAGGTACACTCTCCCCCTTTTTGACATCATCAGAAAGTAGTACTGATGTCAGCAATTCAATGGCAGTAGAAATGGAAGACAGTTGAGTAGACATTGCAGTCTGATTTTCCTCAACTTTCCCAAGCCTCTTCTTGATGTCCTCAGAATCCTTGGCTTGCTGCTTGAGCATAGTATAATAAAAAGTTCTGTCAGACTTGAAAGTAAGATCCTTCATACTGACTTCATTCCTGAGATTGGTAAGCATTTGTTGATTCTCATCAAATCTATTATTAAGAGATTTGACTTGAACAACAGTTGCCTGTAAGCTTGTAAGTACATCAGTATTTGAGATCTTCTTGACAGAATCAGATAGAAAATCTGCAGCCCTTTGTGCTGGGAAGACACAATCTGCATCAGCCCAATTTTTGTAGTACATATTCTGGAAATGCTCATTGGTCTGTCTATTGACTTCCCTTGCGTCAGCACTATTGACATCATCAGCCAATGAAACTTGAATACTAGGGTGTGAATGAGAACCCTCAGCATCATTTCCAGTTTCTTCATTATTGGCTGCTTCATTTGCATTAAGAATATTGTCAGCAGTAAACTGTGCAGCTTCATCAATGTTCTCCTCTGCTACAGCTTCAGGAATATCAGAGGTGGCCTGAGCAAAAACCTCTGCTTCTCTTTGAACAATCTCAACAACAGATTGTTGCAAAGCTTCAAGAATAATGTTCTCAGAGTTTAGCTCATCAGTAGCCTCTTGTTCTGTTTCCATCACAGCTTCAACAATGTTCTCTGTGACTTTGATCATCTGATTAACCTCCTCACCTTTGTCAAAATCACAAGAAATAATTTCAGTGTGAGTGGCCAAAGATTCGTCTACCTGATCAGTTACTTGATCAGCTTCCACACCCTCTGTATAATGATCAGAATGGATAGAGGTGTGTGCATCAAAATCAAAAACTCTGCTATCAGAATGAGTAGCAACTTCCTCAACTACATCATGAACCTTTGATGTAGGAGCATCGAAATCCATAGTAGCATCAGTATTTAATCTGTCTAGATTGACAGCTTCAGCATTTGCAGCATCTTCCTGAACAAACACTTCAGGAGCTTCAGTGTTTACAAACACTCTGTCCTCATCAGCATTTATAATATCCTCCTCAACAACAATTTCAGGAGTAGCTTGAGGAACAGCTTCAGCCACAATCTCCTCATTCTCTGATGCAGGAGCTTCAGTGTCCTTAGAGACTCTGTCCATGGTTACATTTATAGCACCAAAAAGATGTGCAACCACTAGTCTTCTTTTTCTCTGATGAAGAGTTTCTTCATCAGTTTCAGTCTCTGAGGTTTCAACAACAGACTTTGCCCTATTGGCTCTTCTTTTCTTTAGCCTTGTCTTCTGAGGTATCTCTTCAGGTCTTGATACCACAGCTTCAGTAGATGGTTTCCTTGCAGGTTTAGTACCAATATGCTTGGTCCTACCTCCCCTTGCAGGTTTAACAGAAGTTGATGGAGGTTCTGGTTGAGATTCAGCTTGTGGTTGTGGATTTACTTGAGCATCCACAAACTGTTGCACAGAAGTAGGTAGCAAAAGATCTCCAACAATGCCTTTCTTAATGTCTTTATTTACTAGATCAGTAAATACTCTCTTATGTAATTTAAAACAAGAAACATCTGCTTCAAATACATTTTCTCCTTCAACACAATAAGAAACCAAAAGCTGACAGAAGCGAGAAAAATAAACAACTCCTCTATTCTCGGTCATCTTCTCCCCTAAGTTAGTCAACACAAGTTGTGCAAAATCAAAATGATTATCATATAATAAAGAATACCCGATTTGCAGACTGTCTGTGGGAATAGCATCCCAATTTGTGCATTTCTTGCCAAATGTCCTGGTGATGCAATCGAAGAAGAAACTCCATTCCTTGCGCAGAAACGGCCTTTTGAGTTGCCCAATCTTTGTCAATGGCCCAGAGTAGCCAATCTCTCGCATCATTCAGATTAAATCCTCATCACCCATTCCAATAGTGTAAGAAGAATACTCAGGAAACCCCATTGCAGCGCGAATAGTACCAGCAGTAATAACATACTCTGTTTCGTCAAACTCAAAGATTATGGATGGGCTCCCAGTTTCACCACCATCATCATAAACCCCTGTCTCCCAGAACGCCTTGATTTGTAAACCAGAAAGTGTGGCTGGTTCAACTAAAGCACGCCCAATCGCTGACTGAGCAAGAAACTGTTGAATCATATGAAATGATTCTGGAGCGTTTGCAGTGTTTAGTGGTGCGGTATAGTTGTTTGGAACGAACTCTAACCCAGACGAAACGAAAGCTGTGGTTGCCATTAGAAGATTTTGAAGAAAGAACAAGTAATTGACGCGAAAGCTTAACAGAGTTTGTGTGTAGAAAGGTGTTTGTGACTATGTGTGTGTGATAATAGATGTGTATGAGTAAGATGTGAAAAGTTTAACTGAAGATGTGTGTATTGTATTTAAAAGAAAATTAAAGATGAAAAACTGAAGAGTTGTTAATCATCAATACACAACTGTCTTACTCCTTTAATCATGTGAATGGGACACATGTCAAGCGTGCATACGCTGACAGCATATAATTGGCAGTTTCCAATACGCATGCGCAGTAAAAACAGCAATAATTACTGCCTGTTACACTTTTCTATGCAATTAACCTCTCTCCTCTGTTTAAAATATTCTTGAACAATTTCCCAATCTACACGGCAGACGAGGAGACACCTGATATCACATAAGACACTCACAATTTCCGCTTATTGTCAAACAAAATCAATAATAATAAAATTATCGATTTTAATATCTCAGAAACATAATATCGAAGTAGCCCAACAGTCAGAAGGTTAATGACTGGCTTGGAACTCCGCACTTTACTGTTCCTAGAGCTTCGAACCACGCAAAAACCTTTCATTTGCCCTGTTGGATGCTATAAAAGCTAGAGCATTTTAACAACAGGCAATTCTCATATTAAAACAAATACCATATATCAAATGGCAGGAACCTTTGAATTCATGGATGTAGAATCATTCTTGAACATGAACTGGCGTCAACAAGCAAACTATATCATCGATGAGTTTCTTGTTTTGTCATTTCTGAATGATGAAGGGCTCATCGCTGATGATGAAATAGCAGAAGGACCTATCTCCAACCCCTATGTGCACATCATCCGTCCTGGACCATATGATGTGCCCATCCTTGCAGATGATGAGGCTGTGGAGATCTGTATGATGCTCTTCTATCAGAGCTACTTGAAGGGTTCGAAAAAGAATGCCTTCTTGGAATCCTGCAAGCTGCAAACCAGAAAGAGAAGTCGAGAGGATGATGATGATGATTCAACATCAGGGGGTTGTCAAGCCTTGGAAATCCCAGATGTTATAGTAGCCTGTTAATCGAACAGTAGCTAGACAAGAGTATAAAGTTGTCTGAATGTAAACAAAGTTTGAATCATTTAATGAGAAAAATCCATTGTTTTGTTTTACATATCAGTATCTCATAGTAATTGTAAAGTGAAAGAAATGATATCACTTTAAATAATAAACTAACATACTCATCAGCGCTACTAATCACCATCAGAACTTATCAAACACACTCTTTCTGTTCTCTGTTGAATGTAAAATATATTCGTTACCAATCATACTTTTTCGAAAAAAACAAATGTCTAATCTCAAAATTATAAAATGTCTGAAACAAAGAAATTATTTTAACCATTAGAGATTAAAACAAAGTTACCTCGGCATATGTCACACAATACATCAGTGTTTACCATTTGTGCTTCTTTGTCAATAAACTCTTTTCTCAAACTGTACAGGTGTGAAAATATGTGTGTTCAATAGCAGAGTTTACCGTAATCAATATTTAGATCATCTCAAAGTGCATAAAATCCACAAACTAAAGTAGTAAAAACTGGTTGCCTAAACTCTCATGTATAACATAAAATCTGATTTTATATCTAAACTCTGTATACTGATATCCTTTCATTTGGATATGTCTTTTATTTTTCACCCCCTTTATATATTTATATATATATATATATATATATATATATATTTTATTTTTTTTATTTTTTTTTTTCTAGTAATCAGTGGTTGGCACTAGTCACCAAAAATCAAAGATTTTAGCCCTTATTTCATACAATAAGTTCCTGGATCTTCCTAGGCACAACATGATCTCAAAGGAATTTGTGCTATGTTTGGCATCTTTTGATTTGAGGGTGAATTATTTTCAATTAAGAATCAGAGTTTAGACTTTTCATCAGTAGATATAATTAACTTATGAGAGAAAATGCAAACAGCTAATACAGACTCAGTGTATAGGATCAATAAACTAAGAGATGGTATAAATACAGAGACAGTATCATGCTGTGTTAACTTACTGCACATGTTTGAGATCAGAATCTATACAACTCTTAAGGATTCATAATTACTTACTGAGAATTATGCTTCATACAAATTTCTTCATTGGTCCATATGTTTCAGACAGAATTACAATTAGAGAATAGCATTAAACTGTAACTACCAGAGTATGACCAACAGAGTTTAGCATCAGAGTTTACTTTCAGAGTATGACTGACACTTCACAGAGTTTATTATCAGAGTTTAACATGCTGGTTCACATAACAGTTAACACATGTAAGAGATCATGAACATAAAAAGTGAGTCTAACACGTATCTCTAGTCAGAACCAGAGATCATTCCAAGTTCATTTACCAATCTTGTAAAAGTAGCTTCACTCAAAGGTTTGGTGAAGATATCTGCAAGTTGTTGGTCTGTAGACACAAAATGAAGCTCAATGTTTCCTTCTTCCACATGTTCTCTGATAAAATGATACCTTATGCTGATGTGCTTGGTCATGGAATGCTGTACTGGATTACCTGTCATAGCAATAGCACTTTGGTTATCACAGAAAATAGGTATTCTAGAGTACCTTAACCCATAATCCAGCAATTGATTCTTCATCCATAAAATCTGTGCACAACAGCTACCAGCTGCTATATACTCTGCTTCTGCAGTGGATGTAGAAATTGATTTCTGTTTCTTACTGTACCAAGAAACCAATCTGTCACCTAAAAATTGACAGCTTCCACTTGTACTTTTTCTGTCTATCTTACAGCCTGCAAAATCTGCATCAGAGTAACCAATTAGCTTAAACTCTGATTCTCTAGGATACCACAAACCCAAGGTTATGGTTCCTTTGAGATATTTGAAAATCCTTTTTACAGCTGTTAGATGAGGCTCTCTGGGATCTGCTTGAAATCTTGCACAAAGACATGTTGCATACATGATATCAGGTCTACTTGCAGTAAGATACAGTAGAGACCCTATCATTCCTCTGTAGTTAGTCATATCTACTGAGGCTCCTGTGTCTTTGTCAAGCTTCGTTGCTGTAGCCATGGGAGTTGTAGCAGATGAACTATCAAGCATACCAAATTTCTTTAGAAGATTTCTGGTATATTTTGCTTGATTGATAAAAATCCCATCATCTGTTTGCTTGACCTGTAAGCCTAGAAAATAACTAAGCTCTCCCATCATGCTCATTTGGTACCTGGATTGCATAAGCTTTGCAAACTTCTTACAGAGTTTGTCATTAGTAGATCCAAAAATAATATCATCTACATAAATTTGAACTAAAAGCAAATCATCACCAGAATTGAAATAAAACAAGGTTTTATCAATTGTACCTCTTGTGAACCCACTTTCTAAAAGAAATTGAGCGAGAGTTTCATACCATGCTCTTGGTGCTTGCTTTAGTCCATATAATGCCTTGTCAAGCCTGTAGACATAATCTGGATGCTTGGAATCTACAAATCCTGGTGGTTGTTCAACAAACACTTCTTCTTCAAGCTTCCCATTGAGAAAAGCACTCTTTACATCCATTTGAAAGACTTTAAACTTCTTGTGTGCAGCATAGGCCAGAAAAATTCTTATGGCTTCCAATCTTGCAACTGGAGCAAAGGTTTCATCATAGTCAATTCCTTCCTGTTGTGAATAACCTTTTGCCACAAGTCTAGCCTTGTTTCTTGTAATCACACCTTCACTGTCAGTCTTGTTTCTGAAAACCCACTTTGTACCTACTATTGATCTATTCTTTGGTCTAGGTACAAGTGTCCAGACTTCATTTCTTTCAAACTCATTTAACTCTTCTTGCATTGCTGTAATCCAATTTGCATCTTGAAGAGCTTCTTCCACTTTCTTTGGTTCTGTTTGAGACAAGAAAGCATGATACAGACACTCATTATTTGTTGCACTTCTAGTTCTCACACTAGCATCAGGATCTCCAATTATGAGATCAGGTGTGTGTGCCTGTGTCCATTTTCTTGCTGTTGGTAAGTGGTTTCTTGCATCATTATTTGATCCTCCCCCTTGATCCATGCTCTCCTGATTCATATGTTGACTTTCTGCAGCATCTGAGGCTCCCCCTGAATTGGATGGCTCAGAGTTTGAACTGTCAGAGTTTGAATCAGTTTCCTCAACTGACTCATTTGCTGTGTCTTGTTGAGCTTCTTCACGCTCCCCCTCAACTGGTTCTCTATTTTGTTCAATTTGAGAATTTCCAGTTTCTCCAGTATTTACCAGTAGAGGTTCAGAGTATGCTTCGTCAGAGTTTGTCAACTCTGCTTCATCAGAGTTTATATCATCAGAGAATAGATCTTCATTTTCAAAACGCAGTTGATCATATCCATCCTTGTCTTCAAGTCCAATTATTTTCTTGTCATCAAATGACACATGTATAGATTCCATGATCACCTTAGTTCTTAGATTATAAACTCTGAATGCTTTTGTTGACAATGGATAGCCAACAAAGATTCCTTCATCAGCTTTTAACTCGAACTTTGTCAACTGTTCAGGATGAGTCTTCAACACAAAGCATTTGCATCCAAATATATGAAAATATTTCAAATTTGGCTTCTTATTTTTCACCATCTCATATGGTGTTCTCCCATGCTTGTTGATCAATGTTGCATTTTGAGTAAAACAAGCAGTTTGAACAGCTTCTGCCCAGAAGTATGTTGGTAATTTTGCTTCATCAAGCATAGTTCTGGCTGCTTCAATTAAAGTTCTGTTCTTCCTTTCAACTACACCATTTTGCTGTGGAGTTCCAGGTGCAGAAAATTCTTGTTTCACTCCTCTTTCCTTGCAGAAAGCTTCTATAATTGAGTTTCTGAATTCAGTTCCATTATCACTCCTTATAATTTTGACTTTGTGCTGTGATCCTTTGTCCAGTAGATTTACATGATCCATCAGAGTTTGAGCAGTTTCATCCTTCTTTGACAAGAAATACACCCATGTATATCTAGTATATTCATCAACAATTACTAGAGCATATTTCTTTCTGCCCATGGACATCACATTCACTGGTCCAAAGAGATCAACATGTAGAAGATGATAAGGTTCCACTACTGAAGATTCAGATTTGCTCTTGAAAGATGACTTCCTTTGCTTGGCTTTTTGACAAGAATCACACAAGCCATCTAGACTGAGTATAGATTTTGGAAGTCCCCTTACAAGATCCTTTCTTATTAGCTCATTGATGTTGTTCAAATTGAGATGAGAGAGCTTCTTGTGCCAGTTCCAACTCTCTTCATTTGACATTCTGGCTGTCAGACACACTGTTTTTCCATCAGAGTTTGTTACCAAACTTGCTTCATAAATGTTGTTGCGCCTGTGTCCAACTAGAACAACTTTTCCAGTAGATTTACTGACAACTTCACAGTATTCACTATGAAAATCTACATGGTTTCCTCTGTCACAGATTTGACTCACATATAACAGATTATGCTTGAGTCCTGAGACTAGAGCTACATTTGTAATGATGACACTTCCAAGATTGATATTGCCATATCCCAGAGTGTGTCCTATGTTGCCATCTCCATAGGAAACCTTTGGGCCAGCCTTCTCCTTAAAGTCTGATAGCAGGGCTTTATTTCCAGTCATATGTCCTGAGCATCCACTGTCCAAGATAAGTGTGCTCTCTATTATACCCTGCAATCACAAACAAATACTAAGTATTAGTTTTAAGGACCCAGACTTGCTTGGATCCTTTGTCTTTCTTAACAGTGTTAGCTTTTGCAGCGGAATTACTATCAACAGAGTTTAAGCTAACATTGTCAGACTTTACACTTGCAGAGTTTGCTTTAACCCACTTCAGATTGGGTTTTAGCTCATAATAGTTATGATAAATAGCATGATAACTCTTGCAAGTATAAATGGAATGCCAAGTGCTCCCACAGTGTGTGCATAAAGTTTGTGGTTTAACCCTTACATAATCATTCTTTACTCCTGATGTAGAAGATAAAGAATTAATATGTTTGTTTCTAGTGCAAAATCTAGCAAGATGATTAGAACTACCACAATTATAACATGTTTTCCTTGGAGCAGCACCAGTAGGCAAATGATTATTTCTATTATTTATGCCTATCTTTCCATTCCTATTCTTCTTGGACCCTTTTGGTTTCATGGCAGATTTTATCTCTTTCAGCTTATGATTAAACTGTTTCCCTGTCATCAAACCAACATTAACCTGTTTTTCACAAGTTTTTACTGGCTTTCTAACAGTTTCTCTTTCCTTAAGTTTTTCTGTTTTAATATTTTCCTGTCTTTCACAGGCTTCACCTGATTCCATATCAGCTTCTCTTATTACAACAGATTTTAACTTATTGGCTTCTGGAACAAATTTCACAGGTTTAAGTTGTGGTTTTACCTTAACCTTGTCTTTAAACCTAAGTTCATCATTTTCACAATAACCTAAACCTACAGAATCATTCTGAAACACTTGATGAGTGTCTCTTCCAGAATCTGTCCAAGTCTTGATTATTTTTCTTTCTTTTCCTAAATCAGATTCTAGTTGCCTATACCTTTTAAGCAACTCCTGTTCAACATAAACAGCATCATCTCTTTCTTTTTGAATCTGCTTCATTCTTTCAAGTTCTCCTTCAAGAAACTTGTTTCTATCTTTAAGACTAAGATTCTCAGCTTTAATTCTCTCATTCTCTAAGGTCTGATCCCTATAGCTAACATGAACACTTTTCAGATATACTCTTAACTCAGATATATTATCAGTATCATAAGCATAAGTAGTTAGGGGTACCTTATTTTCAGATGATTCAGTCTCATCTCTGACAGTTGCCATAAGAGCATAATTTTCTCCATCATCAGAGTCTGAAGTATCTGCCCAGTCTTTGCCTTTAGAGATGAGTGCTTTCTCAGATTTGCCTTTCTTGCACTCTGGGGCATAATGACCCATCTCTTTGCACTTGTAGCACTGGATCTCAGATTTGTCCTTCTTTCCAGACTTGGTATCCCTTCCATCAGACTTTCTGAAATTCTTCTTCTCAGAATTTGAATCTCTCCTTGAGAATCTCTTTCCCTTCTTGAAGTTCTTGAACCCCATCTTCTTGAAGGTCTTCACCATCAATGCAGCCATTTGCATCATCTGTTCTTCATCATCATCAGAGTCAGAAGCTTCACCAGAGTTTGAATCATCATCAGAGTTTGATGACTCACTCTCAGATTTAATGACT
The DNA here is from genome assembly GCA_030848705.1 of Heracleum sosnowskyi. Classification (NCBI taxonomy): domain Eukaryota; kingdom Viridiplantae; phylum Streptophyta; class Magnoliopsida; order Apiales; family Apiaceae; genus Heracleum; species Heracleum sosnowskyi. The sequence goes on along the minus strand of CM061242.1, from coordinate 115,394,435 downwards.
AAAGCCTTTCCCTTGGCTTTCTTCCTTGATGATTCCTTCTTAATGGGCTTCTCCTCGACTTTGAGAGCAACAGATTTTGTCTTCTTGCTGGATCTCCTGTTTCTTTGTTCTATCTCAAGTTCATGAGTCTTTAACAATCCATAGATCTCATCAAGATCTGTATCAGCAAGATCATAATTATCTCTGATTGTTGTTGCCTTTAAATCCCACTTTTCAGGTAGAGATAACAGAAACTTGAGATTAGACTCTTCAAGTTCATATTCTTTATCAACCAGAGACAGATCGTTCAACAGTTTGCAAAATCTGTCATAAGTCTCAGTCAAGGTTTCATTAGTTCTTGAATCAAAGTGCTCATACTCCTGTGTGAGTATTGTTTTTCTGTTCTTCTTAATAGCACCTGTTCCCTGACATCTGACTTCTAAAGCATCCCATATCTCTTTGGCAGTTTTGCAGCCAATTACTCTGTTAGACATAACATTATCTAAAGCACTGTGGAGAAGATGTCTAACCTTTGCATCCTTTGCAATTGATGAGATGTCCTCAGGAGTCATATCTTTCTTTTCCTTTGGAACAGTCTTTTGTTCTTGACCATCAACAACAGGGGACAATTTAGTTGGCATATGAGGACCATCATAGATTCTGTCAAGGTATTCTGGATCTGTAGCCTCCAGAAACATGGTCATCTTAACCTTCCAAATCGGATACTCTACTGGCCTGAGAATTGGAACCCTGATTGTTTCATATCGACTCACAGAATTGGGCTTAACCTGTTCAGCCTTAGGAGCAGTTTGATTTTCTTCAGACATGATTAATACTGTGTTTGAATCGTAAAACTGTATATATTAAACAGCCTTGGCTCTGATACCAATTGTTAGGCCGAATACACAATATATAATCAAGTAGGTATGAGAATAACAATTAAGAACACAGGTTTGTAAATCAACAAACTGAATTATATTAAATAATTCTCTCTTAGTGATGTTAATGAATCACAAAGAGCTTCTAGGTTACAAGAATAAAATATTCAATGATCGCATCCCTTCTAGGGATAACCTATCTGTGTTTATATAGTACACAGTTACACAATCCTTATCTAATTGATATTCCTACAAATTAGCTATACAATTGTTATCAATTAAGGATTGCTTCTTATCTTCTATTCCGTTTCCTTAGCTGTATCAATATATTCTGCTTCTTTCCATCTTCAGAATATATTGCTTCTAGAATCTTCAATTCAGCACCGACAGCTAATTCAACTATCACCTTGTCAGACTTTAAATAAACTCTGACCGGCTTCCTTTAAACTCTTCACCCTGTCAGAGTTTAATTAAACTCTGACCGGCTTCTGATAAACTCTGGTCAGTACCTGTTGCTTAAACACTGATAAACAAACGTCAGCAATTATATCTAACAGGTTGTCTTTGGAGCAATCATGGTTTCTGAAAATTTCAAATTGTTTAAAATTCAAGAAATTCCAATTAAATGAAAAAATTTGAAAGTTAAAAAATTTGCTTCGAATTTTCACGCTACGTTTGATTTTGGTCTCATTCACCGGATCTGATTTGTACGTCAATCAAGTAGCTCTGATACCAATTGTTAGGTCCAAAGTATCGTAGAAGGGGGGTTGAATACGATACTCACAAATAATTTAATTTCGTTCGCGGATAAATCATTCAGTTCTATAACAAAATCAAACACACCAAACCAAACCAAGATTCGGGGAATATATCTTTTTATAAATATAAACCTCGAGGGGTGCTACAATTTCTAATCCGTAGATTAGCTTCAATGAGTTTAAGGTTACACAAATTCAATACAATGATCAAGTTCTGAGCACTATTAATTTCTCTGATAATTTCTCCGGCTCAATTCTCTCTCTCAGTAATGTTTCTGTGTGTTTTGCCTTAACTGAAGACGACACACTTCCTCTGTAGTAATTGTAGACTTAGTTTTTGAAAACTATCGAACCTTGATTAAAGAACTAATCATGGTCGTCCAATTTCCATCAACCTGTTAGACAAAATAAAACTTTCCACCTGCTCCAATTTGAAAACCATCGAATGTGTAAAAGTAAATTACCATTCGATAGTTTTTAATTCAAAACTATCGAAATGTAAAATACCTTACACTTGAAATTAGATGGATTTCTTTAAATCACTTTCGATGGTTTTCTTAAAAGAAAAACCATCGAACCATTTCTTGTCCTTGATCTTTTTAGTAAATCCTTCTGAGTTCCAAGCTGTTTAAGTTTTAGACTGTATCAATTTCTTCTGAGACGATAAAACAACTTGATCTTTTTAGTGCCGTCAACTAGTGCAACTGGTCTGGTTCACAGATGAATAACACTTGATCAATTCTTCTTTTATGTCTTCAATTCAATGCTGCTGATAAGTCCTTTGTCGTTCTGGTTGCTTCGATTAAATCACTAGAATCCCGTGGTACTTAACCCTAAATCATTCACATACTTCTGTCGTCTTGAAAGTCTTGTTTCTTTTGCGGTCACTGAGGCTTGAACATTTTCATGAACTTCTTTCCGTGACCTGTTTACGGACTTCAAGAATACATATCGTATTTTGATTTTTTGAGTTTACCTTATCTTCTTTGATCCTGGATTCCTGTGTTTCTGTTAATATTATTGTATGTCTTGTCCTTCGTTGAGTTGTAGTTATCTCTTTTACATCTTATGTTACATTATGCTTTACATCAGTTAACTGGTCTTTTGTGAGTAGAGAAACGTACGAGAATTGTAATTGTGTTGTGTGTATGAATGAATGAACTCAAACCTGTTTCTTTGTTTTACCAGTCTTTTCTGATCCCCACGTCCCGAACGTGGACTTCGCTTCCACCTGGTCAGTTGGACCTTGACCAAGTCCTAGAGTCTTTGGTCATTATCGGCCTGCGAAATCGGTCTTCTTCCGTTATGGAACATGGTTCATTCGACCCACTTCTTGAAAGGCTTTTGTGCTTTCAGTTCAGCCCAATACGGATCGGGCTACTATCTCTAACATGTCCCTGGACTTCGATCGAAAAATCTTCTATCGCAAGCCCACATTCCAGCCCATCTTCGAGAACTGTCTAGGACAACACGTTGGTTGAACGAAACGACACCTATCTATTGACATCCTTGGCCACATCAACAGGAGACATCTGTTGTCATAAAGATTTCCTTGGAGTTACACATTTTCCCATGTCAATCATCGTCGTGAATTCAGAGAGTCTCAATCTCCACCGTTGGTTTTGAAACGGCTACATAATATTCACTTAACCGCCATTTCATATTGTATATTCACCATTCTGTATAAACATCCACATATAATACTCGCAAAATCTTCTTCCCTCTATAATACTTACAGTGAGCAAAGCATAGGTGGGATTAACTCCATTCCGCGTCGTGAATCAACATTTGTAGTTACCAACACAAGTAAGCTTTCCTTCTCTTGTTGTTTTTTTTTTGTATTTTGTTTTTTCAATGCTGAAAATCTTAGGGTAGTGTTAGATCAGAATTCAATGATCGTCAGGAGCTAGACTCAACTGATCAGGATTGCTGACGTCATCAGGATTACATGGTCGTCAGGATCAGAAGGCATATCAGGACTGGGATCAGGATTGATCATCAGGACTGGAAGCTGATCAGGATTCCTACTTCGAGTTATATTTGGAGTCTAGTTAAACATGGAAGTTTATTCTGTCGGTTCCTGGTTTGTAGAATGTAGCTATCAATTATGGATAGGTTTCAATCTTTGTAATTGATTAGGACTTATCATTGATAGAGAAGCTGTGTAGTATATAAACACAGTCTTGGTTTCGATTTATGAGTGTGGAAGAGAAGAGAAGTGAATCAAGATAGAAGCTCTCGAGAACATAGAATTTCTTGAGAGAGTTTTTGTAAGCTAGCAGCTCTCAAGAACATCAGAATTTCTTGAGAGAGTTTGTAACAGTTTTATATCAGATTTAATAAAGTTGTTATCTTTCTTTTCATATTTGTGATATATACATTAAGAAGTCGATTATCTTATACTATTGTATTCAACCCCCCTTCCACAATAGATTATTACTGGGCAACAATTGGTATCAGAGCAAACTGATTTATTTCTGAATCAGAAACGATCTAAAGATGTCGACAACCAAGTATGAAAGCATGAAGATTCCCATCTTGAAGAAATCAGAATATCCAACATGGAGGGTAAAGATGCTGATGTACCTGGAGGCTATGGATCCTGACTATCTGGACAGGATTCGTGATGGACCATATATTCCTACAAGGATTGTAGAACGAACAGATACTGTACCTGAACATTATGTGGTCAAGGCTAAAAGTGAATGGACTCCAGAAGAAAAAGCTCATGTTCTCAGGGAACCAAAGATAAAGAATATCTTGCACAATAGTCTTGATGCTGTCATGTCAAATAGAGTGATTGCATGCAAGTCTTCAAAAGAAATTTGGGATACTTTGGAAACTCAGTGCCAGGGATCTGCATCTGTCAAGAAAAACAGAAGGGCTCTTTTGATTCAAGAATATGAACAATTTGATGCAAGACCCGATGAGAGCCTAACTGATCTATATGATAGATTTCTGACACTATTGAACAACTTATCTTTAGTTGACAAGGAATATGAAACTGAAGATTCAAACACCAAGTTTCTAAGAGCTTTACCTGAAGAATGGGACACTCAGACCTCAATCATTAGACATCAGTATGATCTTAACACTGTGTCTCTTGATGAAGTCTATGGAATGCTAAGAACTCATGATCTTGAAGTTCAACAGAGAAAGAACAAGAAAAGCAGCAAGGCAAAATCAATTGCTTTGAAAGCAGAGGCTAAATCAAAAGGAAAAGCTATGGAGGTCTCTAGAAGTAAAACAAGAGTAGCTGAGTCAGATCCTGACGACTCTTCATCAGATACTGATGGCAATCCTGATGCCAATACTGATGATGATTCTTCAGACTCAGATATGGAAGAGATGGTTGCGATGATTGTCAGAAACTTCAGAAGGATGAAGTTCAGGAAGAATAGAAGACAAGGCAACTTTCAGAAAAAGACTTTCAATGCAGACAAAGACAAGTATATCAAAAAGGACAGCAAGGGTAGCAAATTTGACAAGTCAAAGGTTAGATGCTACAAGTGCAATGGAATGGGTCACTTTGCTTCTGAGTGCAAGAAGACAAAGGCACTTATCACATCAAGCAAGGATTGGATGGACTCTTCCTCAGAATCTGATACTGAGGTGGTCAACTATGCTCTAATGGCCAATGCTGGTGTAACTGCTGCTCCTGATGATAAGGTACTAAATACTATCTTTGATTTTGATACTGATAATGCTTCTGAGTTAAGACGTTTTCTAAAGTCATTACATATTAGCTTTAGAAGTCAAACTGCTGAGAATACTAGAATCTTATCTGAAATGTCTGAACTTAGAAAAAGGAATGATATATTAGAAGCTGAATTTTCTCGCATGCAAGAAGTACAAAAATAATGTGATAATGCTAATCACATGCATTTAGAGATGAAATCCAAATGTACTGCTCTTGAAAAGGAACTTGAATATGCTAATGAGAAAATCAGAACCTGGACAGACTCTGGTAGGAAATTTCATGAGATTAATACCTCTAAGAATTGGAAAGAGTGTCTAGGATATAAGTCAGATGAGGATAAGAAATTGAAAGAAAGAATTGTCATTGATGAGACAGTCAGTCCAAAGACCTATAGACATGTTATAGATGCAACCAAATCTAAGATTACTCCTGTTAATTTTGTTTTTGGTAAGGATTCAAATTCTACTTTTGAAAAGGGATCTACTTCTGTTCAAGGAATTAAAATCATAAAGTCTAAACCTGTCTTGAATAAACTCATTAAGAATGTAGGTCAATTGTCTCAGAAACAGCTTAAGGATAAAATCTGTATGGTGACAGTTAAGAAACAGGAAGCTACTGTTAAGAGAAACAGGAATGGTAAAGTTGGGATCAATAAAGAGAATGGTTATAAATATATCCCAAATGCACCTAGAAAGTGTTGTTTTAACTGTGGTAACTCTAATCATCTTGATATTGATTGTAAGAAGATTAAAAAGAAGATTGCTGATATTTCTAAATCTGATGTGAGGAATAGATCAGTACTCTATAAACCGCAGAAGTCCTGTTTTCATTGTGGTAGTATATGGCATTCTATTTATACTTGTAAAGATTATCATGATTTGTACTATAACTTCTATGATCCATTGCCCAAGTTAAATAGGAGTACAAAGTCTGATAGAGTTGATAATGTCATTTTGAAGCATGCTTTTGTTAATACTAAAACTGACAAAGCAAATCCTGATGGAGTATATCCTGTCAGGACTGCTATGGTCAGAAAGTCTTCTACTGTGAAAATTAATAAATTGCATGAAAAAGGAACCCAATATGTATGGGTTCCTAAGTGTTCTAACTAGTGTGTTTCTATTCTGATGCAGGGTAAAAAGAAAAATGTGTTAGTCATGGATAGTGGATGTTCTGTACACATGACTGGAAACAAAGCCCTGTTATCAGAATATCAAGAAAAAGCTGGCCCAACTGTGTCTTATGGAGATGGAAACATTGGACAAACCTTGGGATATGGCAATATAATCATTGGAAATGTCATCATTGAAAAAGTAGCTCTAGTGAAGGGACTGAAACACAACTTGTTGAGTATTAGTCAAATCACTGACAGAGGTTATCATGTCAACTTCTATTCCACACATTGTGAAGTAGTCAGTAAAGAAACAGGAAAGATAGCACTGACTGGCTACAGGCATGGTAATATATATGAAGCCAACATTCAATCAAATACTGATGTCTCCCCTACCTGTCTGATCAGTAAAGCGTCAGTAGATGAAAGTTGGAATTGGCACAAGAAGCTTTCTCATCTCAACTTCAGCAACATCAATGAGTTGGTTAAGAAAGATTTAGTGAGAGGATTACCAAAAGTGTTATATACTCCTGATGGACTCTGTGATGCATGTCAGAAAGCAAAACAACGAAGGACATCATTCCAGAGTAAATTAGAATCCTCTATTGGAGAACCATATCACATGCTACATCTTGATCTATTTGGTCCAGTCAACATCATGACCATCAGTAAGAAAAGGTACACTCTTGTAATTGTTGATGAATATTCTAGATTCACCTGGGTGTATTTTTTGCACAGAAAATATGAGACTCCTGAAGTTCTGTTGGATCATGTAAGAATGATTGAGACAACCACAAAGTACAAAGTCAAGATACTGAGAAGTGATAATGGTACTGAATTTAAGAATTCAAAGATGGAAGAGTTCTGCAAATACAAAGGAATCATTCAACAATTCTCTGCTCCTGGCACACCTCAGCAAAATGGAGTAGGTGAAAGGAAAAAATAGAACTCTTATTGAAGCTGGCAGAACTATGTTGGAAGAAGCTAAGTTACCTACATATTTCTGGGCAAAAGCAGTCAACACAGCTTGCTATACACAGAATCTCACTTTGATAAACAGACATGGTGTTACTCCTTATCGATCACTCAAGGAGAAGAAACCTAGTCTGAAGCATCTGCATGTGTTTGGCTGTAAATGTTTTGTTCTCAGAACTCATCCTGAACAGCTAGGGAAATTTGAAACAAAGGCTGATGAAGGAATTTTCATAGGCTATCCTGCATCAAGAGCCTTCAGAGTTTTTTAATTTGAGAACAAGGATTGTCATGGAGTCAATACATGTATCTTTTGATGACAAGAAGATAACTGGAATCATTGAAGACTCTCATGATAGATTGATTTTTGAAAATGAAGTTTCCAAAGAACCTGAAGAAAGTGAATCAGATCCTGTCAATACATCAGATCCTGATGGGTCACCAAATCCTGATGACACACCAGATACTGATGGTGCTAATACTGATGATGCATCCAATAGTGATACTTCTAGTAGTGCAAATGTTAAGGGGGAGCAACAACAATCTACTACAAATTCAGAGTCAACTCAATCATCAAGACAGAATTCTTCAGATACTGATTCAAGTGATGATCCTGATAACCATTCAGGAGGAGATAAAATTAATTCAGGGGAAGCTTCAAGACAAGCAAGTTCTTCAAATCAAGATAACACCAATCCAGGGGGAGCATCTACTTCAAGGAACAATTTGACACCAGCAAGGAAATGGACAAAAGATCATACTCCTGATTTGATCATTGGAGATCCTGATGCAGGTGTTCAAACAAGAAGTGCAACTCAGAATGAATGTCTATACAATGAATTGAAGATTGGAGATCCTGATGCAGGTGTTCTATCCAAGGAGGAACCAAAGAAAATTGAAGATGCACTTAAAGATGCTGATTGGGTCACTGCAATGCAAAAAGAACTGAATGAATTTGAAAGAAATGAAGTCTGGAAACTGGTACCAAGACCAAAGAATAGATCAATTGTTGGTACAAAGTGGATTTTCAAGAACAAGACTGATTCTGATGGAGTGATAATCAGAAACAAAGCTAGACTAGTTGCAAAGGGGTATTCTCAACAAGAGGGAATTGACTATGATGAAACTTTTGCTCCTGTTGCAAGATTAGAAGCCATCAGGATATTTCTTGCTTATGCAGCTCATAATAAATTCAAGGTTTTCCAGATGGATGTAAAAAGTGCTTTCTTAAATGGAGAACTGGAGGAAGAAGTCTATGTTGAGCAACCTCCTGGTTTCATTGATCCTAAATATCCAGATCATGTCTACAGATTGGATAAGGCACTTTATGGACTAAAGCAAGCTCCTAGAGCATGGTATGAAACCTTAGCTCTATTCTTACTGGAAAGTGGATTCAAAAGAGGCGCTATTGATAAAACTCTATTTTATTTGAATCATGGTAAGGACTTGTTGTTAGTTCAGATTTATGTTGATGATATCATTTTTGGGTCAACAAACAATAAGTTGTGTGAAAAGTTTTCTAAGCTTATGCAGTCAAGATATCAAATGAGCATGATGGGAGAAATGAGTTACTTTCTTGGTCTTCAAGTTAAACAGACTGATGAAGGGATTTTTATCAATCAATCTAAATATACAAGGAATTTATTGACAAGGTTTAACATACAAGATAGTTCTCCTGCCACAACTCCCATAGCTACAGCTACCAAACTTGATCCTGATCAAGGTGCCGAGGTAGATGTAACTCACTACAGAGGAATGATTGGCTCTTTATTGTATCTCACTGCAAGTAGACCAGATATCATGTTTGCAACCTGTCTATGTGCAAGATTTCAAGCAAAACCTAGAGAACCCCATCTGATTGCAGTCAAAAGAATTTTCAGATATCTCAAAGGAACTCCTACACTTGGCCTTTGGTATACAAGGGAATCAGATTTTGGGTTGTGTGGTTATTCAGATGCTGACTTTGCAGGATGCAAAATAGACAGGAAAAGTACTTCAGGAAGCTGTCAGTTTTTGGGTGGAAGATTAGTTTCATGGTTCAGTAAAAAGCAAAAATCTATTTCCACTTCAACTGCAGAAGCTGAGTACATTGCTGCAGGAAGTTGTTGTGCTCAGATAATGTGGATGAAAAATCAGTTGTTAGATTATGGCCTGTCATACTCAAAAATCCCTATTTATTGTGATAACCAAAGTGCTATTGCAATGACAGGAAATCCAGTTCAGCATTCTCTTACTAAACACATCAGTATTCGATATCACTTCATAAGAGAACAAGTTCTGGAAGGAACAATTGAACTTCACTTTGTTCCTACTGATCAACAACTAGCTGATATATTCACCAAGCCACTACCTGAAGCTACTTTCAATAAATTGGTGAATGAACTTGGAATGATGAACTTTGAGAATTTCTGAGGAAAGCTACAGAGAGGAAATCCTGTTAACTGTCAAATCCTGATGGTTATTCAGAAAGGTATGTTTTCTTTGATCAAATGCTGATAGGATGCAATCCTGACAGGAAGTCAACTGGTCAATCCTGATGTTCAGGTCAGTATTTCATTGCTTAATTTGTGCCTAATTTTTCGTTCGTATCTGCTAATGGACGATTGAGTTTTAGTAGGACAACTGTATGCGCGCGTGTGTTGCACTGATATAGATATACATATTCATACACATAAAAAGCGGTGCAGTTTTATTTAATAACACACATAATCTGTCCACTAATTATTTATGCACAAATCATATTTTGCCACCTGTTATTGAGAGTAATATTTTGTTTTAACAAAATCCTTTTCTTTGTTTTACATCTTTCATTACTCTCTCATCATCAGTTTTTCGTTTTCTATCTCTCTCTGTGCTCTCATACCCTAATTGCTTCAAATCTTAATTCTCGAGTTTTCAAAAGCATTTCAATGGCGTCTTCATCATTCATGAACAAACAAACAGTAATTCGTGATATTACTTTTGCCACTAATAACTTTGTAGCCATACTAGACCATCAAGAATTGCCTACTGAGTTCCATATAATTCAAGATTTTCTTACTTCAACCCCATTGAAGTATGCTTTAACAGAGCCTGCAAGTGTTTCTTTTAAGTCTGTAATGCAGGTTTGGAACACAGTTGTTTTTGGTCAAAGTTCTATAGGAACCATTCTGATGCAGTTCGAATCAAATGGAGTAACTCATCATGTCACTCCTGCTGTTATTGAAGAGGCGTTGCATTTGCCTATTCTGGGTGATAAAGTTCCTAGTGTGATTTCAGACTCTGCTCTATTTGAGTTTATCAAGAAACTGGGCTACAATGGTGAAGTAAAGAGATATGGCAACCTTTTTAGGACAAAGCTTAAGAAGGAATAGAATTTCTTCTTTGATACAATCAGCCGCTGTTTCCTGAACAAGACATCAAATTTTGATGCTCTTCCATCAGGATCTCTCAAAATTGGGTACTCTCTTATCAATTCTACAGTGTTTGATTATGGGTCTTTTATTTTAAAAGCCTTAAGTGATAGGAAATCAGATAAGTTGGGTTCTGTCTGTTTTCTTAGATTTTTACAGTTGATATTTAATCACTTATGTCCTAATGTTGTTTGTGAGAATGATGTAGTTCTACCAATTTGTAGAATTACTGAGAATAATATTAAGTCCTTAGTAAACAGTGATAAAGCAAATGGTTTCATAGGAAATGCTTTTATTCCTGATGAAGTTAGGTTTTTCTTACATAGGAAAATGCCTACTCGTTATGGTTTAATCTCTAATGCTATGGGGCAAGGCTCAACCCACCTTGTTCCTAACACAAGCATTCATCCTAAACAGTCTAAACAGTCAACTGCCACCTCTATTGTCTCTCAAAAGACTTTAGTTGTAAAAGCAAAGAAGTCAGCTCGAACTGATGTGTCAGGAAGGCAATCAGGTTCAAAGGACTTTTCCTCTACACCACTCACTAAAAAGAAGTTACAAGGGGGTGTACAAGGGGTCCTGGTCAAGAAAGCTGCAAAGGGAGGTGAGGTTGTTTCTGTAAAAAGAAAGTTAGTTCTCAGGGATGAGACTGACTCAGAGGATGATTTACCTATATCCTCTGTGCTGAAAGTGAGAAAGGAAGTTGCTGATACTGCTACTGAAGCTGTGGTTCCATTGTCTACATCACAGAAGAAAAGGAAGTTATCAAAGAGCAGGTATCATATTCCTTTAGAAAAGAAGCAGGATACTGATGTACAGGACACTTCTATTCTGAATGAGCAATCAGTTTCTACTGTTCAAGCAAATTCTGATGTTAGTACTCCTGATGCTGCACCAAGTCAAGTGGTTAATATTTCAGACTCTCCAGCACAGGACTCTCCAACAAAAAGACATGTTGATATTTCATGGGAGAAGTATGGTGCTGCTACTTCCAATCTTGGGATCAAACATCCAATGGAAAAGCTAAGGAAGGCAGAAGAGTTAGTCTATCAAAGACAGAAGAAACTGAAAGGATCAAGCCCACAAGAACCTGAACCTCAAAGTGGTTCAGCAGCTCTTTCTGATGATCCAGCCACACAAGAACCACTCAATCAAAGTTTGGGTGAAGGCTTAGCTAGTGGAATGGTCACACAAGAACCATTTTCTCAAAGGGAGAATGAAGACATCAACATTCCAGCTACACAAGAACCATCTTCTCAAAGTGAAGATGCAGGCCAAGCTACAGTTTCTGAGAAATTTCCTGACAATGCTCAAGGGATTTCTGGTGCAGATGAAGTTCGAAGATTGGTCAAGGACACTGTCTATGAGGGAAGCACACAAGAACCTTTGACTCAAAGTGTTGAAGCAGCTTCTGAACCTCAAGCTCCACAAGAACCATTGGTAGAAAATACTGATGCAAGCATATCAAATCCTGACGGTGTTCATCCTGACGCTAGTGGTGCTCCTGATGTTGAACCTATTTTGATACAGCCACTTCGCTCAAGACCAATGGATCATCCTATCACAGATTCACAGGATAAAATGAAAGGTATAGTTCTTCCTCATCCTGATGATACTCATAGTACTGATGATGATGACTCTGGTGATAGTGATGATGATAAGAATCGGAAAGAGAAGGAACAGTTTGCTACAGCATTCAAAATTAATCTTGGAACTAATTTTGGTTCATCAAGTACATATATGGCTGGCACAGCGTTCACTGGGAAAGATCAGAGACAAGATTTTTCTATTCCTTCCTTTGATCCTGCTGAGGCATTTAGACAGAATGAATGGAACAATTCATGGCACAATTCTGATGAATCTATCAGTTTTTCTTCTGCTATTGAACATGCCTATAAAGCAGTGAAATCTATAGAGAATCAAGACTTGAAGAATCATCTGAAGGCTACAACTCTGTTATCCAAGAGCCTGAAAAGTGAGATTGATTCTATCAAGAGTTAAACTGACAAAGTGAGGACTGATATCTTTAATAATTTTACAAAGGTGCATACTGCTTTTCAGCTAAGGGTAGTAGAATCCCAAGTGAAATCTGTTGTTTCAGAACAAACCTCAATCAACCGAAGAATTGATTCTCTGGATACTAAGGTAACTGACATTCAAGCCTCTCTTTCCTTAATTTTGAATTTATTGTCAAATCCTGATGTCAAAAAGGGGGAGAAGGTTAGTCGGACAAAATGCACACCTGATCTAGTATTAAGGAATAATGATGATGATATTGGAGATGATGGTAGTGACAAAGTGATACAAGGAGAAACCTCTGATGTTGTTGTTATGAAGTCTACAATTCAAACTTCACAAAGTCAAACAACGCAGTCAACTCATGTTTCTGATTCTGGAGTTAAAACAGTAAGAACAATGATGCAATCCCAGATCCTGACGGAAGAACAAATCCTGACACCTGGTTATGGACATATTCTTTCTACAATTCCTGAAGGAGATGAAGATGTGATTATTGATAATCCTGAAGATGCATCAAATTTATTCCAGAAGTTTTCTACAAAAGATGGCAGAATTGTTACTCTATATCACACTGATAAAAGAGTTCAACAATTATATGCTAGAAAAGCACTCTCTACAGCAAGTGAAGAATATCCAGATCTCTCACATGAAGAATTTTTGAGACTACAAAGAGAGACAATGGAAAGCTATACTGCTCCTACTAGAGGTAGAGGAGGCAGAGGTAGGAGAGGTGCTAGAAGAAGTAGAAGAGGTTCTTCAAATCAAACAGTACCTAGACAGACAAGGTCTACAGGGTTAAGAATTGAAGAAATTCCTGAACCTATTCAAACTCTAGTAGTTCCTGACAGATCTACTTTTGGTGATGATGGAAATATTGAAGAAGAACCTGAATTGAGAAGAAAATCAACTCTCTGCAATACAAATCAAATTGAAGAATCTAATCCTGATGTTGTTCCTGATAATATTCAAGATCCTGATGATTCTGAAATTCTGTAAGAGATTGACTTGATAATCTTATCTACTGTTGTTGATTCTCACAACAAGGAAGTAGATGAAGAAGAAGAAGCCAGAAGAAATGAAATTACAAGATCAACAAATAGAGATTTCAATCTCTATGTACAAAGGCTTAAACTCTCAAACAGAAGAGTGTGGAGGAACCCAAGCAGACAAGAATCTTCACTGAAAAGAAGCTATGCATTTGAAAAGGAAAAGGATAAGAAGTGGAAACATATTAGCACATTAAGTTGTGATACACTTATCAATTTTCAGTCTGGTGGAATTATTACAAGCGCTTCAAGTGTTGTTGATTTATCTGAGATGGTTAGATCAAAAGCACTCTGGTTAAAGATGTTTTCAAATCTGAAGCAATTGTCAAGCAATTCAAGAGGAGGTATTGGACACAGAGATGGTGAATATCTGAATATGTCATATGTTGATCCTTACTCCTTGACTGAAATTGGAGGTACTTTAACTTCTGAAAACCTGAACAATTTACTAGCTGTTGATATAGTTATAGATTGTCATGATGGTTTTGACAAGAAAGAAAAGCTTCTGTACTTCATGAAAGATGGTAGTGTGAAGATCCTATCTATTCAAGATCTGCTGATAAAAACTACACAGGAACTGAAATATGTTCATTATCTTTTGAGATCGAAGAATCAAATATGCAAATAATGGAGTGACATGATTTTGTCAACAATAAGAAGAAGACTGGATGGAAACAGTAATTTCAATGGTAATTACATTCCCATGTACTTAAATCAAAGAGGTCAGGATGTGGAAATGCAAAGGGGTACTGCTGTTAAAGAAGTAAATTTTGGCATGACTCATCTTATTCTCAATCCTGATGGGAAGGAAATTGCTTATCTTTTGCTTGAAGAGCATAGTCTTCAGAGAAACTCCATATTGAATCTCAGAGCAGCTATCTACCAGATTAATGAGGAAGATGAAGAACTCAGAAATCTTAAGGAAAGACCGATTCAAATTCTTGAAGAAAAAGAAGAAAATCTATTATCCAACTTCTTGAAGATGAATTTGTTCTATCAAAGAATCTAAACAGATAAGTTGTTGCTGTAGATTTTGTACATTTTGTATATATGTTTTTGACATCATTGAATATTTGGAATCTATACTTTATTTCACAAAGTATGAGATTGGGGGAGATTGTTAGATCAGAATTCAATGATCGTCAAGAGCTAGACTCAACTGATCAGGATTGCTGACGTCATCAGGATTACATGGTCGTCAGGATCAGAAGGCATATCAGGACTGGGATCAGGATTGATCATCAGGACTGGAAGCTGATCAGGATTCCTACTTCGAGTTATATTTGGAGTCTAGTTAAACATGGAAGTTTATTCTGTCGGTTCCTAGTTTGTAGAATGTAGCTATCAATTATGGATAGGTTTCAATCTTTGTAATTGATTAGGACTTATCATTGATAGAGAAGCTGTGTAGTATATAAACACAGTCTTGGTTTCGATTTATGAGTGTGGTAGAGAAGAGAAGTGAATCAAGATAGAAGCTCTCGAGAACATAGAATTTCTTGAGAGAGTTTTTGTAAGCTAGCAGCTCTCAAGAACATCAGAATTTCTTGAGAGAGTTTGTAACAGTTTTATATCAGATTTAATAAAGCTGTTATCTTTCTTTTCATATTTGTGATATATACATTAAGAAGTCGATTATCTTATACTATTGTATTCAACCCCCATTCTACAATAGATTATTACTGGGCAACAGGTAGTGTAATCGCCATGTGTCGTATATGCGGGCGCGGGGGTGCTCTTGGGTCTATAAAATACTTTGACTATAAAATATAGTGTCAAAATATAGTGCCATACCTGCAATTTCACCCTTTACTTAATAGGAACGTAACCATGGAGTAGAATAATCGATTTTCTGGGTAGCTTTCCAGGCATGAACATCCTTCGGTTGACCTTCTCTTTAGAACACTCTTCGGGCAGTCTTCATACCCAAGAACATCCTTCGGAACTTTTGATTTTGTAAATTCACCCTTCTCCAAAACCCGTAGGGCTTCCTTCTGCTATTCCCGGCCCTCTGTACTCGGTTCTTACCGTTAGACTAATTCTTTGTATAGCTGTTCTCTTAAATCGTCTGAGTACAAGGCTAATTCTGTCCCATTTTGTCCTTGCAGGATATGGACCGTCCCGTAGAGTATGAACCCGTTTATTCGGCCATGGCACATTTCAGTGCTTCTAGGTTTTCTTCGGCCAACTTAAATTCAGTATTAACGAAGGAGGCTGTCCTTAAGATGGCCAAGAAGTACGACATCCATCCCCTATTTCAAACATATGAAGCCGATGACACCGATCTCATCTACCATACGCCTAAGGTGGATGTAGAGTTTGGTTCGGTCGCTCTGGGGGTTTCTGAAAGGGCGTTTTTCTGTGGCCTTCGACTTCCATTACTCCCTGTTCTGAAGAAGCTGCTAAAATACACCCAGATTGCTCTCGGTCAGCTAGACCCCAATTCCTTCGTCCATATCAATTCCTTTCAGAATAGGTGCTTGACGGCGGGGGTAAAACCGCGTTTGACTTTACTGCTCCATCATTTCGACTTTAGAAAGAATGCCAAGAGCGTTGGATTCTATCAGCTGTCTCGAAGGACGGGACGCGTTGAGTGGGTTGTTACGAACTCGAGCAATAAAGGGACGTATGATCACTGGTTCTTTATCAGTGGTCATAAGTTGTCTAAATATTCGGTGTGGCGAGAAGTCGATCCTATTTTAATCACCGTACCCGCACTGAGTGCTGAAGATCAGGCCGACTATGACAAACTCTGTTGCCTCCAGGAGCTGAACCGAATTCCTTTGATCGTGAGCCGAGACCAAACTTGGCTTCGGGCTCTATGGGGTATCGGTGACATAAAATTGACTTAGTATATTTTGTCATCTTTATATTCTTCTTTTATAATCCTGTCTTCTGATATCCATTTTTTTATTGTGCAGTATCGACCAAGTCTGATATGCTGAAGCGTTTCCAGTCCTAGAAGATCACTAAGCCCGTGGTTCGGGATGTCGGGACTGTTCCCGAACCAAATGCTGAGAAGCCTTTGTCTTCTCAGACTGTTGAGGTTGAGATCATTGACACTACAACCCCTGATCTGGAAATGGCTGCCCAATCAGATGCTGAGAAAATCGGTTCCATGTCTAAACGACCGCGAGGAGCTGAGGGAGAAGTTGTTTTCACTTATCGGCCAGACTGGTCGATTATGACCACCGACCGATTCGGGGCTTTAGCTTCTACAGAGGCAAAGGAGATCGGTACGGACTTATGCCGAGCGTCTATTCTCCCCAAGGACCGCCCGCTGTATGATGGTGCTGATGCTCTTACAGCATGTTCCGAGCTCATCGGTCATGTTGCAATGGTATGTCTCTGTGCCTTGTAAATATTTGCTTTCCTTTTAAGCTTCTTTACTCACCTTGTCGTTGTTCCCCCTTCATTTTTTTTTATAGGTTGCCCCTTGGGCAGCTACTATTGAGCAGAAGGTGAAGGACTTGGATGTCCAGCTCAAAGGCCTTCGTCTTGCTGAAGAGAGAGCTGAGGCGGCTGAGGATCTGGTGGAGGGTTTGAACAAAAAGATTTCAAGTCTGAACCAGAGGATTGGAATGCTGAAGGCCGACCGGGATGCTGTTCGCACCGACTTGGAGGTTGCTTATGCATGATTGGGGCGAAGGACCAATAAGTTGAAGACTTCTCGTAAGGCTGAGAAGAAAGCTCGCAAATTGGTCATCCTTTCTGAAGACCGAAGCTTCTCTGCAGGGTTTGATGAGGTCATTCGTCGTGCCCATGCTGCGGGGTTTGACTACAAGCAATTACTTCCTGAAGGAATGAACGATCCCATCACTAGGCCGAAGGAGCCTGATGTGCCTCTTGAGGCTAGCTCGGGCTCTGAATCCGAGTTGTCCGACTGAATTTGTAATTTTATTCAGCCTTCGGGCTTAACATTGCCTCCGGGCGGAATATTTTATAGTACTTTTAATTCTTGCGAGTAAACATATTTTCAATTGTGTTTACGTTTATAGCTTTGTTTTTTCTCCTTGATTTTATCTCGTACTTATGTCTTTTCGAGTAGTACGTTTTTGATAAAGAAGAACTTGCCTTGGCATTTTTGTTGTTCGTAAATGCTTCTTCGGCTTAACAAATCACCTTAACATTTGGCGCATAATGCTTCTTTGGCTTGATAAGTTGCCTCGACATTTTTCTGTATGAACGCTTCTTCGGCCTAATAACTGCCTTAACGTTTTACTATTTATTATATCACCTTTCCCCTTATTATTTCGAAGGGTTGGCATATATACAATTCGGTTCGGAATATTAAATGTACATGATTGATGCTAAAATTTTGGAGCACATAGTTTATTTCGCTTGCCCCCAAAGTATGGGCTTGCAAATTTTGTATCTGGCTCAATATTAACCTTAATCATGCATACATGCTATAGATGAACAAATCAATTGGAATACATACTGAAGGTAAAAATTCTTATCCAAATACGCAGTGCATGTTTTCAGATTAAAAACGTTGATTCACATCATACTGAAGTAAAGAAAATACTGAACGAAATTACTGAATCAAAAATACTGATAGGATGGAAATTTCCAGTAAGCTTACTGGTAGAATCTACGGAGGCGTGAAGCATGCCAAGTATTTTTAATCAAGGAACCGTCTGTCCCTGATAGCTTGTAGGTCCCTGGCCGAACTACTTCAATTACCGTGTAGGGGCCTTCCCAATTCGGCATTAATTTTCCTTGCTTTGTCGGCATAGAAGTTGCTAGCTCTCTGAGGACGAGATCTCCCACTTGGAACGATCTCTTCTTTATTCCAGCGTTGTAGTACTGGGTGGCTTGAAGCTGGTATCGGACGTTGCGCTGGTGAGCAGCTTCTCTTTCTTCGACCAACAAATCCACATTTTCCCGAAGTCCGAACTCATTGCTTTCCACATTAAATACTTGTCTTCAGTAAGATTCCAGACCAATTTCCGCAGGCATCAACGCGTCTGTTCCAAATGCTAACCTGAAAGGGGTTTCTCCCGTCGAGGACCTGGGAGTGGTTCGGTAGGCCCAAAGGACATAAGGGAGCTCTTCAGCCCACATTCCCTTAGCGCTTCCGATTCGCTTCTTAATTCCATCGAAGATGACTTTGTTAGCTGCCTCAATAGCTCCATTCCCTTGTGGGTGCCCGACCGAACTGAACTTCTGTTGGATTCTAAACTTTGCCAAGAACTTCCTAAATTTGCTTCCAATAAACTGGGTTCCATTGTCAGACACACAAACCATTGGGATGCTGAACCTCAGTATTACCTGTTCCAACATGAATTTTTTTGTTGCCTCTTCAGTTATGGTGGATAATGGTCGAGCTTCTACCCACTTTGTCATGTAGTCAATGGCCACAATACAGTATTTCGCCTGTTTGGTGCTAGTTGGTAGGATTCCTACGATGTCTACCGCTCACATGGCGAAAGGGATGGGACTGAGAACCGAAGACATTTCTTCGGGCGGCTGCTTCGGTACCGTGCTGAACAATTGGCATTGCCTACACCTCTTGGAGTAATTCTTGGCGTCTTCCCTTACAGTCGGACAAAAGAAACCCTGTCTAAGCACCTTGAAAGCTAACGATCGCCATGTTAGATGCTCCCCGCAAATTCCTTCGTGCACTGTCTCTAAGATTAACCTTTGATCTTCGGGGGCGAGACATTTCAGAAGCGGTTGAGTAGCTAACCGTCTGAATAGTTGTCCCCCTACTAAGGTGTAGATGGCCGACCGATACCTCACCTTCTGTGCTTCCTTCTTATCCAATGGCAAGGTTCCTTTTTCCAAGAAGGCTCTGATGGGGGTCATCCAGTTAACCCCTTGATGGATTTCCAAACATTGCTTCTTGTCAATAGATGGTCCGTTCACTTCGATCAGATAGATTGACCCTGTTAGGTTCTGGGTTTCTGCCGAGGCGAGTCTAGACAGAGCATTTGCTCGGTTGTTGTTTTCCCTGGCAACTTGGTTTAATTCAAAAGATTCAAAATGAAGTGCACTTTCACGTACCTTGGCTGTATATGCCTTCGTTCGGGGATCTTTTTGCCCATATTCTCCAGAAAACTGCTTCACCACTAGCATCGAATCACTGAATACCCTTATATTTTTCACCTCTAGGCTCTTTGCTAGAGTGATTCCTGCCAACAACGCTTCGTACTCCGCCTCATTATTAGTTGGGGGAAATGTGAACCTGATAGCTTGGCGTATCTCGAAGCCATCGGGGCTGGTGAGGATCATTCATGCCCCATACTTAGCTTTCGTGACTGACCCGTCTACAAAGAGTTTCCATTTCCCCGGTGCCTGAATTAGTTGTTCCTCCGGCGTTAAGTCTTTAGGTCCCGAAAAGGAACATTCCACTATAAAATCAGCCAACGCCTGGGCTTTGATGGATGTTCTCGGCACGAATTTCAAGTCATATTCCCCCAGCTCAACTGATCAAGCCACAACTCTGCCTGATGCTTCTGGTCTCTAAAGTATCTTTTTCAAAGGTTGATCAGTTACTACTTGTACGGTCCTTCCCTGGAAGTAGTGGCGTAGCTTTCTGGATGCCATTACTAAACCAAAAGCGAGCTTTTCTGCGTTCGTATATCTCGTTTCTGCATCCTTCAGGATATGCGAAACAAAGAATACCGGGTGTTGATTGTTCTCGTGTTCCTTAACCAACACAGCTCCCAGTGTTCGGTCATTTACCGCCAAATACAGCCATAGGGTCTCCTTCGGGTCAGGTCTCATAAGGAGTGGGGCCTTGACCAGATACTCTTTGACCTCTTCAAATGCTTTCTGGCAGGTCGATCCCCATTCGAAGTTTTTGGTTCCCCGAAGTACTTCGAAAAATGGGAGTGCTTTTTCAGCTAATCGGGAAATAAATCTTCGCAAAGCGGCCAGTCGTCCAGTTATTTTCTGAATATCCCTGATAGTCTTCGGTGCCTCCATATCAATCACCGCTTTTATTTTTTCCGGGTTGGCTTCTATCCCCCTAGCACTCACCATATATCCCAAGAATTTGCCACTTGAAACTCCAAAAGTGCATTTGCTTGGATTAATCCTCATGTTGTTCTTTCTCAGTGTCTCAAAACATTCTTTCAGATCTTCCGCATGATCCCTGAACATAGACTTCACGATCATATCATCCACGTAACATTCCATATTATGACCGATATGTTCTTTGAACACTTTGTTGATCATTTTCTGGAAGGTTGCCCCTGCGTTCTTCAGCCCAAAGGGCATCTTGATGTACGCATACGTGCCTCTTGGGGTGATGAATGCTGTCTTCGGAATATCCTCGGCATTCATTGCAATTTGGTGATACCCCGAGAAGGCGTCCAAGAAACTAAGTACTTGGTGACCCGAAGTGGCGTCTATCAGTTGATCAATGTTCGGTAGAGGATAATGATCCTTCGGACAGGCTTTATTCAAGTCGGTGTAATCTACACACATTCTCCATTTATTGTTTGATTTCTTGACTACTACCACATTTGCCAGCCAGTCCGGATACTCGATTTCCTCTATAAACTTCGCCTATAGCAGTTTTTCCACTTCGGCTTGAATTACCTGTTGTCTTTCCATCGCGAAATTTCGTTTCTTTTGCTTAACAGGTTTTGCATCAGGATTCACGCTAAGGTAATGTTTTGTTACTGAAGGATCTAACCCAGGCATGTCCTCCGGTCCCCAGGCAGATATGTCATGATATTGCCTAATTACCTCGATTACCTTCTCTTTCAATTCAGGCTCCATATTTTTGCCTATTTGAATCATTTTTCCTGACTGTCCCATATATAATTCCACATCTTCGGTTTCAGCAGCTGGTTCCGCTATGGGATTGGACAGGTCTGCTCCAAATTTCTCCAACCCAATACTCATTGTCTGATGACTACCCCCTGCTCCACCTTCACTTCGCTTCCTTTTTCCCCCTTCAGTCATAACAACCTCTTGATATTTCTCAAGGTCTTCTAACATCATTATTCGGGCAGCTTTCTGATCGCCCCTCATTTCTCCTATACCGTGTTCAGTTGGAAACTTCAATTTCAAGTGAGGGGCGGATGCAACAGCCTGGAAGGCACTAAGAATTGGCCTTCCCAGAATGCCATTGTAGGGACTGTCTACCCTTACCACATAAAATTTGGCTTCCTTTTGCATAGTATAAGGGGCTTTGCCTAGCACGATCGGGAGTGTGATTGTCCCTCCGATCGGTACGTTCTATGATATAGGATATTGATCGAACTACCACCATCAATTAACACTTTCCATATTTTGTTCTCCCCTATAATCGGGTTGATGATGAGTGGGTCTTCGTGCGGCCATATCACATCCTCGTAATCATCTTCTGTGAAAGTGATGGGCAGAGGTTGTTTGGCTACGTTAGCTTGGTATAAGTTGTACACATGTCGGGCGTACTTCTTCCGGGCAATTTTACTGCATCGCTCCATGACTGTACCCCTGATATAGTCCTGACCTCGCCTCGATACCTTTCTTTATCTTCGGGCTCTTTATCTTTGCCCTTCTCCCTCGGTTCCAGCTTACTCCTCAAGTCTCCTACAAACTCACCCAATTCCCCGCCTTTGATCATTTTCTCGATTAATTTCTTCATGTGGTAACATTGATCAGTGTTATGTCCTTTATCTCTGTGATAATCACAATACTTGTCCCCATTCTTTTTATGATCTGGAGTTTTTAACCGGGCTGGTCGAACAAAGCTTGGCTTTCCCTTTATCTCGTGGAGAATCTTTGAGATAGGTGCATTAAGAGGAGTGAACACCGTGCTATCTCTATCTCGCCTTCGGTCAGCACCCTTGTCGGGTCTCGTATCATTCAGCCTGCTTTTTATATCACCCCGACCTCTTCGGTCATCTTTTCCCGAGCTTTCATACCTTCGACTATCTCTAGAGCCTCCAATTGACTCTAACTTTCTCTGAATGGCCTCTCCTCTCAAAGAAATATCATTTAAGGATTTTGGAGTTACATCATAAAGAGAGGATCGTAGTTTCTTAACTTTGATTGGGTCTAGTCCGGCAGCCAGAAATCCTGCAGCCTTCACCTTGTCCAGGTTAGTTACCATTCATGCCTCCTCTTTGAATCGAGCCAGGTAGTCCCCCAACTCTTCATTCTGCCTTTGTCTACAGTGGATCAATGTTTCAGTATCCTTTTCCCTTCTGCACAAATGAGAATAATGTCGAAGAAATCTCCTCTTGAGCTGATCGTAAGAACTGATCGATCGGGGTCTTTGCGAACGATACCACATCGTCGTTGTTCCCTTTAAGTAGGTTTTGAACATTTTGCACAGCATGATATCGCAGTGTCCCATGCCCGTCATCAACGACTCATACTCCTCACAGTGGTCTTCGGGGTCACCTCTTCCGTTGAACTCGTTCATTTTTGGGAATTGCCTTCCAGGAGGGGGTCGATATTGCTCGATCTCCTTAGTTACGACAGGCTCGTGGCTTATTTTCCTTTCACCAAACATGGCTTTCTCCATTCTCCTTAGACGACTTTTAACATGGGGATCGTCTTCATCTTCCGACTCGGAGGATACTACAATTTTAGACCGGATTCTTCTGTGACACGATTCGGAGTCCGTAGACCCGTCTTCATCGTTATGAGGTCGCTTCTCCCTTTGAGTTTCAGGCTCAATTAACGGAGTCTCATCTTCTGCCACGGAATCTCTTATAGCTTTCTCCTCCATCTCTATTTCTTCTCTTCGGAGTCTGAGGGCTTCCAATTTCAGGAGATCGGCCTCCCTGGCGGCTTGATCAGACTCTCGTTGTTTGCCCTTCCTGACGGCTTGTTCTTGCCTCCATTTAAGCAACAACTCTTTCTGTTCTTCAGGGGTTGGCATAGGTCCTTCATCCCCTTAGGAATCAAAGTTTAATGTCCTATTGATTAGAGGAGTAACCGTAGTTGAACCGCCCGGTCTCCCTGAATCTTCGAACCGAGGTGGTCTATTAGCCGTCATAATAACAAACTTTAATTACAGATAAATCGTACGTTCCCACAAACGGCGCTAAATGTTGGAACCAGTTTTCTGCCGTCCTTCGTCCGGTCGGACCTGCAATGAAAACAATGCGAGGGATGGGCCCCCGATTCACCTCCGGTGTGAGAATCAGTTAACTGGTCTTTTGTGAGTAGAGAAACGTACGAGAATTGTAATTGTGTTATGTGTATGAATGAATGAACTCAAACATGTTTCTTTGTTTTACCAGTCTTTTCCGATCCCCATGTCCCGAACATGGACTTCGCTCCCACCTGGTCATTTGGACCTTGACCAAGTCCTAGAGCCGTTGGTCATTATGGGCCTGCGAAATCGGTCTTGTTCCGTTATGGAACATGGTTCATTCGACCCACTTTTTGACAGGCTTTTATGCTTTCATTTCAGCCCAATACGGATCGGGCAACTATCTCTAACAAAATGTAAATCCGCAATGTATATAATATATGATCAAACTAAAATAAGAATGACTTTTAAAAATTACAAACGGTAGGACGGGGAGAGTACTAATGATCTGGCCACGTCAACTAAAAGAGGATGGTCATTTCTAGTTATCCAATGCTAATTTATTTATTGATCACAACTTTTTTCACTAATACTTATTTTTTCATCATTAAAATTTGAAGAAAAATATAATGTTTCCATAAACCTATACTCTTTATTAATAACGAAAATAATATTTAAATGCTGGTTTGATTTTCTGCAAATACGTAATTATACAATATTTATTTATTTACTTTAAATTCTTTAGTATCATTTCGGATTCAATTTCTTACAACTACGTAATTATAAAAAATTAATATATTTACTTTAATTTCTTTAATTTTATCCAGGGTTCGATTATTTATAACTACATAATTAAATACTTTTTAAATATTATATATTTTTATCATTTAATATTTTACAAAAATATATTTTGATAATATTTATTAATAATTTATTCATACTTCTAGGCCCGTGCTTAGTACCTTATCAGCTAGTAATACTTTAAAGTATAAGTGTGTTTTCCTAAATTTAATAAGTGCTCATCAAATGAAAAAAAAAAATGAATCTATTCCCAAACTATATCCATTTAGGTGATTATATTAAGAAATTTCATCACATTGATTTTCTTAAAAAAGTTCTTAAAGGTACTCCGTTTCAAAATATTTGTCCACTTTTAACTTCTGAAACTTTTAACATGTATTTTAAGATGCATTGACCAGATGGGTGAACAAGTGATTATATTGAGAGAAAAAATTAATATAACGAGTAACACTGTTCTTTAAAAAAAATTAAATTTAAAAATCTTGAGCAGAACGTAAACCAAACAATATATTTATCTATAATTACATAGAACCTCGATAAATGAATACACTTGGATGAAAAAAAATATATTCGTTTAACGAGATTATTTATTTATCGATTAATGAATATTTTATTCAATTATCAAAAAATGAATATTTATTCATTTAGATAATATTTTTATTTTTTTAATATAATAATGATGTTTTAAAATTTAAAATTCGAATGTATCTAGAAGATAATAGTTAAAAATTTAAAATTCTTACCATATATTGTATTCACTTTCAATAATA
The DNA here is from genome assembly GCA_030848705.1 of Heracleum sosnowskyi. NCBI lineage: Eukaryota > Viridiplantae > Streptophyta > Magnoliopsida > Apiales > Apiaceae > Heracleum > Heracleum sosnowskyi. Next base: position 115,369,021 of record CM061242.1, on the reverse strand, counting down.
TGCATACATGAATTATACATATAAATTAAGTATAGTATGCTTGTACTATTTTAATATATTTGAGAGTGTTCATAATATTGTACTAACCTTTAACCCGTACGATGCACGGATGAATTCTAGAATTTTTATATTATTATCTGTATTTTGATTATATAATTTTATTAGTAGAAAAATAAATTTTTAAAAATTAATAATGTATGTATGATGTTGGTGTAAACATTTGTTTGTATTTTGAGGATAAATGTTTTTAATATATTGTCGACATAAATAATATCTTGAACTTCTGAATATAGCTTAGAAAAATAGGTAATATAAATATTTAATAATAATATGTTATCGACGGGATTCGAACCTTGAACCCGTGGGAACATTTTAAATATCTAAAAAGAAATATTTTTCAAACTATATTGTTGACGGGATTCGAAACTTGAACCCGTTGGAGTATTTTGAATATCAAGAAAGAAATATTTTTTTAACATTAAATCTAACGGTTCTCCTTTTATCTATCTTTCAATCTAACGGTTGTTATTAAAAATACCAACTAACCAACAACAACCAACCAAATAGAGGTTAGTTTGCTTATAATAATATAATAAATTTTTAAAAATTAATAATGTATGTATGATGTTGGTGTAAGCATTTGTTTGTATTTTGAGGATAAATGTTTTTAATATATTGTCGACATAAATAATATCTTGAACTTCTGAATATAGCTTAGAAAAATAGGTAATATAAATATTTAATAATAATATGTTATCGACGGGATTCGAACCTTGAACCCGTGGGAACATTTTAAATATCTAAAAAGAAATATTTTTCAAACTATGTTGTTGACGGGATTCGAACCTTGAACCCGTTGGAGTATTTTGAATATCAAGAAACAAATATTTTTTTAACATTAAATCTAACGGTTCTCCTTTTATCTATCTTTCAATCTAACGGTTGTTATTAAAAATACCAACTAACCAACAACAACCAACCAAATAGAGGTTAGTTTGCTTATAATAATATAATAAATTTTTAAAAATTAATAATGTATGTATGATGTTGGTGTAAGCATTTGTTTGTATTTTGAGAATAAATGTTTTTAATATATTGTCGACATAAATAATATCTTGAACTTCTGAATATAGCTTAGAAAAATAGGTAATATAAATATTTAATAATAATATGTTATCGACGGGATTCGAACCTTGAACCCGTGGGAACATTTTAAATATCTAAAAAGAAATATTTTTCAAACTATGTTGTTGACGGGATTCGAACCTTGAACCCGTTGGAGTATTTTGAATATCAAGAAACAAATATTTTTTTAACATTAAATCTAACGGTTCTTCTTTTATCTATCTTTCAATCTAACGGTTGTTATTAAAAATACCAACTAACCAACAACAACCAACCAAATAGAGGCTAGTTTGCTTATAATAATATAGTATAGATTAGTAATATACTTAGAATCTATTAAATTATATATGAATTTATAATTTGTTTGGCTAGATGACATATATCATAAAAATATATATTGTTTAATTTTATTGAATATTCATTTATGTTTACATAGGGCCTTAAAGATTTTAATAAAATTTATTTATTAAAGCATTTAGCGTCAGTCCAATCTGGAAAAAATATTCATTTAACGAGGTTATTAGGTAGTTACAAATATTTTGAAAATCACCCACTTAAGCGGCCGTGTGGACATGCTAGGAAGATTCCGAAACAACAACAGTTGTAAGTCCTTGAGAATCTAAGATCATTCCTTGCTAACCGCCTCACAACATTAGTGCATTTTTCCAACCATGCACGTGGACCCTCTGTAGCACCTATATATATGCCCCCTCTGCCTCATTCCTTGAGATCATCCTCTCACTGCAAGCGTCAAAATTTAAGGTTTCGCTGTGTCTCTTGGCTAGTTTAGTTTACTAAAAGACTCAGGTCCTTTCTTCTCATAAAAGTTTCTTCATTGATAGAGATGTCTGAGAAAACCATCTCTAACAGCAATAGCTTGGAGATTTCCATGCCAGCAGTACAAGGCGGCTCCAAGTTTTTCGACGATGATGGTCGTCTTAAACGAACAGGTATGGTTTACTAATAAATATAAGAACTCTATGTAGTTTTTGCGATATTGCTTCTTGTTATCATTATTCATTATACTGATTATTTAGTTCTATATATGGATTTATAGGGACGGTTTGGACAGCTAGTGCTCACATTATAACGGCAGTAATTGGTTCAGGGGTTCTCTCTTTGGCTTGGGCTACTGCGCAACTTGGATGGATTGCTGGTCCGGCTGTCCTGTTCTTGTTTTCTTTCGTCACGTACTACACTTCTTGCCTGTTGGCCTCGTGTTATCGTTCCGGTGATCCTGTAACTGGGAAGAGAAATTATACGTACATGGAGGCTGTGGAAGCCAACCTTGGTATTTAATCTTCTCCTTCTTTTTTAGTTGTGAGGGCTTCTTAGTTTTTTCCACCTTTCATTTAATTAGCCTAACAGTTCTGATTCTTCCTTCCCTTTCCAGGTGGTTTCAAGGTTAAACTTTGTGGGGCAATCCAATACTTGAATCTTTTTGGGGTTGCCATTGGGTACACAATTGCCGCATCTATAAGCATGACGTAAGTAAAATATCTCGACAGCAGAAAAGAAATTTTAAATTGAAAAACTGTTTTCTTCATGAACTTGTAATATACTCCCTCTGTCACAAAATAATCTTCCCATTCGGGAAAAAACACAAGTTTTAAGAAAAACAATAAACAAATGTCTAACAATCATTTGGGGGGATTAGGATGCTGCTAACAGAATGGTTTATGGGGGGAAAAGTAGATAAACTTTCCCTCCATTTTACTTTACAATTCAAAACAGCCAAGCAGAGCTGTCCACATAAACAGATTACATAAGAAAAATGTGATTACATAAGCAAATTACATATACACAGATTACATATAAAACAGATTACAAAGAAGAAAGTAAGGCATCACTGCTTGGCCATTCTGTGCTCAGAAAAATGAGAGTAGGTGGGGAGACTGAGTGGAGGACCGTTGTTTTGTTTTTTTTAACAGGTGTCGATATATGTGTATAAAATTGTAAATATATATAAGTAAAATAATTTTTGGGGAAAAGAGATATATATTTGTTTAAGTTGGTGGGTTAGTTTTTTAATATACTTTTGTTACTATTTTAGGAAAGGGGAAGAGTATTTTGAATGTACCAATAAGGAAAATGGGAAGTGTTTTATGAGACGGAGGGAGTATTCTTTAATCTAAATCTAATGAGTTCATATTTTGGTTATTGGATACAGGGCAATAAAAAGGTCAAACTGTTTCCATGATAGTCATGCCGAGAATCCTTGCCACATCTCCAGCACTCCTTATATGCTTGCATTTGGTGCCATGCAAATTCTCTTCTCGCAAATCCCAGATTTCAATCAGATTTCTTGGCTTTCAATTGTTGCTGCTGTTATGTCCTTCACTTACTCTTCGATAGGACTTGGACTTGGGATATCCAAAGTTGCAGGTAAAAAACCGATAAAACTAATAACTTTATTTTGTTGTACAGAGTTTCGAGAATCCTAAGATGCATGGCTAATATATTTCTAACCATTTATCTTTCTAAACCATCAGAAACTGGGCAAATCAGGGGAAGCCTAACTGGGATTAGCATTGGTACTGTTACTCCAACTCAAAAGATATGGAGGAGCTTTCAAGCACTTGGAGCCATAGCTTTTGCATACTCGTACTCTCTTATCCTCATTGAAATTCAGGATACAGTCAAATCGCCACCTTCGGAATCCAAAACAATGAAGAAAGCTACACTATTAAGTGTTTCAGTGACAACTGTTTTCTACATGCTCTGTGGCTGTTTTGGCTATGCTGCCTTTGGCGACTTAGCTCCCGGGAACCTCCTAACCGGATTCGGATTTTACAACCCCTTCTGGCTTCTTGACATTGCCAACATAGCCATAGTAGTCCACCTTGTTGGTGCATACCAAGTTTACTGCCAGCCGTTATTTGCGTTTGTCGAAAAGCATGCTGCCAGAGTTTTCCCCGAGAGCGACTTCATCAACAAAGAGTACAACATTCCATTGCCCGGAGGATTCAGACCTTACAAGCTAAATCTTTTCCGCCTGGTATGGAGGACGATATTCGTGATCATTACTACAATCATATCAATGCTCATGCCATTCTTTAACGACGTAGTCGGCATTCTTGGAGCATTCGGGTTCTGGCCACTCACGGTTTACTTCCCAGTGGAGATGTACATAGTTCAGAAGAAGATACCAAAGTGGAGCATTAGATGGATTTCTCTACAGATCTTGAGTGGTGCTTGTCTGATTATTTCGATAGCAGCAGCAGCTGGTTCGTTTGCTGGAGTTGTTACTGATCTGCAGTTTTATCGACCATTTCAAAGCACTTACTAGTCTTTTAGTTTCAAGATCCATCAAGTAATTAGTAGGAACTCGTGAACTTTAATTAGGATTGATACCATTCTTGTTCGTGTTCTTAGAAAGTGGAAGGCGACAATTCGTTCGCTGCACGGTTGCTCTTCATTTTAGTCGTAGTCTTCAGAAGAGCCAGTACTTGTATAAATTCCAACGTTGTAATTTTCAATTTATTTGAATGAAATTTAAATTTTAATCTGAATCAGCCAGTATCTATATATATATTAATATTGGCATATTTGAGTATTTCCTTTTTAATTATGTAATCCCTTTTGAAAATGAACAAATGAGAAGAAATAACTCAAAACATTCATAGAAAACAAGATATCTGTAATATTTAAAAACATTCCTTCAAAAAAACAAAATTTAATTATCATCCTCTTTCCATCAGCATTTCCTTCACACAAAAAAAAAGTAAGTTAAAAGTTACGTGTCTCTTCCATACTCTCTGGCTGTCGACCTACTAGTACTATCCCGTGTTCTTGATCACTTTCAACTAAATGATAATCAGAAATTCTTACAAATTTTAAAGATCATTAAGGTTGGTGAAGGCTGCAAAATTTCAACTTAAAGTTGAACAAAGAATGAGGGGGTCAAAAGTTTGAGTAGCCAATTGAACTTTGTTGTTCAGGTTAAGTCACGAGATTGATAGTGTCATGAACAAACTTGTGACCCAACTTAATTCTATTGCAAATTTTAAATTTGTAACATAGGGTCTGTTTGGCTGCAACTTAAAGTTGCAGCTTATGGCTTATAAACCCAAAAATGCTTATTGGGGGTGTTTGTCAAAATAAGTGAAACCAACTTATGGCTACTTAAAATGGATAAGTTGAATGTTAAGAATCTTTAACATTCAACTTATAACTTATAACTTATTCTCGATACACGCAATATATAATATCCTTCAAATCTTCAAAATCATATATCTTTTGATCCGTTCATTAAAAAATTGATATGTATATATCAAATTTCTCTACTCATCGAGATCTATCCATTGATATCCATTTATATATATTAAAAAATAAATATTTTAAAAATAATAAAAAAAAGTTAACTTATAAGTTCTGATTTACTCAAACACTCTACTGCTTATAAGTTCTGATTTACCAAACACTCTAGGACTTATAAGCTCAGCTCTACTTATCACTTATAAAGCACTTACTCATTTTAAGCTATAAGTCAACTTTTGCTTGATACCCCAAACGCCCACATAGTAATTAGTTCTTATTTTTATTTTTTGAAAAGATAGTAATTAAGAGCCACTTTAATTTTTTGAGAACTTTTTTATAAAAATGTAATCCTTAACCATCTTTTTAAAAAATAAAATCAATATCTTATCATCATATTACAAAATTGAAATTCAGTTCGTCAACATGTGGATAAAGTTGAACCATCACTTTATTATTAATCTATTTTTTACACTTGTCTCTTGACATTAAAATAGTGAAGAAAGTGTAGGCACTGTGCTTAACCTAAATGAAATGACATGAGTATGATGCAAAAAAAATGTCAAAATCTATGAATCTAAAGAGTTGATGGAGGTTTTAATAATAGCCCTAAACCTTGGCCGCCAGTAAGTGGTGGTAAGAAATTGCAACCCAACCCATGGTTGGCAAAAAGTTTAATCGCACTTTCTTTCAAAGAATCTTTGCTTTTTCCTTTGTTTATGTTTCTTCTCACAAATCACTATACATTATAGTGGGAACCTTCTAGGAATCTTTTGTGTTCAAGTTTAAATTAGAGCCTTTTTGTTTTTCTAATTACAAAAAGATTCTGATTTATGTGATCTAATCATTATTGCTTGAAGACAATATTAGTGGCTAGAATTAATGAATACAGTGTAAACTATTATTGTAATTTGAATTCGTCTTGATTCGGAAACGAGTTGAAATATGAGGTGCACTCTAAACTTCGGCTACTTCACATTCAGTAAAATATTAAGATGTCTTTCTAGTTTCTACCCTATCGTGAGCTTAAACTTTTAACAAATATCGAATAATCTATCGAATCTAAATATGATCACTAAACAAATATCAAGCTCGACACAGTTGATATCAGATTATCAGTCTAATAGATTTGTATATAACAGCTTGTGTTTATACAGACAGCATAGGCAATTAGATAGTGAATAAAGAGAAAACAATATACTTCTGAAAATCTTTATTTTTATCAAGTTACAGAATTGTATGTCACAGTTCATTTATATAGAAACAATCCTAAAACTAACAGAAAGATACAGCTGTCATGTGATGTCGTGTATCTCCGGCTGTCAATCCATTAACCCCAGCTACATTGTTGCAAGCTCTTATTTACTTGTGATTCTAAAGCATTCTGGATAGAAACCTTATGATGTGGCTTGAGCTTGAGCTGAACCAATGCTGTAGAATGAAAAACCTGGACATCTGTATTACTCCCCCCACAAACTAGAGATACACAAGGATTGTGAAGACCTAGTTTGGAACAAATGAACCAACGTTGTGTACTACACAAAGCCTTCGTAAAAATGTCAGCCAACTGAAGCTTGGAAGAGATTTTGGTCGGACAAATGATCCCAGCCTGAACCTTTTCACGAATGAAATGACAGTCAAGTTCAATATGCTTCGTTCGAGCATGTTGAACCGGATTATTGGCTATATCAACAGCAGCCTGATTATCACAAAAAACAACAACAGCATGAGGAACAATAATCTGCAAATCTGCAAGAAGATATCGAAGCCACATAATCTCAGTAGTAATCGAAGCCAAGGCTCGATATTCCGCCTCAACAATACTTTGAGAGGTCACAGTTTGTTTCTTAGCTTGCCAAGAAATAAGAGCAGAACCCAAACGAAGACAAAAACCAGTGACAGACCATCCAGAAATGGTGCATCCACCCCAATCGCTATCACAAAAGCCCTGGAGAACCAACTCATTGTGGACAGGAAAAAACAAACCCAATCCAATAGTACATTTGAGATAACGAAGAACACGAAATAGAGCATCAAGATGTTTCTCCCTAGGAGCATGCATAAACTGGCTTAACAAATGAACCGAATAACTAATGTCAGGACGAGTAAATGTTAAGTATAACAATTTACCAACCAAACTGCGATATAAAGAAGAAGTCTTGACCAAAGCCCCCGACTGAAGATTATCATACAACTTGATGTTCTGATCCAAAGGAATAGAAAGTGGTTTAGAATCAAGGAGATTAGTACTAGCCAACAAGTCACGAACAAATTTCTATTGGCTTAACAAAAGACCAGTGTCATTGCGTGAAATCTCTAAACCCAAATAATACTTGGCTTGACCAAGGTCCTTGATACCAAACTGGTCATGCAATGCCTTTTTGATAATCTGAATAAAGACACTATCATTGCCAGTAAACAAGATATCGTCAACATAAACCACGGCTATAGCAAAGTGAGAATCAAGGTGATATGTGAACAAAGCATAGTCAGCCAATGACTGTCGAAAACCAAGGGCAAGAAGAAAATCAGAAAGCTTTTTATGCCACTGACGGGAAGCTTGGTGTAAACCATAAATTGATTTGATCAATTTACAAACTAATCGAGAGGTAGAAACATCAACAACATAACCCAAAGGAAGATCCATATAAACCTCCTCCAAAAGATCGCCATGTAAAAAGGCGTTGTTGATGTCTAATTGAAAAATAGGCCAATTCTTGGAAGAAGCAACAGTCATAACAACCTTGACAGTAACTGTGACGCCCTCCAAACCTGGGGCATAGGTTTGGGGAGTCACTCGACCAACGGAACACAATATACCTGGATATAACACATGCATAATATAATAATAACATAAAACACCCATTAACCAAGACCGCGTCCAGATTATGGCATTGAACAAGCTTCTAAGTTATATTACAACCCAGTTTTTCAGAGTTATTAATATTACACAACTTAAAGTTCAAAGCTAGACATCTAGTCTAACTAAAAAAATAGACAACTACCCTGCCAATGACAACCACTCGAGGTGGTCTTCTATCTGCTGGAGAACTATCACTCGCGCTGTGTATGCTCATATTCTCGCTTCACTGGAATAGAGTTAGAAACAAAACAAGTATGAGACATAAGTGCTCAGCAAGCATAATATATATCAATCACAGTTCCATAATGAAAGGAAGATCACAATTATCTAAATCAGCAAGGTTTAAGCCAAACATATGTTTTTCAACAATCTCAATGGGAGTAAAAGGGATTAGAATTGGACTTCTACATTTTTCAAATCAAAAGGTTGAGCTGCTGATCAGTCACGCATCAACCCCGGACATGCTTATAGCAAAGTCCTCCACTAGGATCCATGGCCATCTTGGCCTTAAATTATTCCGACCATTATTGGTCCCATTTTAAAAACATGTCAATTCTATCACAGAGTATAAGCAATAATATGCATCACAAGATAAGTACACAATGACAAGGTATAATAATTGCAAAAGGGCTTCAACTGCTCAATATCAAATGAAGTCTGAGAAATAGATTCGGAATGGTTTCAATGGTACATAGGTACACAATGACAAGGTATAATAGTTGCAAAAGAGCTTCAACTGCTCAATATCAAATGAAGTTCGAGAAATAGATTCGGAATGGTTTCAATGGTATAACATACTCATTTAAGAAGGTAATCAATGGTTATCATCAATATAAACTGAATTGAAGGTGAAGGTTTCTGATATTCAATATCACAAGATGAGTACACAATGACAAGGTATAATAGTTGCAAAAGAGCTTCAACTGCTCACTATCAAATGAAGTCCGAGAAATAGATTCGGAATGGTTTTAATGGTACAACGTACTAATTTAAGAAGGTTAACAATGGTTATCATCAATATAAAATGAATTGAAGGTGAAGGTGAAGGTTTCTGATATCCAACATGATTGTGGATTAATCAAAGAGTTAGGAATATTCAAGGAAATAACATCAGTTGCTCAAATACGGAGTAAAGATTGAATAATCTGAATTGTTCTGATGGTAACATGCATAATCATTGGAAACAATATCAATTAAATCAACAAGTAAAGGCACATATACTTGTCTGGACTACGTAGCTGACTTCGGTCTATCTTGCTTATCCTACCTTCTCATTTCCCTTGCTTCGGGAACTCGATTCTATAATAAACAACTCATAATAATAAGTCTAACTATCCTTGTACTACCTTCGACATATACTCATAACCATTTTTAAGTCTAAACAAGTAATCAGGTATTTTGATAGCATTTATCGGACGCTCGTTCTATTTTACGAAAATAAAAACTCAGATACTAGCCCTCATACAAAGCATTTACGGACAATAAAACACATTATTCAACTCATATAAACCATATAGCACTTATAAACATTTTTAAAACAATATTCGATGCTTATTTCAATTTAAATAAGTCACAAAAATTTTTAAATCAAAAATCAGATTATTAATCCCAATATAAGTATTTAAAAACAATTAACTCAATTAACATAAAATTAATTGACACTTTCTAAATGCTCAAACTATTTTTAAATAATTAAAACAAGCTAGAAAATAATTAAATTTAATTTAAATTAATTAAATCTAATTAATAATTAATTAATAAGAATTAACTTATTAATAGAATTAATCAATTAATTAAATTAATTAATTATTAATCAAAAATAATTAAATAATTAAATTTAATCAGTTTTCGAATTTAAATAAATAATTATAATTTTAAAAAAAATTCTGAATTTAAAAATGTATTTTTAAAATAAAAATATGATTTTTATAAATATTAAAACTATTTTCGAATTATTTTTAAAAATAAAATCCAAAAACAGTTTTCTGAAAAAGAATTAGGGTTTCGAAGATTGAAACCGGGTCAACAATTCGGGTAAACGGGTCGGGAAAAACAGAAACGGATCGGGAAGAACAACCCGGAATTTTTCCAAATTCCGGTGGGTTTTCCAGAATCCGGCGACTCAAAAACACATCAGAATTTGGGGCTTTTTATACCAAAACATTCCTTACAAACTCAGCTATTCATTCCGACCAAAACAAACCAAAAACACTGCCGGAATCCCAATCCCGATCAAATTCCGGCGACCTTACACAAATTTTCCGATCTACCTAAATCGTACATGAAACTCGACGTTCTTTATGTTAAAATGAAGCTAAGAACACATACAACAAAATCCCTCTATCAAAAACTATGTCAGATCATTCATATGAACGGACTATTCAAAAGAAATTTTGGGTAAAAACCCTAAAATCGAAAATCTCAAAATTGAACATAAACATGAAATTAAAGCATGAATTCCTACTCATTAGAACCCTAGGAACATGTTAGAAGCAATCAATTGAACGGAGAATCAACAGAATGAAAATCCCCAATTCGAACAAGAACCCTAATTTTAATTCGAATATTGAAAAATTCATAATAAATTGAAAAATTACCATATGATGATATGGTTTGAAGATTCTGAAACTAGAGATCAAGAGCTTTGATTTGAGTACTTGAACTTGAGATTTGGATTCCAATAACACTTCCAAGATTGAATCTAATCTTCAAGAACACGAAGAACACGGTTTGGGAATTTTTATATTTTTGTATATATGTAATACGGATTATACGAAGGATAATGTACGATTCGTCATTTTATACTTAGTGGAAAATAATACCCCAAACGACATTTTTGGATCGATATTGATCCACTGGATCGCTTTAAATCTTTAATAAAGTAAAGTTCACGTTTTACGTGGTGATAATTATCCACAAGGACTGACAATTATCCATATCAATACATATCATTTATATAACGAATGATCAAGAATACTGGGGCTATAACAGATGTATTATTGATATGAACGATATATCAATCGGCCTAAACAATTAGGGTACTGAATAATTTTTCTTTTTTTGAATAGAACAGATACTATTGATAGAATCGGATAATAAGGAATATAATAATACGAAGAAATCTTCCAATAATGATTCGGACACGAATGACGAAGGAATAATAATGATGTACAAAATTTTAACGGGGCACTTGAATTTTTAAAACGGGGCTCACAACTGAAGATATTTCTAAATGAAAAGATATTTGAATGGGGCTTTCGACACAACAATTAACATACTATTACTCAATAACCTTAACCATTAAGACTCCAAATACTCCACAATAATTATTCTACACATAAAATATAATTTATATTATTAATAAAGTTCACAGATATTACATCATTCCCCCCTTAATAGGATTCTGTCCTCAGAATCAGATCAAGGAAACAACTGGGGATACTACTCTAACATATCACTTTATAACTCCCAGGTAGACTCTTACACCTTAGGATTCCTCCACAAAACTTTTACTAATGCTACAGTCTCGTTCCTTAACACTTCATCCCTACGCTCCAATATCTGAATTGGTCGTTCTACATAAGACAAATCTGACTGGACCTCTATGGGTTCATATTCTATTACATGGTTCGAATCTGGTCGATACTTCTTAAGCATTGATACGTGAAACACATTATGAATGTGCTGCATGTGCGGTGGTAAGGCCAACTCGTAAGCTACTTTCCCAACTTGAAAGGTAATAAATCAGCGTAAAAACGATTTCCTAAAATCTCAATTTCACAACGAGGACAATACGAACTTACCGATATACGATCTTGGTTAGCTACCTCTACGCTCAACACTCCACTTAAGGGTTCAATTAAACAATTCAATTTACGAGCAAACGTTTCCGAAATAAATGACTTAGTATTTCCTGAATCTATCAACACTTTAGCACTAATAGAGTTTACTAGAAGTGTACATGCCACCACATCGGCGTCTCTCACTGCTTCCCTCATTGACATGTTATAGGTTCTGGCTTTCGGCTGAACATCAACAGCTGGAGGTGCCTCTATAGCTCGAATCATGTTGTTCACGGGTGCTGGTGCTCTGCAATCCTTAATCATATGACCTGGTTCCTTGCATCGGTGACACACAATACCTATCTTGCAATCTCTGGCATAATGACCCTTCTGGTTACATTTAAAACACGTGACACTCAATCGGTTGCATACTCCTGGATGTCTTTTCCCGCATGTCCTACATTCTGGTATTGGGGGTCTACAAACTCCATGTTGATTGTTGGCTGGTAAACGATTATCTTGCCCTGTATTCCCGGTATCTAGTTCCTTAAAACTTGAACTCCTGTCGGGCTGGAATCCTGGTTTCTTATTCGACTGACCTTGTGAACTTCCCTGCGGCTGTCCCTTATCAGATGTCTCTATCTTCCTTTTCTTATTCTCTTTCTCCCTCATGTATGAATCACTTTCTGCTTCCGCAATCATTGCCTTCTAAACCAGTGCTGCATAGGTGTCCAACTCCAGAATGGCTAACTTACTACGAATCCATGACCTCAGTCCCTGTTGGAACCTCTTGGCCTTCTTCTTCTCCGTGTCAACGTATGTCGGAACGAACCTAGACAATTCAGTAAACTTTGTCTCGTACTGAGGAACAGTCATACTACCTTGTTTTAACTCTAAAAATTTCAATTCCATCTGGTCTCGCATATAATCAGGAAAATACCTTTCTAAAAACAACTTTGTAAACCTGCCACACGTAATTAATCCCTCAGGTTCCATAGCCCTACTCGTTTCCCACCAATAACTTGCTTCACTCTTCAAGAAATAACTAGCATACTCTGTTTTCTTTTCTTCCGTTACCTCTATTAAGGTAAAAGCTTTCTCTATCTCCTTTAACCATGCCTTTGCCTCAACTGGGTCTGCAGATCCTTTGAATTCCGGAGGTTTCGATGCTTGAAATGCTTTAAACATAACTACTGGTGCTGCCTGCTGGTGCTGCTGCTGTTGCTGTTGTTGATGCTGCTGCTGCTGCTGTAGTAGCTGTTGTTGAATCTGTTGTTGTTGTTGTGCTAGGGCAGCAGTTTGTTGAGTAAGATTATTCAAAAGCTGTATTACAATCGGATCTATGTGACCCGTTGGAGGTGAATTCTGTTGACCTTCTTGGTCAGCGGAATCATTTACACGAGTACTTCGTCTAGGAGGCATATTACTGATAAATAAACAATAATTGGTTTAATCAAATAATTCATAAGTAGAAGAGAAGAGAACACAATTGATAGAACCAAGGTTTACAAATTTTCAACGGCGTAAGAATACCCTCGTTGTATCAAGTAGAATGACAATTATAATGCTGAAATGAATAAAAAGAGAATAATAATAGTTTTGCAAAAGGTGGTTATCATATATATATAGATTTGATACAAGCATAGAACGCTTTCAAAAGTAAAGTATGTCATAGCTGAACTGCAACTGCCGATCAACAGTACAACAATAAAAAATACAACAACAACCCAAGGCGATACTATAAGCCTGGTGCACTACTGGTACTATACTATGCATCTATATACTATCTAACTGGAAATCCATACACCCACATAACATCCAACCTCACCTATATCCTGCTCACGGATCAGCATCTCTATTCCTCCATAGCGCTGGTCCGGCAACCTCTCCAATCTCCCTCACCGCATAGTCCAATATCTCTCTCAACCCTGCTACAGTCTCTCCCTCCCGGCTAGAAGCTAGTCCCTGCAACCTCGTCTCTACTAATGTCCTCGTAACCCTAAGTCTCATCTGAATTTCTCATATCTGTCCTCTGAGTCTGTCCCTCTCTTGGGCTACGGCTGCCTCTGACGAACGAGTCCCTCTCATCTCCAATACCTGTCTATAGAAATACTCCATTTCCCCTCTCACCCTCTGATACTCATGATGTGGAACTGGTGGCTGAGAAAGCTGGTACAAAGGTCCGAAAACTGATGCCTGAGACACTAGTGCTGGTGCTACGCGTCGAAGTGGAACGGGACAAGGTATATGATCTCTCATGACTACAGCATGTCCAGGCCGGGGTCGTGTCGGCCGCGACGGTCCTGCTTTCTCTCCTGGTACATGTCTCTCCTCTATCGTACGTTCTTACGGGTCTGAATCTGAACTAGAGCTAGGGGGCTGCAATTATATAACCACATTCAATTACCACGCATAATATTCCTAATTGACCTTCTATAGTCTTTAAGTGAATTTCTAACTCTCTACGTTATCCTGGACCCTAAGTCCTAACTTGTTTCAAATGCCATAACTTGTTGCTCCGATACCAACCTGTGACGCCCTCCAAACCCGGGGCATAGGTTTGGGGAGTCACTCGACCAACGAAACACAATATACCTGGATATAACACATGCATAATATAATAATAACATAAAACACCCCTTAACCAAAACCGCGTCCAGATTATGGCATTGAACAAGCTTCTAAGTTATATTACAAACCAGTTTTTCAGAGTTATTAATATTACACAACTTAAAGTTCAAAGCTAGACATCTAGTCTAACTAAAAAAATAGACAACTACCCTGCCAATGACAACCACTCGAGGTGGTCTTCTATCTGCTGGAGAACTATCACTCGCGCTGTGTATGCTCATATTCTCGCTTCACTGGAATAGAGTTAGAAACAAAACAAGTATGAGCCACAAGTGCTCACCAAGCATAATATATATCAATCACAGTTCCATAATGAAAGGAAGATCACAATTATCTGAATCAACAAGGTTTTATCCAAACATATGCTTTTCAACAATCTCAATGGGAGTAAAAGGGATTAGAATTGGACTTTTACATTTTTCAAATCAAAAGGTTGAGCTGCTGATCAGTCACGTATCAACCCCGGACTTGCTTATAGCAAAGTCCTCCACTAGGATCCATGGCCATCTTGGCCTTAAATTATTCCGACCATTATTGGTCCCATTTTAAAAACATGCCAATTCTATCACAGAGTATAAGCAATAATATGCATCACAAGATAAGTACACAATGACAAGGTATAATAATTGCAAAAGGGCTTCAACTGCTCAATATCAAATGAAGTCTAAGAAATAGATTCGGAATGGTTTCAATGGTACATAGGTACACATTGACAAGGTATAATAGTTGCAAAAGAGCTTCAACTGCTCAATATCAAATGAAGTTCGAGAAATAGATTCGGAATGGTTTCAATGGTATAACATACTCATTTAAGAAGGTAATCAATGGTTATCATCAATATAAACTGAATTGAAGGTGAAGGTTTCTGATATTCAATATCACAAGATGAGTACACAATGACAAAGTATAATAGTTGCAAAAGAGCTTCAACTGCTCAATATCAAATGAAGTCCGAGAAAAAGATTCGGAATGGTTTCAATGGTACAACGTACTCATTTAAGAAGGTTAACAATGGTTATCATCAATATAAACTGAATTGAAGGTGAAGGTTTCTGATATCCAACATGATTGTGGATTAATCAAAGAGTTAGGAATATTCAAGGAAATAACATCAGTTGCTCAAATACGGAGTAAAGATTGAATAATCTGAATTGTTCTGATGGTAACATGCATAATCATTGGAAACAATATCAATTGAATCAACAATTAAAGGCACAGATACTTGCCTGGTCTACGTAGCTGACTTCGGTCTATCTTGTTTATCCTACCTTCTCATTTCCCTTGCTTCGGGAACTCGATTCTATAATAAACAACTCATAATAATAAGTCTAACTATCCTCGTTCTACCTTCGACATATACTCATATCCATTTTTAAGTCTAAATAAGTAATCGGGTATTTAATAGCATTTATCGGACGCTCGTTCTATTTTACGAAAATAAAAACTCAGATACTAGCCCTCATACAAAGCATTTACGGACAATAAAACACATTATTCAACTCATATAAACCATATAGCACTTATAAACATTTTTAAAACAATATTCGATGCTTATTTGAATTTAAATAAGTCACAAATAATTTTTAAATCAAAAATCGGATTATTAATCCCAATATAAGTATTTAAAAACAATTCAATCAATTAATATAAAATTAATTGACACTTTCTAAATGCTCAAACTATTTTTAAATAATTAAAACAAGCTAGAAAATAATTAAACTTAATTTAAATTAATTAAATCTAATTAATAATTAATTAATAAGAATTAACTGATTAATAGAATTAATCAATTAATTAAATTAATTAATTATTAATCAAAAATAATTAAAATAATTAAATTTAATCAGTTTTCGAATTTAAATAAATAATTATAATTTTACAAAATTTTCTGAATTTAAAAATGTATTTTTAAAATAAAAATATGATTTTTATAAATATTTAAACTATTTTCAAATTATTTTTAAAAATAAAATCCAAAAACAGTTTTCTGAAAAAGAATTAGGGTTTCGAAGATTGAAACCGGGTCAACAATTCGGGTAAACGGGTCGGGAAGAACAGAAACGGGTCGGGAAGAACAACCCAGAATTTTTCCAGATTTCGGTGGATTTTCCAGAATCCGGCGACTCAAAAACACATCAGAATTTGGGGCTTTTTATACCAAAACATTCATTACAAACTCAGCTATTCATTCCGACCAAAACAAACCAAAAACACTGCCGGAATCCCAATCCCGATCAAATTCCGGCGACCTTACACAAATTTTCGGATCTACCTAAATCGTACATGAAACTCGACGTTCTTTATGTTAAAATGAAGCTAAGCACACATACAACAAAAGCCCTCTATCAAAAACTATGTCAGATCATTCATATGAACGGACTATTCAAAAGAAATTTCGGGTAAAAACCCTAAAATCGAAAATCTCAAAATTGAACATAAACATGAAATTAAAGCATGAATTCCTACCATTAGAACCCTAGGAACATGTTAGAAGCAATCAATTGAACGGAGAATTAACAGAATGAAAATCCCCAATTCGAACAAGAACCCTAATTTTAATTCGAATATTGAAAATTTCATAATAAATTGAAAAATTACCAGATGATGATATGGTTTGAAGATTCTGAAACTAGAGATCAAGGGCTTTGATTTGAGTACTTGAACTTGAGATTTGGATTCCAATAACACTTCCAAGATTGAATCTAATCTTCAAGAACACGAAGAACACGGTTCGGGAATTTTTATATTTTTGTATATATGTAATACGGATTATACGAAGGATAATGTACGATTCGTCTTTTTATACTTAGTGGAAAATAATACCCTAAATGACATTTTTGGATCGATATTGATCCACTGGATCGCTTTAAATCTTTAATAAAGTAAAGTTCGCGTTTTACGAGGTGATAATTATCCACAAGGACTGATAATTATCCATATCAATACATATCATTTATATAACGAATGCTTAAGAATACTGGGGCTATAACAGATGTATTATTGATATGAATGATATATCAATCGCCCTAAACAATTAGGGTATGGAATATTTTTTCTCTTTTTGAATAGAACAGATATTATTGATAGTATCAATTATACTGGATTTTCGGTAATGGGCCCAAGACAGGTCCCTAAGTGATTTGGGCCTAGGGAATGAATTATATTTTGGAAAGATTGGTATGAACTGGAATTAGGGCTCGCACCGTGAGCTATGATGAGCCCAAAATCCTTTTAAGTATGGTGGGCTCGCTTCGTTAGAATATAGTGAGCCCCTTTCCTTATGAGTCCCCCACCTTAACGAGGGCTCGCATCATAATCGGGCTCGCTTCGCTAAAATGGATGTTGGGCTCTCTTCCTTATAAGTTCACTTTGATGGGCTCGCGTCTTTATTTATGAACCCTCGCCATAAGCTTATGGGCTCTCACCATTATGAAGTAATGGGCTTGTGTTACTTATCAGAAATGAGAATAATTGAACATAGATGAGCTCGCACCACTTAAACTATGAAAGGATAATTTTCATATGATTTGTGCGATGCGAGCCTGGCCAGCTCGCATCGTGGGTGAAGCCCAAAATATGGAAATTCTTGTTGATGGAATGTTTCTTGGTTGACACGGGACAAACCTACAATCATGGGAAGAAATGCGGAGATGCCGTGAGATTGTTGGAAAACGTGTGAAGACCGGACTATTTATGGGAACTTGAAGAGGATTGATAATCCTTGGACTATTTATGGGAACTTGAAGAGGATTGATAATCCTTGGACTATTTATGGGAACTTGAGGTGGATTGATAATCCTTGAGCCGTTTATGGGAACATAAATCTTGACTATTCTATGGGCTTGGACTAAATGGGCTTGTCCAATGACTTGTTTTCCAAGAACTACGTGAGGCTTGATCCCTATATAAAGGGGTACGTAGGCACCTTGTATGATACACAATTGACACTCGTCAAAGAGCAAGAGAAAAAACCCATTCTCCATTCAATTTCTGAGGAGTCATCATACAAGTCCAGCCACAACTTTCCATAAACCTCCGAAACAATGTTGTACGAAATTCTCCTAACAACAATTGGCGCTAGAAGGAGGGGCCTTATACATCTTAAGGAGAAGGATGTCGAAGAAAAACAAGAACGGTGACAAGGGGATTGAGCACAAGAAGGATGCCACGCCACAAGGAGCAAAGACGGATCCACCACCCCACGGAGAGGACGGACCAAGCAAAACCACCCCTATCATGCCTCAGGTCGCACCAGTTACACTAGATGGCCAGAAGATCCTAGGCTACCTCGAGGGGATCGAGCTCCAATTTAAAGCTATGAACGCCCAGCTAGCTAAGGTCGAACATAACTCAATCAAGAATGCGAAGAGGAAGGCTCGAAGGCTCAAGGGCACTAAGGAAAGGAAGGATAAAACCTCTAAAAACTCATACTCGAGTTCGACGAGGTAGCAGATGGGCTGAAGAAAACCGGGTCTCTTGAGACGGATGAGATATCTCCAAGCCAGGAGGAGCGAGGCAGCCAGGCTCTGAGCGAGCCGCGGCATGAGCTAGCTTCGTCCGAGGCTAGATCCACTAGTGTTTTAGATCGAATCGGGAAGAAGCTAACTAAGCACCATCTAAGACTTAGATTGGAAAAGTCCAAATCGCGAAGGGAGAGGACTCCACCTAGAACAGAACGAAGGAAGAGGACTCCACCTAGAACAGAACGAAGGGAGAGGACTCCACCTAGAACAGAACGAAGGGAGAGGACTCCACCTAGAAAAGAACGCAAGGAAAAAACTCCACCTCGGACTCATAGAAGGGAGCGAAGGGAAAGGACCTCCTCTCACCATTCAAATGAACAGAGGTCCGATGAAAGAATTGGAGACCTGAGGGTTGGTGATTTAAGGCGCCTACTGGTGAAGATGGAAAACGAAAAGAGAGTGCCACCCCCTGCTACGGCCCCATCTCCCTTCACTCCGGCAATAAGGATGTCTCATCTGCCCCCGGCCTTTAGAAGCAACCTCGAACTTGCCTTCAATGGAGATGCGGATCCAGCTGAGTACCTGACCCGTTTCAATACTGAGATGGAGGTCTACCAGGTTCCTGACCTAACTCGTTGTCGATTATTCGCTGCCTCGCTAAGGGGAAGTGCCCAACAGTGGTTTACTATGCTAGGACCAGCTAGCATTAGCACATGGAGACAGTTGGGAGATCTATTCTTAAGGCAGTTTCAGTCCACTCTTCATTATGCCCCCCCGGTGGCCACCCTTGCAAACATTAAGCAGGGAGAGGTAGAGTCCCTGCAGGATTATTTCATGCGATTTAACGCTGAAGTCCCTAGAGTTCGAGGAGCAACAGAAGAAGCCCAGAAGAATTTCCTAATTGCTGGGTTGAGAGAGGGCGCTAAATTCTGGAAAACTCTACAGGATAGGGAGCCAGAAACCTTGGCTGAATTTTATGAACAGACGGAACCTCACAAGCGGGTACAGAAATCCATGAGGGATCTAAGAAGCAGTGGCCGAAGGATGGAGAAGAGAGGGAGATCTTCTAGCCCCGAAGAAAGGAGAAAGACTTTTAAAAGAAGCCCCAGCCCAAAGAAGTTTATAAAGGCCAAGGAAAATGTCAATAAAGAGACTGGAAGGCCCTACACAACCAAATGGCAGAATCATACCCCCTTGGTCGCCTCCATTGATCATATATACGCCACTTATGCTGGGAAGGGGGTATTCAAGAAAGCCACCCCTCTGACGGAATATAGCAAAAGGGACACCTCCAAATACTGTGCTTACCATGAATCCACAGGACATCACACGGCTGATTGCCGACAATTGAAGGATGAGATTGAGAGTCTGATTCAACAGGGAAATAAGCTAACGGAATGGGTCGTGAAGGAAGTACGAAAACATAAGTCTGAATACCGTCAGGTGCCCCCTCCACCCCCGATAGTTAAGGATGGTGACACAGAGAGGACTGATAGGGCTGATAGAATTCCTGTTATTATTGGAGGACCTCATGTGGGAGGAGATAGTAAGAAAGCCATGGAGAGATATGCTCGAGAGGCAAAGGACCGTCCCCTAACCAATGTTCATCGTCTTGAGCAAAGGCCTCCTTATCTGTTCATAAAAGAGAGAGATGAAATCATGTTTAGTGAAGAAGATGCCAAATGGGTACACCATCCTCATGCTGATGCTCTTGTGGTAAGGATAAAAATCGGGTCTACTAATGTATATCGGGTGCTGGTGGACAATGGGAGCGCTGTGAATATCTTGACCTATAACACTTACAAAAGGCTTGGATTCCTAGACAGAGAGTTGGTCTCAAGCGGAAACCAGCTCTACGGGTTCACTGGGGCTTCAGTAGGAATTCGAGGAACGATCCATCTTCCGGTCAGTTTAGGAAACAACCCCCACGTGGCCACACAAATTGTCACTTTTACTGTGGTGGACCAGCCGTGTGCTTATAACGCCATCATTGGGAGACCAATCCTTAAGGAGATGAAGGTAGTTACCTCTGTCTATCACTTAACTATGAAATTTCCAACTCCCACAGGTGTTGGACAAGTGAAGGGATGCCAATATGACTCAAGAGTATGCTACAACCAAGCCATGAAAGGAGCAGAGAAGTTGGATGTTCCGCGAGAGGTGGTAGACCTTAGAAAACAAGAGCCTGTGGAAGATAGTGAAGAGAAGAAAAGAAAGCGCGTGGACACTCTCATGATGGATGTCTGTAACATGATATCTATAGAGGAACTCCCAGAAGACTACTTCGAAAATTTGGGAATTGAAGTGGAGCCTAGGCCCGGAGCCTTAATGATGGAGCCCTCTCAACCCATAATGACATTACAGGAAGGCATAGTGGAGGAGGCTAGTGATGCTGAGGAGAGCCCAGAACAGGTAGCCGCCAGATTGAATAAAGAAAAGTGGGTGAAGAAAGAGACCTCAATTCTGATAAAATTGCCAACTGGAGTCTCCCGCGAGGTCACCATTACAACAGAAGGAAACATCCAGCAAGAAACACCGGAGTTGTCCATCAGCAATGGGGATCATCTTAGTATTACTGAAGTAGGAGAGCCTAGCATGGATAGAGGCTTTGATGTTGATTTGGACCCAAGAATGCCTCCCCTACCAGACGGAGCTGGAACATTCGAGGATATCATTCCTATCTTGGTGGACCCAAACGACTCGGCTAAAGTCTTGAGGATTGGAGCAAAACTCGGCCCCGAAATGAGAAACAACCTCGTCTCATTCCTTAAGGAGAACCTGGATGTGTTTGCATGGTCTCACGCTGACATGATAGGGATCGACCCAGAAGTGATGTGCCATAGGCTGAACTTAGATCCCAGCAAGAAGGGAACAAGGCAGAAGAGAAGACCTATTCGTGGAGAGAGGGCGGAGGCCCTTAGAGAAGAAGTGGACAGATTAATGGAAGTCGGGCTCATCAAGGAGTCATTCTACCCGACTTGGTTGGCTAATCCTGTGCTGGTGAAGAAGCCAAATGGGAAATGGAGAACCTACGTTGACTTCACCGACTTGAACAAAGCCTGCCCAAAAGATAGCTTCCCACTTCCTCGTATCGATCAGCTTGTAGATGCCACTGCAGGACATGCATTGTTAAGCTTCATGGACGCCTACTCAGGCTATAATCAAATTCCTATGTATGGGCCAGATCAAGAACACACTTCGTTCATCACGGATCGAGGCCTATACTGTTATATTGGGATGCCTTTTGGTTTAGTCAATGCCGGAGCAACTTATCAGAGATTGGTGAATAAGATGTTTAAAGATCATATCGGGAAAACAATGGAAGTGTATGTTGATGACATGCTTGTAAAATCAAAAGAGGCCAAGGACCACATCCAGCATTTGGAAGAAATGTTCACTATCTTACACATCTATAGAATGAAGCTCAACCCCCAAAAATGTGTGTTTGGGGTGGAGTCGGGAAAATTCCTGGGGTTTATTGTCAACCATCGAGGAATTGAAGCTAACCCGGCCAAGATCAAGGCTCTAATGGAGATGAGATCACCTCACAGGGTGAGGGATGTGCAGAGTCTCACAGGGAAAATTGCGACATTGAACAGATTTGTCTCAAAATCTTCTGACAAGTGCCAAGAGTTCTTTAAGGCCATTAAGAAGGTGGGCAAGAATTTTCAATGGACAGAGGAATATGAAGAGGCCTTTCAAAATATCAAGAGACATTTGAGTACACCACCTCTATTGTCTAACCCGCAGCAAGGGGAGGTATTGGTGCTTTATTTGGCCGTGTCGGAGTATGCGGTAAGTGCGGTGCTAATTCAAGAGGAAGGCGGAGTTCAGCTCCCGGTTTATTATGTGAGCAAAAGGCTAGTGGGCGCAGAAACTCGATACTTGAACATGGAAAAACTGGTGTATGCTCTGATCCTCGCTTCACGGAAGCTCCGTCCTTATTTTCAGGCTCATAAAGTTGAGGTGAGGACAGCTTATCCACTTAGACAAGTGTTGCATAAACCAGAAACTTCAGGAAGAATGTTGAAGTGGGCTGTAGAGCTGGGACAGTTCGATGTGGAATATAAGCCTCAGGTTCCGGTTAAAGGACAAGCCCTAGCAGACTTTATGTTAGAGTTCTCACCACAAACAGAAGAGGACTCTAGGGCGTTGCAAATTTTTTCAGAAATACCAGCAGAGGAGAATCATAATAGTGCCCCATGGTGGAGCTTGTATGTGGATGGGGCGTCCAATGGAGATGGAGCTGGAGCCGGGTTTAAGTTAGTAAGCCCAGAAGGATGTAAGGTGAAGAGGGCTGTTCACTTCACTTTTTATGCAACTAACAATGATGCTGAGTATGAGGCCTTGATCAACGGATTCAAGTTGGCATTGGAACTAAAGGTGGAAAACCTTAACGCTTTTAGTGATTCCATGATCGTGGTATACCAGATAAATGGGGGGTATCAAGCACGGGGGCCTAGAACGGAGCTGTATTTGTGTTGTGCAGAAAGGTTAATCAAGTTATTTAATGAGGTGAACTTGGAGCTCATCCCTCGGGGCCAGAACGAGACGGCAGACGAACTTGCAAAGTTCAGTTCACGTCGTGAGACCACTCTGTTAGGGTCAACACCCTTGGAAATACAGAGGAGGACTAGCGTGCCAGAGGTAGAGCTTATGGTGGTGGAAGATGGGGCAACATGGATGACTCCACTCTTGGCTTACATCAAAAATGGGGCTTTACCAGGTGATAAGAATGAAGCACGACGGGTGCGATATATGGCTGCCAGGTATGCAATATATGATGGAGGCTTATAGAGGAGAGGCTTCAATGTGCCCCTACTCAAGTGTGTTGATGGAGAAGAGTGCAACTATATACTAAGGGAAGTCCATGAAGATATTTGTGGAAATCACTCGGGGGGTAGCTCATTAGCACAAAAGATACTTCGTCAAGGATATTATTGGCCGACTCTCAAGAAAGATGCTTTCGAGTTTGCTAGAGCTTGTGACAAGTGCCAAAGGTATGCAAATTTTCATAACAGCCCGGTGGCACCTTTAACCTCACTCATGAGCCCTTGGCCCTTTGCCATGTGGGGGATAGATTTGATTGGAGAACTGCCTAAGGCTAAAGGCAGTGTGAAGTATGCTGTGGTCGCGGTGGATTATTTCATTAAGTGGGCAGAGGCTGAGCCCTTAGCCACAATAACTGCAAAGAAGCTCATTGATTTTGTGTATCGGGCTATTGTTTGTCGATTTGGAATACCCTACAAGTTAATATCGGATAATGGTAAACAGTTTGACAGTAAGGAGATGAGAGAATTTTGTGATCGGTTGGGGATTCTAAAGAGTTTCAGTGCAGTGAGCCATCCACAGACGAATGGTCAGACTGAGGCAATCAACAAAATTTTGAAGCATACACTGAAGGCAAAGCTAGAGGATGCTAAGGGAAATTGGCCAGAGGAACTTCCACAAGTCTTATGGTCTTATAACACCACTCCCCGAACCACAACAGGTGAGACCCCCTTCTCCTTGGTGTATGGATGTGAGGCTATGGTCCCGGTGGAAGTGGGAGCTGGATCTTTTAGGAGAGCTCATTATGACCCAGAGAATAGTGAGAAGAATCATCATCTTTACTTGGACATGATTGAAGAAACACGGGTTGATTCCCAAGCAAGGCTGCTAGCATATCACCAGAGAACTGCCAGGCATTATAACCGCAAGGTGAGAGCCCGACCTTTCCGGGTAGGGGACTTGGTTCTCCGTCGAGTCATGCCTAACACCAAGGTAGTTAATCATGGAGTGTTTGGTACAAATTGGGAAGGCCCATATCAGATCAAATCAGTTCTATGGGAGGGAACTTATCATCTCAATGACATATGGGGAAAGCTCATACCAAGGGCTTGGAATGCTGAGCACTTGAGGAGATATTATCAGTAGTTTCTATCTATTTAAGACTTAGCATGCATTGATATTTATCCTAAGTCTCGGGGGGTAGCGTCATATAGACACCTCCCTGTGATATACGATGTAATAAGTCTAAGTCTGTTATTATCTAAGAAGGTGGAAGTTTTATTATCTAAATAAAGTTAGTTGATTGTGTGTTTTCACGCATTATGTAAATTTTACTTCCTTTTTATTATCATTTATGCTTTCAGAAGAACATTGGATTGGGCCTCGGCCCATCAATCATGCTAAATGAAAGTACAAGAATAAAGGTGCCAAAGTAAAGTAAAGATGCGAGCTGAGGGCTCGCATCGAATAAAACCTACCTTTTCTTTTTCTCCTAGATTTCTTGCTAGGAGTTAATCTGGTTCCCTATTTTAAGAAACCGTACTCGACGAGGTTAGCAGTTCTAATCAACTTTCTAATGTTTCGTTCTGAGACGGGGATCCTTAGAAGGTTATCAGCGTTAACCTTCTCTTGACCTTGTAGAGGTGTCCTCACGGGAGGTTCTGAATAAATAAAAATAAACTATAAGAACGATGTGAGCTCTAAGAGCGATGCGAGGTGATAATGACACGATGCGAGATCAAAAGAAATACTTACCAGGATCGTAGTAAAAATGAGTTTGGACTCGGGGAACTTCGTGAACATAGAAGAAAGGATCCTTCCATTTGCCTGAGTTGCTTGGGCCCCCGTAGATTAATTTTTTCTTATTGTAGTAAGGCCATACATAAAGGTAGAAGTAGCCGAACTCGGCTGAATGTTTTAAATTCAAAAAATATCCCAGTTGCCTAGCGGTGAGAGTTGGGTAACCTTGTTTTTTTATAAAGGATGTACAAAGCTATGGCAGACCTATAACCGTTGGGATTGATTTGCAACGGTGCGAGCCCATAATACTCCAGGATCTCTTGGATAAAGGGATGGAGGGGTGCAGAAATGCCCAGCTTCAACAGGAAAGATGAAAGGACCATGCGAGGTGCCCATCCTCCATTTTCTGGATGATTAAAATGATAACATCTCATATATGATGCGGGCAGGATTATACGACCCTCTAGCCTGAACTTCTCCACGAGGTCGCGTAGGGAATCCTCAGTCAGCGAGGTGGACATATCTCGACAAGCTAGAATCTTTCCGTCCTCGTGAAAAGAAGATGAGCTCTCATCGCCATCTGGAATTATTCGTTTCTTAAGGAAAACCACTCCTTCGAGCTCGGGCTGTTGGACAGGTTTATATGGAATAGGAGACGGTTCGGGGACGTAAGCATAATTACAAAAGTCCACCTCTTTGGATACATCTGCTATCTCTTCGCTAGCAGGGCTGTCATAGGACCAATGTGAACTGGTATCCTCATCTTCATCATCTTGGTCGAACTCATCTTGAGGAGATGCGATACGAGCCACAGCTTTTCCCTTACATTTGGCATAAAAAGCGCTCCCTAATGAATTATCTGTGGACGACTCCGAAATTTCAATAGGAACATGAGCAGAATCTGGGGCGAGGCGAAGCTTTGCCTTTCTTTCTTGAAGCAGTTGATTTATACGAGCATTAGCCTCCTCTTCGCTCATAGGTGGTAATGGACGATTGAAAAGATAATCAAGAACAAACGAGCTGGGAACACTTGGTCCTTTTTTCTTGTTTCTCCATGAATATAGATTTTTCTCTCTAGTGTAATTTTCTGGAGTGGAGTTGGGATCGAGTTGAAGTCCTAACGAGCTAGAACCGCTAGCTCGCATCGCACTCTCTACCTTTGCGATGTTGGCAGCCCCTTTAGGAGTAATGGCTGAGTTGGGAGAAATGGGCTGGCTTAAGCGACCCGAAATGGACGTCAACTCACGTTGGAACTCCTTGGAACCCCTAAGCTCAGGAGGATATTGATTCAAAGGAGATGGGGTGGCAGAAGAACGAGCTGGGCTCGGGGTTTTAAGCGAACCGGCAGACGGAGATTGGGTCGCACTCGACATCTGAAAAAGATGGTGAAAATTAGCGTGTGCCCCTAAAATAAGAAAAGAAAAAGGTAGTAAAGAATCCTAAGTGTCCTCGCCTCGCATGAACAATTTGACACTACTGTTCGATGCGAACACAGGTCTCGTTTCTGTATTAGATCCAGGTTCAGCTCGAACCGTGGTATGAGTGTGCCTCGATGAGGGAACTCAATTCGCAATTTTCCAAGTTCGAACAAACATGTGTTATACAAACATAAAAGAACATAAAGGAAAGTAGTTTTAAAGATTAAAGTGCTTACTTTGTGAAGAACTGGTGGATGAACTTGAAGAACTGGTGGACCAACGCCGGGAAGTTATAATAATTCTCGTCGTGTTTGATCCTTGAGCAAAATTGGGCAGAGTTTCGTTGCTGTTTTTGATAGAATGAGTTTATGAAAGGAAATTCTGAGGTATTTATAGAGAATAGGAGAGAGAATACAAGGACACGTGTCAGAATATGAACGGATGGCACGTCTTTTTATGAACAGATGTCAAACGATTGGGTCAACACGCGTCTAACAGTAGTTAGCGAACTGGATACTATGCGAGCTGGGAATTGGGCTCGCATCGTTGTATTGGAAGCAAATGAAAATTCCTTATCTAAAATTACTAAGGAATTTTGGGGGGTAGTTGTTATACTGGATTTTCGGTAATGGGCCCTAGACAGGTCCCTAAGTGATTTGGGCCTAGGGAATGAATTATATTTTGGAAAGATTGGTATGAACTGGAATTAGGGCTCGCACCGTGAGCTATGATGAGCCCAAAATCCTTTTAAGTATGGTGGGTTCGCTTCGTTAGAATATAGTGAGCCCCTTTCCTTATGAGTCCCCCACCTTAACGAGGGCTCGCATCATAATCGGGCTCGCTTCGCTAAAATGGATGTTGGGCTCTCTTCCTTATAAGTTCACTTTGATGGGCTCGCGTCTTTATTTATGAACCCTCGCCATAAGCTTATGGGCTCTCACCATTATGAAGTAATGGGCTCGTGTTACTTATCAGAAATGAGAATAATTGAACATAGGTGAGCTCGCACCACTTAAACTACGAAAGGATAATTTTCATATGATTTGTGCGATGCGAGCCTGGCCAGCTCGCATCGTGGGTGAAGCCCAAAATATGGAAATTCCTATTGATGGAATGTTTCTTTGTTGACACGGGACAGACCTACAATCATGGGAAGAAATGCGGAGATGTCGCGAGATTGTAGGAAAACGTGTGAAGACCGGACTATTTATGGGAACTTGAAGAGGATTGATAATCCTTGGACTATTTATGGGAACTTGAAGAGGATTGATAATCCTTGGACTATTTATGGGAACTTGAGGTGGATTGATAATCCTTGAGCTGTTTATGCGAACATAAATCTTGACTATTCTATGGGCTTGGATTGAATGGGCTTGTCCAATGACTTGTTTTCCAAGAACTACGTGAGGCTTGATCCCTATATAAAGGGGTACGTAGGCACCTTGTATGATACACAATTGACACTCGGCAAAGAGCAAGAGAAAAAACCCATTCTCCATTCAATTTCTGAGGAGTCATCATACAAGTCCAGCCACAACTTTCCATAAACCTCCAACACACTGTTGTA
Organism: Heracleum sosnowskyi; assembly: GCA_030848705.1. Taxonomy (NCBI): domain Eukaryota; kingdom Viridiplantae; phylum Streptophyta; class Magnoliopsida; order Apiales; family Apiaceae; genus Heracleum; species Heracleum sosnowskyi. The sequence goes on along the minus strand of CM061242.1, from coordinate 115,340,405 downwards.
CGAAATTCTCCTAACAACAGTATCGGATAATAAGGAATATAATAATTCGAAGAAATCTTCCAATAATGATTCGGACACGAATGACGAAGGAATAATAATGATGTACAAAATTTTAACGGGGCCCTTGAATTTTCAAAACGGGACTCACAACTGAAGATATTTCTAAATGAAAAGATATTTGAAAGGGGCTTTCGACACAACAATTAACATACTATTACTCAATAACCTTAACCATTAAGACTCCAAATACTCCACAATAATTATTCTACACATAAAATATAATTTATATTATTAATAAAGTTCACGGATATTACAGTAACACCCTTTGCAACAGCAGCAAAGGTGTCATGAAAATCAATACCAGGTTCTTGAGTGTAACCTTTGGCAACAAAACGGGCTTTATAACATTCAATATCACCATTGGCATGATACCTGAGCTTATAAACCCACTTGCAATCGATGGACTGTTTACCAAGAGGAAGAGAAACAAGGACCCAAGTATTATTTGATTCAAGGGCATCAAGTTCCTTATTCATAGCAGCCACCCATTTGGGATCAAGAACAGCCTTTGAAAAAGAAGTGGGTTCTTTAGTTTGAGCAAGTTTAGCCATGAAAACAGCATGCCCAGTAGAAAAGGAGGAAGTGGAAGAAAAATTAGCCATAGGATACTTAGACAAAGCATTAGACTGAGGACGCTGAAAATCAGACCACCACACAAGGCGTTTTCTATCCCTGGTAGATTTACGAACCAAGTGATCAGTAGATGAAGAAACCGGGTCAAACTCCGGGTGTAAATTTATCAATGTGTCACTATCTGGAGGCAAAGTGGTCCACTCATAACCCTCAGGTGATGGCGATAAACCACTAGATAAAACACCACCTTCAGCTTCAAGAGGTGGAGACAAAGTACTAACCTCAAAATCAGGAGAGGAATTAGGAACAGAAGAAGAAGGAACAGCAACCTCAGGAACAAAAGAGGAATTAGGAGTATACTGTGAACTTGGACTAAAAGAATCAATAACACCATTATCATGAACCCAATGCTGAAGAAAATAGGGATCCTCAGAAGAAGGTGTATGAGTATGGTCGAGAAAAGGAAACACGAATTCATGAAAAACAACATGACGAGACACGAATTGTTCTTTGGTAGTAAGATTTAATAATTTGTAACCCTTGTGATCAAGAGGATACCCTAGAAAAACAGAACGGACAGCTCGAGGACCAAACTTATCAGAATCATGTATAGACGCATAACACAAGCATCCAAAAACCTTAAACAAAGAATAATCTGGAATGCGATGGTGAAGACACTCAAAAGGTGTTTTAAAATCTAAAACGGGAGTAGGAAGGCGATTGATGATGTATGCAGCAGTCAAAATACATTCCCCCCAAAAACGCAAGGGTAAGCCGGATTGAAAACGTAAAGCATGAGCAATGGATAAGAGGTGACGATGTTTACGCTCAACACGGCCATTTTGGGCTGGTGTACCAACACAAGAGGCCTGATGCACAACCCTTTTCTCAAGTAAAAAGGAATTGAAAGCAGAATTAAAAAACTATGTGCCATGGTCACTACGAATTTGCTTAACAGAAGATTGAAACTGGGTGTCCACATGTACAAAAAACTGTTTAAGCTGAGAAAAAACGTGTTGTTTAGAAGGAAGAAGAAAAACCCAAACATTTCGGGAATGATCATCAACGATCGTTAGAAAGAATTTACAGCCATTATGAGTAGGAGAGGCATAAGGCCCCCAAAGATCGATGTGAATAAGATCAAAGACATGAATATCACGACTAGAACTAAATGGCACTACGCCATAAGTGAGCATACGCAACCCCCTCTTTAGTGTTGCAGAAGGCTTGAATAGCGTTGCCTAAGGTAAAAGGCAACACCATGGCAGCGTTGCCAATACGGCCGTTGCCTAAGACCTCTAACGCAACGCTTTTACTAGCTATTGCAATGTCATGAAAGTATTGCGTAAGGCCTATATTGCAACACCCAAAGCACATAAAGGCAACACCACATGGTGTTGCATAAGATTTGAAGCCACATCAGCAGTGGGACCCACTTTGAAGCCACGTCAGCAGTGGGACCCACTTTGGTGCCACGTCTGTAGTGGGACCCACTTTGGTGCCACGTCAGCAGTGGGTCTCACTGGATATATTGCAACACTAGCAAGGAATACTGCAACACAAATATTTTATTTTAAGCAACACCATTGTTTTTAATTGCAACATCAATTCCTTTTTTAGTAACACAACAAATATTAAAATGCAACAGCAAATAACATGAAATGCAACACTTCTTTAATAAAAGTTTTGAAATGCCTGCTTGGTTTATACATTAATCCATCCTGTCCAAAACCAACAAACCAGGCCAACAAAATACTAAAGTCCGAAACCAACCAACCAGGCACATGTTGCTAATTTAACTTCAAAAGTACACACATTCTAAGTGTGAAATTACCAACTTCTAATACTAGTGGAAGCTAGATAATAAAATCATTAAGAAGTTGTGCCTCCTTGAGGCATTGGAGTAGAATTGTCGTCTTGATCACTTGAAACCGTGGCACAAAATTCTCCAAAATCCAATTTGAGACTGGGATTCGCTTCGCCTAGTTTTTTCAGCATCTGTGTCATGTTCTCTTGCACTTTTCTGTTCACCTTATCTTCTAATTCACCCTCAAGATCATGCCTTATCTTTGCCGTCAACTCATGTACATACTGTTCAGTAGGAGCAACTGGAGTTGATGTGGAAACATTCTTTTTACCTTGCCTTCCCACTAGCCAGTTTGGAGCATGAGTCTTTCCATTAGAAGCGACTACATTTGCTTCAGCCTCATTCCCATCTTCAATTAGCTGCTGAATTTTGGTCTACACGAAATGACTACTTCAATATCTGAAATAAATTCATTTAATACAGATTGCATCTAAACAACAAATATACTTACAACTTTAGATTTCATTTCTTCAGTATTTGACTTGTAGGTTCGCCCCTCGTGTCTCTTACGAGTGTCTGAATATATTTTACCTTCACCCGGGTTTGCATGATTGGGATCACTCTTTTTCTGTTATGTATGGGATTACATATCGAACATGTCATTAATCAAAATTACCAAAGTCATATTACAAAAAATATGCAGAAAATTTAAATTCTATATATCAAAGATATCATGTCATAGTGTCTTGCATATTCTGAAAATATAAATAGATAGAGATGAACAATAATCAGAGGACATAGATATGACAAGATGACCAGCACAGAGTAACTTCCACATTTTAATTCTTTTTATTCAGCGCCGATATTTATTTCTATTTTAAATTGATTTTTACCCGTGTTAGTGAAATTGGTATCATGCCTAAAAATAGATGTGTACATATCAACCAGATCTACGACATATGAAAAAATTAAACTTGCACAAAAAAAACACATACCATCTTTTCAATAACTAGGGATACAGGTTTACGACCCAATGTGTGTGTCTCAACTAATACTTTACGATGCTCAGTATTTTCCTCAGCCAGTTTCTGTAAAATAAAAAACAAGATCATGATTCTCCATTAATTTAATGAATATGCTCCAAAATGTTGCTACTGTTAAAGCACTACCTGAACCGATTCATCCCCCCAGTACTTCAAGAGCATTTTAAAATCCTCTAGTGGAATCCGATCGGTTTTGTGTTCCATCCTTTCCTCATCAGTATTATATGCAGTATAATGCTTTTTCTTCATACGACACTTGTGCAATTTCCAAGCAGAATTCATTATATTGTACACCCAAGTTTGTCCATCATCAGGAATAACATACTTACCCTATAACATATTAAACATAAAAAGATAATTATGTTTTCTTTTACAAGAGATAATTAAGTTTACTAATTATCTGAAATGTGCTATGGTTAATGTAAGAAATCACCAGAGTATATTCCCACAATTTCAGCTTCAATTGATCGGGAACAACGTGCCAATTGATGTAAGTAAGTGACACATTATCCCTTGCTAATGTCCCCAAAAGTTACTCAACTCCGCAACATCTCCATCATTTTCTGAAATTGCTTGACCCTTTTCATTTAAAGAGATGACTTTTTTTTCATCAGGGTTCCTTCCATGAACCTTACTCATTCTTGTCGGTCCTCTAGGTTTTCTAGGAGCTCGTACTTTATAAACCATGTACACAAAAATTAAAACAAAAATTAATATACTGCGTGACTAAGTACACAATTCAACTAACCAAATAATGAGGTGTACACGTTACCTTCTTCAACTTCCACATCTACAGGCTCTTCCAAGTTCAATTCACCAACATTTTCTTTTGTTGGAGCTGCTTCATTTTTCTTTTGACGGTCTCGTAATGCTAGGTAATCAGCAACCGTACCAGGATCAGCACCAGCAGCAACTGTACCAGCACCAACATCTCCTTCATCCTTGCTTGACTGTTTAAACATTTTGCTACATGTTGGTTTAACAAGTGCTGGACGATATGAACTTGTAACTTCCTTCTCAGCTACAGTGCCGGCTCTCCTTACCTCCTTCTCAATTCCAGGGGCAGCATTGGCTCGTGAACGAGTTCTTGGTCCAAGTAATTTCTTTCTTTCAACAATTTTGATTTTCTACAATTGGTTAGATATTCAGACATTATTAATTCCACACTCGTAGTGGGCATTACAGTGAAAAAATATTTAATCAAAAGATGTACCTCCAACGAATCATCACTTTGATCATCACCCTCATTTTCTGGAATATACTGCGAGTCACATTCCTCATCAGGTTCTCTGTCTTTCCCTTTTTTGCTTTTCCCATTTTTGCCTTTCCCTTTACTATTCTGGGCAACATCATGTTTGAAAGTAGAAACTAATGAGGGCAACCCAAGTTTTCTATAAACTTTTTCATTTTCTTCCAAATTATGGATTTTCTGTTTTTCATACTCTGTCAGCGGTGGTGGTGGAGGCGACTACAAGAAATCAGTACAATAATTAGAATAAATACTGTAATATGGTCTAAACTAAACACTAGAAAACCTTAACAGTTATAATAAGTCAAAAATACCTTAACAGCAACATCATTTTCTCCTGTATTTTCTCCATCACTTGTATCATCTTCTAACTCTAATTTTCTTCTCGCATTTGGTTTTTCCTTTACAGGTACATCTTGTTCACCAGACATCATTTTACGAACCTCAGGTGACTTTTTATTCATTTTCTTCTGTTGTTGCTGGAGTTGATGTGTTGTTACAAACTTACGCTTCAGTGGTGGTTTCTTAGGGGAAGCTATAACAACATATTAATTGAGGACATCATGGAATTCATTATACATATATTTATGAGAGAATTCAGTATTACATATATATTATACCTTGGATTAAGTTTTTCCTTGGTCGAATGATGACGTGAGGTTGCATCTGAATTATTGGCTCAGTGTCTTTGTCAATTGTGTTGTCTATATAAAATTTTATTTCATCTCCATCAATGCAGTCTTTTGTCAGTGCAATCACGTCTGCATCAACTGATAGCAACTTCCAACCACCTCCCCCTCCTTTGCTGACATAGATTCCTCCAATTTCAGAGAAATTGAGGTAATCTTTCACAAACTCAATCAGCACAGTATAAGAGAAAGTGTCAACTTCTACGCGGTTTACAAGCAAATTTTTTCCACCAACATAGACTTTCATCTTAAAATATCCTTCGTAGTGCAACCTGACATTGATTTTTCTTTCGTCCATCCTGTTCACAGTAAATGTCCAATTAGAACAGGTACATGTATATAAAAAATGACAAATGACAACAAGTAACATTATGAATAAGGACAAATAGATTACAATAAATTTATGACAAAATATTAAATTGATGACAAACAAATAGTGTCAAGTACATCAACCAAGATAGTAAATTACATCGAAAACAACAAGTGTCAAATACATTCTCAATAAGAAGCAACAGTTTATTTTATCTAAGGAGATGGACAGCGAACTTGTGTTATGGGGATATCATCTCTAAAGCAGCACTCATTATCAACTTCAATATCTATTCCACGACCAATATTAATATCATGTAAATCAGGATTGCTAATCTGTTCTTCTGTTGTATTCTGGTTCTCAGCATCACACCAGTCCCTTGGAAGTTTTTTAATAACATAATGCACCATCTTCTCAATCGGATCTTCCACAGAAAATACTTGTTGCACCTGTGAGGACAGGACATACGGATCATTTTTCTGGATTAACCTGTTAAAATTTACTCTAGTAAGACCATATGCATCTTTCTCTTCTTGGTACCAACAACACTTAAAAAGGACCACATTAAAAACTCCCCAATAATCTAGTTCAAAAATTTCTTCGATTGATCCGTAATAGTTGACATTGCCAACTATTGGGTTTTGGTCTTTTGAACTAGCAAAACTAGTGGTTTCAGCTGTCAAGAAAACGCCGCTGTTTTGTGTGGTACATCGAGAATCTCTAGACTTGGTATGGAATCTATATCCATTTACTACATAGCCAGTAAACCTCCTGGCTGTCCGATTAGGGCCCAATGCAAGCACCTCTAAATCTTTTGAAATCATGTCCTTTTTCAAAACCTCTTCTTTTAACCATTTCCAGAACTCGGTGGTATGTGTTCGTTCCCTTTTGTACCTTCTTGAATTTGCATGACCATCCCGTAATGCTCGATGCTCCCTAGAAAAATATTAAGTTTAGACATGCTAGGAAACATAGACATTGATTACATAGAATTGGATAAAATGAAAAAAGGACTTCAGAACTTACTCAATTAGCCTCTCTATTTCATCATTGCCTGAGTTGAACAAAACGTAGCGATGACTGGCCTTCCAATCTATATCATTTAACATAAAGATGTTTCCATCTTTATTCTTTCTTGTTCCAATATGATACTCTATATTTGTTGGACATCTCTCAAAATCAGTAGAGCGCATGTTATCTTTTGCTACTCCATCACCACTCAAAATTCTGGAACAGAATGTAACACATTCTTCTGCCAAGTAACCTTCTGCAATTGAACCTTCCGGTTTACTTCTATTTCGAACGTATGATTTTAACTTTCCAAGATACCGCTCAATAGGAAACATGCACCTAAGGTGTTGTGGTCCACCATATTCGAGTTCTCGGCATAAATGGACCAGCAAGTGGACCATGATATCAAATAAAGCTTGTGTAAAAATCATCTCGAATCGACAAAGTATGTCGACAATTTCTTTTTGCAGCCTCTTAATATCATCCAATTCAATAACCTTGCCCCATAAACCTCTTAGGAATGCGCTAAGCCTGATCAGTGGTAACGCAACCTCAGGTTTTAAGGTTTTCTTCACTGCAAATTGTAATAAATAGTGGAGTATGAAATGAGCATCATGGCTCTTATACCCTACTACCTTTCTCTCGCTTGTGTGTACATACCGACTTACATTCGAAGCACAACCGTATGGCAGCTTGGCATTCTTTAATACAGAGAAAAAAATTTCTTTCTCCTTATTTGTCATGTCAAATATTACTGCTCTAATTTCATAGTGCATCCCATCCGCGGTTTTAACAGGATGAAGGGGCTTTCTTATACCCAAATCTTGCAAATCAAAACGAGCATCTAAATGATCCTTCGACTTGCCACCAATATTAAGTAAAGTACCTAATATTTTATCACATGCGTTCTTTTCTATGTGCATGGCATCGAGGTTATGTCGAAGTGGATTTTTACTCCAATACGGCAAGTCAAAAAGAATTGACTTCTTTTTGAAAGGGCCGTCAATTTTCACTCGTTTCTTGGCCTTCCCAAATTTGTTTTGATACCCCACCAACAACTCTTCAATATCAGTTCCTGATAGAATTTCTGGAACCTGCCCCATTTCAGTTTCGCCATTAAATCTTCTCTTATCCAGCCTCCACTTGTGTGTAGGATCAAGAAATTTTCTGTGGTTCATGTAGCATACCTTTTTGCTATGTTTCAAATAACATGAAGAAGTCTCGTAATGGCACACGGGACACGCTAGTTTCCCCTTCGTGCTCCAACCTGACAACATAGCATATCCCGGAAAATCATTAATGGTCCATAACACGCGTGCACGTAAATTAAAATTCTGGTCAGTTAAGGCATCGTAAGTTTCAACTCCCACATTCCATAATTCTTTCAATTCTGCGATCAAAGGCTGCATATACACGTCAATATTATTCTTGGGAGATTCTGGACCCGATATTAGTGTTGAAAGAATAAGATTTTCCTGTTTCATGCATAGCCATGGTGGAAGGTTATAGTTTACCAACACGATTGGCCATGTGCTATGAGATAAATTCATTGAACGATAAGGGTTGAATCCGTCAGATGCTACACCTAAGCTCACATTTCGATATTCTGATGAAAAATCAGGATATTGAGCATCCATTATCTTCCATGCCTTAGCATTAGCAGGATGTCTTAGTTTCCCATCGTCCTTTCGTCCCAAGGCATGCCAAGTCATAAGTTTGGAAAAATCTTTGCACATGAACATCCTTTGCAACCTTGGTTTTAGTGGAAAATACCTCATTACATTTGCTGGCACTTTGTGAGTCGCCTTCTCTACATCATTATTAGCATCAATTCCTTTTTTCTCTTGTAGAACCCACCTCGAAACACCGCAAGTCTGACACTCGTTTTTATCTTTATTTTCTGCCCAATACAACATGCAACTATTTGGGCATGCATGTATTCTTTGATAATCTAGGCCTAAATCTTTGATAATACTCTTTGCGGCATTGAATGACACAGGCAGGTGGGCATTAGGAAATGCTTCTTTCATTAGCTTCAGCAATTCCCCGAACGCAGACTCACTAATTCCATGAACAAACTTCAAATGATAAAGTGTGATCAAGAAACTTAATCGAGAAAAGTTATTACAGCCGGGATATAAGGGTTGTTTTCCTTCATTAACAAGCCGATAAAACTTTTCAGCCTCTGCGTTTGGTCTACTTTCAAACTTCTTGCCCATACATTCAAACATAAAGTCTAAATTATTCCCAACATCCACCCCCGTTTCATAATCCATGAAGTCATTACAATCTCCTAAATTTGCCAGCGAAACCTCGTAAATCCATTTGACATGTAAGGGCGATGGACCACTGCAAACAATATGATCATAGATGACATTTTTGGTATGCCAGTTACGATTCATACAGTTTTTGCAAGGGCACTTCATTTCATCTCCTCTACAACAAACAGGGAATGCATTTTTCAGAAAATCTTTTACTCCATTGCTATATTCTGCACTATATCTCGGAAGTCCTATCCAAATGTTACCCTCATCGTCCATTACGACTATATATATCCACTTCCTATGAACAATACACTTGTACACCACTAACAGTTTCTACAAATCACACAAAGATATATCAAAGAACAAAATAAGACAACGTAATATAACTTATCATGTCAACTTAATACCAACCCTATATTAGATCATATGAATGTGATAATATGTGCAGTAGATCACACCCTATATAAATATGAATGTGGCTAACCATTTTGTAACAGAACTCGCATATTGGAATTTGACATGAACTCGCATATTTAATAAATTAAAACATATATAGTTGGAAGTAGAGCAGAATAGTTAGATGGCTTACCTGATGATAGAGAGTAGTCAACGGAAGTTCAACAGAAAATCAAAGCCCTTAATTTGAAAACCTACATTTATAAACAAGAACTCAGGCTTACATTTATAAAACCAGAAAGAAAAACCCTAAATTACATGAAAGCAAACACAAATTACATAAAGTCATACAAAACCCTAAATTAAATCTCTAAACAATCAATTGAAAGCCCTAAACTAAAAGCCCTAATTTACCTTAACAAAAGCCCTAAATCGAAAGACCCAACTCAAAGCCCTAAATCGAAAGCCCCAAACTGAAAGGCATAAATTGAAAGCGTGAAGAGTAATTAATGAGTGAATGAGTCAAGAAAATGAATAATTACCAATTGTTCTAGCGAGAGAGAGAGTGTGTGATAGAGATGTAAGAGAGAGAGTGTGTACGTGATAGAGACTGTAAGACTGAATTGTGAGAGAGAGACTGAATTGTGAGAGAGAGACTGAATTGTGCGGGGGAAAGTGTGGTTTTCTTTTGGGGGGAAATTATCCGCCCAATTTTTTGTCCAAATCCCTCCTGATTTTCTTTTTTTGTCGTGAGTTTTTTTATTTTATTAATTAAATTTTGTAATTTTATAAAACATGACTTCTATTTATATTGAATATTCGTAATAAAACCATAAATTATTATATATCTAACTTCAAAAGTAAGAAATATATATATATATATATATATATATATATATATATATATGATAATTATTTTAATTTACTTACATTTTTTTATAAACACAAAAAATTAAAAATTATATTTTTATTATAAAATAAAAAAAGGCTACATATTTATATTAGATATTTAATTTTGTAATATTTTATGTTTCAAACTTGAAAATTAAAAAGATTGATCAAAATGTAATGTATTTTTCTTGAAAATGTATTCAACTTTATTTTATTATTATTAAAAAATTATTAAAAATATTAGATTAAATGCAACACCATCCAATGTGTTGCATGCTGAAACCCCAATATTCACGTGCAACACCAAATGTATGTCTAATGCAATAGTATTCGAGCAGTGTTGCAAAAGACTAAAACTGAGCCTATTTATTGAAACGCTTTGCTTGCAACACTCATAGAAAGCGTTGTCTATGAGCACTTATGGTGTAGTGTGGAAAAGGCAATTTAGTCTGTTTTGATATAGGACAGATGGGACATTGTTGTGTGCAACTCTCAAGTACAGAACAACCAACAGCGGGAATTTTATGAAGGACATCACTGGAAACATGCCCAAGACGCATGTGCCAAATAACACTAAATTGACTTTTAGTTAAGACACTATGGCTCATAGAATTTGTTGGGAACTGATCAATAGGTTAAAACTCTAAATGAAACAACCCATCAACCAGCTTACCATTGGCTAGTAAAGTGGTTCGATCAGAATTATAAAACTCACAATGATCAGGTAGAAAAAAACAAACCCCCCCCCCCCCTAGTATCACGTGTCCATTTAGAGACTGAAAGGAGGTTATAATGGAAGGAAAGGACAAAGAAAACATTGGACAAAACTAATGTTGGATGTACTTGAAAAGTACCAGTTTGAGTAACAGAAATAGAAGTCCCTTTAGGCAAAGCTAAACTAACAGGTTTCAACAGATCATGCACGTTGATAAGAAGATCCAAGGAACAACACATATGGTCCGTGGCACCGGTGTCAATTAGCCAGGCAAAAGTAGAACTAGCATTAACTACCAGATTTGTTGTGGAAACAACCATACCTGCTAAATGATCCTCTGGACTGTTAGAACTTTTGCCATTAGTGACAAAGAATTGCATCATTTGAGACAACTGATTAATCTGATGTTGCATTTGACCAATAGAATCACTAGATTGTGCAGGAAATTGACCTGAACTAGATTGAGATGCTATAGTAGCTGCAGTAGCCTGAACTTGCTTAGGTAAAGGCCTGAATTGAGTACCACCAGGAATACTATCTTTTCTCTTTTTCCAATTGGTTGGATAACCTATAAGTTTGTAACAGTTTTCTTTCGTGTGACCACTGAAATTGCAATATGTGCATTTAAGAACATGTTTGACAGAACCACCTGAAGGAACAAGAGCTTGAGCTGGCTGTTTCTTGTACCCTGCACCAGGACCAGCTGCAGTAACATTAGCTGAAGAGTTGTACAAGGCATTAGCAACAGGACTAAAAACATGTATCATATTCTGATAACCCTGCCTTGCTTTCTCATCTTGCTTGACGAAAGCATAAGCCTGAGAAATGGAAGGTAAAGGATTCATCATCAGTATTTGACCTCGAACATTAGAATTACTCTCATGTAACCCCATTAAAAACTGTAAAAGCTTCCATTTCTGATCTCTTTCCACCTGAACCTTATGTGCTCCACAAACACAGCTTACACTTGGTTCTAAGATAGAATATTCATCCCACAAGCCTTTAAGCTTGTGAAAATACACTTCCACAGATTTATTCCCTTGTTCTAAGATGTGAATATCCTTCATGACTTGAAAGATTCTGTGTCCATTGACACCAGAAAATCGCTAGTGTAACTCATTGTAGACTTCACTAGCAGTTGTAACATAGTTCAAACCATCACTAATATCTTCAGCGACACTGTTAAGGATCCAAGTGATGACCAAATCATTCACTCGCTCCCACTGTGCACATAACGGAGAAGTAATATCTGGTTTCTTATACGATCCATTAACTAACACAAACTTGTTTCTAGCATTAAGAGCAATTTGCATAGATCTACTCCATGGTGCATAGTTGTCAGGACCAATCAATTTCTTAGCAATCAACACTAGGCCTGGATGATCATTGTTGTGAACCTACAAAGGATGTGAATTATTATCAACCAGTAAAGGATTAAACTGAAAATTAGGAACACTTTCAGCGTTTTGCTTCTCTATATTGTGTAAATCCCGATCAATACCATCAGCATTTCCCTCAGAATTGGAATGTACTGTATTATTGAGTTCAACACCTTGAACGATATTTGCATAGCTATTTCTCATCATGACTGTATCAAAATAGGGCTTCAAAACGGAATTGAAAACAAAAACAAGCAATGAACAACTACAACTCTCCAATCGCTACCAGAACAAGATCAAGCAAGCACAAACCACAACGTCTAAGTGATGCTGTAGTTTATCGAATCCAAAATTAAGTAAAGATTGCGAAAAAAACACCTGAAGAATGACGAATCAGACGACTCAAATGTAGCAGATTGATGATGAAGAACACATCGCCATGAAGAAATTGATCGAATTTACAGTCATGAAAGCTCTGATACCATAATAGATTTGTATATAACAGCTTGTGTTTATACAGACAGCATAGGCAATTAGATAGTGAATGAAGAGAAAACAATATACTTCTGGAAATCTTTATTTTTATCAAGTTACAGAATTGTATGTCACAGTTCATTTATATAGAAACAATCCTAACAAATTCTAACAAACTAACAGAAAGATACAGCTGTCATGTGCTGTCATGTATCTCCAGCTGTCAATCCATTAACCCCAGCTACATTGTTGCAAGCTCGTATTTACTTGTGATTCTAAAGCATTCTGGATAGAAGCCTTATGTTGTGACTTGAGCTTGAGCTGAACCAATGCTGTAGAATGAGAAACCTGGACATCTGTATTACAGTCCATCGAAAATGGACCTAAGAAATTGCATAACAACAAGAAAGCACGTGATGAAATAATAATTGTGCCCGATCAAATCACATACATATTCTTTTTTTGCTAATGAATCACATGAATCTTGGTCGGTTCTACAGTACACAAACTATATAGCATGGGACTAATGTGAATGGATATGAAATAGAATTCGAGAGGTAATTTGGATTTGACGATTCACTTATTTAATGGAATTGAAATTCTTATTCCACACAATTAAATTGTTAATTCAAGTATTGTTACTTGAATTTAAAATTTTAATTTTTATTAACCGAATTCATTAATTAACCATAAACTTATACACCCAAAACTATTGTTGAATTTCTAGTCTATCAACTAGGACATAGCCCCAACTAGTTACATTTAAAAACATTAAATTTTTGACCTTATGAATTTGCGAAAATTCGTCTAAAATTTAATCCTTGAAATCATTCCAATCCTTAGGTTACAGATTTAAATTTTCTAAAACTTGCAGAGTGAAGTTATCTTTTCAAGCCATAAGTTGATCAGTTATGTTTCTTTTCTGAAACTAATAAGTTGGTTATGTTAAATTATTTATTTCGAGTTCTTCGTTCCAGGACATAACCACAACTAGTTACACCAATATTAACAAATAAATACCAAAAACCGAGAAGAACAACATTTAAAACATTATATTCTTGACTTTGTCCACCAACAAAAAATGATGAATTTTAGTTTTAAGTGATCGTTTTCGGTGACTTTTATACTAAAAGTGACCAGAGGTCATCGATGACTTTTAAGCTGGTGCAATTTATCACATGATGTGGAATTTATATAAAAGCGATTGATATGTCGGTTGATTTTATTTAGAGTCAAATTTGCAAGTCGGCGCTTTAAAATTTTATGAAAATTTGAATTTACCGCTCAAATATTTTGTGAAAATTTGAACTTCCCGCTCAAAGGATTAAAAAAATTTGAGTTTCTCGCTATGGAATTTAAAGTGACCATAATCAGTGGCTTTTATATGGTATTTGGGAAAATTATTACAACCAAATGCAGTGGAATTTAGATGACTAATTTTGAAAAAATGGCAGGACTTATTTGTTCTATTTGTTTCTAACATGTTCCATGCTTTACCAAATTCTGTTCTATTTGTTTCTAACCTGTTCCATGCTTTACCAAATTCATAAACCATTAAAATACAAACATCACAGCAGCATAATACAAGAAAGGGAACATAAAATTTAACAATAACAAAGATAGTAGTTCACAAATAAAATTAAATTACATAAGTTTCAGAAATTCATTAAAACTACCATACCAACATCCCTTAAACTATCTTACAAAGTACCAAAATACTACATAACTTTTAAAGATAATAAGTCTTGATCCCAAATATGGCTTAGAAGCAGCAAATACCAAAATAAAACAGAGTAACACTCCTGCTAATACTATTCGTAAAAAGGACACTGAAACAAATTTTTGTCGTCGTCCTCCGTCTAAAGTTCATCTCTAATAAAAGTAGATCCTACTCCATTGAATCCATTTCTGATTGATTACCCTACACAAACAAAGATGACAATAATAAAGATCAGGTTATCATGATACCATTAGACACAAATCATTTCACATTTCAGATATGGGTTTTAATGAAATTAAGAGATGCAATCACAGTTCAAGCTTTAAGTGCCACTAACACCAAATTCGGCTAAAATTTAATCCTTGAAATCATTCCAATGCTTAACATACAGATTTAAATTTTCTAAAACTTGCAGGGTGAAGTTATCTTTTCAAGCCATAAGTTGATCAGTTGGGTTTCTTTTCTGAAACTAATAAGTTGACTATATTAACTTATTTAATTTATTTCGAGTTCTTCGTTACATGCAACTTGTTGTACACATTTCTAGCTTTGAAAAGATAATAAAGGTTTCTTCCAAAATGTTTTGATTTGCTTTTTAGTTCAGTTTCTATATATAAAGTTTGGGTTAAGAGAATGCATCTTAGAACAGTCTGGGAGTGTCTTCAGAAGTAATTCACATTTTTCTCAACAAAAAGGAAATAGATGGTGAGAATGCTACAGATATCAAATCCATCAAACTATTTACACACAATTTTTTTGCAGTTTGAAGAATAAAACAAAAAAGACAGGAAATCGACATTGATTTTTGACTAAACTTTGGTGTAAACTAATGTACTAAAATAATATCCAATAAAATTATAACTTTGATGAAGTCATATTTTTCTCTTATCCCTAAGTCAATAGGATAAAGTAATATATTAGCTAAAAACATAAGAAAATGTAAAGTATTTCCTCGGTCCCATCCAAAATAATGGAAAAGAGTAAAGAAAATGAGTAAATGGTGGAACCGTCAATATTTAAAGTATAAAGTAAGTAGAATGAAGAAAAATAGTGGAAATAGTTGATTTTTATATTATAAAACTTTTATATTTTAGAAAAGTTTTAGAAGGTAAAGAATCGGATGGAACATCGAAAAAAAATTGTAAACATAAGAAGTAATATTTAGTGTATACTAGCTTATAACCCGTGCCAAGCACGGGCCGAACATGAGTCGATATTAAAATATTAGTATTAATAAATTATTAATAAATATGATTTAAAAATGTATTTCTCGAGAATTGAATGATAAAAATATATAATAAATAAATAACTATTTAATTATGTAGTTATAGACAATCGGACTCTGCATAAAGCTAAAGAAATTAAAGTAAATAAATAAATCTTGTATGATTACGTAGCTGCAAAGAATCCAATGCTCGAAGAAACTATTGAATTTAAAGTAAATAAATAAATCTTGTATAATTACGTAGTTGTAAGGAATCGAACCTGGATGAAGCTAAAGAATTTAAAGTAAATAAATAAATCTTGTATAATTACGTAGTTGTGAGAAATCGAACCGGGTTAAGTGATAACCAAATTTGGTACTTTAGTACCGCGCGCCATTTTCACATTGTTTTGCTTATTAATACAGAGTATAGATGCGTACGTGCTTCATTCACTTTGGTGAAAATCCTACTAGCCCCTGGTATTATTATACTAGCCTCTGGCATGACATTGAGCCCATAATTATTTGCAAGTCCAGTTACTACCATGAACCCATGATTGTCATCAAGTCCAGTAACTACCATAGCCTATTAGACTGGACCAACTTAACATTTTAATTGAGTTTTGAAGAAGGTAAGAAACCTTTGGGCCGAGACAACGGATTTGAATATCTGATAATAAAATCTAGTAGTAAAATTTATGTGAAGTCTGATTTAAGTCGAGTTTAACAAGTTTAACAAATCTTTCAAAAAAATTATATTCTACTAATATTTTAAAACAATATAAAAATATAAGCAAATTCACTAAAGCAAACTGTTTTAATCACTTCAGAAAATTTCACGAGTTTTTGAATGTTATCATATTTTAATGAAACTTAAAATAAAAAAATTTATTAAATACCCATATCACAGAGTCACAGTAGTCCCACTCCCACATCCCATGTGAAATAACAGTCCCATATGTTCTGTACCTAACCATTTGTACATTAATTAACAAAATCGAATATGTTCATGGTCTCACAACTTTGCTAATTGAGCATATTAAAATTTTAATCAGAAAAAAAAAAAAATTATGAAATTATATTTGCATCAAATCCACGTGTAAAGAATCTAGGAGACCGAGGAAGTAATAGATATAATAAAAATAATAAAAATTGACTCTCTTTTTTTAACCAATCCTTTGAGTTATGCCGGCTGCTAGAGACTCTCTATTTTATTATCTATACTCACATTTGAATCTATGTTGGTAAAGGAAGAATCATCGTTTTTATGTACTCCCTCTTTCCCTTCAATTTTTTATATTGAAACGGGAACGGTAAAGAAATGAGAGATACGAAGGAAGCAGACGATTGAAACCCAATGCTATTATCCAACGCTACCGACAAGCAAGTTCCAGGAAAGCCCACTTGATCAATTTCTTTAATTTACACTGACTTTGACCAGCCTAGATAATCATATACTTTTAACTAAAACTCTTTCTGTCATTTGTCAAACGTGCTGTTTTGACCATGAGTCCCGCAACAGCAGCCAATTTTGATGCTGGATTACTTTGCTTTGCTGCAATATTACTATAAAACTAATGTAACATGTACTTGGACCAATGTTTTTACAAAAACAACAACATGGGAAAATCCAACAAATGGTTTTCTATAATTTCCTGTTTGATCATCTTGTTTATTTCCTCTGCAGATTCTTCATGCCCTATTGATTTCAGTTATGTCCATACATTTCCATGGAACAGTTCGTCGTGTCGCGCACCGGTTGATAAAAGTTGTTGCCAGACCATCCAAAGCCTTCTTGGTCTTGGCCTTTCCAAGCATCTCAAACAAACTTCTATGTTTTATCTTCCAAATTCAGATGCTGCATCTTCTTGTTTATCCGATTTTCGGGCTAAGCTTGCTTCCTTAAATATTTTCCCTTCATGCACAAACACGACGAGTGATCTCGTTGTTAGTCCTTTGAATTGTGCTGGAATTGCAACAACTGAAGATTGGGTTGACAAACTTGGAACTTCTAGTGAACTTGATTCGTCTTGTAATTCAGATTTAACCGGGTTGACACGATGCAGTTCTTGTCTTGATGCTGGCCTAAGGGTGAGCTCTAGGTTGACTTCGTTTAATCCGAACTCGACGAAATGTTTTTATTACACTATTTTGTATGCGGCTGGTGTTGTGAATGAATATGGACCAGAAGATGTTAGAACAGCTGCTTGTATATTTGGATTGCCATTATTAAGATCAGCTACGGATACAGGATCAAATGGTCTGTCCAGAAGAAGTATACTTAAGATTGTTTTTGGATCTTTAGGTGCTTTTATTGGAGTTTTAGCAGCTTGGGGTGTGATCATTATGTATCGGAAAAGGGAGATTGGACGAAAACAGGATGCTTTGCACGAAGAGTATGTTAGGGGTGTCAAGGCTAAAGTTTTACCAAATACAGGTGCTAAATGGTTCCATATAGGGGAGCTTGAGCAAGCAACGGGTGGATTTTCACAAAGAAATCTAATCGGACAGGGTGGATATGGGATTGTTTATAAGGGTGTTCTTCTGGATGGCACAGTGGTGGCAGTAAAACAACTTCTTGATATGGACACAAATGGAGATGATGTTGAATTCACAAATGAGGCAGAGATTATTAGCAAAATTAGGCATCGAAATCTTCTTGCTCTAAGAGGTTTCTGTGTCACGAGTGATGCTATAAAAGGTAACAGAAGATATCTTGTCTATGATTTCATGTCGAATGGTAGTTTAGATGAACATTTGTTCAATTCCGGATCCAGTTCTAGAAGGCACCTTTTGAGTTGGCCTCTGCGGAAGAACATTATTCTTGATATTGCAAAAGGGCTAGCATACTTGCACTATGGAATCAAGCCTGCAATTTATCACCGCGACATAAAGTCAACTAACATTCTTTTAGATTCTGAAATGAAAGCTAGAGTAGCAGATTTCGGACTGGCAAAACAAAGTACAGAAGGTGAATCCCATCTTACAACAAGAGTAGCCGGAACCTACGGATACTTGGCACCAGAATACGCACTTTATGGACAACTAACAGAGAAGAGTGATGTTTATAGCTTTGGCATTATAATCCTCGAGATTCTGAGTGGAAGGAAAGTGTTGGACACATCAAATTCTTCAACGGTTTTGATCACTGATTGGGCTTGGGATCATGTCAAGTCCGGAGATGTAAGTGAGATATTCGATCCCATTGTGAGAGAGGATGGACCAAAGACAGTGATGGAAAGATTTGTACATGTTGGCATACTTTGTGCTCACGTAATGGTGGCTCTAAGGCCAACAATTTCTGATGCTTTGAAGATGTTAGAAGGTGATATCGATATCCCTAGATTGCCCGAGAGGCCATTGCCGCTGGGCCATGAGTCGTTTAGATCTTCACTGCACTCGAACTCATCACCTTTTACAATGTCATCAGGGATAAGGTCGAGTATCAGCAACACTTAAACTGGAATATTTGTAATCACATGTATGTAAGTGGACTAGGATTAGAATTCTGCCAATTGTTCTAGTAATTTTTTTAACAGCTTGAATATTTGTACAAGCTGAAAAGTGAATACGAAAGAAATGAAACGCCTTATAGTGTTTGCCAACTTTATTTTTTCATGCACCCTGTAATGAATTGTACTGCAGAATGTTACTGGAATTCCAACCCTTGACCTTTTTTATTACCAAACGAGAAGGTATCCGCTAGATTAAGCTTACAGATAGAATTGACAACCTTGGGAGTTCGTATTCAAGCGAGCCGAAGGTCTTTGCAGAGTGAAGCCAAAGGTCTTCGCAGATCATTGAACTTTACAGAAATTTCATTATTCAGAAACGGACATAAGTGTCGCCCATAAATAACGGGATTAGGGTTGTGACTGATGTGACAATTAGTCCATAATCATAAGCATTAGACATACGTGTTGTCCATTTATATGTCTCACTCTCACCATTAATATCTTAACCATGTTTGTTCCTTCTAAATTATTATATTGATGGTACAGGTCGCTGCCAAAATTCACCACCTGGGATGGCGACCCCCTTTTTTATTTTTATTTTTTTTCGTTTTTCACTTCTTCCTTCTATTGTCACTTAATAAAAATGGGTTGATCACTAGTAAAGATTTGTTTTGAACAATCAATTTTGAAGGTTTAAAAAATGTAGTTGCAAATTTTAAATTTTTATTTTTATTTTGCTAGTAGCCAAAATTTGAGAAAAAATATTAAACGTAACTATGTAAAATTTTGGTTCAAAAATGATAACTATACAAAATTTTAGTTTATTATAGCAGTTTTAGGGGTATAAAAAATATTCTTGTTCATAATAATTTTTAATTTTCTGTGTTCCGCATTAAACTTCAAACTTTGAACTTCTATACGAGCCAAAATTATGAAAAAAATATTATGTAGAACAATGATATTTTGAGAAATGGCCCCATATGACACAATTATAAAACAAATGGCCCAAAATGGCACTATTAAAAAAATGGCCTAAAATAGCACATTGAAACGATACATCATCTAGCGTTCTGAAAATAGCATGAAAACACAACTTTAAGTAGCGTTTTCACCCAAAAACACCACTTAAAGTAGCGTTTTTACCCGAAAATACCACTTGAAGTAGCGTTTTTAATATAAAACCCAACTTAAATCAGTGTTTTTAGTGTCAAAACACCACTTCATCTAGCGTTTTATTGAAAACAATACTTAAAGTTGCGTTTTGTGAAAACAATACTTTATCTTGCGTTTTACTGTGTTATTTGGGGCCATTTTTTCCAATTGTGTTATTTGGGGCATTAAACTTATAATATGTGTCATTAAGGGCCAACACCCTAGTATTTTTAGGTCTGAAAATGACTAGAACAAAACTTTAATTCAAGCAACAAACATGACAAACACACTTAGTAAAAATGCAAACATAAACTCCGAAAAAGTTTGACGTGACTAGACATCTTTTTCATATACATTTGAGATAAATTATTTCTGAAAAAGATAACAATTAATACAAAGCTTTAATTTTCTGGAAAAAATGAGTGGTCACTTCAGAAAGACATGACAACTCCACTTTCCAGTAGGTTATATACTTGACGTTTATAGCTTCATTCTGTGCCTTACGAATTAAATCATACTGTATTGTTAAATTTGGAATACAAAAAATGGGTGAGTACGAGTGTCACGTTTGGTTGCTTGCTGAAAGAGATGACGATTACCGTAGGTTAAAACGAAGTTATCCAAAAGAGTATTTTGCAGGCGTTCGTCGAGAATGGGCCTATAGGCGTGAGGAATCCGAACGATTGAGAAATGACCTCATTCGTATTAGTGCAAGGGTTCCAACTTGTAATTCGCTTATCACGAGTATAAGAAAAGAGTGATTGGTGTTGTGTCATATATACGATTTGAAAATAATCTGATGTTGGTGCGTAAATGTCGTTAGTATATGTATCAACTTACCACAGATTATGTTCGTGCTATGGGCAGAGAACTCACGGAACTCGAGCAATATCATCTTCAACATAATCTCAACTATGAGCTATATCCGACGAAACGGAAGAAGAGTGATTTGCGTATTATGTATTTTTATATTGTTGTCTTTTAATTATGACCAAATGTTCTTATTTTGTATTGTTGTATTCTGAGTACCCTATTAATGTATGAATTTGGTATTTATTATTACTTTTTTTAGTAGTTTGATGACGGATTCACTATAATAAGAACATGCACATCACAGTAATGCATAAATAAGAAGAACATGACAATACATGAAAACAAAATAACCGACATTCTTTACGAGAAAGAACGTACATTCTTGAAAAAGAAATGACAAAAACTTTAAAAACACAAACATCATGAACAACTTAATAATCTTCATGATCATCCTCAGCTATTTCCTCATCTTCATCATCATCATAATACTCGTACTCGTTCTTATTCTCATCATCATCATCCGTATCGTCATCCACATCCTCATTTTGAAGTTCATCCCCGGAGTCGGTTATTTGTTGTATGTTGAAACTTTGCATAAGTTTTCCCATCTCATACTCATGATGATCGAGTTGCCTTGTTAACTGCTTTTTAAGATCTTCAATGATAATTGCTGCATGCTCCTCCAGTGGTTCTTCAATCCAACGAATGTATCCACATCCATTGAATTCATCTATACAGTTGACGGACCTTCTTCCAACATTGGATCCGTACCAGCACATCCTTTCAATCATCAACTTATTGTAAAAGCAAATATTCGGATCAGGAATGTTAGACATCTTAATTCTAACAAACAAGTCGTAGATATATTTGAAGTAGTTGGGTGAAGAAGTAATGACAGAGATGAGTATTTATATAAGTTTTACATGTAAATTAGTACATACTGTGGAATTGATCTCGTGACTACAATACTACTCATCTTTTTCTTTTTCATAGATTTTCAGTGCTTTTTAAAAAATTACAGACATTTCTTTATTGTCTGCAAAACAGTAAAGACGAGTGATCACATCAACTTTAAAATAAAGTTACAAAGTTGAGTTATAACCTCACATCTTACAATTTGTAGGCAAAAATAATGCACTTGTATTATTGTAGTGTAATAGTAATCAAAACATTTTCCCTATAAATAGTTATTCTCTCTTATGCATAATCATAGTTCTTCTCTCTTTTCTTTAAGTCAGTTTGCATCAAATGGATAGGGGAAAGAGACCACTCAGTTCGGGTTCGGAAAATAACGATAGGGTCAAGTATGATCATTAAAAATTTCTTGAGTTAACAGGTGGTGGGCTTGCAGCAATTGATCAGAGACTCCTAAAAAAAATATTCCCCTGCGGAGGAACGAGAGATGAAGAAGCAATATGAGAACAAGATCTTTTGTGGCAAGATACGTAGGAGGAAGAACAAAGAGGATAGAAAGGGTAAATATTGGGTCCCAACTAAGGAGGAATACTACGATGTTTATGGAATAAACATGGCGGAGCTTAACGCCACTTGTGAGAAGGATAAAAAGATATGTGATGCTTTTGTGAGTTGGAAGATCTCAGAGAATGAGTATCGA
This sequence comes from Heracleum sosnowskyi, assembly GCA_030848705.1. Classification (NCBI taxonomy): domain Eukaryota; kingdom Viridiplantae; phylum Streptophyta; class Magnoliopsida; order Apiales; family Apiaceae; genus Heracleum; species Heracleum sosnowskyi. The sequence goes on along the minus strand of CM061242.1, from coordinate 115,317,585 downwards.
GATGCAAAGGAAAAGAATAATATAGAGTACCTAGCTATAGTGAAAGAGCTTGAGGATCTTGAGGAAGCTAAATATGCCGAAGATCATAATTAATCTTTTCCAGTTGGAATAACTTTTTTAATTCATGTTAAGCCTACTGTTTGCATTTCCATTTTCTGTAACTGTGTGTATTTCCACTTTTCATTTTCATTTCCATTATCTGTAACTGTTGTGTTCATGTTATTTTTAAGCAATCAAATTATTTGAGTAATGAAAGACTGTTATTTATAAAACAAATATGAACTAAACAAATACAAAGTAAATATTCAAACATAAAATATTCAGTTAAACATAATTTAGAACATTCCAACATAAAATATTAAGTTCATAGCATAATTCGTACAACATAATCAAACTAATGCATAACCCAAACGAGGACCCTTGCCTTTTTTTTGTTGTTGTTTTCTTCACACATTGGTCCACCAGTGAGGCAAAGCATCTCATTCCCTTTGACATGTCTCTCTGGTTGCTTCCCTTTGACATTTTATCAAACATGTTATATGCATTCTAAAATTTCAATACAATTAGATTAATTTGAACATAATCCTAACCAAATCAAGTATGATTTCACAACACAATCTAATACCAATTTCGAATTTTCAATTTTCAATTTAAAATTCACAAAAACGAAAACTATGAACCACAAAGTTTCAATTTCAATTCACAAAAGAAAGAAAGGGAGGATAGGAGTTGAAAGGAGTTGAAAACATATATGAAAACAGACGCATGTGTTTTCTTATTTTTTAAAGAGGGGTCGCCACACCAGGAGGCGAACCAGACAGAAAAGCCGCCAGTTGGTGTGGCACACCCTGACATTTTTTTTCAATTTTTTTTTGTTTTTACTATGTTTGCTAATTTAATTTTAATCAACCATTTATTTAAATTACATTTCTAATTTGAATAATATTTTATAATTTATTTAAAATCAAATTGTAATATTAATTTGAATAATAATTCATAATTTATTTAAATTCAAATTTTAATTCGAATAATATTTTAGAATTTATTTAAATTTAAATTGTTTGTTTGTGTCAAATGTCAGATTTGTTGGAGTACATTATTACACTTATTGAGATGTGTGCCTTATCTATCCTTCATGCTGAAACATTTAGATTTTCAAATAGTACAAAATCTTATTTTTTTTCAGTAACATATCTATCCTATTGTCTTTCTATTTAGAGTTAATTCTGAATTGCATCCCTCTGGTTTGGCCGAAACGCACTTTATTACCGAAACTTTAAACAATTGCAATACACATCCCACAACATTTTTAGGCGGTTCAATTTGCACCCTTTTGATCACTTTTTGTCAAATTACTCCGTTAATGTTATAATGGGCAGGGGTAATATTGGAATAACATTAAAATTTTGTTATAACCTAACGGTCACAAGATTCTTGTTAGGCTCAAGACATGTCTGAATACCACTATTAACAAGCCTACACTATGTGACTATGTCACACTACATGACCTAGTGAGTTCTATCACTGGGATATAGTATAGGTCTCTAATGTACTTGTCTTGTTCTCATGAACATTAGCTTGATCATGTATGCTCAAAGTTATAATGAGCTTAGTAAAGTTTCTTGCATCTAGATTGTATATAGGCCACTGAATAATTGTCCTGGTAGAAGTTCAGAAATGTTCATGCAGCAGGACAAAGAAGAATAAGGCCATGAAGGAATAAGTTGCAGAAATTTGTCTAAGGCATTATATAGCAAAGTCAGAAGAAAGCTATGTCGTGAAGTCACCAATATCCATGTCGTGAAGTGCTATATAGCATAGTCCATTTTGGTCTATGTCGAGAAGTCCTCAAGACACATGTCGTGAAGTGTTGAAGTCAGCAAAGTCAAAGAAGCCTAGATCGTGAAGTCCTCAGAAGACTTATGTCGCATAGTCGTCAAATGACTTATGTCGCATAGTCATCAAATGACCTATGTCGTATAGTCGTCAAATGACTTATGTCGCATAGTCATCAAATGACCTATGTCGCAAAGTCTTCAAAGGCTATATCGCGTAGTCCTCACAAGGGAGATCGCGAAGTCAGGAATGAAGTGGAGTTCACGATATCAACACTTAGCCGTTTATAACAAGACAACTCAAGGTACAGAATCAAGAATCAAAAGAGACACATACTGAAGCATTTGTTCTGGCAAGGTTGTCCAAAGAACAGATGGCAAATCTACAGCTAAACTTGGAGAGAAAGATAAGAGACAAGCAGCTACAGAAACGGGAAAGACTCCGAAAAGCAGGTGGTCCTTCCTGACACAGTTAACGTCTTATGGCAGGACAAGTTGGACTTTCAGTAAGGGGTAACTGTGTAAAAATAGGTGTGTGCACTAGTTTGTATAGGGCTTATATATATCATGCACATCCTATTGTAAGCTGTAAGAGAGATACACATAGTTATTTGCTAAGCTCTTTTCTCTGTAAGCAAGCAAGTACAAACTGTTCTTGTTTAGAAGCCAGAAATTCGATTGTGAATTTCTTGGAAAGCTGTAGTATTTAATTTGCTTATACAAAGTAGATTAAAGTGATTGTGCGTGTTGTTTACTTTCTGCATATTACATAGCATAATCATATACAGTTTACATTTAGTTTCAAGAAAGCAAAAATCCATCAAACTATCCATTCACCCCCCCCCCCCTCTGTCTAGTTTCTAGGTGATATTCATTCCTAACAAGTGGTATCAGAGCAGGCTGTTAACATACAAACAGAAAAAGATCAAGAATGAGTTCACAAAAACTAAGCAGTATCAAGATTCCTCCCTTCAACAAGGAGCACTACAGCTTATGGAAGAAGAAGATGTTGCTGTTCATCAAAGCTTCTAATCCCATGTTTTTAGACATTCTAAAACATGGTCCCTTTGTTCCAATGATTGAGATTGGTGAGACAACTGTAGGCACTGAGATAATACCAGCAAAACATGTTCCAAATGACCCCACAAAGTACACTGGCTCTGAAAAGGAGAAAATAGCACTGGATGGACATCTTCAACTTATAATCTGTGAATCTATGGATTTCAACATGTATGGCACTGTTGCTCACTGTACTAGTGCCAAGAAGATGTGGGATCTTATAGAAGTACTCTGTGAAGGAACTACTGAAGTAAAGAAGAACAAGAAGCAGATTCTTGTCTCTCAATATGAAGCCTTCATGGCTCTGCCAAAAGAGGGAATCACAGAAGTGTTTGAGAGGTTCAACAAGCTGGTAAATGAGCTCAAACTCTACGACAAACACTATGAGACAGAAGAGCTTAACATGAAGTTCTTACTAACTCTTCCAGACCATTTAGAACCAAGAATCTCTTCCCTCAAAGAAAGAGATCTAACTAAGATTGGTTTTGATGTGTTGTATGGTGTTTTGAAAACCTATGAGCTGGAGTTGTTTCAAAAGAGATCCATTCAACCTAAACAAGGGTTAATGGCAAATACTTCTTGTGCCCTTATTGTTGACAACCTGAGTCAAAGAATGGACTCTCTTAAAGTCAGTCAGGTCAAGATTGAGGAACTGGAAGTTGAAGACACTGGTGATGAGACCCAAGTTGTCTATGATTTGCCTGAGGATGATGAGTTTTATAGCATGGAAGAACTGGACAAAATGGAAAACAAATCTTTTGCTTATATGGCTAGGAGGTACCCTAACATAAGGTTTAAAAGAAAGCAGCCATTCAGGTCCAAGGTCAATACTGGAAACACTGGTGGATCTAGTGGCTCAAACACCTTCAACAAAGGAAAAGGGATTGCTGGTGCTGCTAAAGGTGGATACAAGACAGGAAGTGTGGATAGGACCAAAATAAGGTGCTATAACTGCAATGAACTTGGGCATTTTGCCACTGAGTGCAAAAAGCCTAAACAAGTCAAGAAGGACAAAGCATACTTAGAGCTTGAAGCTAAGTATGAGGCTCTACTCAAGAAACAACAGGGTAAAGCTTTTATTGCTGAGGGAAAATGTTGGGATGACTCTGATGAAGAAGAAGAACAAGAGTACTCAAACTATGCCTTGATGGCATTTTCTGATGATGGTGATTCAAGTCAGGTACCTATTCTTACTTCTCTTGATATGACTCCCCTTCAATATAAGCAAACTGTTGAAGATATGAGTACTGAGATGTTTAATATTCATACTAGCATGTTAGTAGCTAATGAAGAAATTGATAGGCTAACTGCTAAGAATCTTGAGCTTACAGAAAAGAATGAGGAACTTGAGTTAATGGTTGTGAACCTGGATGGTTTGAAAAAGGAGGTTGAGTATCTTAAAAACAAAGTGATTTGTGCTGAACAGATAGAGAAAGCCCTTAGGGAACAAATTACTGAAATTGAACTGAAACTAAGAAGCTTTAAGAACTCCTCTGAACTTATTCAAACCTATCACAAGGAACACACTGAAGACTGCAAGGTTGGAGTTGGTTTTGACTATGATAATGACAAGGGAAGGAAGAAGGTCAAGGGCACAGGAAAAGAATCTTTTACAAACAAAAATGCCCCAACCATACTGTCATGTGTTGAACAACCCATCTTCAAAAAGAGTGTTGTTGAGTTTGATGAAAAACTACTGATCATCAAGCAACAACTACTTGAAGAAGATGAGGCTGCTAAAAACACTTCTTCCTCTCCTAAATCTGTCAGTCAGAAAGAAACCAAAGACAATCTTGTCAAGAGTCCTAAAGCAAAGAAAGAAGTTGTTAAGAAGAGGAAACAAAACAGAAATGGTAAGGTAGGTGTCAACAAGGGTAACAACTATGCTTATGTTCCAAATGCTCCCAGGAAACAATGTCAGAAATGCCTATCTGTTAATCATTTGACTCATAAGTGTAGTAAGCCTGAGGTTGTTGAAGTTGATGACCTGAGTAACCATTCTGCTAGTATAAACTCTAGTCATGATTCCTTCTGTGGTAAGCCTAATTGCATGACATGCTATGTGACTGTGATTGCTAACTGTTTATCTCTTAAGCATAAACTTGATTCTGCACAATCTAATGAATCACACACACATGCATCCTCACAGGACAGGATCCCCAATCAGGGTTGAGAGGGTGAGCACTTCATGTGAGCCTAAGAGTGTGAACTCCAAAGCCACAAACAATATGAAGTATCCTACTGTGATGAATGCAACTTATGACAGAAGAATTGTTAACAAAAATGTTTCTAAATCAACTGGACCCTACCATGTGTGGGTACCAAAAACAACTTAGTTACTTTGTGAATGCAGGGCAACAAGAATGAAAGAGTCATATGGATCTTGGACAGTGGATGCTCAAGTCACATGACTGGTGATATAGCCCTGCTATCACAATTTGAGGAAAAGGCTGGCCCATCAGTAACCTTTGGAAATGACAACATTGGTTATACCATGGGATATGGCTGTGTTAAATCTGGAAATGTCATTATTGAAGATGTAGCATTTGTTGAAGGACTAAAGCACAACCTCTTGAGTATTGGACAATTCACCAACAGAGGCTTCAAAGTGGAATTTGATGGAGATCAATGTCTAATATCAAAAAGAGGAAGTGGTGAAGTTGTTTTAACTGGTGTAAAGAAAGGAAGCCTGTTTGTAGCTAATCTTAAGGCTGCAAACAAGGGAGAAATTTGTTGTTTATACACTAAAGCCACAAATGAGGAATTCTGGCTATGGCACAAGAAACTGTCTCACTTAAATGTTCAGGCAATGAACTCTCTAATCAAGAGAGAACTCATCAGGGATTTGCCTGCCTTGGAGTTTGTGCAAGATGGATCATGTGAAGCTTGTCAGAAAGGAATGATTAAAAGATCTAGTCACAAGAACAAGTTGCTCAATACAAACTCAAAACCTCTGCAGCTAATTCACATGGATTTATTTGGTCCTGTGAATGTAATGTCCCTTTCCAAAAAGAAATATGCTCTAGTAATGGTTGATGATCATTCAAGATACACTTGGGTGGAATTCCTATTCTCCAAGGATGAAGCACCTCAAGTCATAATAGAGCATATCAAGAGAGTTGATAGAGAAGCACAAAGCACTGGTTCCTCTGTAGTTGCTTTGAGAAGTGATAATGGGACTGAGTTCAGAAATTCAACATTGTATGAGTTTTGCAAAGATAAAGGAATTTCTCAACAATTCTCAGCTCCTAGAACACCTCAACAAAATGGAGTAGTTGAGAGAAAGAATAGAACTCTCATTGAAGCTTCAAGGACAATGTTGTTGGATGCAAAGCTACCCACTAGCTTTTGGGCTGATGCTGTTAACACAGCATGCTATGTACAAAATAGAACATTAATCAATAAGAAGTTTGGCAAAACTCCTTACTCATTAATGACTGGAAAAAGAGCATCCTTCAAGCATCTGCATGTGTTTGGCATCAAGTGTTTTGTGATGAAAGATACCTCAGAACATATTGGAAAATTTGATGCTAAGACATTTGAAGGTATCTTCATTGGATACTCTCTGGAAAGGACAGCATACAGAGTGTTTGTACCTAAGCAACACAAAGTTATGGAAAGCATGGATGTTACTTTTGATGACAAGAAGACTCATGGACTTGAAACAAGTGAACAAGACAGTGTGCCATTAAGATTTGAGAACCAAGGATATTTAGAGGATTCTGATAATGAGGATGAACCCCCTGCTCAAACTGTCCCAGTAAATGAAGATCTTGAAGTTGATAATCCTCCTCAAACACCTGTGCAAGGATTCACAAACACAGGGGGAGAAGAAGATAATGCAACCTTCAATCAGAATGATCCTGATACTAGTCAAGAAAATGAACAGGGTCACACAAGGAAATGGGACAGGGCCCACACTAGGGATCAAATAATTGGAGATCCAAGTGAGGGTGTAAGGACAAGAAGGGCAACATTGAATACATGTCTGTATAGTTGCTTTCTGTCACAAGAGGAACCTAAGGTAATTGAAGAAGCTTTGAAGAATTCTGACTGGATTGTTGCCATGCAAGAAGAATTAAATCAATTTGAGAAAAACAAAGTATGGGAGCTAGTACCACCTCCTGAAGGAAAGAATGTCATTGACACCAAATGGGTGTTCAGGAACAAAATGGATGAAGAAGGAGTGGTGATTAGAAACAAAGCAAGGTTGGTTGCCAAAGGATATTGTCAACAAGAAGGCATTCACTATGATGAGACATTTGCACCTGTAGCTAGACTGGAAGCCATCAGAATTTTCCTGGCTTTTGCAGCTCACTCAGATTTCAAGGTGTATCAAATGGATGTGAAAAGTGCATTTCTCAATGGTGATCTTGCTGAAGAAGTTTATGTTTCTCAACCACCTGGCTTTGAAAATGAAAACTTCCTAGACTTTGTGTATAGATTGCTCAAGGCACTCTATGGACTCAAACAGGCACCTAGAGCCTGGTATGAGACCTTATCTCAATTTCTTCTTGAGCATCAATTTACCAGGGGTACAATTGACAAGACCCTATTCTTTAAGAAGCATGGAAATGATATTATCCTTGTTCAAATCTATGTGGATGATATCATCTTTGGCTCTTCAAATGAAAAACTCTGTGAAAGGTTCTCTAAGTTGATGCAAAGCAAATATGAGATGAGTATGATGGGAGAATTAACCTTCTTCCTAGGCCTGCAAGTACATCAAAGGGAGGATGGCATCTTTATAAACCAATCCAAGTATGTCAAGGATCTTTTGAAGAAATATGGTTTAGAAGAGTCATCCCCAGCAAAAACTCCTATGTCTACTGCAATCAAGCTGGATGAAGACAAGAAAGGCAAGAGAGTTGATATCAAGGTCTATAGAGGAATGGTTGGATCACTACTCTATCTCACAGCTAGCAGGCCAGACATCATGTTTGCCACATGTCTTTGTGCAAGGTTCCAGGCTGATCCTAAGGAATCTCACATGATGGCTATCAAAAGAATCTTCAGGTATCTGAAAGGGACTCCTAATCTTGGGCTATGCTATCCAAAGGGCACTGGGTTCAATCTGGTTGGCTACACAGATTCTGATTATGCTGGATGCAGAATTGACAGGAAGAGCACATCTGGAAGCTGTCAGTTCTTAGGTCAAAGGTTAGTGTCCTGGTTTAGTAAGAAACAACAGTCCACAGCAACATCCACAGCTGAGGCTGAATATATTGCTGCTGGAAGTTGCTGTGCTCAATTGCTTTGGATTAGAAATCAACTCATGGATTATGGACTAGTGTTAGAACACATTCCTCTATTGTGTGATAATACTAGTGCAATATCCATAGTTGCCAATCCTGTTAATCATTCTACTACAAAGCACATTGAGATCAGGTACCATTTCATTAGGGAACATGCTGCAAATGGTACCATAGAAGTCTCTTATGTTCCAACTAAGAAACAATTAGCTGACATATTTACTAAGCCTCTGAATGAAGCTGTCTTCAACAGACTTGTGAGTGAAATTGGAATGCTCAATCCTTCATTTAGTTGTCCTAAGTAAGTATGCTAGTTAATTGTTGCAGCAGTAAATTTTCACTGTATATAAATGCTCTATTTATTTGGAGTGAAAATTAGCTGAGATATGATCTATAAATATTTCAGTATTTTACTGCATATTTTTCAAATCATATTTGGTTGAGGAGTTGTGAGCTTTTGAGACATCTCGATATAGATGATTTTGAGAGTTCACGACATAATACAAATCAAACAGACTTATATCGCAAACTGTTAAAATTGTGAGACTTTGCGATATAGTTCATTTCATGAGTTTGCGACATAGTTCATTTTAATGACTTTGCGACTTAGAATAACTATATCGACAAGTCTCCATATTTGACAGAATTTTGATTTAAATTTACTTTATTTCAATTTTTGATTTAAGTCTGACAAAATCTTAAAATTTCAAAAAGAGAGTTTTAGACAAGGTATTTTTACTATATCGCAAAGTCATCCAAAATCTGATATCCTCAAGACTTTGCGACATAGTTTAATTCAGGACTCTGCGATATACTTTGCAAGGACTTTGCGGTACAGGCCATTTTAAGACTTCGCGACATACATTTAGTCTGTACATATTCATAACTCCATATCGCAGTGTCTCTATCATATAAATACTTTTTGTCGACCGTTCACAACTTTTCATCTTGTCATTTGCTCTCAATTTCTAAAACCTAAACTCTTCTCTCTCTTCTTCAATCTCAATCTCAATTTCAATGGCACCCAAATCTCAAACAGCTTCCTCTTCAAACCCTTTAACCATTCCCAAAGAAACAAATCTTCTCACCATTCCCTCTGAGGCTGAGGCTAACCCAAGGTACAAGTGTTTTGTACGGTTCTTGAACACTTCATACCTACGCCAAGCCCTAACCCTGAACCCTACCTTGTATGTCGATGTGTTGGAAGGTTTCTGGCGAACGGCGTTGGTATCAACAATGGCTAGGGAAGATGGAACCTCATTCTAGGAGGTTAGTTGTTCAATTGGAGGCAAACACTTCCAGTTTGGTGAAAAGGAAATCAATGAAGCTTTGGGGTTCAAGGTGGAGGGTCATGACCAAGAAGCTACAGATGCTCAAATCATAGACTTCATGACCTTCATTCTGTATGTTGATGAGATAGAAACTGGAAAGCTCAATAAGAAGTTTGTGAGAAGGGAGTGGTCATTTTTGTTTGACGCACTCCAGAAGGTGTTTCTATGCAGGAAGACAGGATGGGATCATATCAGTCACATTGCTGTGAAGCTAGCCTACTCCCTGGCCAACAACCAGGAGATCAATGTGGGAGCCATAATTCTCAAGGAATTGGCTCAGAGGCTAGGCAGGACCGTTCATGGTAGAGGTAATGACATCTTTTACCCTCATTTCCTTCAAGTTATTTTAAATTATCTTGATGCAAATATCCATGAATTGGAGGGTATAGATAAAAATAAAATGGCTTATTCCAAGTCCATGTCCAAAGTACTATTTGGCTCATTGGACACAAGGAATCAAGTGGATGTGATTCTAAGTGTGACCAAGCATATGCAGGACACATTTGAGTCTTATCCACTTGATAAGCCCATATACCATGCACTTTCCTGGACAGGGGAGGCTGAGACTGAAGGAGCTACACAGTCTAACCCCAGCCTTCCCATCCCATCCAGTAACCCAATTGCAAACACCACTGTAGAAGCTAGGCAGCCAAGTGCATCAGTCTCCCAAAAGACTGATGTTACTAAAAAGAAGACCAAGAAGAGACCCCTAAAAGTAATTCAAGAAACTGTAGAGTTAGAAAGTGAGAATCCTGAGTCACCTCTCACCAGACAAAGTAAGAAATCCAAATCCAAACCTACCACTGGATCCTCCCAATAGGATTCAGATGTGGAAAAAGGGGTACACCTATTACTGTCAATGGCCTCCCAACAGGTTATTGGCATTGAAAAGAGTAGTCTCCCCACTACAATCTGTACTGAGTCTGCACAGGATCAAGAACTCACTCTTGATCCTCGGAGAAATAAGGATGCTGACACATTGAGTGGAGAGCACATCACACTTGAAACTCCTCCTATTTCTCAGGGGGAGTTGCCAAAATTCAATCCACACCACACTTCTCTTCCAGAATCTACATCTAACATTTCTTCTCAACAGATTAGTCATTCACATGACTTTTCTGAAATTGATCAATCACAATCCAACACTATGATTGAGCCAACCTCAAGTGACATGGTGCATGACACTGTGCTCACCACCCAGGACCCACATCTAGTTGGTCAGGGAATGCATGATGGGGCATATCCTAATGACACCAACACAAACATGTAGGATTCACCAGTTTTCACTGGAGACTCTATGCCAAATTCTCCCATCCTTAGGGATGTGGAACTGTCTTCACAGACAAATAGGGCTGATGTTGTAACACATCCCATTTCAATGGAGACAGCATCAGACTCTACAGTCATTCCAAGACTGGAGGAAACTCACTCAACCATTCCCCATGAAGTGCCAAGCACTAGCTCTCACTTGGCTCAGGCCACAATCACTGAATGGCTGAAACCTGTGCAACATGACAGGGCTTCAGGATCATCCTCTGTGCCACCACATTTGACGGAAGAAGAATTACAAGATCTTCATGTGGCACAGATTGATGAGATCTCTAGGATTGCTCAACATCTCCTCACTGCAAATCTCCCAAATTCTGACTATGAGGCTATTCTTCTCACTCACAAGGAGGATGTTGAAGCACAACAGGATAAAATTGTGGATGAAGCCCAGCAAGCTGGAAATGTGGATGCTTGGCTGGATGGCAAAAGGACAGTAAAGCTCAAGGAGGCTCTAGCTTTTCTCAGAGAGGACTATCTTACAGCCTTGGGGTCAAATGCCAAAGGTCTCTCTCCTGCTGAAATCTATGATGCAGTTAATGATGTCTACAAGAGCCAACTTAAAGCTATGCATTTTCTTGGGAAGGGTCTTCAGTCAGAAATCTCCACCATTCAGGAAGAAACAGCTCATTCTAATGCTCAACTAAAGAATTGTTTTCTTTCAGGCTTTCCCAAGGTGGATGGCATTCTTAAGGAAGTCCAGAAAACTGCCTCCAATGTCACCATGTTGGACTGCACCCTAGCTATGGTTTCAGATAATATGAAGAAGCTCTCTACCAAGCTAGACAATCAGGTGCAGGCCAACATCAACTCAAACTCCATGCTTACAGTACTCTGGAAGAATCAGTATGGGAACAAGCTTGTTGATGAGGTTCCTATTTCTGATATCTCCAAGTTTGAATTCTCCAAACTCAAGGATCAATCCCTTAACTCCTTCAAATCTCAACAACTTTTCTCAAAAGTGGACAGCTTGGAAAGAGAGGTAGCTGATCTGAAAGCATAAAACAAAGGACTATCTCACTCCTTGGAGCAGCTTAATGCTAAGATGGATGATCAAACCATCTCCACTTCTAATATTTTGTTGGTGCAACAACAAATGATGACCTCAATGATGAAACATATGAACCTGCCTATCCCTGGGGAAGCTCAAGACATCTTGTCTGATTCCAAGCCTAAGGGGGAGAAAGAAAAGGAGGTCATTCTGAAAAAGAAAGGGGGAGTACCTGCCAAGCAACAGAAGCTTAAGGGCAAAATTTCTGAAGAAACAATAAAGCCAATAATCCTCCCCCCTGTAGAGGTCATAAATGCACAAGGCCAGAAGAGCACAGTCACATCTACCTTCCATCCTTCTACAATGCCAAAGGACATTTCAGCTCCTCAACCTACTTCAAATGCTCAACCTGTCAAAGCTATAGTTATCACAGAGGCCAAGCTACAGGAAGTTGCAAATTCAAACATCTATCATGATGAGGCCTTCCTGGAGTTTCTGAAAGCCATCTACAGAAATGCTCATGAAGATGCAAGAAGCTACAGAGAGAAGCTCAAGGAAAGCATCAAGTACTTCAAAGTTGCAGTAAAGAAAATCAGGGATGTTCATCTAAGAGAGGTTATCATGGTGTGCAAGGACAATTGCTTGTGGCATCTATCATTTCAAACTCTAGAAAGACTGAGATTTACTGAGCTGTCAATCATTCTGGAGTTGATTGAAAAGCATGGAGTGAACAATGAAAGTCTATACAATGACTTGAAGATAGATCAAAATCAAAGATTGCCTGAGGTTATCTCCAAACCAAGGACAATTATCTACCAAAGTCTATCTCAAGATAACAGCATTGACCAACTTGTCATTCCCTCAGACCTGAAAATGAAGAACAATGCAAAGATCAATCAGGTGCTACAAATGCTGAGAGCCAAGAGAGGAGTTAGGACAGTTGAGGAACTAGAAATGATTCACACTTTACAATCTTTTCTGATTCATGGAGTCATTCCTGAATCTGTCAAAGAAAAGAGCAAGAAGAAGGATGGTGAGGATGATGATGAGGAGAAAACCTACAGAAGGAGATCTCATTCAAGGAGTGATAAGGATGGACCAAGTGAAAGTAGCAGAAGCAAATCCTCAAAGAAGACAAAAGGTGCTGATGATGACAAGAGGGATTCTAAGGGGACAAAGGAAACAACCAAGAGAACAAGAAGTGGAATTCAGCAAGTCAAGGACATTGCTAGCAGTACTTTAACCACAACACAAGACTCTAAGTCTAGGGTGGGTACTGTTAGTAATGATCCTCCAAAATCATTATCTAAGACTTCTAAACCTGAATTGCCACAGAAGAAAGAAGGAGCCACAAAAGGAACATCAAAAAAACACTTCCACAAAGTCACAGCTGGTGGAGTGTTACAGTGGATGAAGGGAAAAGGAATGAAGCTACTCCCAAGTGATGTGGCACTGAAGACTAATTCTCCCTGCTTCACAAAGCTACCTCAAGTGAAGCACGTGAAGATCAAGAGGGCAGCTAAGAGGACAAGGATAACAAAGAAGAATGGGATAATCACTAATGTTGTAGGGATCAAAGTGCTTCCTCTTGATGAAGACTATGATGAAGATGCCCTAGCATTCTTGAGAGCTCAAAGAATCTTTGAAGTCAAGGTGAATCTAGATCATCTAGAGATCAAGTACACTGATGGAAGAGAAAGGATAATGAAGCAAGCAGGCTGGCAATATTTCTTAAGTATGAGCTTGAAAGGATAAATGCCTTACTGAATTTTGAAGAAAAAGAAGAAAGGACATGGAAGATAGATATTGCCAGGTACTTGAAAATGCATATTGATTATGAAGAAAACATGAGGAAAGAGAATGAAGAGAAAAACATACAGAGAGAGAAAGAAATGGCTGAGATGGAGGAGAGGGCTAAAGAGCTAAGGCAGAAAGGGTTGTGCAGGGTCAAACAAAATCCTTACATCGTGGAGTACAAAAATTCTTATGGAGGCATGAGCAAGATAAGGATGAAGTTTCTGGATTCATATGTGGAAAGTGCTCTTAAAGCTGCAATTGATGATCTAAAAGACTCCCCTCTCATTGAAGAACTGATTGCAAGAGAAGAACTTCAAGAAGCCATCATAGACATGAAAAGAAGAGAAGAGATAAGGAAAAAGAAGATTTATGATGATTTTCAAGAGAAGCAATTGGAAGCTGAAGCTGCTGAGCAACAAAGATAGTCTGTAAGCTTTCAAATTTTTCTATGTAATCAAATCCCTGATATCAATGTTCATAAATTGTCTTCTCTGTTACTTAATTTCCTTCTATGTAAGTTAGGCTTGTTATCAGACATGAAATTGTGCCTAAGGATCTTACTCACAATTTGGGGGAGATTGTTAGGCTCAAGACATGTCTGAATACCACTATTAACAAGCCTACACTATGTGACTATGTCACACTACATGACCTAGTGAGTTCTATCACTGGGATATAGTATAGGTCTCTAATGTACTTGTCTTGTTCTCATGAACATTAGCTTGATCATGTATGCTCAAAGTTATAATGAGCTTAGTAAAGTTTCTTGCATCTAGATTGTATATAGGCCACTGAATAATTGTCCTGGTAGAAGTTCAGAAATGTTCATGCAGCAGGACAAAGAAGAATAAGGCCATGAAGGAATAAGTTGCAGAAATTTGTCTAAGGCATTATATAGCAAAGTCAGAAGAAAGCTATGTCGTGAAGTCACCAATATCCATGTCGTGAAGTGCTATATAGCATAGTTTATTTTGGTCTATGTCGAGAAGTCCTCAAGACACATGTCGTGAAGTGTTGAAGTCAGCAAAGTCAAAGAAGCCTAGATCGTGAAGTCCTCAGAAGACTTATGTCGCATAGTCATCAAATGACTTATGTCGCATAGTCATCAAATGACCTATGTCGCATAGTCGTCAAATGACTTATGTCACATAGTCATCAAATGACCTATGTCGCAAAGTCTTCAAAAGCTATATCGCGTAGTCCTCACAAGGGAGATCGCGAAGTCAGGAATGAAGTGGAGTTCACGATATCAACACTTAGCCGTTTATAACAAGACAACTCAAGGTACAGAATCAAGAATCAAAAGAGACACATACTGAAGCATTTGTTCTGGCAAGGTGGTCCAAAGAACAGATGGCAAATCTACAGCTAAACTTGGAGAGAAAGATAAGAGACAAGCAGCTACAGAAACGGGAAAGACTCCGAAAAGCAGGTGGTCCTTCCTGACACAGTTAACGTCTTATGGCAGGACAAGTTGGACTTTCAGTAAGGGGTAACTGTGTAAAAATAGGTGTGTGCACTAGTTTGTATAGGGCTTATATATATCATGCACATCCTATTGTAAGCTGTAAGAGAGATACACATAGTTATTTGCTAAGCTCTTTTCTCTGTAAGCAAGCAAGTACAAACTGTTCTTGTTTAGAAGCAAGAAATTCGATTGTGAATTTCTTGGAAAGCTGTAGTATTTAATTTGCTTATACAAAGTAGATTAAAGTGATTGTGCGTGTTGTTTA
The DNA here is from genome assembly GCA_030848705.1 of Heracleum sosnowskyi. Lineage (NCBI taxonomy): Eukaryota > Viridiplantae > Streptophyta > Magnoliopsida > Apiales > Apiaceae > Heracleum > Heracleum sosnowskyi. Next base: position 115,302,261 of record CM061242.1, on the reverse strand, counting down.
CTTTCTGCATATTACATAGCATAATCATATACAGTTTACATTTAGTTTCAAGAAAGCAAAAATCCATCAAACTATCCATTCACCCCCCCCCCCCCCTCTGTCTAGTTTCTAGGTGATATTCATTCCTAACAGTTCTTCTTCTTCCCCATTTACTGAAACATTCTGGACAAGAAAAACGACTAATTGTTTAGCTGGGGAAAGTAAAAAATATTGTGAAGTATAACTTACATTTCGAACATGAAGGGCTTCTTGAACTTGTGGATTATTTGCCCAAGCATAAGATAGCAGGTAATCATATTTCTGCAAACAAATATGCAATTACCATGTCACTATATCTCGTTCGTTCAGATACTATGTTACATTTGACATAAAAAACAAAGCTCGTCTACAGAACCTGTCCACAAAAAAATATTGACTGCAATGTTTTTCACATTTAAACTATAACTTTGACTACTGAAGATTTCAGGAACTAAAGAGAGGGATCGTATTAAAGACTGAGGTCATGAACACGAAAATTTATGGGATTTGTCTACAAATGCCAAATGAAAAGCTAAAGAAATAGGCCTTGGCTAGTATTTCTGGTAGTTTCATGGTTGAAAACACGTAAGATGGCGTGAAATGGTTTTACAATTGGTTTTTTGGTATCAGGTTAATGCGGAAATTCCTTTGCACAGCGAGTATATATTTTCATTAATCTTCCACAATCAGTTTGGTTGCATCAAGTTAAGATAAAGCCGTCTAGTGGCAGAAAATAAAAAACATCAAGATGACAAATTTTATATACTGATAAAAAAAACACCAGAATAGAGGGGAAGAAGAAAAACCTAATGTTATTCCAATATTACCCCTGCCCATTATAACGTTAACGGAGCAATTTGACAGAAAGTGATCAAAAGGGTGCAAATTGAACCGCCTAAAAATGTTGTGGGATGTGTATTGCAATTGTTTAAAGTTTCGGTAATGAAGTGCGTTTCGGCCAAACCAGGGGGATGCAATTCGGAATTAACTATTCTATTTATGTACATTCAAACATAAACATTTCCATCCCGTCTACATTACACCACTACTCCATATACATTACACTACTGCAGCAAATATTGCATATAAATGTGGCGTCATGTACCATTTTTGAACAGATCAATGTGGGTGTACCATTTTTATATTTGTGGTACATAAATGTAATAGAAATGTGAAGGAGCCCAGGAACGGCGACAACATTTATAATTCTAAGCAAATCAAGGTTACACAAAGAATTTTAAATACTCGCACACGGGTGATTTTTCTAAGGGAAAATAAATTATTTCGTCCTTAAACTATATGTTGTTTTTGGTTTAGGTCCTTGAACTATATGAAAAGAATATTACGGTACCTAAACTTTCAAATTTTCTGATTCTCGTCCTTCCGTCCAAATTTGACTAACGGACGTTAGTCAATGCTGATGTGGCAATTACATGAAAATCAAAAATTCTCGAAATGTAGTGAAATTTTAGCATGTTAATCTACGAATTATTACAAGAACATCGGTGGTGAAATTTTTCGATTTCGAGTTCACTAACATATGGAAATCTGCAGATTTTAGTAAAAAAAATATATGTTCTTGAAATTAAAGTGCAGATTTCTATACGTTAGTGAACTCGAAATTGAAAATTTTCACCACCCGGGTTCTTGTAAGCAGTAGTAAATTAATATATCAAAATTTCACTTCATTCCAAGAATTTTTGATTTTCACGTAATTGTCACGCTGACGTCCGTTAGTCAAATTTGGACGGAAGGACGAAAATCAGAAAATTTGAAAGTTTAGGTACCGTAATATTTTTTCGTATAGTTCAAGGACCTAAAACAAAAACGGAATATAGTTTAAGGACGAAAGAATTTATTTTCCCTTTTTCTAAAACTCGAACTTTCGAGACATTTTTGTTCTCAACAAAAAAGGGGTCTCCTTTATTCATAAAGTAACCAGGATCAGGGATCTTGTTATATCCTGTTTCCATCAACAGTTGCCTCTCTTCAGACATGGACTTGTCCTTGTGTTATGAATTAATAATCTTCGTTGCTTTAGATAAAGCTGGAACCTGTAGCACTACACCGTCTCTAACGACAAGCTATAGCTAATTTCAAGAAAAGCCATGTGATTAATTCAATATTTAACCATGAATCCAGCACATCAGCCAACATGGCTAAATAGTTTAAGTAAACACTTTTGTCACTTGTTAAATGTGCTACTTTGAAAATGAGTCCACCATCAGTTAGCTGTTTAATTATTTTAATTAGACTCATTTGAAATTCATCAGTTGTGCTAGTTTGACCATGATCCAGGACCATCAGCCAATTCAGATGTTGTAGTGCTTGCCGCAACATTACTATAAAGCCAGTGTCACATGAACTTGGACAAATTGTTTGTTTTCTTTGTGGATAGAGATTACAAAAACAAGATCATGGGAAAGACTAATGCATGCTTAGCTTTGATCTTCTGTTTGATCACCTTCATTTCCTCTGCAGATTCTTCATGCCCCATTAATTTTGATTATGTCGAAAGATTTCCATGGAATACTTCGTTGTGTAGCGAACCAATGGCTGAAAATTGTTGCCAAACTATTGAAGGCCTCCTTGGCCTTGGCCTTTCCAAACACCTTAAAGATACTTCTTTGTTTTATCTTCCCAATCCAGATGCCGCTTCTTCATGCTTAATGAACTTTTGGAGTAAGCTTGCTTCCATGAATCTCTTCCCAGCGTGCCAAAACATGACGAATGATCTAGTGGTTAACCCTTCGAATTGTGCTGGAATAGCAAGAACGCTAGATTGGGACGACAAAGTTGGAAGTTCTAGTGAGCTTGATTTATCTTGTGGTTCAGATTTCATCGGTTTGACACAGTGCGGCTCTTGCCTTGATGCTGTGAAAAAGGTAAGCTCTAAATTAACTTCTTTTAACCGCAACTCGACAAAATGTTATGATTACACTCGTTTGTATGCTGCTGGCAATGTAATTAAGGACGTGCGAAAGAATATTAGAGCAGCTGCTTGTATATTTGGATTGGCCTTATCAAACTCGGCAAATAGTACTGGATCAGAAGGAATGTCTAAAACAAAGATACTTAAGATTGGTTTTGGATTATCCAGTGCTTTATTTGGAGGGTTGGCAGCTGGGGTTGTAATCATTATACACCGGAAGAGTAAGTTAACCCGAGCACAGAATGCTTTGCGTGAAGAGTATGTAAGGGGTGTAAAGGCCAAAGTCTTACCAAACACAGGCGCAAAATGGTTCAGTATAGGGGAGCTTGAGAAAGCCACGGGCGGATTTTCTCAGAGGAATTTAATAGGTCAGGGTGGATATGGGGTTGTTTATAAGGGTGTTCTATTGGATGGCACTGTAGTGGCAATTAAGCAACTTCTTGATATGGACACAAACGGGGACGATGTAGATTTCACAAATGAAGCTGAAATCATTAGCAAAATTAGGCATCGAAATCTACTTGTTCTAAGAGGGTTTTGTGTCACAAGTGATGCTATTAGAGGTAATAGAAGGTTTCTTGTGTATGACTTCATGTCAAATGGTAGTTTACATGAGTATTTGTTCAATTCCAGGTCCATTTCAAAAGGGAAGGGATTAGATTGGCCTATGCGCAAGAACATTATTCTTGATGTTGCAAAAGGCCTAGAATATCTGCATTATGGGATCAAACCTGCAATTTATCACCGCGATATAAAGTCAACCAACATACTATTGGATTCGGATATGAAAGCTAGAGTAGCAGATTTTGGATTGGCAAAACAAAATACAGAAGGTCAGTCTCATTTTACAACAAGAGTAGCTGGAACATATGGGTACCTTGCACCAGAATACGCTCTTTATGGACAGCTAACAGAGAAAAGTGACGTTTATAGCTTTGGCATTATAGTTCTTGAAATTCTGAGTGGAAGGAAAGTGTTGGGCACATCAGATTCCTCAACGGTTTTGATTACTGATTGGGCATGGGATCATGTTAAGTCTGGAAATGTGGATGAGATTTTCGATCCCACTGTGAGAGAGGATGGAGCAAAGATGGTGATGGAAAGGTTTGTACATGTTGGCATACTTTGTGCTCATGTAATGGTGGCTCATAGGCCAACAATTTCCAATGCTTTAAAGATGCTAGAAGGTGATATTGATATACCTAGATTGCCTGAGAGACCATTGCCTCTAGGCCATGAATCTTTTAGACTTTAGATCTTCACTTCACTCAAGCACATAAATTTGTAAACAAGCAAGTTAGCTTTAGTTATTGTACTTGGGTATGGAAATTTTAAAACGGCCTCTGTCCGCTTGAATTTGCAAGTAGTTCGAAATAGGGAGTATGATTGATATACACGTAAAACTTCTGCAGCTCTAACAAGCATAATGTAATGTTGATACATTGACTGTAGTTGCTGCCCTTCAATAGTAAAACTACAAAGGTCAAAAGTTAGGAGAGCAGCATGCAAACAATGAATCATTCCTATTTATCTCATTATCAAGTAAGATATGTTTTTTCAACGTCCAGTCCTGAATAATAAAGCTTCAGGTGCGTATAACCCCAGTCCCCAGCACAAATGGGTATATTGTGTACAATTGTTTCTCGCAATTCTTTGGTGATCCGTATTGTCTCTCACATCCTTTGTCCATACATTTGCAGAGTTAGCAGATATAGCAAGTAACAAGGAAATACAAGAAAAAGGACATGCTTATTTGTCCAAAAAATCATTCCGAAGATCTAATTCAGTATAGCTTTCAAAAACTGTTCATGTACAGCTTAGTTTACAAATAGCGCAACTTAGATTCCTTCCTTAGCCTCTGCTGCTCTGCAATTTTTTGTTTTCTACATTTTACAACATGGTAACTCCAAATCAGGCCAAATTTTGTGTCCTTGAATGATTCCTATGAAGTCTAACATTCACATTGATACTCTCATTTGTCTGTTTGTTTCTGTTTTCAATGCATATTTTCTTATTTTTATGTCCTAGCCTTCAATTTGTAGAGTCTTGCTTTGTATATTAATCTTTGTTTCTTTAGATAGAATTGGAACTTCATAACCTAATACCAACTCTCATGATAATCCTCGGCTACTTCCAAGTAGAGCTAGCCACTTGTGCGGGTTTGCACGGATCGTTCGGAACTGGCTCGTTTTTCAACTCGTTTTATTCGGTCCGAGACGAGTCGGTTGAAACCCGTGCAATTTGTTAAATTATAAGTGCCGATTACGAGTTGGGATTTGTAAAACCAAAATCAGACCGGCCCGATTCGCCACATAACCTGCGAATCGCTCGTGTGAACCGCCCGCACGAACCGGCTCACACGGCACAGCCCGCACAAGCCCGTGCAATCTTGTGCTTTTATTTCATTTTTCCTTAATTTGTGTAATTTTTGTATTTATAATTTTGTTTTATAATTTCCAATATTGTTTTGTAATTTGTGTAATTTTTGTTTGCTTCGAATTATTACTTCGAATTATTGCTTCAAATTATTGCTTTTTTTTATTTCATTTTTTTGTTTTGCACTTTAGTGAATAGTTATTTTTTGTTTTGCATTTTAGAAATTTATTTAATTTGTATTGTATTTTTACATGTTCATGCGGTTTGTTCCATTTTTTTAGAGAGGACTCATCTCAAATTATTTGTAAAATAATTTTGAAATTAATAAAATTTATACGAGGTACTGTCCTCCTTTAATTCAAAAAAAAATTAAATTAAATCCACCCGTTCAACCTACCCAAACCCGTCCGATTCGCTTAACTCATCCCAACCCGAAATGCCGGGCTCGAGTTTATTTTTTCCGGTTCAAACCCAGCCTGGTTCAGCTCGTCTAAATTACGTGTCAATCTCGTGCTCCTCTAGAACGAACCGAACCCGTATCAAACTCGGCCCGGCTCGCACGGAAAGCACAAGTGAACAGCTTTACTTCCAAGAAACCCCCATGTAATCAGTTGAATATTTAAGCATCATTAGTCTAGACGGTTAAATGTTTTAACTGAACTCTTTTGTTATTCGTCAAACGTGCTACTACTAGATGGTTAAATATTTTAAATGTGCTTATTTGTCATTTATCAGACGGGCAAGTTTGACCTTAAGTCCAGCACCCTCAGCGAATTTTCATGTTACCTTGGTTCAACGTTACTATTGAACCAATAAAAGTATAAAACATGAACTTTGGACCATTGTTTTCAAAAACAAGAACATGGGAAAGCCCAATAATTGGTTACCTTTAGTTTTCTTTTTGATCACCTTTTTCATTATCTCTGCAGATTCTTCATGCCCCATTAATTTTAGTTATGTCAAAACATTTCCATGGAACACTACGCTCTGTGCCGAACCAATGGCTGAAACTTGTTGTCAGACTATTAAAGCCCTTCTTAGCCTTGGTCTTTCCAAACACCTCAAAGATACTTCAAAGTTTTATCTTCCAAATCAAGATGCTGTATCTACATGCTTAATCAGTTTTCAGGCTAAGCTTGCTTCCATGGATCTCTTCCCTATTTGTAAAAACTCGACGAATGATTTCGTTGACACCCTTTCGAACTGTGCTGGAATTGAAACAACTAAAGATTGGGATGAAAAAGTTGGAAGTTCTAGTGAGCTTGATTCATATTGTAATTCAGATTTTATTGGTATGACACAGTGCAAATCTTGCCTTGATGCTGTCTCAAAGGTAAGCTCTAACTTGACATCATTTAATCGAAACACGAAAAAATGCGAATATTATACTCTTTTGTATGCTGCTGGTATTGTGAATAAGCGCGGCCCAGAGGATGCTCAAGCAGCCGTTTGTATGTTTCAAATGCCTTTATCAATGTCACCAACTATTAACGGATCAAAGGGTATGTCCAAAACAAACATACTTAAGATTGTGTTTGGATTATTCGGTGCCTTAATTGGAGCGTTGGCATCTGGGGTTGTGATCATTATATATCGAAAGAGTGAGTTCATACGAAAACAGAATGTGTTGCATGAAGAGTATGTTAGGGGAGTAAAGGCTAAAGTCTTGCCAAACACAGGCGCAAAATGGTTCAATATAGGGGAGCTTGAGCAAGCCACAGGCGGATTTTCTCAGAGGAATTTAATAGGTCAGGGTGGATATGGGGTTGTTTATAAGGGCGTTCTTTTGGATGGCACAGTTGTGGCAGTTAAGCAACTTCTTGACAAGGACACAAATGGGGAGGATGTAGATTTCACGAATGAAGCTGAAATCATTAGCAAAATTAGGCATCGAAATCTACTTGTTCTAAGAGGGTTTTGTGTCACAAGTGATGCTATTAGAGGTAATAGAAGGTTTCTTGTGTATGACTTCATGTCAAATGGTAGTTTAGATGATTATTTGTTCAATTCTGGATCCATTTCAAAAAGGCGGGAATTGGATTGGCCTGTGCGCAAAAACATTATTCTTGATGTTGCAAAAGGGCTAGCATATTTGCATTATGGAATCAAACCTGCAATCTATCACCGTGATATAAAGTCAACTAACATACTACTAGATTCTGATATGAAAGCTAGAGTAGCTGATTTTGGATTGGCGAAACAAAGTACAGAAGACCAGTCTCATTTTACAACTAAAGTAGCCGGAACATATGGATACTTGGCACCAGAATACGCGCTCTATGGGCAGCTGACAGAGAAGAGTGATGTTTACAGCTTTGGCATTATAATTCTTGAAATTCTGACTGGAAGGAAAGTGTTGGGCACATCAGATTCTTCGACGGTTTTAATTACTGATTGGGCTTGGGAACATGTTAAGTCCGGAAATGTGGATGAGATTTTCGATCCAACTTTGAGAGAGGATGGACCAAAGATAGTGATGGAAAGGTTTGTTCATGTTGGCATACTTTGTGCTCATGTAATGGTGGCTCTTAGGCCTACAATGGCTGATGCTTTAAAGATGTTAGAAGGTGACATTGATATACCTAGATTGCCTGAGAGACCATTGCCTCTAGACCATAAGGATTCTGCCACAGGTTCTGTTAATATTTCTTGTACAATATAATTATATGTACACGGTTGTGCTTCAAACGAGTACATTTTAACTTTAAGCTGGCTACTTAATACAGAATAGCTGATTTATTCAGAAGGAGTTGCCTCAGTTCTCCAGAACAATTATCTTATATATTCACAGTAATGGGCCTGTGAGCTGTGATTGACAGGATAGCTTTGGCTTTAGCTATCGTTCGTTAGCTATTGTGCTAAATAATGTAATTATATCTGCTTAATGTTTTAATGAATTTCATCCATTTCAGTTGAGTAAATCAAAACAGGGAGTTTATGATACCACATTAAACTTCTGCAGCTCTATTCTGCATACAGTAATGCTGATACGTGAAGTAATCTTTGATCAAGGGAATGATAGTTTCTATTAAAATTGAAATATAATAGTAATCTTCTGTGACCCAGCACATTGTGGCCTTATTTAAGATACCATCTTCGTGTAAATAACAATTTTAGAATACAGGTTCTGTCTCCCTTTTTCCTACCATCAACCAGCCTTCAAGGGCTTTTATAATTTTATAAGTTTAGGTATACTTGCTCCCTCCGTCCCATCCATTTTTATACACTTTTTATTTTGGATGTCTCTCTCATTTCTATACATTCTAAAAATAGTAACTTTTAATAATATAAAACACTATTACACCCACTACTTTCTTCAATATCTCTATTCTATAATAATATAAAACACTATTACACTCACTACTTTCTTCCACTATCTCAAATCTATTATTAAATATTGATAGCTCCCACCACTTTACTCATTTTTCATCTAACTTTACTCATTTTTTATATTTTTTCTTAGTCTCCGTGCCCAATTTCTATGTATAGAACCCGGAGGGACGGAGGGAGTATCAGATTATGCTTTCACTGCACAATATCTAGCTTATTTAGACATCTTGACTGCTTCTGTATATTCTGTTTGGGTAACTTTCTCATTCTGACATATTTTCTTTTAATTCATATACAGTGCAAAATTCCTGAGCAAAATTCCCGAGAAAAAAATTTCGGAAAAAAATACTCGAGAAAAACAATTCCCGAGAAAAATATTTCGGAAAAAGTGTCTTCAAAAAATTCTTGGGAAAAATTTTCTGGAAAATATTCTTGAGAAAGGTTTCGTTAAAAAATTCTTGAGAAAAAGGTTTCGGAAAAAAATTCTTGAGAAAAAAGTTTGGGAAAAAATTCCAGAAAAAAAGTTTCTCGAGAAAATGTTTTCGGAAAAATTCTTGGGAAAAATTTTTTGGGGAAATTATTTTCATGCTAAGGTTTTAAAAAAATTTCAGGACTAAATTTATCAGAAAAAGTTCTTGGCAAAAAAATTACTCCCTCCGTCCCACATATTTATTTACACTTTTCTTTTTGGGATGTCTCATCCCATTCTTTACATTCCAAAACTTTCCTAAAATAGTAAAGTTTTATAATATAAAAATCAACTACTTCCACTACTTTCCTCCACTTACTTTATACTTTAAATATTGGTGGGTCTCACCACTTTAATCTTTTTCTTTATTGATAACAATTGGGCGGGACGGAGGGAGTAAAAAAAAGTTTTCGAAAAATATTTTTCAAGTTATTTTTTCTATTTATAATATTAATATAAAATTTTATATTTATAATATAAAATTATAAATACATAATTAATCATTAGTATACTTAATCCTAAAGCGTCCATGTTAGCAATATTTTTTTAAAAAAATACAATAATACTATAGAAATAACTATTTCTAATATATTTCTTACTTGAAAAATGCTAAAAGATATATATTCTAAAATTTTCATTCTAAAAGTAAAATTGAAAATTATTTTATTAATATTAAGCATCATCTAATATGCATACAAGCGTATTTTATTGTGATATTTTTTCTCTACTAATAACATCACAATATTAATGGATCTCATCAAAAAATATGAAGCTACTTGTTATACTCACATACATCCATCTAGAAATCCTCTACTATATAATAAAATGGATTGAAAGAAGACAATAAAAAATATATAATTCTTCAATTGACAAAAAAATATTAAATATATCATGCTCTATCAATCTTTTATGAAATGTTGATCCATATTTTAGCTCGCATAATTTTCAAAGGTGGATTTAATAAAAATGCTAGTAAATGCTACCAAATGTATTATGGCCTTTTCAATTTAAGTTTATAAATATTCGACTCATGTTTTGATCTCAAAACTCACTAAATTTTTTGTAATAGTATTTTGTTCTTTTTCCTAAAACTCGTTATATAATTCAAAATCAAATTAAATTTAATAGTGTATGTATATAAAAGGATACTTAATGTAAAACAATTGATTTTAGATTTTAGTTTTTACCTTTAAAATGGGATTTTTTTTTAAAAAAATCTTTTAGCATTTTTCAAGTAAGAAAAATATTACTTAATATATCTTATAAATAATTGTTTTGAAAATATTAATATCTGTTTTAAAATATAAAATTTTAATTAGGATATACTTTGTTAGAACTTTGAAACTATGAGGTGCATTCTGTCAAAATCAAAACTTAGAATAAATTTTTTTCTATTTTAACCGTGTTCAAATTAACAGTGACGGTCAATTTGGACGGAATTTGGTCAAAATGATGCAAATCGAAGCGAATATAAAACTTAGAGGTGCAAATTGTCAAGAATTATGGTTTGGCACCAAATCGCAAAACTGTCTAAAGATAAAGGTACAAACTGTTAATTACTCTTCTTTTAAAAAGTTAACCTCTTTTGTCAAGAGCAGACCCCTCTTTTCCACTTTCCACGGCTTCGGACAAAGAAACGGGCAATGAAATTTCCAATTCAAGAGCTCATATGTAACTACCTCTGATCATTCCTTCCTATTTATCAATGTATTCTATAATTTTCTACAAGCCTAATGCCGACAATTACTCATTCTGCAGTATTTTAAGATCAATGAATCAGCTGGCTCTAAGTAAGAAAATTTTTATGGTCTAGATTTTGTAGAAAAAAGTAACATGTCTGATGTATTAATTACTAAGTACATAACTAATTAACAAAGAAGGGACAACGTATATAATCCTGAAACACTTCATCCAGATGTAGATTTTGTTCAGAACATCAAATAAGTGACAGCACAGATGACATTTTAATCTGTGATATATGACCAGCCAGCTGCACACTGTTTCACCATCCAGTCTAGGTCTAGAATCTAACAACAAAATACTAAAGTCTTATTTTGATCAAATGCTCAGAAGAATCTGCGACTAAATGAGTATCATGTGACGGCAAGCTGCTGTTCTGGATTCTGGTATTAATTTGTATGCCAGTAAGTGTTCGAGTTTATAAATTGTTGCACCCAACTCCCTTAGCAGTTGCGAAAACCATTCAAGGTGGCTTTGTTTGCCTGCAATTGTGCTTTGTCAAGGTGATAGAACCTACTCTTCAAACTGCTAGTAGCAACTGCATCACACTGGCTGTTGAGATCAATATTTCCAGGCTATTACAAGAATGAGGGAAGATTGTGCAACGAAAATGACATTATTCCACATCAAATCTGCATACACATTCAAAGGTATCAATTCATGCATGTTAACTCTAATTCAGAATTACTAGTTGTTTTGAAACTTTCGTATATTATTACATAATAAGCAGTTAGTCAAAGGTACACTGTGTATACGTAAAAGCATATATTCAGAAAAAGGATTCTTTAAGACTAAGCTCCCAACCAGACAAAGGTCACTTAGGCTCCACAAGCTTTAGATCTCAGACTTTACATGTTAAGGCAAATATTGGAATAATAACTCTTAATTTTTAATGTCAGACACAATCCTGATTGGAATTCTACACAGACCTGCATGGACATAAATTATCAATAACAACGTTTGTAATGAACTATATTTTCTGGAAAAAAATTATGGAAATAGAGAACTACTGGTTACTTGACTGGAGGTAAACAATTATGATCTTGGGTTGCCGGTCCCAAGGTGAAGTGAGTCGAAAGTTTGAACAAACTTTAAGATGAAGATTTCATATTTATAGAGAAAAAACCCAATAGAAAATGTTGTGATGTGGCATTTAAAAATGTTTTTATTGGTGATATTAATGTGAATGCATGTGGGTCTATTAATATAGAGCCAATCAAATTATAACACATGTAATTTGGTACATCTTTTTGTACCAAATTCAGAACCCCTAGCATTATTCTTAAATTAAATAGTAATAATTTTCACTTTTTTTCGTGTAAAGATAAGGATTTCATATGGATAGATTTCTGAAAGAGTGTAGTGTGAGTGCTGTGAATAGCAGAAAGGTAGGTTTGCAACAGCAGCTCTGATATAGAATGTTGAGATGAATGAGACGATATTCAACTGAAACTGGTATAACAGAGATGTCACTAGTTAAACATATATTCATTTGAATGAAGGAAGAAGACGAGCTGCAATATATCCAATAGCCCAAACTACTTTCTCATTGGTTGATACAAATTAAATTCAACCACACTTATCAGTATCAATCGAAAATTTTAATAAGATAACTACCATCCTAAACAATAATGATAACCTAACAGAGAGTGGTCTTCCTAAGCATTTGTAATGTTCATCATGTTTTAAGGAGTAGTCCTATGTCACATGACAAACTACAAAACTGGAATAGTTTCTGACTGAGAAAAGTAGATATGAGAGCAATGCAAGGCATTTATGCTGAAGACACTAACACAACTGATAAGCTTATGATTGTTACCCATTGAAGGTTATAGTACAGTATAACATCTATGCTTATTCTTAACGTCCTGATTGAATTATTTGTTCCAGAATGAGACCAGTAATTTGAGAAAGAAAAACGGACATGACAACAAAATATAATATGCACAACTTCGGAGGTCAATAACCAGCCACCAGCGAGAAATAGGCTGAGTATTAGTACCTGTATTCCATAATCCTTTGCTCTAGAGCATATCAGATGACTGGTCTTCTATAGAAACACATTGCATATCTTCCCACAATATTTTTAATAGGAAGTGGACCCCTTTATAGACAAAGAAAAAATGTCAGAAAATTGTGTCTTAAATTTGCTTACAATTAAAAAGATTAACTACCAACTCAAAATGATTTTCGAATGTGAATGTTATACAATACTAAGATTATGATCATATCAAAGCTATCGAGAAACTTCTCCTACCAATATTCTTCTTGCCTGCATAAAATCATAAGTCCTGTTTATAAACTAAGAATTGTTCAGGAACTAACCATATATGAGAGTCGCAACTGTTTTCGCGATTGTCACCCAGCACATATACATGACCTCTGGGCACATACTGCATATCCAAACATGAATGATTGTTATTAACAATTTTACACTTGAGGTAACTATTCGTATATTTTATAGACTATGTGGCAAGCTTACTCTGAAGACAACATACATTAATGGGGAATCAGGACAAGCTAAGCTGTCAATAGAATCATTGTGAAATCTACAAGCCATAATTGACTTTCTTCACTTCAAGGAAGGTAACCCCATTGCAAAATTAGCAAAATTAGTAAAATAAGAAGTAAGAAGGACATACTGTTGGCTGTATTGCATATCTTGGTTTCTCTGTCACAAATTCTTCATTCTTAGCAAGCATATTTACGTATAATTGTCCACCATGAACCTGCAGTTAGTCAAAGCCAAAGAAAACTGTTCAGAAAGTCTAAACTCATCTAACTTCCAACAACTGCACAGTTGTTTCCTTCTTAATATGTAATTTGACCTCAGGTTTCGTATACCGCAGTAACACAGCAGTTCTAGAGTCCTTGCTCAAGGCCTTTATCATTTGTTCTTTTCTTTTCTATATTTTACAACACAGTCTTAAAAAATTGGCCAGTTTAGGTGCCCTTGGTTTACTATGCTCCCCACATTGACACCGATGGTCATCTGTCTGTTTTTCTTTTTCTGTCGTCAATGCTAACTTTCTAGTTTGTGCGCCCTAAAATTCCTCTCATCAGTCAGCCCGAAAACAGAAATAAAGAACGTAAGCAATTTATAGACAACTGTTAGGAAGATCTAGTCAGGTATTATCATTAGCCATACCTAAGACATGTAGAAATCCTTAGCTTACATTTTAAATTTCCGAGGGAAATGCTTTTATATCAGTGGTAGGTAGTTTTTATCACACTCAAGTCTTTGGTCTTTGGCACATGATGATATCTTCCACAGTGGGAAAGACTTATTAATTTGGGGCACATCCAAGCCATAGCGTGCCAATTATTCCCTACTTATAACAGAACAAGAATGGGCTGGCACATATATCTTAGAATTGTTTTTTGGAGGAGGGGTCCTATGTAATTGATCGATCAATGAAAAACAGCATCACACTATCACAGTGAGTATTACAAGCCAAACTATGATACAGTTTTGTTCAAATTCCATGTCTGATCCTCAAATGGGTGCAAAATATACAGATCAAGCCTCTGATATTACTGATCACCTAAAAAGGTTACACACTATTATAGTAGAGTATTCTGCAACATCAATTACGAAAATTTCCATTGAGGTGCATTTCCTTAAAATTCTTGTTGTAATCTCATGTACATGCAGAAATATATTTAATTCGGTGCATATATTACTTTGCCTCTTGCTTCCATATTTTCCAATAGATCCGTAACAGGTTTGTTCCAACTTTACTAACCTTTCACTACATTACTCTTCAAAATTTTACTTAATGTTAGATTTTTATTAACTAAAATGTAACTTTTCAGTTGAACACTGATAGTTTCTGCAAATATTGCATTTGGAAGGTCCGGAATTGTCACAAGGCTGTACGAAAACAGAAGAGCCACGGACTCATTCATGGCCTTGACTCTAAAAGTCACGACCTTGACTGCACAAGTCCGAAGAAATAACCAGTTTATCGTTGCACTCGTGACAAAAGTGTACGAACGACAAAAATGATTGACTTGGAAGAAACCCGTAGCTAGTGAACGTATGGAATTTTAAAAGGGTTTAGAATACTGCCTAATTGCAGTGGCTTTTGAAGTTCTCTACTAATTCGATTATGATCACAAAAAAAATCAAGTAAATTGAAGCTTGAATTTACTCAATAATTACTGCTTAGTTGATTGAGTTGTTTGTTATAAACTCCTCTTGATCATACAATCTATATCAAACTTGACTTATATGACTATAATATCAAATTGATTGAACATGGATATACTTATTATGATTCACTAGATTGTTGTGCTAGGAAAAGATATAATCATCAGTACCAATATTACATAGTGTCTATAATCTTTCGATAACTTGGGGGAAATCCTTTCTGTAGCCATCTAACTAATATCAATTCATTTCTTACGTGCTTATGATGTTAGTTGCTTAAAACATTCAACACCCTACTTAACTTGTATAAACTTTTTGGCAAGTGAGTGTGACAAAGATTATTAAAATTACTGTAAATTGAATAAACTGCAAAAGACAACTCTGCAAGTCCTAGTATGCATTAATAGATGTTGGGAGTCAGAGTATGCATAAATAGATGGCTAGACCAAGCAGGATATAGTGACACATTGACATTTGTAACTCAAATTTTGCAGCAGGCAAGAGAAGTTTGTATACCTCAACCAAATCTCCGGCTCTTGCTACGATTCTTTTAATGAGGATATCTCCTTCTCTGAAACCAGGTTGCTGCAAGCAAGGGATTGAAGTTACATTAGTGGTATAACTTAAGATCATCAATAGATATACTCACAGTTTCCTTCATAATTAACTCACATCCAGAGGTGCTCGAAATGTAACAATATCGTGTAAAGCAGGGCGTCTGAAGAAATACGAAACCTGAAGAAAGCAAGAAAATATTATGAGCTAAAACATCAAAATACCTAATTAAAAAAAAATTGACTTTTTACATCTGAAAATTATGTTTAATTTATGAGGTAAGGATCTGAATCGCGATTTGCTCAGACACTAGCAGAAAGTGTATTTTATTATTTCTCTATACTTTGTTTATTGACAATATATGCTACTGGAGTATTTCTGTAATACAAGCACACATGTATGTTCTTAATCCTATTCCTTCAACAAATTTATATAATATACTTCTGCAGAGAGGACTTATTTTGTCAAGAACAGAATAGAGGTAAGTACAGTGTATGATCTTCCAATTGTACCAACAAATCGACAAAGTGTATTATTCGATCAGTTTTATCAACCAGTATAACTTTATCGAGGTTTTAATCCATCAAAAGTTGTCAAAAAGACGCTCTAAAAACATAGATCAGAAAAATAAACATAACTAAATCATCAAATCATGCATACAAAATTTCTCGACAACGAAAAGAGGGAGTGGATGTCATATACCTTTTCGACAAAGATGCGATCACCAAGACGAAGAGTAGGAGACATGGAAGAGGAAGAAATGTGACACATTTCAGTCAACGTTGACCAAAGAAGAAACATGATCACAAGCCTAATGATCCCTTGGAAATTCGGAAACCCGAAAAACATACAAGGCATCCATTTTAGTGAGTTGAAAGTGATCAAGACCTGGTATAGTGCTGATGGTCTTAAGAAACTCATGCTAGCTGTGCTTGCAGAAATTATTGTCGACATAAAAAGTAATTGGAAGGTCAAGTTAGTGTGTGTAAAAACACACACATGTATAGATGTAAGTTGAGATTGTATGAAGGATATGGAAGGATTCAAGGGTGGAGAAGAGAAGGACGCGTTTTCTTGAGGAAGAAGAGAGTGGAAATTGACAGGCTATGGAACTTTCTTTATTATTTACTAAACTTCAAGCCTTTAGTTGCAAAAACCAAATTGGATTATTGCAAATAATTATAGTCTAACTACTCTTTAAGTAACAAATTTTTATGATGTTTTGTGTTGTAAATTTTTATTTGGATTGAAAATTAGTGGTCCGCTGCATATTTCAAAGAAAGAACATTAGAAAAATAATACATGTATTTTACTAATGTATGTAATGTAAGAACAGTACTGGGTGCCTATCACCTCTGTTAGAATAATAGAAAATTAAACCACTGTTATTACTATGATAACAGGTTTTAGGGTTTGAACTTCTGTATTAGCCCCTGAGAGAGCAAAAGGTACAATATCTTTTAACATTCGAGCTAGGCTAAATTTGTATCATACTGCAATCAGGTTATCAATTTGATAACAAGCACAAGGACTACTTGAAGTCTATTTTCCTTTTAACTATAAAAGGGGGGGGGGGGGGTCTTTTCATCGCATAGGTCCACATTCCATGCAGCAGAACACTTTGGCAAAATGAAACATCATTTACTGGCCTCGGGCCTCATAGGTCTTGAAAGTAGTCTCGAGGTATTGATGAAGGGCAGAACTTCTTGGCAACACACTTGTACTGGTACACAAAATGCAAATACATTAGCACAATTTCGTTGCATAAATAAAAAGATATCTAGCTAATTAGTATGTAGTAGCATTTGTTTTTTACATAAGCATAAGATATTTTAGATGAATTCCACAAGTACAGCAGGTTGTAAAAACAATTTGAAGAGCACGCTGCATCAACCATGGTATCCAAGTACTATGTTTTAGAATTTTAGTAGGATCCTCAACTACACCAGATTCCTGATTTGGAAATGGACAGGAAAGTCTAACGTTCATATCTCGTTCATATCATATATTCACTGACCTTACCCAAAAAAATAATAACAATAAAGCCACATGCAGATACAGAAAATATATGGAGAGATATAAAACACAGAGAGATTGGAATTAGGGATGATGGATATTTGCTTACATTATGCTGGCTGTACTTTTCTCTGATTGCTGGCAAACTACAACTGAGGCTGTTGCAGCAAAGGCTATGCAGTGCTCCAACACATTCCAACAGATCTGAAGGCTTGTAGAGTGTGTAATGACACAAGGTTGAGTTCTGAATCAGAAAGTAAATAAATGTAGAAATAGATTATGATAGTGAAGAGACAAGACATATAGCCAACTGAGAATGAAATTATGACTCTCTGCGTGCTTAAGATATCAGAAGTTCAACATATGAATTACTGTTACATACCCAAGGTCTCCTTGATGGAAAAAGTATATATCTGGCCAAGAAAATTGCTGATGCAGCAACCATTGATGGGGCATAGCGAAGCATATGGTATTCCAGAAGAGTTAACTCTGCCAAGTAGTTGGTCATACACTCTAACTGCATTGCTGGAGCCTGTAGAGACCACATAGAGTTTCGACTTAATTGCCTTGACAGTGTAAACTTTTAACACCGAGATTGTATGTTGCACAGTTATTTTAATAAACAGCAAAAGCAGTGATGCTGATTTGCAGTGACAGAAGAACTAGTTTTAAGTTTCATGAGATACCTCAGTGACTGCTTGAGCAACACGAACAAACCGCCTACATGAAAATATTATTCATACATTGTTATCGAAATAACAAACAGAAAATATGAAGGTAGAAGAGAATTCTATATCTGGAATAAAGAGTCTGGTAGTCATAATATTACCTTAAAAAGCATTTAGCCGTAGCGGCTGTCATTTCAAACCTCAGGAAATTCAGAACAGTAGATTCCATTTCCAAAACCTGCAGCAATAATGTTTCTTGATACTCTCTTCAACGTTTCAAATTAATATTGAGTAAAAAGTTCTCAAAATGTAGCTACAGTACAATAGAAAAGTACCTCATCCTTAAAGTATGTGTTATCAGTGATGTAACAGAACTCTTCCACTTGGGGGGGACAAATCTCCTCATATTTGCTAACAAAATTAAAGTCATAATTTAGATATGACACTAGGAAGTAAGAAACAAACATATAAATGTAGCAAGGAAAACTGAAATATCCTTACGATGCAATCATCATACAAGCAACACCAAGCAATTGTAACTTTTGTCTGTCCATCGAATTGCCAGAAAGGTACCGGTCTACATAGTTAACAGTCAGGTACAACGTTTCAGGGACAAGCTTATATTCTTCAGCAACCTGAAAGAATGCATTAATGTGCTGAGTATGCAAGATATTGCCCAATCATATAGACAGGAATCCAAATTTCTTTGTAGCATTTATGTAGTGGAATATCAATGTCTGAGAGAGTAATTGCATTCTGGAAATTATTACTGGAGTTAAATACCTCCACAAGCCAGTCAACTAATATTGCACGCATGCTGGCATTTATGTCCTTTTGGACCGTCTCCATGAAATCAGTGGAAGGCCTTTTCTTCACCTGTAGTTAGAAATATAATAGCAAAAGAAAAAACTTCAATTACTATTATATCAGCACTGAATTCATTTCTACAGTGTAAATGCTATCAGTACTACATATACTGATTCTGAAGAGCTCAGTTAAGGTCCAGTATATCATGCAGAAACCTAAACTCTATGTGACTGAAGATACTGTAACCACACACTTGATACACTCATTTAAAATTAAAAATGCTAGGATTTTATTGATCCTGTAAATAATTTGGTCTGCAAATTCAGAATGGACTGCCACATAGATACTATACTTCAGTGTGAATGATATAATAAACAACTCTTTCACATTATTATGCTAATCCATAACCACAATGTCTAGAGCTGTAAGAATTTTAGCAACTGCACAGTTTTCACTAAACTCAAACTAAATAAAAAAAGTTGGATTCTTTAGCTGACTTAATTAACAACTAATGGTGACTGGTGCATTATTACAATTACGTAACTTAATTTTATGTAACTTCAACAGACGGAGAAGTTGAATTTCAATTAATGATTAAAGCAAATATTGCATAAAATATTTTAGAGCGTGTATACTCAAAAAGGGATAGCAATGAACCTCGGATGCTCTCAAGTGCTTGTATATATCACAGGCCAAAGTTGCACATAACTGCGGGTCCATAGAATTTTCATCAACATCAACAATCCTATCGCCTGTTTCCATTTCAGCAAGTATGTCTCTCTTGCATATGCTTCCTGCATGCATGTAGGCAAACCACTTAAACGTGCAAACTTCAACATTAAAACAGTAACAAGATATTTGGGGGGGAAAATGCATACTAAAGTCTGATTAAGAAAAAGTGTCGAATTAACCTGCTGTTTTCCCATCATCTGAGATACAAAGTTTGTTATATGTCTTCCTTTCAATCGAATCAATAGCTGCAACATCAGTGTTGTCTATGTATTCAACTTCTGGGCTCTTCAAGGACTCGCTACTAGACATGCTTCCATCCAGGGCAACAGATAAGCAATCTGATTTAATCGAAGAGGTGTCCATGTTAAATTGAGCATAAGGAGCTTTTTTCCTAGAGAATGTTCCATCGCAGCTTGTGAAAGTCGTTGAGTTCTTATTTGAAACACTTGTGCATGGTTTCAAAAAGGTGGGTGCTGGCATATTACTGGCTCTGTAGCCCACATTAGCATTTCTTGTAGAAGTTCCTTTCTTGCAATTTTCTCCTTTAGCTGGACCCGATAACTTCATATGAAATTAAATCATATTAATAACATACAACGTGATTAGGAACTAAAAACTGAAACATGTGATAGCCTGAAAAATATTAAATTATATATCATATCGAGTTCATGCTGGAAAACACACGTTGAAACATTACTATTGTTTCATTAAATAATGTAAAAGTCACCACAAGGATGGATATTTCACATAACAAAAGTAGGTGATCATATTTACAGTGCAGTAATACACAAAGCTTTCCAAAAGATCAAATATATTCAATTTAGCAATCTGTCCTTTCTAAATTTAAAATCACAGATTTAATTCATCAGAAATTAAAGATTAATTGCATCTTCTTCAACCCAAAATTTCCAGTTCAATTCTTTATAAACTTGTTCATGTTTGGCAGTAATAATCAAAACAATGAATAAATCTACTTATGATGTCTCGTAGAGCTTCATCTTATTAACCTTTCCTGATAAAATTTCATTGTAAAAACAATAAACATACACAATCACATACATGTACAGAGATTACTCGTATTCTTTTCTTTTGTAAACATGGTGCTCTTGTACAGTCCAGTAAGCATGAGCATGAACAAAAATTTCAGCAACAACGAACTCAAGATTATCAAAATCCAGAAAATCTATTTCTGCATAACTCATTTAGAAAAATCAAACTTTATACAACACACATACATTGATTTATTATACTCTCCCCAATAAAAACACCAGGTTCATACACAATCCACTAAGCAGGAGCATCAACAACAATTTGTTTTTGAAATTTCAATATCAAAGAAATCAAGAAAAAACACCAGAAAATCTATCTGTACACAACTCATAATGAAAATCAAACTTTTAACACATACAAATATATTGATTTCTTGTTTAGGCATTAGGCTCATACACAATAAATTAAGCAGGGATACCAAACAAAAGCTTTTATATCCAAGAACCTAAAAATATCAAAATCATGAAATTCAATTTGAACATAATTCAAGAAAAGCAATCTTTTAGCACTCTCAAACATCTACATATACACATTTTCCCATAATTAATTAACATCTTACAAAATCATCACACAAACAGAGAGAGAGGGAGAGAGAGAGAGAGAGAGAGAGAGAGAGAGAGAGAGAGAGAGAGAGAGAGAGAGAGAGAGAGAGAGAGAGAGAGAGAGAGAGAGAGAGAGAGAGAGAGAGAGAGAGTGTAAAATTGCGTACCAATTTCGAAGAATTGGTAGAATTCACCGGAGGCCCATTTCGCTGATTAGTAATATTAGCAAGAGCAGGCCTTTTCTTGGGCACAGTTCCCGAGACCTTTCCAACATTCTCCGATTGCCTCTTCACCACCATTGATTTTCTCGACAAAACCCTCTTCTGGGTCGACATTCTTCAAATTCAACCCAAATTACAACAATTCTTTTCAAGAAAACTCAAGAATTTCAAAACCCTAATCCAAGAAAACGAATTGGGGGTTTCGTAAAATGTAAAATTAGGGTTTGGGTATTGTTAAAGAAACGATTTTATAAAATGGGTAATTGAGAGAATTGCTTTTAGGTGAAGCAACAAAAGTGAGTGTTTGTGTGTGTATATAGAGATAGATGTTGTATATATAGGTTTGAGGCGGGCAGAAGGTGAATTTGAAATGCGATTAGATTGTGACCGTGGGATTAAAAGGCTGGTATTTTTGTCAGGAGCGGACATGATTTGTGGGTCATGGCTGGGATTTGAAATTTGTTTCGATTAGATTGAAAAATCAGATTAAATTTAATAGAAATAAATTTGGAAACAAGAATTAAACGTTAATCCATTGTAAATGCATATTTATGATAATGATAACAGTCTAACTGAAAATTTTGGATTTTGTTTCAATTAGTTTAAAAATTGAAAAAATTAGTTAAATTTAGTTGACATATAATAGTGATGCTAATAAGATAAAGAAAAATGTTAGGAAATCTAACAAAATGTTTCAAAATATTTTTTAAATTCATTTTTAATAGTAATATTTTTTATAAAAATATGGAATTCTGCTTGCATACATTTGAGTCCATAAATTAAAAATTGCCTTCGCGAGAATAAATATTGAACCGATTTGACAAGTGTCAGTCACGTTATTTTATACAAAATTTGAAATATTTTGATGAATTTCCTAGCATTACTCATTTATTAACAATGTAAATTATACTATTGATAACAGTGAAATTGCAAGGCTCCGCTACAAATTTCTTAATTGGTAAAAAGATTTTTGTGAAGTACATCCATTTGACAACTCGACATGGATGTGTAACATTTCTAGTTTTTGTGTGCATTTTGCATATAAAGAAGAGAAATTTTAAATTTGCTACAACGATTATCAAAAATGTTTTCAAATGAATAGTTTGTACAGTCTAGAGATGGAATGTTTCATTAATTTAAACACCCCAACGATTATTTTTCGAATTCTAAGAAATTATACCAATTGTTCTTTATGTTGTATATAATTCACCAGACTGTTAGCGCTGGTTTGTTTGGTTTAGTATAGTGAACTTATTGCTTGTTGCTTGCTCACTCCTTAAGTGGAGTTGGGGTCTCGGTAATAGATTCTCGTTTTATTATTTACAAAATATAAATGATTACCAGAAAAAGGTTTATTATTTGTTAAGAAAATAACAAATTATCTCTATTATTTTTGTGTTTATAATAACAGCAGTTATCGGTTCCGGGATTCTGTCTTTGGCTTGGGCTACTGCACAACTTGGATGGATTGCTGGTCCGTCTGTTATGCTCTTGTTATTTTTGATTTTGTTCAAACATTAAAAAAATTAGGTAAAAGGGAAATGCAATGGGGTGATGATCCACTTAAGTTGAGGTATCGTACTATTAATTGTAAAGGAATATTTTATCGGCTCTTACTATAAGCACTTATCACTTAAAGTTGAATATGCTCATCCCGCAAGAACACATGTATTTTGTAGATACTGTACGCGTTCTTTAAAAAGGAGAAACTATGAAAAGTGGGGTATGAATATGAAACTTCTTAATTCTTTACTCTCTTTTTTTTTTTTTTGGAAAGAAACGTACTTGCATTAGAAAACGTCAGCAAACATTACATCTCTAAGAAAATTGACACATGAAACTTCTTAATTCTTTACTTAATCACACGCATTATGAAGTCTTGTATTGCTATTATATGAAGTGTTGTATTGCTATTACATTCATATTTTTTAGCTAATCATTTTTAACTTTTTAGATATAATAAATATATAAAATTATATACGGTCTTATGAAATCATAGAGTCAAATCATTATAAAAAGATAAATTCACGACATAAGACCAAATTCATTATATAAATGAAAATACAAAATTAGAATCCTGCTACTTCATTCTGCTGCTGGTGGTATTAGTGGAGTTCACTCGAATCATTTATGTTACACTAGTTGGATCTTTTGCACACAACATAAATATCATAATACATTATTCTTAATTACAGTTATGTTACCATAAAACTCGATAAAAAATACTATATGGTTTTTGATATGGTCAGAAAAGTAATTATAGAAATATAATTGACTGGTCAAACAAAAGGCCGATATTTAAAGCCCAATACCCTAATTATTCATTAATTTCGTAATTAATGAATAGGGAAAATACACAGCTCATAAAAAGAGTCCAAATTATGGCAAATTGGTCAAAGAAGGATCCATAATCCCAATTAAAGGCAATTAATGAGTCATAACCTTTATCAACAAGGAAACGAATTCTTCAGCAAGAAATACAATACTTATCCAATATCAAAAAGAAGACTTATCCGCTAAGTCTCCCAAACATACCATAAATACTAGGCTCCAGACGCCTATATAAGGTCCCTGATCCTACAATCAGAACTACGTCTTTGGCTTGATTCTCAATAACAATTTGAGATACGTAGGCATCTTGTGAGGACCAATTTAGTCCGGATACACGAGTGCAGCCATAAAAGCTCGAAGCTCATTAAACCTAGCATTAAATTCACAAAGCACGTTTTTTAATCCATAACATTTGGCGCCGTCTGTGGGAAGACAACATCAACCATGGCAAACACACGAAGAACAGCTCGGGATACTCAGACTCCCGACGATCGCCCCCTCACCTCTGAGGTTGATCAGCCACCGCCGACTACCGGCACACAAGGGGCGAATATCCCCACCAGTACTCAAGGACCGGAAATCCCGATTTCGGTTGAAGGGACGAATCCCCTGCAGATGGTCATTTCATGGATCTAATCCACAAGAGACCGTTCACCAGCAACCAATCACGACCTCCCCGCTGCTCATGAGTGCACCAAGGAGCCTTCAACTCCATACTACTGATCTCCCTCAATACGCGAATCAGACTTTGGGGATGCCAAGCTATGGCATGCCCCCTCGACCCATGGCGGGCGGTAGTGGAACTAATCCAATCTACCATGAGGCATATGTGCCTCCTTATATTCAAGGTCTGGGACCCCAAAATCAACAAACTCGTCAGACCCCTCTCATTCAAGATTACTCTGGCCCATACACTGAGGATGAGGGTTATACAACTGGGGAGGATGTCGCCCCAAGGAGGAGACGTTCTTCACAGACAAATCGGGAGCCACCCCAAACTACTAGGGAGAAGCTTGCAGCCCATGACGGCAGAGACTGCAAGGCTCAAAAAACTCCTTGCTGAAGAAGAGGCCGCTCAAACTCGGGGCCGAACGACTGAAGGAATCCCGATAATCAACTTGGATCCACCAAGAAGGACCAAGAGGGCTGAAGCCCCAAGGGGTGATCCTAGTAATCTGTTGCCCCTAGGAGATCCTGATGATCCTACACCACCGTTTACTCAAGACATCATGAAAACGGCTATATCCAGAAAGTTTAAGATGCCTTCGATCAAAGCCTATGATGGAACGGGAGATCCCGCAAATCATGTAAGGACATTCTCCAATTGCACTGCTGTTGCAGCCAGCCAACGATGCGGTCAAGTGTAGGGCGTTTCCCCAAACTCTTGCAGGTATGGCTCAACGTTGGTACAGCCGTCTACCTCCCAACTCTATTGGGTCCTTTAAGGAGCTAAGCAAGGCTTTCATCAACCAGTTCATTAGTGGAAGGGTGTGCATGAGAAAAGTTCTGCATCACTCATGGCAATACGTCAAGGAAAGAATGAAGCCCTAAGGGACTACATTAATCGATTCACTCGAGAGGCTTTGAAAGTCCCGGATTTAGACGACAAAGTGGCTATGATAGCCCTGCAACAAGGAACCACTGATGACCACTTCAGGAGGTCGTTGGCTAAACACCCACCAGAAAGCATGTTGAAGCTCCAAGATAGAGCCGGGAAAGTACATCAAGGCTGAGGAAAGCATGAGAAAGTATGAACCCACCGCTGACGACGGTGGAAACTCAAAGAAAAGAAAAGAAACTCAGGAGTACGACGTCAAGGGAAAAGTTTCCCCGAACATCAAAGAATTCTGACTCTCCACCCAAGAGAAATAACTTTGGGCCAAAGTTCACGGAGTATGCAAGATTGAATACTCCCAGGAGGTCAAATTCTGATGGAGATAGCCAAGGAAGAAGATATCAAATGGCCAAAGCCAATGAGGGCTGATTTGTCCAAACGGAACCAAAATCAGTTTTGTCGGTTTCCACAAAGAAGTCGGTCATGACACCGACGATTGTAGGCAATTGAAAGATGAGATTGAGTTTCTGATACGAAGAGGAAAACTCAGCAAGTTCACTAAGGATGGAAGCCAAGGTAGCCAAAGGGGGAACTATGAAAGAAAGGATTATGATAGAAGGGACAACGATCAAGATCGGGAATCCCAAGCCCCGAGGGCCAGTGATCAACATGATATTCGGAGGGCCAACTGCTGCTGGATCCTCCCGAAACTCAAGAAAGGCTTATGCCCGAGAGGTAATGACTGTGGTTGGAGAAGCACCGAAACGTGCCAGGACAGAAGTGTCAATAGGTTTTGACGATTCAGACTTGGAAGGGGTGAAGTTCCCCCATGATGATCC
Organism: Heracleum sosnowskyi; assembly: GCA_030848705.1. Taxonomy (NCBI): domain Eukaryota; kingdom Viridiplantae; phylum Streptophyta; class Magnoliopsida; order Apiales; family Apiaceae; genus Heracleum; species Heracleum sosnowskyi. The sequence goes on along the minus strand of CM061242.1, from coordinate 115,275,927 downwards.
TCTTGTCATAATACCTGTGATAGGCAACTCCGAAACAAAAAGAGTTGTTAGGTCCCCTGATAAGTTTGTAGAAGGGGGGTTGAATACAAACTATACCGTTTTATCGAATTTGTTCTTTAAATGATTTAACTGTTAAGGAACAAATTGATGCGGAATAAATGAAACAAGATTCAAGTTAAATAAAACTATATTAAACTTGAAGGGTGTTACAAATGGTACTGAATACAAGATTGAATCTCAAATAAATTAAAACAAATCTAGAATAAATTCGACATGAATTTATCTATTTTTGTAATAAAATGATTTAACAATATTTGATAATTTGAGATTCGTTCTAGGGATAAAAATCCGCTAGATAGTCAAAGCAATACAAGTAATCAACTTCTAGTGGTTTGGATTTAACAATACAAACTAGAATTAATTGCTTGAGAAGAAATAAGATTTAAAGCTTCTGTGTTCTTGAGTAAATGCTTCTGTGTTCTTTCTTTTTCTTCAATAACTGCATTCCTTTTCTATTCTGTCTGGCAAATAATACAAATCAATTAAGCCGTGTATGACCTGCCAACAGAACTCGGTAGAACCTGTTAAGATCACTATGACCTGCCAACACAATTTCTAATTTTCGGTATGACCAAAAAAGAAGATTGTATGACCTAGAAAAAGTACTTGGTATGACCTGAGAAATGATCTAATATGACCTAATAAATAATTCAGTAGAACCTTGAAATAGGTCATACCGAATTATCCATCAAGGTCATACCGAGTTTCTAGAATTAATAAAACAGGTCATACTAGTTAAATCCAGAAAATCCTTTTAATTTAATTAGTTAGATTAAATTATAGATTAAATTAATTCTTTTAAATAGAATTAAGTTAATAAATAATTTAAACTACTAACCTAATTAATTTAATAAATAAATTATTCTGATGGAATTAATTTATTAATAAATCAAATTAATAAATCAAATAAGATATCTTTAAAACCTAGCATTCCTCCCTCTTCTGAAAACCACTGAAAATAGATGATTTACTTCCACTGATGATGTCGTCATTCGATGCACTGTCTGGTTTCATGAATAACTGACTTCAATGATAATTCTTCATCTTTAAAACATTTAAAGCTGTGGTTTCTTTTCTTTAGCTTTGACAAGACTCTGTATCCTGTACTTCTTCCGTCACCACTGGAAATCTCTGTCACTGTAGTAAATCCACTATCTTGAATACTTCACTGAGGCTTGAACAATAAATTGAACTTCTTTCAATGTAGAATAACTTCAAGTCTGTAGATGACTTTAATTCTCCATTCTCTTGACAGATAAAACTATTTGAGATTCCTGTGACATATTAACTTATTATTTACTTATTACATACTTGTTTAAATTAAGTTGTTTCCTCGGAATATTTAATAGGCCTAAACATATGCCCTTTCATCTCCCCCTATTTGTTTGTTAGAGAATAACAATCAAATACCTAGAGGATAACTCAACTAACTTAAACAAGAAATAGAAATGACTTTTAAGAGCCAAGTAAATAACAAGAAAAGTTCTGGTTTATATATAACATTTCCAGATTCAAACATTAAAGATAAATACAAGATAGATGTTCCTCTAGACTGAACATGTGTTTACATTTATCCTATCTTGAAATACCTAAGCTCTATACATATAACATTTACAGACTAGAGCTTCTTCAAATTTCAGACTCCTTCATCTCTCCTTCTTCAAGTGCTTCAAGCAAATCCTTGTCCAGAATACGATCAGATTCAGAAGTAATACCACATAGGTCTGACAGGTTGAGCTGTGACTTTCTTCAGCCTATTCTTCATTTGATGATATCTCTTGATATTGGCAATGCAATAGTCTTGAATCAAATCAGCAACTTCTGTCTTCTCTTGTGTAGCAAACCCTGTTGTCCTCAACATATTCTCCATATAGACAAGATGCCTGGCAGGATAATCTTTCAAAGAGATGGGGTCCATACCACAAGTTTGAAGTGCCCTTCCTTTATAAAATTTAACTTCATATGGCACATCCACAACTTGAGGACTAGCCTTCATTGCAAAGTCTCTTAACTGATCATGCAGCAGCTCAGGCTAATGGAGAAGTTCTTTTTACCTTGCACATGAAGACCCATAGTTCAGAGAGAGTTCTGCTTTCCAGAAGATTGAGAGACACTAAGAAGGTTCCCTCATTGTGAGTGTAAACATAGATCTTTAACTCCTCTCTAACTCTGTCATATCCAGTTGTGATCCTTGAAATCTCTGCATGAAGAGCTTTCATATATACTGTGTTGTCTGGATTGACCTGTCTGTACCTTTCCAACATCCCAAGAAACTTTGCATCATTATTAATTCCTTCTTGATGTGCAAACATTTCTCTTGCCTTGTCCCATTCCACTCCTTGCTTGAGCCTTACATACCAATTTTCTATCACTGGCCTTCAGATTGTGAAGCCTTTGCTTTTCTTGTTGCTCAGCTTTTTGAATGACAAGATGCTTGGAAATGATGTCAGATACCTTTGCATTTTCCTCCTCTCTCCTCTTCAAATCAGCCTTTTGTCTCACCAACTCAGCTTCAAAGGCAGGATCCACTACAGGTTCATCTTCCCAGTCAGCATAGTCAGCCTCTCCTTCAACTTCTACCTCACCAAAGATATCTTCAGGGGCTTCAGATTCAACATCATCAAACATCAAATACTCCCTCTTCACCTTGATAGTAGTCAGCATCAGAAAAAGTTAACTTCTGCTTCCTTTGTCCTTTGCAGAACTAGAACCTCCAGCTTCTCCTCCTTGATCTTCTCCTCCTTGTAACTCCTTCTCCTTATTCTCCCCCTTAGTTGAGGAATCCTCTAAAGATTTAACTCTATCAGTTTTAGGATCCTCCTCTGTACCTTCTCTTTCTCTTTCACCATCCCTGTCACCATTGCCCCTTCATCATCATCACCCTCAAAGAATTTCTTCTGTTCAGCATTGGGTTGATGTGAGACCTTGATCATAGAATACAGATGTTTCATGCCCTCGTTCAGATGTTGCAGCCCTCCTTCAATCTGGTAAACCTCTCATCATTGAAGTACTGATTTTCGTCAATAGTATCTTGAAAGGAGTCTACTTTGGTTGAAATAATAGGAATCTGTTTGATAGCCTCCCTGATCTCAGCATTAGAAACCAGTAGTTCTGACATATCTGAAGCCATTAACACTTGTGATTCTTGAACAGCATTCATCTTGGGAACCAATGTGACCTTTACTCCCTGTATCTCATCTCTAAGATGACCCAGCTGATTATTTACAGAGGTGGAAGAAGAAGACCGTTCATCCACTTGTGCCTTGAGAATATCTTTTTCAGCCTGGGACTCTTGTAGTTGTTTCTGAAGATTAGCTATTTGAGCCAACAAAGAAGCCAGTGTATGTGTCATTGTGTGCACTCATCTCAATTTCTTTCGATGGTGTTTCACTCACCTCACGTGCTTGTGTTTCGCTCTGTGTTTTACTAACCACTAGCTGTCTATCCAGAGTAGGAGTTGAAGTACCTACAGAAAAAATCACCATAGCCCCTTCTTGAGAGGTCACTGGTGGTGCAATGGGAGTTCGCGAATCCCAATCCATGGTAAAGTCCAAAAATTCATCAGAAATTGAAAACTGAATTGCTTCAGATATAGACTTACCATGTTGCCCTTCACTTTCTCCAGTTAAAACTGCGAGTGAAGAATCCCTTAGGGGAGCCAGAGATGTTCCCTCTGGGAGGGGAGAAAATGATTCTATTATTGGGGGCGAAGAACCAGATTTTCCCTCTGAAGCCTGTGAGGGCTCTTCTACCGTGACAATGGTAGGCACTGTTTCACCAATCATTCCTATGTGCTCTCTTGTCAGAGTGTCCTGTGCAAGAGTCTCTACTAATGTTTCAGAAGTGTTTTCTCCCATTGTGAGTAATGGAAGAGTGCTTGACTCTGTACAGAATGCCATGGCCTGATGGCGAATTTCAATAGATTCATCCTGTTGAGAGGATGTCTCTAGTAACTGTTCATTGGCCTTTTGAGAATCCATATCCTTTTGGGAGGATACAGACTGGCTAACAGATGCCTCAAGTAGTGTTCTTCTCTTCTTTAGTGGTGGAGGCAGAGCTGTGGGATCACTCATATTAAACTCTACTTCAAGTTGCTCTCGTGATCTTGTTGTAGCTGATTGTTCTAGGGGAGCGGTCAATGGATTTGACTCTGTGTGTGGCTCTATGACCGGGGACAGAGATTGTGGTTCTACAATCCCTTGGTCAATCCTAAGAACCTCTTGGGTTAGTGGAGCAGTTGAGAGAGGATATATTACCTGAAGTGGCATGGTGTTAGGAGGCGCCATTGAAGTTCCTGCTGACGAGGATCCAACCACTGGATGTTCAATAAAGAGTAAAGGTAACTGTGGTTGCAAAATCTCTCGCAGATATGATTGTGGAACTAGGGGTCTCCTTCCAGACTTGGAGCTTGTGGACAAAGTTGAATAAATGAGAGGATTAGTATGTGCGGGGACTTGAAAAGGAGTGTTTTGAAAAAGGGTTTTATGTTCATCAGAAAGAACATGATTCAACACTAGAGAAAGGAAACGAGAATAAAAGCATCTAACTTTCTTTCCAGTTTCAATATCTCTAGGGTAATTGAAAATCCTCCTTATCAAGAGATCCCACAGAAGAGTTCCTATGTCCACTCTCAGGTTATAAACAGCAGCATAGGCAATGTTTTGTAGAAGAGAAGTTATTACGGGAAAGTTGTTTTTGGTAGAATTACTACAAACTTTAGCTAAACAGTCAAAGAACAAATCCCACTCACAAGCTAGATTACCCTTATTCAAACGAGGAAGAACAATATTTCCTTGGTAATCAATACTAGAGAAAAATTGAACTAACTCGGGATCAGTAGGGAATCTAACAAAGTTATCAAGTGGAAAATGAAGCACTTGACAAAAGATCTCCTTAGTTACTGTGTACTGACGATCAGAAATAGTGAATGTGAAAGATCGCATATCTTCAGCAACAACAGCAGTTAAGCATAATATACGAAGGGGTTCAATCTTTAAATCAACAGAAGCAGTGATAGCATAGCTAACAATTGATTGTTCATTTAAAAAATGAATCCACGGCCTAAAACGTTCAACAGAACACTTAAGGGGATCACAATAGCCAACGTAATTATTAAAACGTTCAACAACAAACTCAGCAGCCATTTAAAAATAAATAATAAAATTAAAAATATTACTAGAATAACACAGCAATTAATAATAATAATTATCAGAAAAGAAATAAAATCCCAAGTAATTCACAAGAAAAATTTGCAATAGTTCGTTGTTCTAAGAATAAAACACAAACCAGAGCAAAGTTAACTAAGTAAAAACTTGAGTTAAAAAGGTATGAAGAGCAAAAGAACCTGAAAAGCATTGGTATTTATAGAGATTGGTTCTGCTGAGCTCGGTATGACCTAAAGGGAGGTCATACCGAGTTTTGCTTAAGGTCATACCGAGCTTTCCTGGAGGTCATACCGAGAAAACAAAGAAAATACTGATTAATTAAAAGAATAAAATTCAATATGACCTCTAAGATAGGTCATACCGTGTTTTTGAAATTAAATAAACAAAAAATAAATTCGAATATGACCAAGCTAGAGGGTCATACCGAGATTTATTATCAATAAAACTAATAATAGTATTGAAAACCAAGCCAATATGACCTGACTAGAGGGTCATACCGAGTTATATATACAATCAGTAGCAGCAAAACATAGAAAATATTCACATGATAATCTAAAACAGCTGAAACCTACTGCATAAAAGATAACAAAAACATAAAATAACTATAAACCTGCATAAAAATCTGAAACAAAAATATATTTATAATCTGAAAATAACTTAAATGATTCTAAATAAATATAATTTCAATAAAAATACATTTCTCCATGGAAAATGAGAAAAATATTTTTAAAGAAATTAAATTATTCAGAATATTTAAATTAACAAGCTTTATACAATAAACATGGATTGGCAATATTTAACATCTTAAAATCAACAAGAGAAAATGATTTAGTTAAGAACAAACCTGGAGATATTATCAATCACTAAGACTGTTCAACATACCCAATTTACCAACTAACCTGATAAATGTGGATTCGTCAACAGATTTAGTGAAAATATCTGCAGTCTGTTCTTCAGTGGGTACAAAGTGCAACTCCACTGTTCCATCCATAACATGCTCTCTGATAAAATGATACCTGATATCAATGTGCTTTGTTCTCGAGTGCTGCACAGGGTTGTTGGAGATTGCTATGGCACTTGTATTATCACAAAATATGGGAATTTTGTCTAAGGCAAAGCCATAGTCCTTTAATTGATTCCGTATCCATAAGATCTGAGCACAACAGCTTCCAGCAGCAATATATTCAGCTTCTGCTGTTGAATTGGAAACTGTTTGCTGTTTCTTGCTATACCAGGAAATCAACCTTCCTCCTAGGAATTGACAACTCCCAGAGGTGCTTTTTCTATCCACAACACTACCTGCATAATCAGAATCTGTATATCCAACAAGATTAAAACCAGAATCTTTAGGGTACCAGATACCTAGATTAGGTGTACCCTTAAGATATCTCAAGATTCTTTTCACAGCAACGAGATGAACATCTCTAGGGTCCGCTTGGAACCTTGCACACAAGCATGTAGCATACATAATATCTGGTCTACTAGCAGTAAGATAGAGTAAGGAGCCAATCATACCTCTGTAGCTTGTAACATCTACCTTGATATATTTGTCAGAAGCTCCAAGTTTGATTGCTGTTGAAGATGGAGTCCTTGCTGATGCTGAATCCTCCATGTGATACTTCTTGAGGAGTTCTTTGAGATACTTGGATTGACAAATAAATATACCATTTGACCTTTGACTTACTTGCAATCCAAGAAAGAACTTCAGCTCACCCATCATACTCATTTCAAACTTACTCTGCATTAGCTCAGCAAATCTCTTACAGAGATTATCATTAGTAGACCCAAATATGATGTCATCCACATAGACTTGGACTAATATCATATCATTTTTGTGTTTCTTTGAAAAAAGAGTTTTGTCTATGATACCTCTAACAAAACCATTTTCTAAAAGAAAACCAGAGAGAGTGTCATACCATTTTCTTGGGGCTTGTTTGAGACCATAGATAGCCTTGAAGAGAAAGTACACAAAGTCCAGCAACTCCTGATTTTCAAAGCCAGGGGGCTGTTCCACATACACTTCTTCATCAAGTTCACCATTCAGGAATGCACTCTTAACATCCATTTGATAGACTTTAAAATTGGAATAAGCAGCAAATGCTAAGAACAACCTGATGGCCTCAAGTCTAGCCACTGGTGCATAGGTTTCATCATAATCAATGCCTTCAGCTTGAGAATACCCTTGTGCAACCAGTCTTGCCTTGTTCCTAGTAACAATGCCATCCTCATCTAGCTTGTTTCTGTATACCCATCTTGTACCAACTACTTTCTTGTTCTTTGGCCTGGGTACCAGTTTCCAGACTTGCTGTTGTTCAAACTGATTGAGTTCATCTTGCATAGCAATCACCCAATCTGGATCAGTCAGTGCTTCCTCAGTTTTTTTTTGCTCCATTTTAGATAGAAATGCTGAGAAAAGACATTCATTCTGAGAAGCTCTTCTAGTTTTAACTCCAACATCTGGATCACCAATGATCAACTCAAAAGGATGAGCTCTATTCCAAACAGTCTGTCTTGGAAGATTTGATCTTGATGATTCACCTTGAAATTCACTTTGATGTTGTGAGTGACTAGCTGATCCTTCATTTGCTCCCCCTGAGTTGTTGCCTGTTTGCCTTGATGATCCTTCTCCAGTGCTGGTGGTATCTCCATTGTTACCAGTGTTTCCACCACCATCACCATGATCATTATCATCATTGTTATTATCATCACCAGCAATAACTTCAGGTGGGGCTTCATCATCTGATTCTGAGTCTGGCAAGTTATCAAACTTCAGCTTTTCAGATGAGTCTTCTTTTTGGATACTGGGGAACTTAGTGTCATCAAAAGTAACATTGACACTTTCCTTTACTGTGTGACTGCCAACCACGTAGACCCTGTAAGATCTTCTGGAATAACCAACAAAAATAGCTTCTTGTGCCTTTGCATCAAACTTGCCACGTTTAACATTGTCATCTAAAAGCACAAAGCATTTTGCTCCAAAGACATGAAAGTACTTGACAGTTGGTTTCTTGTTGTTCATGATCTCGTACGGAGTCTTCATTAAGTCCTTGTTGATTAACGTTCGATTCTGAGTATAACAAGCTGTATTCGCTGCTTCAGCCCAAAAGTACGTTGGAAGTTTGGACTCACTTAGCATAGTCCTAGCTGCTTCAATCAATGTACGATTCTTTCTTTCCACTACTCCATTTTGTTGAGGAGTTCTAGGGGCAGAATATTGTCTTGTTATTCCTTTATCAGCACAAAAATCAGTTAGAATGGCATTCTTGAATTCCGTACCATTATCTGACCTTATGGCTCTAACAGGGAATCTAGAATCCAGCTCAATCAACTTTACATGGCCAATCACCAGGAATGGGGTCTCATCCTTGGAATGTAGGAATAAAACCCATGTATATTTTGAATAGTCATCAACAATCACAAGTGCATATTGTTTCTTTGACATGGACATCACATTAATTGGACCAAACAAATCCATGTGCAGTAGCTGAAGAGGTTCAGTTATTGATGATGTATCAGTGCCCTTGTGAGAAGCTTTCTTTGACTTTCCCTTCTGACATGCCTCACACAGTCCTTCCTGTGTAAATTCCATCTGAGGTAAACCTCTAACCAATTCCCTCTTGACTAAAGAGTTCATGGTTTTGAAGTTAAGGTGAGACATCTTCTTGTGCCATAGCCAACTATCATCTGATGAAGCTTTAGCATAAAAACAATTAACTTCATCTTTGAATCCCGAGTTCAGATCAGCTATGAACAAGTCACCTTTCCTTACTCCTTGAAGAGCAGGCTTTCCATTCTTCTTGTGAGTGATCTGACACTTCTCTCTTTCAAAGGAAACAACATATCCTCTGTCACAGAACTGACTGATGCTGAGAAGATTGAACGTCAGACCTTCCACAAATGAAACATCTTCAATGATAACATTTCCGTACTTCAAACAGCCATATCCTTTCGTAATACCCTTGCTGTTATCTCCAAAGGTAACTACTGGGCCAGCTTTCACAACCACATCTGATAGCAGGGCTCTATCTCCGGTCATATGCCTTGAACAGCCACTGTCCAGAATCCACATAACTCGGTTTACCTGTTTAACTCCCTGCAATATCAGATTGATTAGTCCTTCTTCGGAGCCCAAAATTGATTGGGTCCGGCATACTTAAAAAACTGGCCTTTGTCAGGCAAAACAACATTTCTAACTAAAACTACTTCAACCACTTTCACATAAGAGCGTTTCCATTTATAGCCAGCCTTAACACATTTCTGAGTAGGCTTAGGGATAAATGAATCCACTTTAATATTAGGAGGATTAGCAGTCTTAGCTTTAACATGCTTCTTACTATTAACATGTTGACGTGGAGAAGTCTTATCACTAGATACATGCTTACTATTAAAATAAGCATACATAACATTGAAAGCACAAGACATGCAATTATCCACACCACATGCTTTATGAGAAGAATTAATAATAGGCATGTTAGAACAATTGTTTTGATCCAACTTATGGATATCTGATTTAGTCTTTTTAGTTGTAGCAACTTTGACTGGAATATCAGATATGCACTTTTTGGATTGCTCAGCTTCTAAAGCAACATCTTCTTCATGAATCTCCTCAGCAATAATGATAGAGTATTCATTCATAGGCTCTGCCTCAGACTCCTTACAGAAGGGTGTTTTAATACCCTTAAGTATATATGGAACAGCCTTCCCTTCAGATTTGAAGTTACAAGGGGAATTAATTCCAAGAAGTCCAATAGCCTCATTATAATCATACCCTATACTAACATGATTACCAACAACTTGCTTATTCAGAATTTCTTTAGCAGTCTTACTGATAGAGTGTATTTTTATATATACTTTATAGGATTTTATTCCCGCATTTACGGTGCTTTTGCGAATAATCGTGAGTATTTAATTAGTTTTTAATGAATTTGTGCAGGAAATAAATAATTGCCAAGTTGAAAGAAATCGAGCATGATTCAGTGATTTATGTGATTTTTAGTTCGAGAATTTGATTTGGTGAATTTACGAGAAGAAATGAATAAGTTATGGTTGCGAAGCTCTCACGGTTTTGGCCATATCTGGAGTTCTACAAGTCGTATTCTGACGATTCAACAGCTCACGCGAAGCTACGGAGATTTTCTACATTGCTGGGCAGGGAACCTGAGGCGCTGCAGCGCCATTTCACGCGCAAGAGCGCCACAACACGCGCAAGAGCGCCATTGTGAGTTGTCAGAGCAAAAGTCCAGGGATTGTAAGGCGCAAGAGCGCTAGCAGAAGGCGCAAGAGCGCAAGAAAGCTCCTGGAGTACTGATTTTGCGGATATTTTCTACTTGTATTATAATTAGTAAAATACTAGTTGGGCCTAATTAATTTGGGTCAGTTATTTTTAGTCTTCTAAACACTATATAAAGACAAGTAGGTTATTATTATAAGGGGGGATATTTTGAACGATACAGACAACTTTGTAAACACTTTCCTTTGGGGAGATTTTCCTGAGAACTTTTATTTTCCTTGAAGATAGAAGATTAAAGGTTCATCTCTATTCCTTATAATTATGTGCTCATCTTACAATTCATATATCTCTTGTTTAGTTAATTCAATTATGAGTGAGTAGATTATTAATCTAGGGTTAAGTTGAACCCTAGTTATGATTGATGTGTGAATTTCCCAATTCCCCCAATTTAATTGTTTAATTGCTTTTGCTTATTGAGTTGTTTAAACTAACAATTGCAAATCAGACGTGATTATGTGTTGTTTGAACCAATATCTAATTATCAACGAGAGTTGGAATTAGATGGTTGTGATTTATCCAATAAGAACATGAAATTCTCCATGAGAATAGGTAGAATGGATTGTTAGGAAATTAGGGTGCCGTGATTAATGTCTCTAAATTACATGATACCATGAGAATAGGTTTGATTGTATTTTAAGAGAAGCCATTAATACCTGAGAGGGGTTTTTGGTATTTATAGGGCGCATCTTTCCTTTTGAGTATTTTATCTGATTAATTGGGGAGGGAATTCACGATTGCATTAATTCATGCTAGTGGGGATACTTAATTCTGGATGTTTTTAATATTTGATTTAATATAAACACAATTCGCTTTAGTATAAGATTAGTTTAATAAATTCTCAATATTTATTGTGATACTTGCTTAGCCGAATTAAATCAGAAACAACTAGTGATTGATACGTTTGTCTCTGTGGGATCGACTCTGACTTACCCTGCTACACAGTTAGAAGGATTAGTTAGATATTATAATTTGATAGGCACGCGACAGCCCTGTCAAATTTTTGGCGCCGCTGCCGGGGACAAAGCAGTGTTAGATTAGTTAATTTTGAATTGATTTAGCTAAGTATTTTAGTTGTGTTGCTTCGGCTATTATTCCCTTGTTAATTGATCATCGTTTCTAGTTCTCTTGTTGCATGCACACTCGAAGTTCAGGTACTGAAAACTTAATTGATATTGATCCTGAAATTGAAGCTACAGCAAGAAGGCAAAAAGGCAAGCGAAGGAAAAACAAAGACAAGGTAGTTATGGGTGATGCACCTGCAGCTAAGGCTCTTAGGGAGCATGGTATGCCAGATGCTACAGGCGTACTCTCAAGCATTGTCAGACCAGCAATCACAGCTACTCACTTTGAATTGAAGCCTCAGTTTATCCAATTCATCTCTAATGACTCTTTCGCAGGATTGTCCAATGAAAATCCTGTAGATCATCTTGAGAGTTTTCTGGAGAAGTGTGATACAATAAAGATGACCAATGTAAGTGATGAAGCTGTTAAGCTGCGATTATTTCCATTCTCTCTTCGGGATGCAGCAAAAGATTGGTTGAAGGATGAAGGGCCAAATACATTCACTACTTGGGATAGTCTTGCGAAGGCTTTTCTACTTAAATTCTTCAGTCAGAAGAAGACCTCTAAGCTCCGAAATGAGATCTCTAATTTTCGTCAAGATGATGACGAGTCACTTCATGATGCTTGGAGAAAATTTAAGCGACTCCAGAGACAATGCCCTCACCATGGAATTCCTGACTGGTTGTTGATTCAAACATTCTACAATGGGTTGATACAAGAGTTCCGAAACTTTGTTGATGCTTCAAGTGGTGGTTCTATTATGAAGAAGAGTACTGAAGATGCGAAAGCTTTGTTAGACGAGATGGCGTCTAATGATAATTATCCATACAATGATCGAAATCATCCTAAAAAGGGTGGTAAGTATGATGTTGATGCTCTAACCATGATTAATGCCACTATGCAGGCTATGGTCAAAAAGATTGAGCAATTGGATGTCAGAAGCACTCCATCTACTGTTGCTTCATGTGAGATATGTGGTGTTGTTGGACACACCAAACTTGCTTGTCAATACAATCCTTCTGGAATGGCAGTTGAGCAAGCTAATGCTCTTTACAATCAGAATCAGAGGCCGCAGTATAATCCTTACTCCAACACGTACAATCCAGGTTGGAGAGATCATCCAAATTTCTCCTACAGGAACAATCAGGGTCAAGGACAATCTTCACAAAATAATTTTTCTCAGCCTCCTGGTTTTCAGCAAGCTCAGCCGCAGAAATCTAACTTGGAAAGTCTTATGGAAGGATTTATCTCTACTCAATCGAAGAAGAATGAGCACTTCGATTCAAGCATAAATGAAATAAAAGCTCACAACAAAATGATGGAGAACACGATCACTCAATTTTCTCAACAGTTGAGCCAACTTAATAAGTCTTCGGGCCAACTTCCTGGCCAAACTGAGCAGCCGTCAAGGGGGCATATCAATGCTGTAACTTTGAGAAGTGGTAAAGAATTGAAAGAGCCGGAATTGAATGCGAGAAAAAATGTTGAGAATGCTAAAGAAAGTAAAGAGGAGATTGCAACTGAGAAACTGGTAGAACCAGAGATCGTGGAAAAAGAAAAGAAAGAATCAGTAGTTGTTCCTCTTAAACCATATGTGCCGCCTGTTCCTTTTCCACAAAGGTTGGCACAAGCGAAGCTAGAGAAGAAGTATGGTAAGTTCCTTGAAATTTTGCAGAAGCTACATATTAATATCCCATTCATGGATGCTATCACTGAGATGCCATCTTATGCAAAATTCGTGAAAGATATTTTGTCAAGAAAGAGAAAAATTGAAGAAAGCTCTACCATCTCATTAACGGCAGAGTGCAGTGCCATCTTGCAAAATGATCTTCCAAAGAAGTTAGCGGACCCAGGTAGCTACTCAATTCCTGTTCAGCTTGGGGATGTCGAAATTAAAAGAGCTTTGTGTGATCTTGGAGCAAGTGTCAGTTTGATGCCTTTGTCGATTTGTAAAAAACTTCAGATGGGTGAACTGAAACCCACACGTATCTCTTTACAACTGGCAGACAGAAGTGTGAAGTTTCCATTGGGAATTCTTGAAGATGTGCCCCTTAAGGTAGGAAAGTTTTATATTCCATGTGATTTTGTTGTCATGGAAATGGAAGAAGATGCAAATATTCCTATCATTCTTGGGAGGCCTTTCTTAGCAACAGCTGGAGCTATCATTGACATGAAAAATGGAAGAATTTCTTTTGAAGTAGGCGAAGAGAAGATGGAATTCAAGCTGCAAAGTACAATGGGACATCCTTCTACGGATGAGTTTGTGAATATGGTGGATGCACTAGAGGAAGTGATCGACATGAAATCCAAAATTCTACTATCTGAGGATCCACTTCAAGCTGTTCTTGAGGGTAACGTTGATGAAGAAAATGGAGAGTGTCAGGGTTACGAGAAGCTTTTGGATGCAGCACCTACATATAAGCATGAACATTCTAATGTGCTACAGCATGAGGAAGTTAAGGAGAGTTCCACGCCTCCTAAGGTAGAACTGAAACCACTACCTGCATCTTTGAAATATGTGTTTATGGGCCCTAATGAAACATATCCTATCATTGTTAATTCTGAGCTTGATGACATTCAAATTGAGCAGTTGCTCACGGTCTTGAGAAAATATAAAAATGTTATTGGGTATTCCATTGATGATATTAAGGGCATTAATCCATCATTCTGCATGCATAAGATTATTTTGGAAGATGAGCAGGCTTCTTCTATTGAGCCTCAACGGAGACTCAATCCTAATATGATGGAGGTGGTCAAAAAGGAGGTTTTAAAACTTCTTGATGCAGGTATAATCTATCCTATCTCTGACAGCAAGTGGGTTAGTCCTGTGCATGTTGTTCCAAAGAAAGGAGGAATGACCGTGGTGAAGAATGATAAGGGTGAGTCGATCTCTACTAGAACTGTAACAGGGTGGCGCATGTGCATTGATTATCGGAAATTGAATAAGGCCACAAGGAAAGATCATTTTCCTCTCCCTTTTATTGATCAAATGCTTGAAAGATTGGCGAAACATTCTTACTTCTGCTTCTTAGATGGATATTCAGGATTTTTCCAGATTCCTATCCATCCGAAGGATCAAGAAAAGACAACTTTTACATGTCCCTATGGTACATTTGCATACCGCAGAATGCCGTTTGGATTATGTTGTGCTCCTCCCACATTTCAGCGATGCATGATGGCAATTTTCTCAGATTTTATTGAAGACATTATGGAGGTTTTTATGGATGACTTCTCAGTTGGTGGAACTTCTTTTCATGCATGTTTACATAACTTGGAGAAGGTACTTCATAGATGTCAAGAAGTTAATTTAATTCTCAATTGGGAAAAATGTCACTTTATGGTACAAGAGGGAGTTGTTTTGGGTCATGTTGTGTCAAAAAGAGGCATTGAAGTTGATAGAGCCAAGGTCGAAGTTATTGAGCGCTTACCACACCCTACTTCAGTCAAGGGGATAAGAAGTTTTCTTGGTCATGCTGGATTCTATCGCCGTTTCATAAAAGATTTTTCGAAGATTGCTCGACCTCTTACTGAGCTTTTGGGTAAGGAGGTACCTTTTGTGTTCACTGATGCTTGTGTTGAGGCTTTTGAAACGTTAAAGAAAGCTCTTGTTTCTGCCCCAATTATACAACCACCGGATTGGAGTCTGCCATTTGAGATCATGTGTGATGCTAGTGATCAAGCTATTGGTGCAATACTAGGCCAAAGGAAAGATGGAAAGCTGCATGCTATATACTATACAAGCAAGACCTTGGATGGAGCTCAAATTAATTATGCAACAACGGAGAAAGAATTGCTAGCAGTGGTGTATTCTATGGAAAAATTTCGATCCTATCTCGTTGGTTCGAAAGTTATTGTTCACACGGATCATGCAGCTTTGAGATACTTAATGAGTAAGAAGGATGCTAAACCTCGTTTGATTCGTTGGATTTTGCTTCTTCAAGAATTTGACTTAGAGATTAAGGATAAGAAAGGGGCTGAGAACGTGGTTGCTGATCATCTTTCACGCCTTACTCTTGATAAGGATGATGATAAATCTACTCCGATTGATGATTCTTTTCCTGACGATCATCTACTTTCTCTTGCAAGTCTAGAGGTTCCTTGGTATGCTGACATAGCTAATTTCTTAGCAAGTGGAACTGTTCCTCATGGTTACTCATCGCAGCAAAAGAAGAAATTTTTCTATGATGTGAGGAAGCACTTTTGGGATGATCCGTTTCTCTATAAATCTTGTGCTGATGGAGTCATTAGAAGACGTGTTCCGTATTATGAGATTTCCTCTATAATCTCACATTGTCACGATTTTCCAAGTGGTGGTCATGCAAGTACTACGAAAACTGCTGCAAAGATTCTTCAGTGCGGTTTTTATTGGCCAACTCTCTTTAAAGATGTCTACCAATATGTTCATTCTTGTGATCGTTGCCAAAGAACGGGGAATATTTCAAGACGCAATGAGATGCCTCTAAATAGCATTCTTGAAGTGGAGCTTTTCGATGTGTGGGGAGTAGATTTCATGGGACCTTTCCCTCCATCTTTTAAGAACAGATATATCTTGGTAGCTGTGGACTACATCTCAAAATGGGTTGAAGCCATTGCATCACCCACTAATGATGCTCGTGTTGGAGAAGACAGTTGCAAAATCAAGGAAGGATTGGTCCATGAAGCTTGATGATGCACTTTGGGCTTATAGAACTGCGTTTAAGACACCTATTGGGACAACTCCGTATAGATTGGTTTATGGAAAAGCATGTCATCTTCCCGTAGAGTTAGAGCACCGTGCATTTTGGGCTATCAAGGGTCTAAATTTTGATATGTTAGCAGCGGGTGAGAAGAGACTTCTACAACTTAATGAGCTTGATGAGCTTCGTTTTGAGGCTTATGAAAGTTCTAAGCTTTACAAGGAGAAAACAAAGAAGTGGCATGACAAAGGGCTGTTACGAAGAGAATTCAAGGAAGGGGAGTTAGTTCTTCTGTTCAATTCGAGGTTAAGACTTTTTCCCGGAAAATTGCGTTCTAGGTGGTCGGGTCCGTTCAAGGTACAAAAGGTTTTTCCATATGGTGCAGTTGAATTGTTGAATACCAATGGAGTGTCGTTTAAGGTGAATGGTCAAAGAGTGAAGCACTATAGAGCTGGTGAACCAATTAACGAGGAGGCGGATATTCAGCTATTTTCTCCTTCTGCAGAATGATTGATGAGTCGGTGTCGGGCTAACGACGTTAAACAAATGCGCTACTTGGGAGGCAACCCATGGATTCTGTATACTGTGGAGGACTGGTGCACTTCAGGCTTCGACATAGGGGAGTATTTCTTTCCTTCTTGTTATTAGTCGATATTCTTAGTATTGTGTCATTGAGGACATTGCCACATTTAAGTGTGGGGATGTGAATAATTCTAGCCATGCATGCTTAGAAATCTTGTGTTTATGGATGCTTTTGATTGAGAAGTGATATGTGATGTTCTTGTGCACATACGTACACTAGCAAGTAGAAACTAGTAGACTTATTGAATGTGCTAAATGATTAGAATGACATGAATATGTGCAAGATAATTTGGTCTATATGCTTTGAGTACAAGTAGGTACGTTAGAGAGACATCTATTTGGGATTGATTGTGCTTTTACACACCAAGCGAGTTTTGAGCCCTATATGCATATCTTTTGCATTATTTTTCGTTTTCTTGAGTGTCCACTTGTTATTTGCATTGCTAGCACGTGTTTGAGGTCTTTCTTAAGATGCATGACATTAATTGATGACAACATGATAAAGGCAATAGTTTAACCTTATATTTCCCATATTACCAAACCATTTATACATGATCCATTAGTTAACCCGTTGGGCCTAATCTTATTCTTTCGGTGACACACCACGTTACTTGCCATTATCCTTTTTATTGTATTGGCCTTACATTAAAATTTGAACCCAATTGTCAAAGGCTAGTATTGTTCTTAAGGGAGTAATAAGGTGTGCATGAAGGGGGTTATTGATGATCATAACTTTGGGGGGAATATTGAGTTGGGTTGTGTGCTTGTTAGTCGAAATTTGTTAAATATCAAGGGATCATTGTTCGTGCTTGTTATTAGCTCTCTCGAAAAAAAAAAAGAAAAAAATAAAAAATAATAATAATAATAATAAATTTGAGAGCATTCTTATATTTTATGATCCTACTTTGATTCGACTAGTCAAGTTGTTATAAATAAAAGTTCAAGTGTGGGGATGAAAGTATGGGAGTTGTTAATTTCATTGGTGAGTACTAGCTTTTGACTTAACCCTCTTTGGCTTTACTTGACATACCTTGTCCCTAGCCCACGTTACAACCCTAATAAAAGACCTTTTGATTGTCATTGATTGTGTAAGTTGTGTTGAGGGTTAGATTGATACCACGTGTAAAGCATGTTTATGATATTGTTGGAGTTGAGTGAAACACTTACCCTTTTGTTTTGAGTGAATATTTATTGTGAGGGAAC
Source organism: Heracleum sosnowskyi (assembly GCA_030848705.1). Taxonomy (NCBI): domain Eukaryota; kingdom Viridiplantae; phylum Streptophyta; class Magnoliopsida; order Apiales; family Apiaceae; genus Heracleum; species Heracleum sosnowskyi. The sequence continues at coordinate 115,257,889 of CM061242.1, read as the reverse complement.
GGTGAGTTTTTGCTTTTGGCATAGGAGATCCCATATTTTGTCTCAAAGATGTGCTCTTGTGTGCTTAGCATGTTTACCAACCTATTCTTACATTTGACATGAATTTCTATGATTTTATGCATTTTCTTTGAGTAGACCAAGTGGGTACTTGCACTTTAGACACCAAGGCATTGCATTTTCATTTTGATTCTTAAGCTGATATGGCATGAGAGGACTTGTGTGTGTGGTGTTGTGTTGGCGTTAATCTTTTGCATGGTTGGATGAATTTTGTGGGTATATTCACTATAAGCCCTCGCGAGACCTTACTCGTCCACTAGGGCTACCTAGGGGTTTAAAGGACTTGTTGCATATGTTAAATGCAGCCGTGATCACCTACGGAAGTGGTACTAGTTAGTTTAGTGTATTATTTTAGTTTGCACGAGGACGCGCAAAGTGCTAAGTGTGGGGATATTTGATAGAGTGTATTTTTATATATACTTTATAGGATTTTATTCCCGCATTTACGGTGCTTTTGCGAATAATCGTGAGTATTTAATTAGTTTTTAATGAATTTGTGCAGGAAATAAATAATTGCCAAGTTGAAAGAAATCGAGCATGATTCAGTGATTTATGTGATTTTTAGTTCGAGAATTTGATTTGGTGAATTTACGAGAAGAAATGAATAAGTTATGGTTGCGAAGCTCTCACGGTTTTGGCCATATCTGGAGTTCTACAAGTCGTATTCTGACGATTCAACAGCTCACGCGAAGCTACGGAGATTTTCTACATTGCTGGGCAGGGAACCTGAGGCGCTGCAGCGCCATTTCACGCGCAAGAGCGCCACAACACGCGCAAGAGCGCCATTTGACGCGCAAGAGCGCCATTGTGAGTTGTCAGAGCAAAAGTCCAGGGATTGTAAGGCGCAAGAGCGCTAGCAGAAGGCGCAAGAGCGCAAGAAAGCTCCTGGAGTACTGATTTTGCGGATATTTTCTACTTGTATTATAATTAGTAAAATACTAGTTGGGCCTAATTAATTTGGGTCAGTTATTTTTAGTCTTCTAAACACTATATAAAGACAAGTAGGTTATTATTATAAGGGGGGATATTTTGAACGATACAGACAACTTTGTAAACACTTTCCTTTGGGGAGATTTTCCTGAGAACTTTTATTTTCCTTGAAGATAGAAGATTAAAGGTTCATCTCTATTCCTTATAATTATGTGCTCATCTTACAATTCATATATCTCTTGTTTAGTTAATTCAATTATGAGTGAGTAGATTATTAATCTAGGGTTAAGTTGAACCCTAGTTATGATTGATGTGTGAATTTCCCAATTCCCCCAATTTAATTGTTTAATTGCTTTTGCTTATTGAGTTGTTTAAACTAACAATTGCAAATCAGACGTGATTATGTGTTGTTTGAACCAATATCTAATTATCAACGAGAGTTGGAATTAGATGGTTGTGATTTATCCAATAAGAACATGAAATTCTCCATGAGAATAGGTAGAATGGATTGTTAGGAAATTAGGGTGCCGTGATTAATGTCTCTAAATTACATGATACCATGAGAATAGGTTTGATTGTATTTTAAGAGAAGCCATTAATACCTGAGAGGGGTTTTTGGTATTTATAGGGTGCATCTTTCCTTTTGAGTATTTTATCTGATTAATTGGGGAGGGAATTCACGATTGCATTAATTCATGCTAGTGGGGATACTTAATTCTGGATGTTTTTAATATTTGATTTAATATAAACACAATTCGCTTTAGTATAAGATTAGTTTAATAAATTCTCAATATTTATTGTGATACTTGCTTAGCCGAATTAAATCAGAAACAACTAGTGATTGATACGTTTGTCTCTGTGGGATCGACTCTGACTTACCCTGCTACACAGTTAGAAGGATTAGTTAGATATTATAATTTGATAGGCACGCGACAGCCCTGTCACTTACAAGAACTGAAATAAGCATTAGCTTTGGTCTTAAGCTCACTAATCTGATCTTTGAGAATGGTTTCCAGTTGAATATAACATTTAACCCTATTCTCAAGAAAAGCAATTTTCTCAGTAAGTTCATCCTGATTAACATGCACAAGTTTCAATTCTTTTAATTCCTTTTCAAGATTTGTGTTTAAAAGATTTATTCTATCATTTTCAGTGCGTGCACAACTTATGGTGCCACCAAGATGATAAATCATTTCAGCGTCAGTAAAGGTTACCTCTGACATGTATCTGGATGAAGTGCTTTCCTCTTTAGCCATTAAAGCAAGGTTCCCAATCTCACCTGCTTCTTCATCACTGTCAGTGTCATCCCAACTCTTTCCCTCAGCAACATATGCTTTCCCAATCTTGTTCTTTTTGCTAGAATCAAATGTGTTTCTGGTCACTTGCTTTGGCTTCCTGCACTCAGTGGCAAAGTGACCCAACTCATTGCAATTGTAGCATCTGATTATGCTCATATCCACAGTTCCAGTTTTGTAGCCACCCCTTGTGCCACTTGAAGATGAAGATCCACCTCTCTGAAATCTGGGTCTGAACTTAAGATTGGGATTCCTCTTGAATCTGAACTTCCCAAATTTCCTGACTATCAAAGCCAAGTCACCATCCTCCAGCTGATCAAGTTCTTCTAAAGAATAGAAGTCACCACCAGATTGATCAATGGATGTTAATTCATATTCAGCATCAATAACATTCATGTGAGAACTGGAAGATTGAACAGCCTTCACTTCCAGTCTCTGTGGGACTTCAGCAGCCAATGCAGTAGAGGTACCAACAATTTTCCCAGTTCCATACAGCTCCCTTTGTTGAATCTGCTCCAGCTCATAGGTCTTCAGCACACCATACAATCTCTCCAAAGCAATCTCATTCATATCTCTTGCTTCTCTAATGGCAGATATTTTGTGCTCCAAATGAGGTGGTAGGGTAAGAAGGAACTTCTTGTTAATCTCCTTGTTGGTGTAGTGCTTCCCATTGAGATTCAGATCATTGATTAATTTGTTGTATCTTTCAAAAACCTGAGAGATACCTTCACCAGGGTTTGATCTGAAATGCTCATATTGTGAAGTGAGAATTTCCAGCATATTCTCCCTAACTTCTTCTGTCCCCTCATTGATTATCTCTATGGTTCCCCAAATATGTTTGGCAGTTTCACAATTTAGGACATGATTATGCATGATAGGATCAAGACTCTCAATAAGGATCAACTGAAGACAGGAATCCAAGGTAACATCCTCTTTCTCATCAGGAGTGTATTCCTTGGGATCTTTAGGGTACATTCTAGCAGCCCTAGTCACAACATTATTCTCAACAACTTCAGGATCAATAATCATAGGGAGTTTGGGACCACTCTTCAGCACATCCAAGTATTTAGGATTTGCAACCTTAAGAAATAGGAGCATTTTCTTCTTCCACATTGGATAATGCTCCTTGCTGAATATTGGGATTTTAACTGTCCCCACTTTCTGTGCAGTAGACATCTTTTGAGATTTTTAGAATAAAAATAAAAATTTCAGAGTTAAGAAAAAAATCTCAAACAATTGGATCTTTGATTAGTATATCAATCAAAAGGCTCTGATGCCAATTGTTAGGTCCTGATAAGTTTGTAGAAGGGGGGTTGAATACAAACTATACCGTTTTATCGAATTTGTTCTTTAAATGATTTAACTGTTAAGGAACAAATTGATGCGGAATAAAATGAAACAAGATTCAAGTTAAATAAAACTATATTAAACTTGAAGGGTGTTACAAATGGTACTGAATACAAGATTGAATCTCAAATAAATTAAAACAAATCTAGAATAAATTTGACATGAATTTATCTATTTTTGTAATAAAATGATTTAACAATATTTGATAATTTGAGATTCGTTCTAGGGATAAAAATCCGCTAGATAGTCAAAGCAATACAAGTAATCAACTTCTAGTGGTTTGGATTTAACAATACAAACTAGAATTAATTGCTTGAGAAGAAATAAGATTTAAAGCTTCTGTGTTCTTGAGTAAATGCTTCTGTGTTCTTTTCTTTTTCTTCAACAACTGCATTCCTTTTCTATTCTGTCTGGCAAATAATACAAATCAATTAAGCCGTGTATGACCTGCCAACAGAACTCGGTAGAACCTGTTAAGATCACTATGACCTGCCAACACAATTTCTAATTTTCGGTATGACCAAAAAAGAAGATTGTATGACCTAGAAAAAGTACTTGGTATGACCTGAGAAATGATCTAATATGACCTAATAAATAATTCAGTAGAACCTTGAAATAGGTCATACCGAATTATCCATCAAGGTCATACCGAGTTTCTAGAATTAATAAAACATGTCATACTAGTTAAATCCAGAAAATCCTTTTAATTTAATTAGTTAGATTAAATTATAGATTAAATTAATTCTTTTAAATAGAATTAAGTTAATAAATAATTTAAACTACTAACCTAATTAATTTAATAAATAAATTAATTCTGATGGAATTAATTTATTAATTAAATCAAATTAATAAATCAAATAAGATATCTTTAAAACCTAGCATTCCTCCCTCTTCTGAAAACCACTGAAAATAGATGATTTACTTCCACTGATGATGTCGTCATTCGATGCACTGTCTGGTTTCATGAATAACTGACTTCAATGATAATTCTTCATCTTTAAAACATTTAAAGCTGTGGTTTCTTTTCTTTAGCTTTGACAAGACTCTGTATCCTGTACTTCTTCCGTCACCACTGGAAATCTCTGTCACTGTAGTAAATCCACTATCTTGAATACTTCACTGAGGCTTGAACAATAAATTGAACTTCTTTCAATGTAGAATAACTTCAAGTCTGTAGATGACTTTAATTCTCCATTCTCTTGACAGATAAAACTATTTGAGATTCCTGTGACATATTAACTTATTATTTACTTATTACATACTTGTTTAAATTAAGTTGTTTCCTCGGAATATTAATAGGCCTAAACATATGCCTTTCAAGAGTCTTGGTTGATAATGGAGCTTCAGTGGATATCTTGTTCCACGATGCCTTCATCAAGATGGGTTACACTGATTCTCAGTTGACACCCTCTAATATGCCCATATATGGGTTCAATGGAGTGGAATCAAAGGTGGAAGGCACTATCCAACTCCCAATGACCATGGGGCACAGAACGAATACGTCTACTCAGATGTTGAACTTCATAGTCATAAAAGCGACTTCAACCTACAATGCAATCCTCGGAAGGACTGGTCTTCATGCGTTCAAGGCTGTTGCCTCATCTTATCATCTAAAAATCAAATTCCCAACGAGGAATGGGATTGGTGAAGAACGAGGAGACCAAAAGATGGCTAGAAGCTGTTATGTAGCCGCGTTGAGGCCTGATGGAGTTGGGGGGCAGGTTCTCCCCATTGAAGATATGGACACTAGTGACAATGAGGACCGAAGAGGGAAACCAGCTGAGGATTTAATCCCAATTCCCTTAGTCCCGGATGAACCAGAAAAGGTGACTTATGTTGGGGCACTACTGCCCGAACCATTGAAAGGCAAACTCGCATCTTTTCTTCAAGAGAACAATGACGTTTTTGCTTGGACAGCGGCTGACATGCCAGGGATTGATCCCCAACTAATATCTCACAAATTGAATGTGGATCCAGAAAGGAAGGCAGTGAAACAAAAGAAAAGAAGTTTTGCTCCAGAGAGGCTTGAAGCCATTAAGCAAGAAGTAAATAAGCTTTTAGAAGCTGGGTTTATTGAAGAAATCCAATTCCCAGAATGGTTAGCTAACCCTGTGATGGTCAAAAAAGCTAACGGGAAGTGGAGAATGTGCGTCGACTTCACCGACTTGAATGATGCATGTCCTAAGGATTGTTTCCCCTTACCTAGGATTGATGCCTTGATAGATGCCACTGCTGGGCATGAGATGCTAAGTTTCATGGATGGCTTCAGCGGATATAATCAAATCAAGATGCACAAAGATGACATCGCCAAAGTGTCGTTCATCACTGACTTTGGTGTCTTCTGTTTCTTAGTCATGGCTTTTGGGCTTAAGAATGCTGGAGCAACCTATCAAAGGTTGGTGAACAAAATCTTTGAGCACTTGATTGGAAAAACCATGGAGGTCTACGTAGATGACATGTTAGTCAAGAGCCTTGATAAGGCCGATCACATTGAGCACCTCCGAGAGGCTTTTGAAGTGCTAAGACACCACAAGATGATGTTGAATCCAGCCAAGTGTGCCTTTGGTGTAGGCTCGGGAAAGTTTTTAGGCCTGATGGTTTCCAAGAGAGGAATCGAGGCTAATCCCGACAAAATCAAAGCGATTCTAGACATGGAACCACCAAAGACTGTCAAGGATGTCCAGAAACTGACGGGAAGAGTGGCTGCTTTGGGAAGATTCATCTCCAAGTCTGGAGAGAAGTGTTTACCCTTCTTCAAAGCACTCAAAAAAGTGAAGAATTTTGAATGGACAACTGAAAGTCAAGAGGCCTTTGAGGCCCTGAAGAAATATATGGCTGAAGCACCACTGTTGGCAAAACCCAAGCCAGGAGAAATTCTCTATTTATACTTAGCGGTTTCTAACACAGCCCTTGGAGCTGTTTTGGTAAAGGAAGAAGTGAAGGTTCAGAAACCCATCTACTATGTGAGCAAGATTCTACATGGGGCAGAAATAAACTACTCAATGGTTGAGAAGTTTGCCTTAGCCTTGATAATGGCCTCAAGAAAGCTACGCCCCTACTTCCAGGCTCACAAGATAGAGGTCTTGACTGATCAACCTCTAAGAAACATCTTGCATAGCCCTCAAGTTAGTGGAAGATTGATCAAATGGGCCATTGAATTGGGCGAATTCGACATCAAGTATAAGCCTCGAACGGCCATAAAAGCTCAGGCACTTGCTGACTTCATGGTTGAATGCACCATTGACAACCAAGAAGTCGGGGGGCAGGAAGTAATAGTAGAAGATAAGAAAGATGAGGAAATGACCTTCAAAGAATGTTGGGTGCTCTATTTTGATGGAGCATCAAAAACAAAATCAAGTGGAGCTGGTTTAGTGCTACAAAGTCCTGATGGATTCCTAATAGAGTATGCACTAAAACTTAACTTCCCAACGACAAACAATGAGGCTGAGTATGAAGCTCTGATAGCTGGCTTAGGGCTGGCTGGAGCCTTGAGAGTCAAAACTCTGAAAGTATGTGGAGACTCGAGGCTAGTGGTTTCTCAAGTAAATGGGGAATTTGAGGCCAGAGATGAAGTCATGGCCAAGTACTTGAAACTTGTCAAGGCCATCATGACTCAGTTTGACGAATGTTATGTGGAACACATTCCAAGGGAGGAAAATATGAAGGCTGATGCCTTGTCTAAGTTTGCCTCTTCTGAAATTGAAAACTATGCCGGGAGTGTATACTTCCAAGTCTTGAAGACCCCAAGCATCAATGGAAAGTTGGTAGCCCCCATTGGTATCACCAGTTGTTGGATTGATCCCATCAAAGCTCATCTGGAAACTGGGTGGCTGCCCAACGACACTTCAGAAGCACGAAAGCTATACGTCAGAGCACTAAGGTATGCCCTAATTGAGGGAATCCTATACAAGAAATCTTTTGTTATTCCGTACTTAAAGTGCTTGAGACCTCAAGAGGCAGAATTGGCCCTAAAGGAAGTGCATGAAGGGATTTGTGGGCAACACTTGGGGGGCAGAGCCCTGGCTCATAAAGTCACTCGTCTAGGTTTCTATTGGCCAAGCATACTTGCTGATGCTAAAAGCTACGTCAAGAAATGTGAACGGTGCCAGAAACATGCACCAGTGGTTAGGCAACCACCAGAGATGATGACATCCATTAACTCACCTATCCCCTTTGCTATGTGGGGAATGGATATACTCGGGCCATTTCCTATGGCAAGTGCTCAAAGAAAGTTCTTGATAGTAGCAATTGATTATTTCACCAAGTGGATTGAGGCTAAGCCATTAGCCAAGATAACCACCAAGCAAGTGATGCAATTCTTCTGGGAAAATGTGATATGCAGATATGGAATTCCACGAGTCCTGGTCACGGACAATGGAACCCAGTTTAACAACGATGAGTTCAAGAAGTATTGTGATGAAAACGATATCAAGTTGCGCTTCACTTCTGTCGCCCATCCTCAAGCAAATGGGCAAGCTGAGGTTGCAAATCGAATCATCCTTGATGGACTAAAGAAAAGAGTTGAACGCTCCAGAAACACTTGGGTAGACGAATTACTCCCTATACTTTGGGCATATCGTACTACTTGCAAAGTCACCACCGGGGCAACTCCATTCCTATTGGCTTATGGAGCAGAGGCAGTGGTCCCAGTGGAAATTACTCACACCTCCCCAAGAGTTGAGGCTTATGAACCAGAAGAGAATGAAGAAGGCTTGAGGCTAGCTTTGGATCTAATTGATGAAGTTAGAGATGAAGCAAACGCCAAGATAGTTGAACATCAAAAGAAAGCATCTTTCTACTACAACCTAAGGGTTAAAGAAAGGTTCTTTCGTCAAGGAGACTTGGTTCTCAGAAAGATTGAAGCATCCGGAGTTGGACAAAAAGGGAAGTTGGCCCCAAATTGGGAAGGACCATATCGCGTCAAAAATGTATTTGGTCGAGGCTCCTACAAGCTAGAAACCCTTGAAGGGCATGAGGTGCCAAGAACTTGGCATGCCTCCAACTTGAAAGTTTATTATGTTTAAGGTGTTTCCTAAGTGGATTCACTACTAGAAATAAGGTTTGATAAAACCAAACCAAGTTTTTAAAACTTGAGTATTATGTAAGGGTTGAGCCCATTCTTCAAAGTTATGAATTATATACTCCTATTCATCATGTTTTGAATGCATTACATACTGATAGATATGTACAAAATGCTAACTAAACGTGCAAAAGGCAAGAAAACAACACAAGCCATGAATGGCCACAAAATATAAATAAAACTAAACTTACAAAAGTTTAAGTTAAGCTCAAAGGCTGGAAATACATAGAAAGAAAATACAAAGCCATGAATGGCCATAAAGAAACTACAAATTACGGCTGCGCGTCACCATCCTTGACTCCCGCATCTGTCTCCTCCCCTGAGCTAGAGCCAGAAGAATGCTCATCAGCATCATGGTCATCAGCAGAAGTGTCACCGAGGGGTGATGAATGTCCTGGGTCTAAAATCCTGGCATCATCCTCCTCCATGTCATCTACTCCAGCCAAGATACGCTCCAAGGGAGTAGGAGGGTGAGGAGCAGGAAAGTCAGCAGCATCAAAGACTCCAGGATGCTTGGCCAAGATAGCCTGAACAGCATCCTCCCATCCTGAAGTATGCTGAACTGGGAAAAGGACCTCGTCATGCTTCTCGATCAAGTCCTTGTACTCCTGAGAGTCAAGGTACTCATCAATGCAATCATCCTTGCCTTTCCTCAGCTCAACAATATCAGCCTGAGCGTCAGCAAGCTCCTTCTCCCTCCTGGCAAGAGTCTCCTTAAGAGACTTCACCTCCTCCTCGGACCTCTCCAGCTTGACTCTATTGGCCTCAGAGGAGGTACGCCAAGCCTTAGCTTGGAACAATACCCCCTGAAAGTTGGCATTGGTCTGCCAAAAGATAAAAGTTAGGAAAATATAAGCAGAAACTTCAAAGAAATAGCTAAGGTAAAGAAAATTACCGCAGCAATAGCTTGAGCCCCAAGATGCTCAGCACCCTCAAGGGTGGAATCTGCAACGAAATCCTTGTAATCACAAGGGGTAAGAGAGTGGTACGACCAGTCCACAGCATGTTTGGACACCCCAGTAATGGTGTCCTTCTTCCTGATACCCCAGTTGGGGTGCCACACTGAGGACTTGGCAGACACAGGAATGTCCACCTCATCCACAGAAGGGATCAAGAAGCTGGGAGCACTGGCTTTCCCCCTGGGATCATCCCCGATCCTAGCCCTTTTCATCCTGGATGTCTCTACATCCTTGGGCTCATTGGTCTTGTTGATAAAGGCCGCAGCTACAAGAAAAGCCGGAAAATGGTTAACAGAAAATCACAAAGAAATAAAAATAGGCATAATGAAAAGGGATAAGCAAAAATACCCTTATCATGAACAGTAGAGAGCCCAACGGACTTGAGGACGAACTCGTCCAGTAACTCCCAAGCCACAGTAGTCCCATTATCCTTAATGAGCTCTGAGTAGGCATGGAGCTCCTCCTCATTCAAGACAATGTTACCAGGACTACCATCAGAAACTCTCCCAAAAGATGTACGGAACAGGGTTCCCCAGTCCCCTCCTTCCCATACAAGATACATGAACTCATTTTTCCATTTGGGGTTATTATCTGGGATTGATTTGGGGTGAAAAATGAAAGGGAAGCCTACCCTATGGCTTATATACACCCAACCCAAGTTGTTGGCTGAGCTATTCTTAAACTGAAAGATCTTTCTAAACAAAGGTACAGAAAGAGGAAAGTTTTTACGAAGGCATAAAACCATGAAACAATTAATTATCCTCCAGGCATTTGGAGGTAATTGGCAAGGGTTGACTTGGACATCTGCCAAAAGTCTAGGAATAAACTCGTGAAAAGGGAACCTAAGGCCAGCAACTATGGCATCCCTATAAATACACAAAGCATTTGACCGCCAGTGACAAGAACGGTCACCGGGGCCGGCAGGAACAAGCTTTAAGGGGGCCTTTACCCTATACATCTTATTATAATCTTTTATCATATCTACTTCATGGAATCTATTGCTACAATCATACGAATCTAAAGCAGACACTAACGGGTATTCATCCCCACGTTCATTAATCATATCATGCAAAGACATGTATTTTGAACGAATAGGAATGGGGGTACCTCTTTTTGAAGCGGAATTCATCTTTTGGAGGCGTTGGGAAGCTCGATCGGCCATTTCTAACCCAGAAAATCTTCAAATCTTCAAAGAAAATTGCCCAGAAATCTTCAAGGAAACCCAGAATCTTCAAAGAAACCCAGAATCTTCAAAGAAAATCTTCAAATCTTCAAGTGAAAGCCCAGAAAACGGTGAGAAAATCTCGCCGGGAATCGCCTTGCGACAGAACCCTAGCAGAGCAATCTAAAGAAAATTTCGGAGAAAATTTAGCAGAGTAACTTTGAGAAAGTGAAATGTGAAGAATGAATGGAAACAAATGAGAACTCACCCTTATATAGGGATCACAGCCGGTCAATGGGCCGGTTGAAGGAAGGGCAACCGGCATTAGCCGGTACGGCCCATAAAAGGCTAAAAGCCCAATTGATAAAGTTGAACAGTGAAGATCCTTGGGCCCAACTAAGCCCATTACAAAAAACAAACTACATTTTCGATCAAAGTTCTGATCAAATAAGTTCGAATAAAGCCCAAAATGGCTCTTGTATTCGACCAAAAATCTCGTCGAAAGGATAAAAGCCCAATTATTAAAAAAGGCTAAAGGCCCAATAAAAAGATGAAGGCCCAATTGCTACAATCCTTGGGCCCAAATGAAGCCCAATATATGTGGGCCCTAAAAGTCTGTAACGAACCAAGTATTCGACCAGAATCCTAGTCGAATGAGTTCGAATAGGCACCAAAACTGAAGTCTCGTTCGACCATGTTCCTGGTCGAAATCATTCGACCAGGCACCAAAATTGAAGTCACGTTCGACCATGTTCCTGATCGAAATCATTCGACCAGGCACCAAAATGAAAGCCATGTTCGACCTTGAACCTGGTCGAAATCATTCGACCAGGATGCAAAATGAAAGTCCTGTTCGACCACAATCCTGGTCGAAGCTATTCGACTAGGGGAGGAAAAATGAGGCTCTACTTCGACTAGAAACCTGGTCGTAAGCATTCGACCAGGAGGCAAACTGACAGTAGTATTCGACCAGAAACCTGGTCGAAGGAGTTCGACCAGGAGCTAAAATCAAGGTCGAATTCGACCAGGACCCTGGTCGAAAATGACATGAAAAATTCAAAAATCAATTTTCCAGGGAATTGATGAAAAATCCCGATTCCTGTTTTGGAGAATTATAAAATTGGTTTAGAACTATACGTTCGTCAAACCAAGCCACGATATGGAAGAAAATTTCGTGACTCATGAATGAAATAACTTCTACGATAATCCAAGAGAGATTTTCCTAGAAGTTGGGGGGCAAATGATATGGTCAGAAAAGTAATTATAGAAATATAATTGACTGGTCAAACAAAAGGCCGATATTTAAAGCCCAATACCCTAATTATTCATTAATTTCGTAATTAATGAATAGGGAAAATACACAGCTCATAAAAAGAGTCCAAATTATGGCAAATTGGTCAAAGAAGGATCCAGAATCCCAATTAAAGGCAATTAATGAGTCATAACCTTTATCAACAAGGAAACGAATTCTTCAGCAAGAAATACAATACTTATCCAATATCAAAAAGAAGACTTATCCGCTAAGTCTCCCAAACATACCATAAATACTAGGCTCCAGACGCCTATATAAGGTCCCTGATCCTACAATCAGAACTACGTCTTTGGCTTGATTCTCAATAACAATTTGAGATACGTAGGCATCTTGTGAGGACCAATTTAGTCCGGATACACGAGTGTAGCCATAAAAGCTCGAAGCTCATTAAACCTAGCATTAAATTCACAAAGCACGTTTTTTAATTCATAACAGTTTTGAATTTGCCATTTTCAAAATGTTAAGGAAGAGAATTCGAAAAATAATACTCCCTCCGTCCCACTCATTTTTATACAGTTTTTTTTTCAATGCTTGGCACGCATTTTAAGGTGTATATAAAGTATACTTCAACAACTTATTTTTAAATTATTTTTTTTCTGAATAAAAATTTCAACGTTAAATTTTAATTCAGAAGAAAAAAATTTAAAAAAAATTATGAAAGTATACTTTATAGGAGCCTTAAAATGCGTGCCGAGCCCCCGTCCCCCAATGTATACAATTGATTGGGACAGAGGGAGTATGCATCTTCGAGACATCCATTTAATTTATTTTATTTAGGTATTGTTACTATTTTCTTTAAAAAGATGAAACACACATCATCATATAAGGGGAACTCATCCCGCAAGAACAAAGGTAGGTGTTGTTTAAAAAGGGATAAAGAAAGAAAAAAGGGGCATCCGCATCTTAATATATACTACTAAGAATCGAATGTAAGTCCAACATTCATATTCTGTTTGTATTTCCTTCACATGTTTTACCAAACAGTACTCTAAACTTGATAATCTAGTCGTATTTCAGCGAGGATGATGTATTTTCAACTTCCACCCTTACAGATGATAGTAATTCATCATTTTCAGGTCATTTGGGCCAATAACATCCAACAAAAACAATGCTCGCCAAAAGTACTCTTATGTCTACATATCAATTGCTTTTAATTCTCTTTTTTTTTAATAATTATTATGTTACAAATGAGTATTCATTCAAATACATCTCGAAAATAAGCAAAAATCAAATCAGAACATGAAATGACAAAAAATAAACATAAAAAATTAGTTCTTAACTACTTGAGTTATTTCATCGCATTCTTAAAAAAAAGGTTTTAAGATACAAGTAGGTACGAGTCATGGATGTCTCTCTCGTATGCAAATGGCTGCCTGATGCCTATAGTGGTTGAAACTGGGCACTATTTGTACAACCCAAATCACCTTCTTAACCCAAATCACCTTCTTTTTCTTCCAAATATTTATTTTCCAACTTTGAGATTCTGCAAACCTCCTCCCAAATATATCCATAGATCTATATTTCAGTAGTCTGTTGAACTGGTTATTTGTTAAGATAACAACAAATTATATCTTTCATTTTTGTGTTTATCATGTCTGGAGAAATAATCTCGAATGAGCAAAGATTTGACGTGTCCATGTCACCAGCTCCAGGCGGTTCTAAGTGTTTCGACGACGATGGTCGTCGTAAAAGAACAGGTACCACTTACATTTATACTTGTATATACAAATTTTAGTGCATGCAATACTGAGTTTATTGAGTGGCTTTCTATTTCATTGCTGGTTTAGTGCTGATCAGTGTGTTCCTTGATATGTGTATGTACAGGGACTGTTTGGACTGCAAGTGCTCATATCATAACAGCTGTTATTGGCTCCGGGATTCTGTCTTTGGCTTGGGCTACTGCACAACTCGGATGGATTGCTGGTCCGACTGTTATGCTCTTGTTCTCCTTTCTCACTTGCTACACTTCTTGCCTGTTGGCCTCTTGTTATCGTTCCGGTGATCCTGTAGCTGGGAAGAGAAATTATACTTACATGGAAGCTGTAGAAGCCAATCTTGGTACTTTTATCCTTCTTTTTCTTGGTACTCTACCCTTTTTTTTACTAGTTATTACCACATTTTTTTTAGCCTAATAGTTGTTATTCTTCCTTCCCTTTGCAGGTGGTTGTAAGGTCAAAATTTGTGGGGCAATTCAATACATGAATCTCTTTGGGGTTGCTATCGGATACACGATTGCAGCATCTATTAGCATGGCGTGAGTAAAATTTGGATGTCAGAAAATAAAATTTTAATTAAAAAAAACTGTTTTCTCCATGGCTTCATGAACTCTTATGGTTCTTGTAATCTATTCTTGAAACTAATGAGTTAATGAAAACAGGGCAGTAAAAAGGTCAAACTGTTTCCATGATAGTCATGCCAAGAATCCTTGCAAAATATCGAGCACTCCTTATATGCTTGCATTTGGTGGCATGGGAGTCCTCTTCTCACAAATCCCAGATTTCAATCAGACATCTTGGCTTTCAGTTGTTGCTGCTGCTATGTCCTTCACTTACTCTTCAATAGGTCTTGCACTCGGTATCTTCAAAGTTGCAGGTATACCCTTTATACTAGTACATTTATTTTGTTTTAGATAATTTCGAGAACAATTTGATGATCAGATACGGGTCCAGGGGGTGAACTTGAGATATTGTGAATGAGACCTCCTTTATTGTAACTTGAGGGCTTCAAAAGACTGAGATGAGCATTGAGTAGATGCAAACTTGAAACCGAAACAAACTTTTTAATGTACTACTTACGACAGGTTTAGTGTTAAAAATCGGTAATTATACATAATCACGGACCCGCTACAAGATCTTTCTACGTTGGTCGCTAATGATGACTATTTCTGTGTTATCAGAAACAGGGCAATTCAGGGGAAGCCTTACTGGAATTAGCATTGGTGTTGTTAGTGAGACTCAGAAGATATGGAGGACCTTACAAGCACTTGGGGAAATAGCTTTTGCCTACTCTTACTCCCTCATACTCATCGAAATTCAGAATACAATCAAGTCTCCACCATCAGAATCCCAAACAATGAAGAAAGCTACTCTGTTAAGTGTTTCAGTGACAACTGTTTTCTACATGCTGTTTGGGTGTTTTGGCTATGCTGCATTTGGAGACCTAGCACCCAAAAACCTCCTGACCGGATTCGGATTTTACAACCCCTTTTGGCTTGTTGACATAGCTAATATAGCCATAGTAGTCCACCTTGTTGGTGCATACCAAGTTACCTGCCAACCCATATTTGCATTTGTCGAAAAACATGCTGCAAGAATTTTTCCGGGCAGCAATTTCATTAACAAAGAATACGACATTACTGCATTGCCCGCAGGATTCAAACCTTACAAGCTAAATCTTTTCCGCTTGGTTTGGAGGACAGTTTTCGTGGTCATAACAACAGTCATACCTATGGTAATGCCATTCTTGGACAATGTCTCTGGCATTCTTGGAGCATTTGGGTTTTGGCCACTCGCTGCCTATTTTCCAGTGGAAATGTATATAGTGCAAAAGAAGATACCAAAGTGGAGCAGCAAATGTATATAGTGTTTTTAAATATTTTTTAAATTTAAAATGTCAGTGTTGAAATTATTGTATTTAATAATTATTTTTTCAAATTTAATTTAGCAAACTCTTAACTAACTTATAAGTAAATTTATCCAAACACCCGTATAATTTATAAGAATTCATCAACTTATTGACACTTACTCATTTTAAATTATAAATCAACTTTTTTGTGATATCCCAAACACGGACATAGATTCGATACAAATGCATGGCTCACCTGCTCCACACCACTTTACTTTACGACCCTTGAATATATTAGATTGGATACAGAGTTTAACTCCCATGGATCCTGTACCTTTTCGAGACTCTTTTTGTATAACATTATTTTTTAGCACCAAGAATGAATAAAAGTAAAGGAAAGCCAAGAAAGTGAGTATAATTTAAAGAGATATATTGACATTAGTAAGAAAAAATTTGTTATTTTAAAAAATGTTAGGAATCTATTAAAACGGAGAAAGCCCTATAATTAATTATAATATAAATAACATAATTTCAATTTTGTAGGTAAACCATTCGTGTGTTAATTATACTAGCTTATAACCCGTGCCAAGCACGGATCAAATATAAGTCGACATTAAAATATTAGTATTAATAAATTATTAATAAGTATTATTTAAAAATGTATTTCTCGAGAATTGAATGATAAAAATATATAATAAATAAATAACTATTTAATTATGTAGTTATAGACAATCGAACTGTGCATAAAGCTAACATTACAAGAAAAACGGAATCAGACAACGCTTGAAGAAAAAAGCGTTGGCTAAAATTTTCATACAACGGTTTTATTTCACCCTAAAAACGAGTATTGTCTGATCAACATCACTACAACGGGTCAAAAACTGTTGTGTAGTAAATTGAATCAGACAAGTCTTTTCTCAAAGCGGTGTTGTGTAAATAATAAGATTTGAACTTTACAACAACGGTTTTAGAACCATTGTCTAGTTAATCAAATCAGACAAGTCTTTTTCAAAGCGGTGTTGTGCAAATTAAAAGATTTGTACAACGGTTTTCAAATGTATTGTCTAAAGATGTTTGAGACAATGTTGCGATTAACCGTTGTTAAAATCACACAAGTGTTTTTTCTTTGTTTCATGTAATAGCGTTTCAGACAAGGTTGTTCTGTAGTGTTGTCTGAATGTCACCAATCATACAACTGTTTTTCTTATGTTGTATGTTTATCTTTTAGACATGACTTTTGTTACTAAAACCGTTGTCTGACACACTGTATTGGAAAAAAAAAATTAACAGAGAGAAAGAAAACCTGCCAAAACAGTGGCATATCTATAACTAGCAAACCAAACATCAAACCAACCATGAACAAAACTGAACCAAAGTTATAATGTGTTACATGACCTTATACAATTCAAAGTACACAAATGGAAATGCATCACGAAAGTTGAATTAGTTCATCAACATATCGCTTGTAACTAGCCACGTCACATTCATCAATATCCGGCAAATTGGGCATAAAAAAGTCATTCTCAAGTTCTACCTCGACGGATCCCTCATTTTCATCATCATTGTCTTCGTAGTACTTTTTCTCGGGTAATTTTAACACCACGGACCATAATTTCTCTAGAGGATCATCGATGTAACAAACTTGCTTAACATGTTTTGCTAAAACAAATGGATCATTCAAAAACCCCAACCTATTCAAATTAACCAATGTATATCCCAAGTCATCAACTTTAACCCATTTGTTTATATCTACCCAGTTGCAAAGGAAAACAGGGATCCTAAATTTATTATAGTCCAACTCCCACATCAACTTTAACCCCTTTGTTTATATCTACCCAGTTGCAAAGGAAAACAGGGATCCTAAATTTATTATAGTCCAACTCCCATATGCTTTTTATAACTCCGTAATATGTATGTGATATGTGTTCAATTTTTTGATCCTTACCCTGCACAATCATTGTATCGGCTTCTACACACACACCGCTGCATTGAACTTGACGCGTATCATCACGATCCTTGGTACTAAAGGTAACCCCATCCACTCTGTAGCCACTGAATGTAGGAACAACCTTGTTGGGCTCATCTGCAATCCACCTTATCTCCTGCGGTACTTCTTATCCATCAACCAAATCTGAAGCAATCTTAAAAAAAATAATAGAAATTGTATAAAACTCATTTGAGCTAAGTAGTTGAAAAAAAATTGCACAAAACTATTATCACACAAACGTAATACCTTTTCTTTGAACCATTTTGGGAATGTCTCATTTTGCTTGTTCTTTAGCCACATTTCATCATTTTCATGTTCCGGGTATGTGGTAAGTAAAAATGCCATGTGTTCACTGCATTTAAAGATAAAAGACTATATGAATAATGAACTAATGACATAAACTATGTATGCAATTTTTCACATAAAAAGAGTGAAAGTTTCGTTACTTACGCAAAATTTGGCCCAACATCAGTAGTATTTTGTAGAACACATAAATGTGCTACGTGCAAATCAGTGCTAGTAGGGGTTATCATCGTTGCACCAGATAATGGCATGCAAATGGAATCTTTGGCATGCCTACCATTTTTCGGTACCCCAATAGTCACTTCGTCGTGGTCCACCAAACATTCAACTGCCTCTTCTGCAATATAGGCCTCCGCAATGCAACCTTCTGCACGAGCCCGATTCCTTATGTATCCCTTAAATGTCTTCATATATCTCTCAAAGGGATACATCCATCTAAGGAAAATTGGTCCACACAGCTCAACTTCTCTTACGAGATGAACCGATATATGAAACATTAAATCAAACAAAGAAAGGGGAAAGTATTTTTCAAGCTGGCATAAGGTTTCTACCATCTGCGATTGCATTTTCTCCAACTTATCAACCTCAATGACTTTACTACAAATGGCCTTGAAGAAGAGACAAAACCTGATAACAGTGTTCCTGACCTGTTTTTGCAGTGACGACCGAATCGTAACTGAAAGCAAGTGATGCAAAATCATATGGCAGTCATGAGATTTCAATCCAGTAAGTCGAAGAGTTTCCATTGAAACTAGACTTCGAATATTAGAACAAAAACCATCAGGAAGCTTCATGCCAAGAAAGGATGAGCAAACAACCTTTTTTCAGAATGCGTTAAATTCCAAGATGCCAATGGTAACTTCTCCTTTTTCCCCGGAGTTTTTGGCCTTAGTTCTGTTCTGATTCCCATTTCAGCCATGTCTAGACGCACAGATTCCTTGTCTTTCGTCTTCCTTGGTATATTAAGCATGGTACCAAGTAAAGCTTCACATATATTTTTCTCGATGTGCATCACATCGAGAACATGCCTAACATGCAAAAACTTCCAGTATTCAAGTTCGAAAAATATAGAAACCTTCTTCCAAACAGGTTGAGGATCACCTTTCTTCAATCGAGGTTGACATTGTGTCTTACCATAGACATGGCCCTTTAAATGTTGTACTCTTTGAAGCACCTCCTCTCCGATTAATGGAACCGGAGCAATTTCTTTTTCCACAGTGTTATCAAAATCTTGTTTCTGCCGACGATATGGATGATTACGGGGCAACCACCTTCGATGCCTCATGACCACACACTTACGATAATTGACCAGCCTCGTAGCTTTTGTTTTATCAACACAGACAGGACACCCGTTATACCCTTTGATAATATTTCCCGACAAGTTACCATAGGCTGGATAATCACTTATAGTCCATAACAAGATGCCTCTTAGAAAAAAGTACTCTCTCTTGTAAGCATCATATACTTGTTTCCCATGCCACAACTTTTTTAAATCTTCCACAAGTGGTTGAAGAAATACATCAATGTCATTTCCGGGTTGAGTTGGTCCAGATATCAACAAACAAAGCATTATATACTTTCACTTCATACAAAGCCATGGTGGAAGATTGTAAATTGACAATAAAACTGGCCAACATGAGTAATCTATATTTGTGCTGTGAAAAGGATTGAATCCATCAGATGATAAAGCTAATCTTAAGTTTCTAGGATCTGAAGAAAATTCTGGCCACTTCGCGTCGACTTCCTTCCATTTTTTTGCATCTGCCGGATGCCTCATTTTACCATCCTTCAACCTTTCCCTATCTTGCCAGGTCAAGTCCTTCGCTGTTTGAGGTGAACTGAAAAAATTCCTTAAACGTGGTATTAATGGAAAATATCATAGAACCTTGGCAGGAATCCCTTCCAATTCATTTCCTTTCTTGTTCAACTTCCATCTAGAGGCCTGACAAATGCGGCACCTCATCTCATCTTCATCTATCTCTCCACGGTATATTAGACAATCATTCGGACAAACGTGTATTTTTTCATACTCCATTCCTAAAGCACACAAGCTCTTTTTAGCTTCATTGAACGAAGAACGAAAAGTGTTGCCTTCTGGAAGCATAGAACCCACCAAGAGTAGAATATCAGAGAAGGCATAATCAGATATTTGATATTTTGCAAATTAAAAACATCAAAACAAATTTTAAAATAAATAAGTAAGGATTTGCCCGTTATATTTTTGGAAAATGAGGGGTTTTAGTAAGAAAAAATAAAAAATGTAACATATATTTAGTTTAAAAAAGTAAATGCCCGTGATATTTTTGGAAATGAGGTTTTAAAATTTAAATATTAAAAGTATTTAAATTCGTTTTAAAATAAATAAGTAAAGAGTTTCCTATGATATTTTTGGGAAAAAAAATGAATTTTAGTGAGAAAATTAGAAAAAATAAATTGAAAAAGACAATTTTTCGTGATATATTTAGAAAAGAAGGGAATTTGTTAGAAAAAATCTATAATGTGTTTTAGAGTAATTGGTTATAAATAGGTATTTGATTATTTATATTTTAATATTCTTAGTGATTGTATTTGTTAAGAAAAATAAGTAGACATGTTAAAATAGGTAAACTTTTAAAAAATAATTATAAGATTATAGGTTTAAAAATAAATAACTAAAGGTTTGTCCTTGATATTTTTGGAAAATGAGGGGTTTTAGTAAGGAAAAATAGGAAAAAATTAACACGTTTTAGTTAAAAAAAAGGTAATTGGCATGTTTGAAAAAGTATGGAAATTTGTTAGAAAAAATAATTTATTAAGGGAAAAAAGGTAATTGGTTATAAATAGGTAATATTATTATTTAATAATATATTTCTATAAATAAGTAAGGTTAATTAAGTAAAAACACGAAATACAGTTAAGGGCAATTAAGTAAAATCACAACGTACCATACTGACCAACCAAACTTTTAATGTTTCGTCTATTATATAATAGTATTGATATTTCTATAAATAAGTAAGATTAATTAAGTAAAAACACGAAATACAGTTAAGGGCAATTAAGTAAAATCACAACGTATCATATCGACCGACCAAACTTTTAATGTTTCGTCTATTATATAATACTAGCTTAAAACTCGTGCCATGCACAGATTGTTAATTGTTATTTTATTATTATTTTTTTAATTGTTTTTGTTAAAAAAATAAGAAGGCATGTTAAAATAGCTAAACACTTTAAATTAATTAAAAACATTAAAACATATTTTAAAATAAATAAGTAAGGGTTTGCTCGTTATATTTTTGGAAAATGGGGGGTTTTAGTATGAAAAAATAAAAAATGTAACATATATTTAGTTTAAAAAAGTAAATGTCCGTGATATTTTTGGAAAATGAGGTTTTAAAAATTTAATAATTTAAATTATTTAAATACGTTTAAAAATAAATAAGTAAAGGGTTTGTCCGTGATATTTTTAGAAAAAGAATGGATTTTAGTCAGAAAAATAGAAAAAGTAAATTGAAATAGGCAATTTCCCGTGATATATTTAGAAAATGAGGGACTTTGTTAGAAAAAATCTATAATGTGTTTTAGCTGAAAAGGTAATTGGTTATAAATAGGTATTTGATTATTTATATTTTAATATTTTTAGTAATTGCATTTGTTAAGAAAAATAAGTTGGCATGTTAAAATAACTAAAGGTTTGTGCGTGATATTTTTGGAAAATGAGGTGTTTTAGTAAGGAAAAATAGAAAAACTAACATGTTTTAGTTAAAAAAGGTAATTGCCCGTGATATATTTGAAAAAGTAGGGGAATTTGTTAGAAAAATAAAAAAAATAATGTTTTTTAGGTGAAAAGGGTAATTGATTATAAATAAGTAATATTATTATTTAATAATATATTTCTATAAATGAGTAAGGTTAATTAATTAAAAACACGAATTTAAGAAAGGACAATTAAGTAAAATCACAACGTATCATACCAACCGACCAAACTTTTAATGTTTCGTCTATTATATAATAGTATTGATAGTATAGATACCATAAATATAGACTATATTAAGAGTTTAGCAAAATATTTTGAGATATTATTATGTGAATATCTTGTAATTTTTTAGTATCTTCTAATTACATTGTAGATATTACATTCACATTATGTAAGCCTAATGTACAAGCCCCGAGGGAATAAACAGCTCCAACTCGAGGAGATTCTCACATTTTTACAATGAATATCAGCATTACATCTACATGTCGGAAGTAAATTATAGCTAATATTATATTTTTATATATTTTGTTCAAACATTAATTTAAGTAGTACCAAACATATATTTAATATTGATATATGATTTGATCTTAATGGTCTGTTGAGTTATATAGGGTGTGAAAATTAGTACTAAAACTAAACCCATGAAACTTAAATATGCTTAAATATGCTTTTGGCCCGGTATGTAAAATTGACACATGAAACTTCTTAATTCTTTACTTAACAATACAGTATGTATTTTGTAGATACAAAGGAGAAACAAAGAAAAACTGGGCATGCGCATTTTAATATTTATAAGAATCGATAGGAAGTCCAACATCCCCCATCTTCTGTCTGTTTATAGGTTAGTCGGATGGATTTAGTCGGATGGATTTACGTTGTTTTAAGCTATAGCTAAACAAAAATTTAACACGTTTAATCCTGAAGCAGCCTATTTATACCCCTCCCCTCCTCATTCCTAAAGCAGAGACCAGTAGACCACACCACTTCAAGCAACCCCCTCTCCCTCCTCTTCTCCTACCAACTCACCGTCTTTTTCTTCCAAATATTTATTTTCCAACTTTGAGATTCTGCAAACCTCCTCCCAAATATATCCATAGATCTATATTTCAGTTGTCTGTTGAACTGGTTATTTGTTAAGTTAACAACAAATTATCTCTTTCATTTTTGTGTTTATCATGTCTGGAGAAATAATCTCGAATGAGCAAAGATTTCACGTGTCCATGTCACCAGCTCCAGGCGGTTCTAAGTGTTTCGACGACGATGGTCGTCGTAAAAGAACAGGTACCACTTACATTTATACTTGTATATACAAATTTTAGTGCATGCAATACTGAGTTTATTGAGTGGCTTTCTATTTCATTGCTGGTTTAGTGCTGATCAGTGTGTTCCTTGATATGTGTATGTACAGGGACTGTTTGGACTGCAAGTGCTCATATCATAACAGCTGTTATTGGCTCCGGGATTCTGTCTTTGGCTTGGGCTACTGCACAACTCGGATGGATTGCTGGTCCGACTGTTATGCTCTTGTTCTCCTTTCTCACTTGCTACACTTCTTGCCTGTTGGCCTCTTGTTATCGTTCCGGTGATCCTGTAGCTGGGAAGAGAAATTATACTTACATGGAAGCTGTAGAAGCCAATCTTGGTACTTTTATCCTTCTTTTTCTTGGTACTCTACCCTTTTTTTTACTAGTTATTACCACATTTTTTTTAGCCTAATAGTTGTTATTCTTCCTTCCCTTTGCAGGTGGTTGTAAGGTCAAAATTTGTGGGGCAATTCAATACATGAATCTCTTTGGGGTTGCTATCGGATACACGATTGCAGCATCTATTAGCATGGCGTGAGTAAAATTTGGATGTCAGAAAATAAAATTTTAATTAAAAAAAACTGTTTTCTCCATGGCTTCATGAACTCTTATGGTTCTTGTAATCTATTCTTGAAACTAATGAGTTAATGAAAACAGGGCAGTAAAAAGGTCAAACTGTTTCCATGATAGTCATGCCAAGAATCCTTGCAAAATATCGAGCACTCCTTATATGCTTGCATTTGGTGGCATGGGAGTCCTCTTCTCACAAATCCCAGATTTCAATCAGACATCTTGGCTTTCAGTTGTTGCTGCTGCTATGTCCTTCACTTACTCTTCAATAGGTCTTGCACTCGGTATCTTCAAAGTTGCAGGTATACCCTTTATACTAGTACATTTATTTTGTTTTAGATAATTTCGAGAACAATTTGATGATCAGATACGGGTCCAGGGGGTGAACTTGAGATATTGTGAATGAGACCTCCTTTATTGTAACTTGAGGGCTTCAAAAGACTGAGATGAGCATTGAGTAGATGCAAACTTGAAACCGAAACAAACTTTTTAATGTACTACTTACGACAGGTTTAGTGTTAAAAATCGGTAATTATACATAATCACGGACCCGCTACAAGATCTTTCTACGTTGGTCGCTAATGATGACTATTTCTGTGTTATCAGAAACAGGGCAATTCAGGGGAAGCCTTACTGGAATTAGCATTGGTGTTGTTAGTGAGACTCAGAAGATATGGAGGACCTTACAAGCACTTGGGGAAATAGCTTTTGCCTACTCTTACTCCCTCATACTCATCGAAATTCAGAATACAATCAAGTCTCCACCATCAGAATCCCAAACAATGAAGAAAGCTACTCTGTTAAGTGTTTCAGTGACAACTGTTTTCTACATGCTGTTTGGGTGTTTTGGCTATGCTGCATTTGGAGACCTAGCACCCAAAAACCTCCTGACCGGATTCGGATTTTACAACCCCTTTTGGCTTGTTGACATAGCTAATATAGCCATAGTAGTCCACCTTGTTGGTGCATACCAAGTTACCTGCCAACCCATATTTGCATTTGTCGAAAAACATGCTGCAAGAATTTTTCCGGGCAGCAATTTCATTAACAAAGAATACGACATTACTGCATTGCCCGCAGGATTCAAACCTTACAAGCTAAATCTTTTCCGCTTGGTTTGGAGGACAGTTTTCGTGGTCATAACAACAGTCATACCTATGGTAATGCCATTCTTGGACAATGTCTCTGGCATTCTTGGAGCATTTGGGTTTTGGCCACTCGCTGCCTATTTTCCAGTGGAAATGTATATAGTGCAAAAGAAGATACCAAAGTGGAGCAGCAAATGGATTTGTCTACAGATGTTAAGTGTAGCTTGCCTAATTATATCAATTGCAGCAGCCGCTGGTGCATTTGCTGGACTTGCTATGAATCTCAAGGATTATAAGCCATTCCAGCCTAATTACTAGACGTAGCCTAATTAGTGGTGGGACTTATAAAATTTGAATATTGAGTATAAAAATAATTAATAAATATAAATTTAAATATGTTGATTTGTAGAATTCAATGTGAAATTTAAATGAAAGTCTACAATAATTAAAGACTATTTAATTAAATAGTTATGAAAATCGAATCCCAGTGAAATCAAAGAAGTTAAATTTAATAAATAAATAACTTGTGTAATTATGTAGTAGCAACAGCAAATCGAACCTGAGTTTTAGTACTATTGTGTTTCAATGAAAAGAAGTTTCCAAATTATTTCTATATATCTGGTCATTCCCGCTCCAACCCGAATAATTCCCCAAATTCCCGACCCAATTGAGGTGGGGAACATATCGAGATCGAGTGGATGAAATACACATCCGTAATAGTAAGAGAGATAGTAATTACATTAATACATAGTTATTGTATAACTTATAGTATAAAAGGTACTCCCTTCGTCCCCCTCAATTCTTTACATTGAGGTTGGACACGGAGCTTAAGAAAAATTGTAATTTAGTGAAGAAAAGTAAGACAAGTGAGTAAAATGATGGGATCAATCAATATTTAATGTATAAAGTGGAGATAGCGGGGAAAGTAGTCGATGTATTTTTATATTATAAAACTTTACCATTTTAGTAAATTTTTGGAATGTAAAGAATTGAGAGGTACATCCAAAAAGGAAGTTGTAAATAAATGAGAGGGACATAGGGTGTAATAGTTATAAATATAGCGTATATATTAATTGTATTATTATGCAATTTTATATTAATTGTATTAATCAATTTTTTTATTAATTGTATTATAAATTTTTATAATGCAATATTTTACAAATTTGAAAATAGAAATTAATTAGTTTTATTAAAATAATTATTATTTTACTAATAAAGAAATGCTTCTTGTGTGCTGGTGGGTGTTCAAGCAAGAGCTCTTGTTGGGTCTAGTGTATAGGTAAGGTTAATGGATGATGTTTAAATTCCATTATTTATTTTCGCGTAAAAAATTTCTTAAGTTTATCAGTTACCAATTTACCATTATGCGTATTAAAACTTTTTAGTAGCAAAAAAATATTGTATAAGAATAATGTAATATTTGTGAATGAGTTTACTTTTAGTACATAATATTTTAAGTGTTTAACTACGATATTTACCCCTCCCGATATCAGTTCAAACAATCCTCCCAATATCACGATATCAGTTCAAACACCAAGTTGTTGGTAGATTTCTTGTATACAACTTTGCTATTGATGGCAATTAATTTAATCTTATAATGATAATTATATTTATTTTGAATTAAACTAATTACACATTAAACTAATTAAACTAATAATTATATGTGTATACCGCGGTATACATAACATATCATACCTTTAAGAGGGGGTTATGTTTTTAAAAAGTATAGATTATTTTATATTTTAATAACAATAATTAAATAAATTTGGAATTAAGCTAACAATATTTTAAAACTAATTAAGTTAATAATTATATGTATATCGCTATATATATTGCATACCATACTATTAAGAGGAGGTTTCTGCTTTAAATTTAGAGATTAATTTTTAATTAAATAATAATTAATATGAAATTAAATAAATTATATTAAACTAATTAAACTAATAATTATATGTACATTGAGGTATACATGACATATAATATCATTATGAGTGGGTTTCTGTTTTTAATATAGAATATTGATTTCTTAAATTTATCAGTTACTAACTTATCATTATGCGTATTAAAAATTTTTAGAAGCAAAAAGACATTGTACGGAAACAATGTAGTATTTTTGATGGAGTTTATTTTTAGTACATAAGCATGATACTTCAGGATTTATCCCTCCCGATATTAATTCAAACATGTTGCTGGTAGATTTCTAATATGTAACTTGACTATTGTTGACAATTAATTTAATTTAATAGTAATAATTATATTAATTTCGAATTAAACTAATTATGTATTAAACTAATAATTATATGTGTATATCGTAGTATACATGACATATCATACCTTTAAGAGCGAGTTATGATTTTAAAAAGTATAGATTAATTTTTATATTAACAATATTTTTAAAACTAATTAAGCATATCTACATGACATACCACATCATTAATAAGGGTTTCTAGTTTTACAAAAGAGATTAATTTTTAATTTAATAATAATTAATTTGAAATTAAATCAATTATATTAAATTAATTAAATTAATAATTATATGTATACCGCGGTTTACATGGCATACTATTAAGAAGGGGTTTCTGCTTTTAGTATAGAGTATAGAATTAACAATATTTTTAAAACTAATTAAGCATATATACATGATACACCGTTTCTAGTTTTAGTAAAGAGATTAATTTTTAATTTAATAATAGTTAATTTGAAATTAAATCAATTATATTAAATTAATTAAATTAATAATTATATGTATACCGCGATATACATGACATGCCATTAAGAAGGGTTTCTGCTTTTAGTATAGAGTATAGATGATAAAATTATGTGTTAAATATGTTAATTTTTATAAAAAATAATATAATAATTATGATTATTAATTAATTTAATATAACTGATTAAAAGGTGAATTTTTAAATGTGAACAACATAAATTGGACTGAGGCAGTATAACATGCACGAGAAGAGTTAAGTGACGGATATATTTTGAATTTTAAGTGTTGTAGAAAGGTCAAAATAATGTATTAGGTTAAAGTTTCGGTCTATTTATTAAGTCCATTATAATACAACTAGTTGAGAAAGCCGCGCTTCGCGGCGACGTTATAATTTTTTTTTTAAAAAATATCAACAAAATTATAACAATTACTCATTCTTCTCTAATAAATCGTCCTCCCGTTAAATATGTTTTCCTTGTTAAGATAAGATCGAAATCTCAATTTTAACATACTGAATATTTGTCTTATATATTAAATTTTATATTAACATACTCATCTCTAAAGAACCACTCTCTCGTTAATATAAATTCGCATTCCTATTTTACTTATAATAGAACTTTTAACTATATCTTAGAAACACATATTCTACTTGCAATAGTACATTTATATATATAAATTTGCACTCCTATTTTACTTTAAATAGAATTTTTAACTATATCTTACGAACACTTATTATACTTCTAATAGAACATTTTAATTATATTTATTTCTTATAAATTCGAACTATTCTACTCTATAAATTCGTAAACCTATTCTACTTTTAATTCAAAAATTCTAAAAAATTAGAAAAATAAATTCTATTTGAAAAAGTCACGCTTCGCGGTGGCGTCATAATTTTTTTTTAAACTCCATCAATTAAATTACAAAAATTACTCGGTATTATCTAATAAGCCGTTTTCCGTGAAACGACATTCCTTTTTAATATAATATCTCAAATTTAATAAATTAAATACTTATGTTATATATTAATTTTCACGTTTACATACTCCTTTTTCTAATGAGTCAGTTTCTCGTTAGAAAAAAATACATCTATCAATTAAATTAAAAAAATTACCCGTTACTCTCTAATAGCCGTTCTCCAGTGAAAACTTTCAATAAAACTTTAAATTCTACTCCTGTCCTCTATTGTATAGTAATAAAACTTTTAATTGTATCTATTTTTTATAAATTCGAACTATTCTCCTCAATAAATTTGAACATTTATTCTACTTTCAATAAAATTTCTAATTCTATGACTTACCTATAAATTCAAACTATTCTCCATAAATTTGAACATCTACTCTACTTCAAATAGAACTTTAATTATATGTCTTCTCTGTAAATTCGAACTCTTCTTCTCTATAAATTTGAACACCTATTCTATTTCTAATATGCTAAAAAATATATTTTGATTTATTAGTGTTTAAAATTGATTGTCAACCTCTAGAAAAATTAGAAAAATAGATATCTTGATATCTGATTACCTATACACTTATATAACGTATAGCCGAAAATAAATTTAATAGAAAAAAATACAAATCGAAAATAATATGTAGCATACTGCATACGATAGTAATTACATGTAGCAATCAGCGTATAATCATATCAATAACCTTTCAAAAATAATTTAATATTATACATTATTATATTGAATACATGTAACGTGTCTAACCTTTGGTGATCAAGCTTGACCAGAGAAATCATTAAAAATTACATTTGCTTTCTCCCACCAAATTATCGACTCGAGGCTGACAAAACAAAAGTAGAACTGTAAGATTAAATCAAGAAAAAATGAATAATTTATGAAAGCAAACGTAACTTGCATGCAAATAAAATTATGTCAAAGAAAGTGTTTCAACAATTCTGCTTTATAAACTCGCACATGATCATATATATCTTTAAGATTCAAATTCTTCTTTTCTATAAATTTGAAAATCTATTTTTCTTCTAATAAAATTTTTAATATATGTCTTTTTTAAAAATTCGAACTCTTCTCCTCTATAAATTCGAACACCTATTCTAAAAAAAAATTTAGAAAAAATTGACACATTCTCCCTTGCGATTTGAAAGTTGAAAGCTTAGATTTGCTATTAAAAAGGCAGGAAACTTGTAAAAAATTCGTAAAACAAAATCCAATAAAAACTGATCCACATTATAATCTAATATTAATTTTACAAAATATTGTTAAGATAGATAAATCAACATAACAATAAATAATCACATACAAAAGAAGCGTGAATTACTTTTCAAATATAGAAAAAATATTGTGGTCACCACAGTCAATAATTTTTCTGAATGATTTTTCTGCATTCAGAGCTAAATATGTTGTTGGTTCATTTAATTTGCCAATGTTTTATACATATATGACCTTTGATGATCAAGAAGCCCTTGCCAGGAAGAAATCAAAGGCTAGCTACCAACTTTCCTCAATCAAAATATCGTCTTAAGCCTGGCAATAAAAAAAAGGTAGAATAGTAAGATTACATTAGAAAAACAAAAAAATATGACAAAAAAAGTACACCGCAAGCAAATAACGTTCTATTAGCGGTAGTGTTGCAATTTAGAGGTTTTATATACTTTTTTTTATAATTCTGAATCCTTTATGTATGTAAATTTGAATGTTATTTCTACTTTAAATAAATTTACAAAAGTTTAAGTTATATATCTTTCTGATAAATTCGAACTCTTTCATTATATAAATTCGAACACATATTCTACTTCTAATATGCTAAAGTCATTTTTTTAGAACTTTGCATTACTTATAAATTCGAACTCTTCTACTCTATAAATTCGAACACCTATTCTACTTAGCATAAAACTCTTATTTATACGTTACCTATAAATTCGAACTTCTATTCTACTTATAATATGTTAAAGTAATTTTTTATTTATTAGTATTTAAAATTCTAAAACTCTAAGAAAATTAGAAAATTAGATTTGAGCGATTTTAGAGGCGTCACCTCACCTCTCGCGTATCCTCCTTTATATATATATTGATTTTTAATGATTTGGCAGCGAGCTTCTCATTAATCTTGAACATCAATCCAACAAGTAAAAAATACCGGGAAGTACGAGGGATTCGATAAAATATTTCCCACAACTTGATATAATGATATCATATAAAGTAATTATTTTATTTTGAAATTTCAAAAATATTAGCAAAAGATCCAAACAGAATCTTAGAAGGATGCATTAATTTGGGATTTTAAAGGATTTTTATGAATTTCTTCAATCTTGGTGTATTCATTCTAGATTTTAAAAAATGCTTTAAAATTTTGTGGTATTCAATAAATATTTCAAAAAGTCTTTTAAAATTTGGGTGTATTCAATTTAGATTTTAAAAAGTCCTTTAAAATCTAGTGGTATTCAATATGGATTTTAAAGAATACATTAAAATCATGTGGTATTCAAAAGTCCATTGACTTTTTTTTATTTGATAAAATTGTGGATTTTCAAGGAATTGCTAATGTATTTTGCATGTCTTGAAATCTTGTTAAAATCCATGAGATTTTGAAGGATTTGTCGGAAACTCCACTTTAAATCAGCAAGACTCGACGAGATTCTATACAAACTCTGCCAAAATCTACGTAAAATTAAAATCAACAACAATTTGTTAAAATTTACAGATTTTTATCAATCCATTAAAATCTAAATTGAATACAACCCCCTTAGACTGTACGACAAAATGAGTGAAATAGCATAAATTTTGACATTTCAATCTGTTGTGTCATAAAATCTGTTTGAGCTTTATTTATGATCCATTAAAATTATAACCTTATTCATCTGGGTCGAGGTTGGTCAGGGAGACCCAATGAAGATGTCAATATGTTAATTATTATCCAGTGCTATCGCGGGGTTCAGTTCTTGAGAGGTTCCATGAACGAACCCTCACTTATGAATCTCAATACTCAGGGTACGTCTTCAGGGTACCGTCAGAATCCCCTAGAGGTGGTGTCATACTCAACTACAGCCTTATGTAACTTTAGGAACACGTTTCTATCTTCAATAAATAGATTCTTAGTCAATCTCTATCACTCCAGACGTGATAATTACAGCAATTACATGGATATTCACTAAATATACAAGAGATATACACAATATACGTAGATAATTATGAAAGATATACATGATATATGCATACAAACGACTGGAGAGTGGACACGAGCGTTCAGGACGTGACTTATTCACCAAGAAATGGAGTCCAACCCCTAAGAACATGGGACTTGATTCCTATAAATATATTATAGGATATGTAGGCACTTTGCAGGGGTATTTGGTTGATCCATTTTCACGTTTCTCTACATAAGGGCATGTAGAAAACATCGTGAAACACATTTTCGGGAATTTTTCCGTCATATTGTCCGAAAACCCTGCAAACTTAGTCCCAAAATCACCACAAACAACCGCCTATTTCGACAATCGCACCCTGGGTTGAAAACACGTGCACCCGCTGTTGAAGCCGAGAATCAATGAATCCATTTGCTGTTTCAGCAACCTTCATTACAGGTGTTGTACCAAATTCCTCTCCCAACACAATCTCATCCTTAGATGATTTTCAATTACTCAGAGGTTCACTCATGAAAATCTGTCAAAACCTAGAAACTTTTTGTTGCTGATCTAATTATAATGGAAAGATGTCAATTGATCATGATATATAACAACCGTTAACGTACAAATGTCAAATGTCGACCGAAAATCATTTGAAGATTCCAAAAATGTAAATAAATCAGTTAACACAATAATGATCCAAAATGATGATAATTATAGTAAAGTATTGTTCGGAATCCAGTACTACATGCCATTACATCAAATCAAAATGGTCGATAGAAATTGCCAGATCGGAAAAAGTTGTAGTTACAAACCCAGAAATTTGAAGTAGTGGGGGGAGTAAAAGTCATGCTTGGGTTTGTTTTGTTTTTTTTTGTCTTTTTTTCCAATTAGTGCAAGTTTGAGATGGATGAACCGTCTTTTCTTGACTTAGGTTCCTACTATGGTCCCACACTGGTTATTTTACACGTGTGATAGATATCGAGGGTCATACTATCTATTCTATATTATTAAAGTCGAAGATCTGCGAATAAAGTAGCACATTTGTTAGCTCAAGCTACTTATTCTATGCCAGATGCTATGGAGTGGTTTGATATCGCTCCAGATTTTATTTGTAATGTGATCAAAGATGAAAGTTAATGCAAGTTCGAATTTTTCAAAAAAAAAAAAAAGTCGAAGCATGAAAAGTTTTGGTTTTCGGTTTTCGATCATTTATGAAATTTAATAAATAATAAAATAATATAAAAATAGTAACTAGCTGATCGCATTTTATAATTAAAACACTTTTCTCTAACAAAATCTACTCATTTTCCAAAAATATCACGGGTAATTATCTTTAAATTAAAACATATCATCTTTTATATTTGTTCTCACTAAAACGTCTCTTTTTCAAAAATATCACGGACAGTTATTTTTTTTAATTAAAACATGTTAGTTTTTCTATTTGTCCTTATTACTTTTATCTATACTATATTATTAAAGCCGAAACATTGAAAGTTTTGTTTTTCGGTTTTCGGTCATTTATGCAATTTAATAAATAATAAAATAATATAAAAATAGTAACTAGCTGATTGTCTTTTATAATTAAAACATTTTTTTCTAACAAAATCTACTCATTTTCCAAAAATATCATGGGTAATTATCTTTAAATTAAAACATATCATCTTTTATATATGTTCTCACTAAAACGTCTCTTTTCCAAAAATATCACGGGAAATTACTTTTTTTTTTTAATTAAAACATGTTAGTTTTTTCTATTTGTCCTTATTACTTTTATATTTGTTCTTACTAAAATCTCTCTTTTCCAAAAATATCACGGGCAGTTACTTTTTGTTCTCACTAAAATCTCTATTTCCAAAAATATCACGTGCAATTACTTTTTTTAATTAAAACATGTTAACTTTTCTATTTGTCTTTATTACTTTTATATTTGTTTTCAAAAAAATCTCCATTTTCCGAAAAAATCACAAACAATTACTTTTTTCGGTTAAAACATGTTAGTTTTTCTATTTGTTATTATTATTATTATTATTTTAATAAATAATAAAATAATATTAATAATGCTCTATTTATTTTCCTCAACCCCATTTGTATTATTTATTTATTTTTTCAATGTTCCAATTAATATTTAAGTTTCTCATTTTATAATTTATCATATTGATTTTTATTCTTTATTTAATATTTTTCGTTCCCATTAATTTATTTAGTTTGTCATTTTTGAATCTTCTTTAATGGCCCGTGCCTTGCACGGATTATAAGCTACTATATTATTAAAGCCGAAACATTGAAAGTTTTGGTTTTCGGTTTTCGGTCTTTTATTCTATATAATAAATAATAAAAAAAATATAAAAATAGTAACTAGATGATTGTCTTTTTTAAAAAAAAATTTACTCCTTTTCCAAAAATATCATGACAATTATCTTTAAATTAAAACATATTACATTTTATATTTGTTGTCACTAAAATCTCTGTTTTCCAAAAATATGAGGTGCAATCCTTATTTATTTTAAAACCTATTTTAATACTCCATTTAATAAATAATAAAATAATATAAAAATAATAACTAGCTGATTACCTTTTATAATTAAAAAAAAATTCTAACAAAATCTACTCATTTTCCAAAAATATCACGACAATTACCTTTAAATTAAAACATATTATCTTTTATAATTGTTATCACTAAAATCTCTATTTTCCAAAAATATAAGGTGCAATCCTTACTTAATTATTTTAAAACATATTTTAATACTCTATTTAATAAATAATAAAATAATATAAAAATAGTAACTAGCTGATTGCCTTTTATAGTTAAAACATTTTTTTCTAACAAAATCTACTTTTTTCCAAAAATATCACGGGCAATTACTTTTTTTAATTAAAATTTTTTAATTATTTAAAAAAACTTACATATTTTAACAAGTGAACGTATTTTTTTAACAAAGACAATTAATATAATTAAAACACATCTAAAAATATTACGGGCAGTTACTTTTTTTTTTTAAATTAAAATATGTTACATTTTCTATTTGTCCTTATTAAAAAAAGTTACTTATTTTAACATTTCAACGTATTTTTTTAATAAATACAATTAATATAATTAAAACACTTCTAAAAATATCACGAGCAACTACTTTTTATAATTAAAGTATTTTAGATTTTCTATATGTCCTTATTATTTTTATTATTTTATTTTAAAATTATATTAATAATACATCATTTATCTTACTCAGCCCCGTCTGTATTTTTTTATATTTTTTTTATGTTCCAATTAATATTTAAGTTTCTCATTTTATAATTTATCATATTAATTTTTATTTTTAATTTAATATTCCGTTCACATTAAATTTTTTAGTTTATTATTTTTTAAGTCCATACCTTGCACGGGTTATAAGCTAGTAATTCATTATTTGTATTTTCTTAAAAAAATTTGCATCGTTTAGTTGCAAGTTTGCGCAAAGATTTTTCACTAAAATTTATTAGTAATTATGCTGAGGGTCTGTTTGGGTTACATAACTTATGCATTATAAGTTAATAAGGGGTATTTGTCAACCCAACAAGTTGAACTCAACTTATAACTGATAAGTTGAATGTTAATAATGTGTTACATTTTCATAAACTTATTAACTTATTACTTGATTTCTTTGTTTTTTAATATTTAATATTTTTATATTTTTATATTTTTATATTTGTGTTTTTAAATATATTTTTAATTTAAAATACAACTGTTGAAATCATTGTATTTAATAATTATTTTTTAAAATTTAATTTAGCAAACTCTTAACTAACTTATAAGTAAATTTATTCAAACACCCGTATAACTTATAAAAATTCATCAACTTATCATACTTATTCATTTTAAGATATAAATCAACTTTTTTGTGATACCCTACTGTTATGGAATGAAAAATTAGATTTAGATGTTGACGGCTGTATTCAATGAATGATGGTGGACAATCGTGTCTTTATGGCTGCTCTCGTGGTTCGTGACTAAACAGGTCCTCACAAGATGCCTACGTATCTCTGTTATGTAGAGAATCAAGCCAAAAAACGTAGTTCTGATTGTAGGATCAGGGTCCTTATATAGGCGTCAGGAGCCTTGCATTTAGAATAGAATTAGGTGACTTGGGGGCCAAGTCGCCTTCTTAGATCAGGATTGTGAATCCTATTTTGTAGGAGACTGACTCCTAGTTGGTTTGTGTGTCTTGATTGCTGATTCTTGAAGAGTTTAATATGCTTTGGACTCATTTAATGAGCTGGTAATTTCCCTTATTTATTAATTACGAAATTAATAAATGATTAGGGTTTCGGGCCTTTTTATCGGGCCTAATTCTTGGACCGAACTAGGTCTAATTAATATATCATTAATTACATATCTAGGGTTATTTTTTAGCCCATATCATTTGCCCCCCAATTTCTAGGAAAACTTTTCAAGTTTTCGTAGAAATTATATTGACCTTTTTCGAGATTCGGGGTCTTTTTATCCTTTACCTAGGACTTTATTTACACCAGTGTTTCACAAGTATCGCCTTATTGCAAAGTGTGGAGCGACCTACATATTTACAACGATTGCTGCCTTATTCGAGGCCAATTTGACATTTATAAGAAATATTCCTAATATTTTAGGAATTTCCATGTACCCACAGGTAGTTTTAACATTTATTCCTAATATTTTAGGAATTTTCGTGTACCCACAGGTATTTTTAACATTTATTCCTAATATTTTAGGAATTTTCGTGTACTCACAGGTATTTTTAACATTTATTCCTAATATTTTAGGAATTTTCGTGTACCCGCAGGTATTTTTAACATTTATTCCTAATATTTTAGGAATTTTTCGACCAGGACTCTAGGTCTTTTTCGACCAGGACTGGGGTGAGGTCGAATGGTTCGACCAGGAATTTTAGTATAAATTCGACCAGGAATTTTCGACCAGGATTCTAGGCTTTTTCGACCTGGATTTTTCAGGCTATTTTCGACCAGAAATTAAGCCAATTTCGACCAGGTAGTCAAGTCAATTTCGACCAGGAAGTCAAGTCAATTTCGACCAGGACTGGAGTGAGGTCGATCAGTTCGACCAGGAAATTTAGGTCTTTTTCGACCTCAAATTTTCGACCAGGAATAGTATTTTTTCGATCTCACTTCCAGTATCCATTTTCGACTAGGAAGTGGAGTGAGGTCGATCAGTTCGACCAGGATTTTTAGGTCTTTTTCGACCTCAAATTTTCGACCAGGAATAGTATTTTTTCGACCTCACTTCCAGTATCCATTTTCGACTAGGAAGTGGAGTGAGGTCGATCAGTTCGACCAGGATTTTTAGGTCTTTTTCGACCTCAAATTTTCGACCAGGAATCGAGGTCGATTTCGACCTCAAACTGTCTTCAGGTCGAACGTGTCGAACTCATTTTTTAGTTCATTTTCGAACAGGTTTGTTCGACCAGGATGCAATGTAAATTCGAGTAAGAATTTGGGTCGTGTGTATACTGATACATGATTTTGCTTGTATTCGATCCGCGGGTTAGGGCTTTGTTTTAATTTGTGCTTTTTCGACCTTGGTCGTTCGATCTCAAACCCAGTCTCCTTCGACCTCATTTTTGAGGTATTTTAGACCTCATTTTTGAGGTATTTTAGACCTCATTTTTGAGGTATTTTAGACCTCAATTTGGTCCCAGGTCGAACAATTCGACCTTATTTTTCCGTGTTTTTTCGAGCTCAGCCTTTCGACTTCAGTGAAGGGTTTCTTCGACCTCGGTTGGCTCCAACAACGCCATACGTGGCTTATAGATACAAGAACTAAATTGAGTTCCAACACCTTAGACCTCATTTGAGGTTTCAACAACGCCAAACGTGGCTTTTAGGTACAAGAACTAGCTTGAGTTCTAACACCTTAGACCTCATTTGAGGTTTCAACAACGCCAAACGTGGCTTTTAGGTACAAGAACTAGCTTGAGTTCTAACACCTTAGACCTCATTTGAGGTTTCAACAACGCCAAACGTGGCTTTTAGGTACAAGAACTAGCTTGAGTTCTAACACCTTAGACCTCATTTGAGGTTTCAACAACGCCAAACGTGGCTTTTAATTTTCACATTGAGAGGTCTTCATGAACGAAGATAGACGTAATGTTTCACTCGTTTCTTTAATTTGAGCTTCCAGTATATCGAATCGAAGCTCGTTCTGAGCTCTACTTCCTCGAATTTTCAGGGGTTTCAACCCTTCACCCTTCGGGGTTCGTTGTATTCAACTCTATTTGTGTAGTTGACATGCATATTTTGTATGTTTTCCTTTGCAATAATTTGTAGTTTGTCTTGGCAAAGCTTTTGAGGATGTTTCTACCAATCAAAACGGGCTCAATCCTTCATCTGCTTTCCGGGAAGCTCATGATTTCATCGAATCTTATTTCTACTTGTCCTACTAGCGGATCCTTTTAGGATGCACTAAACATAGTTAACTTTCAAGTTTGAGGCATGCCAAGTTTTTGGCACCTCATGCCCTTCGAGGGTTTCTAGCTTTTACGAGCCTCGTCCAAACACGTTCTTAACGTGATATGGTCCTTCCCAATTTGGGGCCAACTTGCCTTTTTGTCCAACTCCGGATGCCTCAATCTTTCGGAGGACTAAGTCTCCTTGACGGAAGAATCTCTCTTTAACCCTTAGGCTGTAATAGAAAGATGCTCGTTTCTGATGTTGAACTATCTTGGCATTTGCCTCGTCTCTAATTTCATCAATTAGATCTAAAGCTAGCCTCAAGCCTTCTCCATTTGTCCCTGGTTCGTAATCCTCAACTCTTGGAGACGTGTGGGTAATCTCTACTGGAACCATTGCTTCTGCCCCATATACCAGCAGAAATGGGGTTGCTCCAGTGGTGACTTTACAGGTAGTACGATATGCCCAAAGTATGGGGAGTAATTCGTCTACCCAAGTGTTTCTGGAGTGTTAAACTCTTTTCTTTAGTCCATCTAGGATAATTCGATTTGCAACCCCAGCTTGCCCATTTGTTTGAGGATGAGCAACAGGAGTGAAGCGTAATTGGATATCATTCTCTTCACACTATTTCTTGGACTCATCATTGTTGAATTGAGTTCCTTTGTCCGTAACAAGGACTCGGGGAATTCCATACCTGCATATCACATTTTCCCAGAAGAATTGCATCACTTGCTTGGTGGTTATCTTGGCTAAAGGCTTAGCCTCAATCCACTTGGTGAAGTAATCAATTGCCACTATCAAGAACTTTCTTTGAGCACTCGCCATTGGAAATGGCCCAGGTATATTCATTCCCCACATAGCAAAAGGGATAGGAGAGTTAATGGATGTCATCATCTCAGGTGGTTGTCTAACCACTGGTGCATGTTTCTGGCACCGTTCACATTTTCTCACATAGCTTTTAGCATCAGCAAGTATGCTTGGCCAATAGAAACCTAGACGGGTGACTTTATATGCAAGGGCTCTGCCCCCCAAGTGTTGCCCACAGATTCCTTCATGTACTTCCTTTAGGGCCAATTCTGCCTCTTGGGGTCTCAAACACTTCAGATAAGGAATGATGAAAGACTTCTTGTATAGGATTCCCTCAATTAGGGCATACCTTAGTGCTTTGACGTATAGCTTTCGTGCTTCTGAAGTGTCGTTGGGCAGCCACCCAGTTTCCAGATGAGCTTTGATGGGATCAATCCAACAACTGGAAATACCAATGGGTGCTACCAACTTTTCGTTGATGCTTGGGGTCTTCAAGACTTGGAAGTATACACTCCCTGCATAGTTTTCAATTTCAGAAGAGGCAAACTTAGATAGGGCATCAGCCTTCACGTTTTCCTCCCTCGGAACGTGCTCTACATAGCATTCATCAAACTGAGTCATGATGGCCTTAACAAGTTTTAAGTACTTGGCCACGACTTTATCTGTGGCCTCAAATTCCCCATTTACTTGGGAAACCACTAGCCTCGAGTCTCCACCTACTTTCAGGGTTTTAACTCTCAATGCTTCAGCCAGCCCTAAGCCAGCTATCAGGGCTTCGTACTCAGCCTCATTGTTTGTCGTTGGGAAGTCAAGTTTTAGTGTATACTCTATAAAAAATCCATCAGGACTTTGTAACACTAAACCTGCTCCACTTGATTTTGTTTTTGATGGTCCATCAAAATAGAACACCCAACTTCGGGTATTCATGGGGTATTATCTCTTGCCCCCCGACTTCTTGGTTGTTAATGGTAAATTCAACCACGAAGTCAGCTAATGCCTGGGCCTTCATAGCCATTCGAGGCTTGTATGAGTCCGAGACCACTGATGACTTCATAGAGGACTTAGATGCCCCTCGTGGGGATGCCCTTGTTCTTGACAAGGACCCGCTGATGACTTAGAGTAGATTTTATTGGCCTTTCGTGGCTCTCTATATCTTGTTTTTATTTAAGGTCCTTTTATGGACTTTAAGATTTTATTTGGCGTTTGTAACATAACTCTTTGATCCTTCGAGACCTTCCATCCATGCATGCTATTTATGTTATATCTATTTTGTTTGCTCACTTATATTTATTTAACTTATCTTTTGTAAGGCAATTCCTAGTACTTGGCCTCTTGAATGGGCTGGCACTTTAATCAAATGCTATTGGTACAACTTGCTCTTTAACAAAACGATAAGGAAATGCTCAAACACAGATAAGTAATAAAATAGTGAAAAAGAACTTGAATATTTTCTTTAAAAAAGAGGGTTCAACCCTTACATAGTGCTTTACTTTCTATTTAAGAGCTGAAAAGCTCATAATGGTTTCGTCGACCTTATTGCTACTTGTACTATTAGGAAACAATTAAACATAATAAACTTTCAAATTTGGGGCATGCCATGTTCCTGGCATCTCAGTCCCTTATTTCTTCGTCATCTCTTGAATCCATAACCTCGATTGGGAGAACCTGCCCCCCGACTCTATTAGGCCTTAACGTAGCAGCTGGTCCTCCATATATCATATTGATAACAGGCCCTCGGGGCTTAGGATTATGATCTTGGTCGTCGTCCCTCGTATCATAATTTTTCCTTTCATAGTTTCCATGCTGATTTCCTCGATTCCCATCCTTAGTGAACTTATCGAGTTTTCCTTTTCGGATTAAGAACTCGATCTCATCCTTGAGTTGCCTACAATCATCAGTATCATGGCCCGAGTCTTTATGGTACCTACAGTACTTGTTCTTGTTTCGCTTCTCAGGATCTCCCCTTAGTGGCTTCGGCCATCGAAAGTCCCTATCTTTCTCAATGTCAAAGAGGATTTGACTCCTTGGAGCATTCAACCTTGCATATTCGGTAAATTTCGTGTCTGAATCAGAGTCTCTAGTCGTACGAGGATATTTGTCCTTGACATCATACTCTTGTTCCGTCTTTCGCTTATTCGAGCCACCATTATTTTCACCACCTGTGTCAATTTTCTTCATGCTTTCCTCAGCTTTGATGTACTTTCCAACCCTTTGTTGGAGCTCAGTCATGCTCTCAGGGGGGTGTTTAGCCAATGACATCTTGAAAAAGACATCTGTGGTTCCTTGTTGAAGGGCTATCATAGCTACCTTGTTATCTAGATCAGGTATGTTTAATGTCTCCTTGGTGAAACGTTTGAGGTAATCTCTCAACGTCTCGTTCTTTCCTTGAGTTAAGTTCATGAGTGAAGCAGAGCTTTTTTCATGTACCCGTCCACTAATGAACTGACTGATGAAGGCTGTGCTCAAATCTCTGAAACAACTGATAGAGTTGGGCGGTAAGCGGCTATACCATCTTTGGGCCATGCCAGCCAGGGTTTGAGGAAACGCTCTACATTTAAGAGCATCAGTGACTGGTTGCAGCAACAGTGCATTCGAAAAAGTCCTCACATGGGTTGCGGGATCACCCGTTCCGTCATATGCCTTGATAGTAGGCATCTTAAATTTCCTTGATACATGAGCGTCCATTACCTCTTCAGTAAAAGGTGGAATAGGATCGTCTGGGTCACCCAGCTGTGTCAAAACACGGGGATCTGACCTGGGAATCTCCGTCCTTGGAGCCCTAGCTCCTTCTTGCCTCCTTGAAGGTGTTCCTAAATCAATTATGGGGACATCTCCTGCCCCTTGATTCGAAGGCTGAGTCTGCCTCCTTTGTTGCTCTATCTCTATGTTTTTCTTTAGTTTCTGGATCTCGGCCTCATGAGCCCTTATCCTTTCCATGGCAGTCATAGGTGTCCTTGTAGTTGCCCCCCGATTCCTTCTTCCAAGGGGCTCTTTGCTGGCTCTTCTTCTTCTGGGTGCTCGATCTCGTCCTTCATCAGACGAGTAGTCATCAGAGTAGGGCCCAGAATAATCCAAGTATCTTCCTTCAGGGATAGGTCCCAATCCTCGAATGTAGGGTGGTTCGTATGGTTCATGAATTATAGGGGCATGGCCACTCCCTCCGGCTTCAGGGGGATAGTTGGGCAGTCCGTATGCTGGATTGGTGCTTATAGGAAGCACGGTTGTGGAGATCTGTGCTCCATGGGGAAGGTTATGGTCGAGGGGCGAGACAACCATCTGAAGAGGGTTCGTCTCGTTCTGAGGTATGGAAGCTTGGGGATTCGTCCCTTGTGGTTGAGGCACCACCTCTGTGGTGATGGGCAACGTCCCTAGTGGTTGAGAAACCACTGTCGTGAGGGGTAGCGACCCTGGTTCCGTGGTGGTTGGAACAGTGATGGTGACAGTTGATTCAGTAGCGGTTGCTGTTCTTCGTGTTCTAGCCATGGTTGATGTCGTCTTCCCACAGACAGCGCCAAATGTTATGGAATGAAAAATTAGATTTAGATGTTGACGGCTGTATTCAATGAATGATGGTGGACAATCGTGTCTTTATGGCTGCTCTCGTGGTTCGTGACTAAACAGGTCCTCACAAGATGCCTACGTATCTCTGTTATGTAGAGAATCAAGCCAAAAAACGTAGTTCTGATTGTAGGATCAGGGTCCTTATATAGGCGTCAGGAGCCTTGCATTTAGAATAGAATTAGGTGACTTGGGGGCCAAGTCGCCTTCTTAGATCAGGATTGTGAATCCTATTTTGTAGGAGACTGACTCCTAGTTGGTTTGTGTGTCTTGATTGCTGATTCTTGAAGAGTTTAATATGCTTTGGACTCATTTAATGAGCTGGTAATTTCCCTTATTTATTAATTACGAAATTAATAAATGATTAGAGTTTCGGGCCTTTTTATCGGGTCTAATTCTTGGACCGAACTAGGTCTAATTAATATATCATTAATTACATATCTAGGGTTATTTTTTAGCCCATATCACCTACTAAACAAAAAAACAAGGATCCAGGAATTTTTGACTTTGTAGTACACAATTTATTCCCGAAGACACAAAGGTAAGGGAGCACAAGGTTACCAAAAAAAAGGTAAGGGAGCAGAAGCACAGTCTTTCCAAAGTATTGGGCTCTACGTCTTTAATCTGATCAGTGACTGCAATTTGAACCTTAAAAAAGTTTCTGACATTAGAAACTAGTAAGGATTTATTATTTGCATCTTGTTCAACAAAAAATTCCCGGTCTAATTCTCATAGACTTGTTCATTTTTCGTAGTCAAAATCATAAATTATAGTCATTCATATGTATATAGCTAAATCTCTATATAAATTAACATTGTTCAACTACATGATTTCATTAACTTAGTATATCGTAAAATGATTACAATTTCGTTAACTTAATATATCGTAAAATGATTAAAAAATAATGTTTAATATGAACATCTCAATATATATTAATTATTAAGGTGGTAAAACACATAATTTGACTCCGGTCAAATATTTTATTCCTATTAAACATTTCTATTTTTCAAGTACTTCCTCTTCGAGTTGCTTTAATTAAATATTAATGTTCTCTCCTACCAAATTGTTGAAAACCGAGTCTGGCCCTGAATGTGGATACTGTAGGAAAAAAAAATTTGAGGCCATACTCATTCTCAAAACGTGTCGAATGCGTAAAATTGGCCAGAATTTTACAATATGGTATTACAGGCCAAAGTTCTTTTTTTTTTTTTAAGGCAAGGACACCCTTGATTCTCTCTTGGCCCCACTTTTTGCAAAACATATGTGTCAAAAATGCACTATCCCCACAAGTCAAAAAAAAAAAAACTGTACTATTCCCACAAGTCAAGAGGGCTGGATAATCTTTTAGTTACCTTTTAGTTTGACATGAATTTGTGACTATATTGCTATGATAAGATGCAGCTATCTGATCATCGCTAGCTATCTGATCATTTTTTCAAGTTCTGGCAAGGAGGCATGATGCTGCAACTCTTGGTCTCACTACGGAGGCTAGAAAAGCAACCTAGTAGTAAAAAGAAACAGGAAGGCATATATAAATAATTAGCACAAGCCCATCTAGAAAGTCAATGTGGAAAATAAGTTGACATAGACCTTTTAACTCTTAAAGTTTAAGATTTTATATTCATCAACTCCAAAATTTTATAGTGTACATTTTAGATCCTGAAGTATACATAAAAGTTCAATTAACCCTTTTTCTTTTTTTTCCCGATAATACTTCTGCATGATATATACCTCTTAGCCCTTAAAGTATGAAAAAAAAACTATCTTTTAGCCCTGCAGAGTCTTTTGCGACAATATATTTAAGCAGGGTCTTTATCAAATAAAAAATTGAAGAATGTTGTAATTCTTTTTGAGCTATTAGTTAACCTTGAACAAAATATTTATAAACGGACGCTATTATCTAATTATTGAGATAAAAATATTTTCCTTTAGCACATAACTCCCTCTGAAACACTAAGCTCTTTGAACTTTTACAACGAAGCTGTATAGTATCTTTATCTGTGACACAAAATTTAAATCAATCTTCTGCTCAAATTATGAAATCTCAACTAAACAAAATACCAAGAATATATAATATAAAGTTCAAAGTTGAGAATATGTATACGAGATGGTGAGAAGAAAACTTTAAGATAGCCTAATCAGATTGCTTTAATATGTATCATCAGAAACCTATGGGGTTTCGATCATTACAAGTATGACAAAGTGGCTCATAAGAAGAATGTTAACTTGTCTTAGTTTGTAGGTTATGATATTGAGTAACAGTTTTATTGCATCTAATCTCCCATGTCACGGAAAAGTAAGAACACAATCTAAATATGAGTCTAATAGTTGAACTACTTGTCCGTGGTGTTCTAAAAGTATTGT
This sequence comes from Heracleum sosnowskyi, assembly GCA_030848705.1. NCBI lineage: Eukaryota > Viridiplantae > Streptophyta > Magnoliopsida > Apiales > Apiaceae > Heracleum > Heracleum sosnowskyi. Next base: position 115,213,253 of record CM061242.1, on the reverse strand, counting down.
ATATTTCCTCCATAATATCGAATCTACTGCTTACCATGTCGCTTCAAAGTTGACTTTTCATTTTTCTTCATTTTATGAAAAGATGTGGGTTGCATCAGTCGGTAGGCTAGTGACACCAAGATCCTGAGGTGGCTATGCATTCGAAAGTATGGAACATTCCAACGAGGAAGACATGGATCATGAGGAGGGACAACATGTACTACATCTACAATGAAAACTTGGTCTCTTCAGCTGTCCATGTAATTCTAATGCCTTAAATTGTTGTGTTGCTAAACACTTATATGTTTATTATATCTCGTATAAGTGTACGACTTTAACCTGTCGCATAATACTCTGCGAGGACTAAAAGTAGTCTTTTTGTATATTTCAAGGGCTAAAAGATATATATCATGCAGGGGTATTATCGGAAGAAAAATAGAAAAAATGATTAATTGAATTTTTATGGATACTTCAGGGGTTAAAATGTACTACTTGAAATTTTTGAGATTGATGGGTAGAAAATCTTAAATTTTAATGATTAAAAGGTTAGTAAACCTTCTTATTTTATGATACTATTCCCCACTTTCCATGCACGAACTTATTTTAGCAATGATATGCTTAATTTTAAACTACTAGGTAAATTTTCTAAAAATATCCATGGTGAACTAGTTGTTAAATTCTATCGATATTTTATTTATGTTTATCCAGATTTTACCAAATTACTGTACAATACAACCAAGTAGTTGGACTTGTAAGTGACCCCCTCTTTCGTTCATGCAATTTTTGGCTTTTCATTTTCGTTGTAACATATATTCACATATATAGGCTATATTAAGAGTTTAGCTATATTTTAAGTTAGATGGGTAAATATTTTGCTATACTTTAATATATAGAAAATATTTATTAGAATGGAGTAAATATCTCTAATATATTAGATGGGTATATTTTAAGATATATTAGGATGGGTATATATTAGTATACTTTAATATAAAAAATAGCTCCATATAACTTAAAGTATATATTAAGAGTTTAGCTATACTTTAATATTTATTAAGAGTTTAGCTATACTTTAATACTAGCCTGTAACCCATGCATCACATGGATGAATTTTAGTATTTTTTATTTTATTATCTATATCTTGATTTATATGATTTTAAAAAGTAATCAAATATAATAATATATGTATGAGGTTATTCTAAGGTTTTTTTTTTTTGTATTTTGATTTTAAATTTTTTTAATATGTTGTCGATCTAATAATATCTTGAACTTTTGAATGTAGCTTAGAAAAATAGATGATATAAATATTTAATAATAATATGTTGTTGACGGGATTCGAACCTTGAACCCGTGGGAGCATTTTAGATATCAAAAAAAGAATATTATTTTAATATTACATCCAACGGTTCTCATTTACCTATATTTACATCTAACAGTTATTATTTAGAGGACCAAACTACCAACCAACCAAATAGAGGATGATTTGCTTATAATAATATAGTATAGATAGTATAGATATAGGCTATACTAAGAGTTTATGAAAATATTTTGAGATATTATTATGTGAATATCTTATAATTTTTTAGTATCTTCTAATTACATTGTAGATATTACATTTACACGATGTAAGCCTAATGTACAAGCCCTATATATATCGAGGGAATACACGGCTCCAACTCGAGGAGATTCTCACATTTTTACAATGAATAAGAGCATTACATCTACATGTCAGAAGTAAATTATAGCTAATATTATATTTTTATATATTTTGTTCAAACATTAATTTAAGTAATACCAAACATATATTTAAAATTGATATATGATTTGATCTTAATGGTCTGTTCAGTTATATAGGGTGTGAAAATTAGTACTAAAACTAAACCCAAATCAAAACTTTCTGTTTTCAAAAATTTACAACCACGGCCAAACCAAACAGGAAATCATTCTTTCTTGGCCCAAGGCATAGTGTGCAACTGCCAATCTATCTTAAATCATGAAATCGAAATTCCATTTAATTGTTTATGTTGAACATGTGCACACAATTCTTTTAAGTCGTCCGTAGTGTATTCCTAGGCTTTGTGGTAGTAGTTGTTAATTTAGGTTGCCAATTAAACTTGAGGTATCGTACTAAACTGTAAGGAATATTTTATCGGCTCTTACTACTATAAGGCGCAGTGCCTAAAAGTTGAATATGCTTTTGGCCCGGTATGATGCTGGGGCCTACGCGTTTTGTTGCAAAATTAACACATGAAACTTCTTAATTTTTTACTTAACCGAGTAATCACACGCATTATGAAGTCTTGTATTGCTAATTTGCTAGACATTCATATATTTGTTGCACTAGTTCAATTTTTTTTTGTAACACCACTAGTTCGATCTTTAGCACACAACATAAATACCATAGTACATTTATTCTTAATTACAGTTATGTTACAAAAGATATTGATGGCCTTCGAAATCACAGCTACGATCTTACGGCCTACGGAGAAGGAGATCAAACCGGGGAGTTTCCACCCCCGCAAAGGGCCTGGACTACGGAATCCGTAGTCTCCTTCCCCGTAGCCATGCTCTCCGTCACCAGACACGTGTCGATCCCGCACGAACCAATCACCTCCGGGGTCCAGAAACCTGCCCGGAACCTCTCCACCTGGGTGCGTAGGCTGCGCCCATCACCTACTCTACGAGAATGTAGGCTGACAGGCAGGCACCTGGCGGTAGCCTCGTCACCTAGCCTAGGCTGTAGACCTCCAGATGGCAAAGGCTCCTGCTTCCTATAAAAGGAAATGAACAGTCTTTCGAGGGGGGGCAATTTTAAGAGGAAAAAACAGAACACTATCATATAATCTTCTGATGATCGCTACGGATTAGCCTTAAAATCCTTACGGCCATCATTTGGCGTCGCTGTCGGGGAACGAATATTTACAACTATTACAACAATGATCGCGAACACTACAGGAAACATGAGTTATGAATCAAGTAATCGGAGTCGTTCGTCAAGATCAACGGGGTCCTCACCCTCCTCTCCGTCCGATTCTCATACTAGCAGCCAAATTTCTAACTTGCGGGCCCGACATAGGTATATGCAAGAACAAATGGACAGGTTGACAGCACAAATGGCCAAAAATTATTATGGTACTCATCACCCACCATACTACCCAGAAAACGTCACACAGCAACCAGAGCACCGTGGGTCATATCAGTCGGGTTCGTCATCAAGGAGAACCACCTCTCGACAAACTTCTAGTTCTAATCGGAGCACCCCCTACTTGGGAAGTCGCTCCACTTCTGGATCGCAAAAGACAGTGTTTCCAGAGTCTTCCGGATACGAAGAATTTGAGAGACGTAGGTCGCAACGAGAGCGCACTCCCATGTCTAGCCACAGAAGAAGGTTCAGGACCCCCCGTACGTCGTAGACGTACTCCCCCCATCATAATTCAACATAATGCTCAGTCCCGTCATCCTGAAGATCAGGAAGAGATGATGGCCAGATTGGCCAGGCTAGAGGGAATGACGACGGCACCCTTCATGGAAATGAGCACTTGAAAGTCGCCTTTTACTGAAGTAAATATAATACTTGAAAACATTATTTATTCAATTTTTTCTTTAGATAAGAAAGTAGTGGCATGTCATGTAATTTCAGAATATATAAGGGTAATGTGGTAATTTCACAGAGGGTTTATTTGCTCAAAATACCCCTAAAATATCCCCATGTTCTCCTATTGGATATCTTGTAATTTTTTAGTATTTTCTAATTACATTGTAGATATTACATTCACACGATATAAGCCTAATGTACAAGCCCTATACATATTGAGGGAATAAACAGCTCCAACTCGAGGAGATTCTCACATTTTTACAATGAATATGAGCATTACATCTACATGTCAGAAGTAAATTATAGCTAATATTATATTTTTATATATTTTGTTCAAACATTAATTTAAGTAGTACCAAACATATATTTAATATTGATATATGATTTAATCTTAATGGTCTGTCCAGTTATATAGGGTGTGAAAGTTAGTACTAAAACTAAACCCAAATCAAAACTTTTTGTTTTAAAAAATTTACAACCACGGCCAAACGGAAAAAAAAAGTCCACCCTCAAGTGTATTGACAAACTAATCATTCTTGCTTGGCCCAAGGCATAGTGTGCAACTGCCAATTTATCTTAAATCATGAAATCGAAATTCCATTTAATTGTTTATGTTGAACATGATAGTTTGTGCACACAATTCTTTTAAGTCGTCCGTAGTGTATTCCTAGGCTTTGTGGTAGTAGTTATAAGAATCAATAGGATGTCCAACATCCCATCTTCTGTTTGTCCTTTTGCACCAACGTTTTACTAAACTAAATAATTTAGTCGCATTCAAGTGAAAAAGGATATATTTTGAACTTCCACCAAACTTGTAGATTTTGTAGTAGAAATATTATTCGACTTTATTCTTATTACCAGAATCGTGACTTAACTCTTTATAAATCTGAAAAATGTATCGCTCTAAAAAATTGTTGATGCTAAAATAATAGACCTTCATGTACTTATACCAAAAATCTTACTATGTACGTACCGTTGTAAAAACAAATTTATGTTGATGTGTTACTAGTAAAATTGATAACTTTTATAATAATAAAATATGATCCGCATGTATTTATATGCATTCTCAATTAAAACTTGCCGATCAGAATATAATAAGTAATATTTGATAAAAAAAATTCTAATTCTATGATACCTCTAAATTTTTTCATAATTGGTTACTAATCATGGATCTCTATCGTCATGGAAATGGACAATTTTGCAACAAAATGATTTATATCTTCTGTTTGTCCTTTGCACCCTTTTACTAAACTAAATAATTTATACCCCTCCCCTCATTCCTGAAGCAGCTATTTATACCCCCTCCCCTCGTTATCACCATGAAGAAACACCCCCCCCTCTTTCTTCCAAATATTTATTTTCCATTTGAGATTCTGCAAACCTCCTCCCAAATATATCCATAGATCTATATTTCAGTAGTCTGTTGAACTGGTTATTTGTTAAGATAACAACAAATTATCTCTTTCATTTTTGTGTTTATGATGTCTGTGTTAATACTCGGATTTTAATGATGATGATTTTCTGAAAGTTTATTCAAGTGATTAATACAACTTAAGAATAATGTATCTTCTAAAACAAAACTGATTTGATCTTGAAAGCTTTTTAGAAGAATAGAATCTGATTGCTCGAAGTCGTAGTAGTCATCAATCTGAATGAATATATATTCTTCCTGTAAATATAGCTGTTATGAAGTTTGAATTGAAACGGCTATAAAACAGAAGATAAGGATTAGAATCTGTTAGAAAGATTGAGCATTTTAAAATAAACAGATTTGACAAAGTCTTAACCGAATAAATAACAATTAGGATAAGCATCAATAACAATATCATATTTGAAACAATCAAATCTCCTGAAATCAAGTAAGATCAAACCAATTAGTTTAAGACATCCATTTTTCTGATTAAGTTATATCAATCACTTCAATAAACTTTCAGACAATCATCATCATTAAAATCCGAGTATTAACAATCTCCCCTTTTTTTATGATGATGAACCATATCTGAACAATACTATAGCAAACCGAAGCTCCCCTATCAAAATGAACTTATAAGATATAAAACAAGAAAACACTTAGAGTTCATGCATGATCAAAATATAACACATAGAATTTAATCAGAAATAATGCAAATTATGCATTACATAAAGATCAAATGTTCAAACAGGCCACACCAAGCAAATTAAAATAACTTAAGTCTTACAAACCAAATGTCACAAAATTAAGTTATAAAACCCATAAACCAAAATTCAAGGTCATAGTCATATTTCTCCCCCTTTCAACATCATAAAAAAAATCATTCATCAACATCAACCGGAGTTTGTTTTGCCTTTCCTTTGCGAGTGGCGGACGGAGGAACAACTGATGGCTGTCCATATTCTGTAAACATGGTAGAATAAAAACTTGTTGGAGGAGATTTCCCATCACGAGCAGATAGCCACTCAAAAATCTTGTCACGATATTCTTCAGGAGTAAAACCGAGAGCCTCAGGTGGATGAATAGCCGGTAACGGAAGAGGAGTAGTGATCTCAGCAAGAGTGCTATCATCCATCCATTCACGTGAATGCCACTGCAGATCCTTCTTGTGAACCATTGAAGAAACTTGTTTAGAGACAAACTTGGTTTCGGAACTGAGAATATAAAATAACTTGACAAATTATTTTTCCCAGGCCTTGGCAGCATGAACTAATCCCTCTTGCACATTTCCAAATTCGAAGTTTATAGAAGAGAAAAGCTTGGAATAAAGAGATTTCAAAAATAACAGTTGAGTATCCACAGATTCAATACGAGAAGTGGAAGACTGAAGAAATGACAACACAAAATCAAGTTTTGAATTAACAGACTGTAGAAGGTTAGAATTATCCTCAACTTTCTTGGTCAAAGCAACAAATTGAGAACTGGTCTCAAATACAACAGAAGAAGAACCAACAGGAGTAGAAGGAAGAGACTTAACAACTTGATGAAAAACCAAATGATTATCAACAATTTTTAACTTGTTGGCATTCAAAACTTTTAAATCAAAGGAATCAACAATAGGTTCGGAGACATCAGAAGTAGAGAGAATATCAAAATATCGGAATAATTTAGTCAACAAAGCAGGATATGGCAAATGCATGAAATCATGACTGACACAGTGAAACATTTGTTTGATAATAAAAGAGGAGACATCAAAAGAAACACCCGAAACAAAAAGTGCCAACATAATCTAATCTTGATGAGTTAGTCGATCACGACCACTATTACGAGGGCACACATTTGTATGAATTAAGCGAAATAAGCACAAAGCATTAGGAGTAAGAAGGGATACCGACGGTTTAGAATCATACCCGTCAGTAAGAATTAAAGCAAGTTGTTGGTCATAAGAAAAACCTTCAATGTCGGACACAGGTTGGTGTGAAGCAGTAAAATGACAAGGTCCTTTGTCAGAGACAGCAACAATAGAAGACAGCAACTGGGGCTTAAACACAATTGGAATATTTTTAACAGAAGAATGAACCCAGTCACACCGAATTGAGAGATGTGCATAGAATTCCCGCACCAAGTCTGGGTAAATAAGAGATTCCGGTGATAGTAGAGAAACACAGCCAACAGAAGCGAACAAATCCTCAATACCTGCCTCCTTGAGTAACGTAAGCTCAACTTGTCTTTCCTTTAGTATGGATCGATGCACGGACATCACCATAGTGTGGCTTGGACTTCCAGAAGAATCACGAGAGGCATCAGAAGACACAGTAGCCTGAGCAATCCTTTGTCGTTTGGAAGGAGTTTGAGAGGTAAGCGGACGTTTAGAGGATTTCTTGGTTTTAGCCATTGAAAAAGAATAAAATCAAGATATAAGAAAGAAAGAGTATAAAAGGGGAAGATGAAGATGAAGAGATTTAGGAGAAAAGAAAAAGAAGAGTTGGATATCCAAAAGACATTGCATGGGGATATGTGAATACAAGCGTGTAGGAGTAGGTAAAAGCGTGAACAGACAGGATTAGTTGTCAAATCAATAGGGAGTATTTAATGTAAACCACCAAAACACAAGGCACAGAAAATAGTAAATAATAATTATACAGTACACATGCCTAACTCACGTCGTAACATACAAAACCGAGTTTCAGATAAAGGTTTAGTAAAGATATCAGCACGTTGATTTTCAAAACGGAATAAAAATCAATTGTATATTACCTTTAGCCACATGATCACGAATAAAATGATGTCGAACATCAATGTGTTTTGTGTGTGAATGTTTAACTGGATTTTTAGAAATATTAATAGCAGCAGTATTATCACAGTAAATAGGAATATTCGAAAATTTGATACCATAATCAGTGAGAGTTTGTTGCATCCATAACATTTGAGTGCAACAACTACCAGCGGCTATATATTCTATTTCAGCTGTGGATAAGGCTATGGATGTTTGTTTCTTGCTATGCCATGCTACTAAACAATCACCTAAAAATTCACACGCACCACTAGTGCTCTTTCTATCAACTAAAGAACCTGCATAATCAGCATCTGAAAAACCAGTTAAATCAAAAGATGAGGCAGTAGGATAAAATAATCCTAAATTGGTAGTGCCCTTTAAGTATTTGAATATCCGTTTAACTGCATCCAAATGAGATTCTTTGGGGTTAGCTTGAAAGTGAGCACACATACAAACACTAAACATTATATCAGGACGAGAGGCAGTAAGATATAACAAAGAACCAATCATACCTCGATATTTAGTGACATCTACAGACTTACCTTCCTTGTCCGCAGTGAGTTTAACAGAAACACTCATAGGAGTAGTCTTGGAGGAAATACTTTCTAAATCAAAATGTTTAAGTAAATCTCGAATGTACTTGCTTTGATGAATAAAAATACCTGCATCAGTTTGATTAATTTGCAAGCCAAGGAAAAATTGAAGTTCACCCATAAGACTCATATCAAACTCTTTATGCATACAATCAGAAAACCACTTACACAAAGATTCATTAGTAGAGCCAAACACTATATCATCAACATATACTTGAACAAGTAAAATAGCATTGTTTTTATGAAAAATAAAGAGAGTAGGATCGAGTGTACCACGAGTAAATCCAGTATTTACGAGAAAATCACTGAGACGATCATACCAACATCGAGGGGATTGTCGAAGACCGTAGACAGATTTCTTGAGCTTATACACAAAATGAGGATATTTTTCATGAACAAAACCCGGGGGCTGCTTGACATAGACTTCTTCTTGCAAGAAACCGTTTAAGAAAGCGCTTTTGACGTCCATTTGATAGAGCTTGAATTGTTTGTGAGCAGCATAGGCCATGAGAATGCGAATAGATTCAAGACGTGCTACTGGAGCATATGTTTCATCGTAGTCAATACCCTCCTGTTGATTGTACCCTTGTGCAACTAATCGTGCTTTGTTCCGAATAATATTTCCTGCTTCATCCTTCTTGTTTTTGAAGACCCATCGAGTGCCAATGATAGAAGCATCCTGTGGTGGAGACACTAATTCCCAGACATCACAGCGTTCAAACTGATTTAATTCTTCTTGCATTGCCATAGACCATTGTTCATTATGAACAGCTTCTTGAACATTTGTGGGCTCAAAATCAGCAACAAAAGCATAGAAAGCACATAAATTATGTAATCTACTACGAGTTGTGATTCCTTGATCAAGATCAGAAAGCAAGTTGTCATGTGGATGATTCTTCACTGTTCTGGATGACTTTGGGAGTTGAATAGAATGCATTTCTTCTGTATTAGAGTTGTCCATTTGAAATTGATCGGCCTGCATTGGTTCTGGAGAGGCAAATCAATTGGGAGAATCTTGAACGAAAGGAGGCGATGAAGGTGATCCAGAAGTAGAAGTGGAAGCATTTTGTTGAGGAGAATGAGACTGTCCTTTTGGAGATTGAGGCTGTCTCATTTGAGTCTGAGAAGGAATATCTGCAAAATCATCCTCGTCTCTGACTAGATCATTGTGAGTCTCATTAAAAGTTATATTGATATCTTTACTAAACCTTTATCTGAAACTCGGTTTTGTATGTTACAACGTGAGTTAGGCATGTGTACTGTATAATTATTATTTACTATTTTCTGTGCCTTGTGTTTTGGTGGTTTACATTAATTACTCCCTATTGATTTGACAACTAATCCTGTCTGTTTACGCTTTTACCTACTCCTACATGCTTGTATTCACATATCCCCATGCAATGTCTTTTGGATATCAAACTCTTCTTTTTCTTTTCTCCTAAATCTCTTCATCTTCATCTTCCCCTTTTATACTCTTTCTTTCTTATTTCTTGATTTTATTCTTTTTCAATGGCTAAAACCAAGAAATCCTCTAAACGTCCGCTTACCTCTCAAACTCCTTCCAAACGACAAAGGATTGCTCAGGCTACTGTGTCTTATGATGCCTCTCATGATTCTTCTGGAAGTCCAAGCCACACTATGGTGAAGTCTGTGCATCGATCCATACTAAAGGAAAGACAAGTTGATCTTACGTTACTCAAGGAGGCAGGTATTGAGGATTTGTTCGCTTCTGTTAGTTGTGTTTCTCTACTATCACCGGAATCTCTTATTTACCCAGACTTGGTGCGGGAATTCTATGCACATCTCTCAATTCGGGGTGACTGGGTTCATTCCTCTGTTAAAAATATTCCAATTGTGTTTAAGCCCCAGTTGCTGTCTTTTATTGTTGCTGTCTCTGACAAAGAACCTTGTCCTTTTACTGCTTCACACCAACCTGTGTCCAACATTGAAGTTTTTTCTTATGACCAACAACTTGCTTTAATTCTTACTGACGGGTATGATTCTAAACCGTCGGTATCCCTTCTTACTCCTAATGTTTTGTGCTTATTTCTCTTAATTCATACAAATGTGTGCCCTCGTAATAGTGGTCGTGATCGACTAACTCATCAAGATTCAATTCTGTTGGCACTTTTTGTTTCGGGTGTTTCTTTTGATGTCTCCTCTTTTATTATCAAACAAATATTTCACTGTGTCAGTCATGATTCCATGCATTTGCCATATCCTGCTTTGTTGACTAAATTATTCCGATATTTTGATATTCTCTCTACTTCTGATGTCTCCGAACCTATTGTTGATTCCTTTGATTTAAAAGTTTTGAATGCCAACAAGTTAAAAATTGTTGATAATCATTTGGTTTTTCCTCAAGTTGTTAAGTCTGTTCCTTCTACTCCTGTTGGTTCTTCTTCTGTTGTATTTGAGACCAGTTCTCAATTTGTTGCTTTGACCAAGAAAGTTGAGGATAATTCTAACCTTCTACAGTCTGTTAATTCAAAACTTGATTTTGTGTTGTCATTGCTTCAGTCTTCCACTTCTTGTATTGAATCTGTGGATACTCAACTGTTATTTTTGAAATCTCTTTATTCCAAGCTTTTCTCTTCTATAAACTTCGAATTCGGAAATGTGCAAGAGGGATTAGTTCATGCTGCCAAGGCCTGGGAAAAAGAATTTGTCAAGTTATTTTATATTCTCAGTTCCGAAACCAAGTTTGTCTCTAAACAAGTTTCTTCAATGGTTCACAAGAAGGATCTGCAGTGGCATTCACGTGAGTGGATGGATGATAGCACTCTTGCTGAGATCACTAATCCTCTTCCGTTACCGGCTATTCCTCCACCTGAGGCTCTCGGTTTTACTCCTGAATAATATCGTGACAAGATTTTTGAGTGGCTATCTGCTCGTGATGGGAAATATCCTCCAACAAGTTTTTATTCTACCATGTTTACAGAATATGGACAGCCATCAGTTGTTCCTCCGTCCGCCACTCGCAAAGGAAAGGCAAAACAAACTCCGGTTGATGTTGATGAATGATTTGTTTTTATGATGTTGAAAGGGGGAGAAATATGACATTGAATTTTGGTTTATGTCTATGTTAGGTCCAAAGTATCGTAGAAGGGGGGGGGGGGGGGTTGAATACGATACTCACAAATAATTCAATTTCGTTCGCGGATTAATCATTCAGTTCTATAACGAAATCAAACACACCAAACCAAATCAAGTTTCGGGGAATATATCTTTTTATAAATATAAACCTCGAGGGGTGCTACAATTTCTAATCCGTAGATTAGCGTCAATGAGTTTAAGGTTACACAAATACAAAACAATGATCAAGTTCTGAGCACTATTAATTTCTCTGATAATTTTCTCCGGCTCTTCTCTCTCTCAGTAATGTCTCTGTGTTGAAATCCTTAACTGAAGAAGACACACTCTTCTCTCAGTATTAATTGTAGACTTGAATTGAAAACCATCGAACTAGAATTGAAGAATCAATCTTGGCCGTCCATCTTCAACTTCAACCTGTAAACAAGAATACTTTTCACCTGCTCCTTAAATAAAAACCATCGAATGGAATTCTTTAATTTACCATTCGATAGTTTTTTAATTAAAACTATCGAATACTAAATTAAAGTAATCATGGTTTTCATTGAATCATCATTACACCATTCGATAGTTTTCTTAAATGAAAAACTATCGAATACTTATTTCTTGTCTTTTGTCAATTAATGATTCCACTGAGCTCCGGGGTGTTTAAGTAATAGACAGTATCAATTTCTTCCGAGACGATAAAACAACTTGATCTTTTCAGTGCCGTCACCTAGTGCAACTGGTCTGGTTCACAGATGAATAACACTTAATCAATTCTTATTTTATGTTTTCAATACAATGCTGCTGATACGTCCCTTGTCGTTCTGGTTGCTTCATCACTGGAATCCCGTGGTACTGAACCCTAAATCATTCACATACTTCTGTCGTCTTCAAAGTCTTGTTTCTATTGCTGTCACTGAGGCTTGAACATTTTCATGAACTTCTTTCCGTGACCTGTTTACGGACTTCAAGAATACATAACGTATTTTGATTTTTTGAGTTTACCTTTTCTTCTTTGATTCTGGATTCCTGTGCTTCTATTAATACTATTGTCTGTCTTGTCCTTTGTTGAGTTGTAGTTATCTCTTTTACATCTTATGTTACATTATGCTTTACAATCTCCCCCTATTTGATTGGATAGAGTTCGACATGCAAATACTTCGAGGATAACTCAACTAACTAAGGAAACATGAAACTACTTAAAGTAAGACAGCGTAATAATATTAATGCATTCTGGATCAGATATATATACATTTCCAGATTTCATAAATCAAAAAACAATTAAACTTTATACAATGAAGTTGCTCCTCTAGTCTGAGCTGATAGTTCTCTTGTTCTTTGCTTCATTATTCAGTCCATTCCAATCTCACCTTCTTCAATCATTGGATCGGAGTTAGCAGCTTGATAATCAATCACAGATAGATAGTGCAGTGGTTCTCCAGGTTTAAGGATTGCTCCTTGGATGTGTCTTCCAATATATTCAACCTCTTGACCCACTCCAGCCCATAACCATGCAATGTTAACATCTTTCTTGTTTAGCTTTGGCATGTTTGGTAATCTGGTATGCACTTCCAATCCTCTTTCCACTCTTTTCCTATAGTAAGGAACATTCTCCATTAGAAATCTTCTAAGAGTGTCTGCTGCTTTGTCCTTCTCCGTTGATGAGAATCCAGTGGATCTAAGATACTTCTCAACTGAGATTAGATAGTTGCTTGGGTAGTCCCTCAGTTTGTCCTCAGCCAAATAGCAGATTCTGAACAAGTCATTCGTCATGAATCTAACCATTGGAGGATCTTCAGTAATCTCTGGACTGACTTTCATCACGATCTCCTTAACATGCTCACGGAGCAGTTCATTTAGCCTTGTAGTTCTTTGGATCTTGATGAGTATAGCCTGCAATTCTGTATATGTCCTGTTAGATATAATTGCTGACGTTTGTTTATCAGTGTTTAAGCAACAGGTACTGACCAGAGTTTATCAGAAGCCGGTCAGAGTTTAATTAAACTCTGACAGGGTGAAGAGTTTAAAGGAAGCCGGTCAGAGTTTATTTAAAGTCTGACAGGGTGATAGTTGAATTAGCTGTCGGTGCTGAATTGAAGATTCTAGAAGCAATATATTCTGAAGATGGAAAGAAGCAGAATATATTGATACAGCTAAGGAAACGGAATAGAAGACTGAAGCAATCCTTAATTGATATGAATTGTATAGCTAATTTATAGGAGTATCAATTAGATAAGGATTGTATGTAGCTGTGTACTATATAAACACAGATAGGTTATCCCTAGAAGGGATGCGAACATTGAATATATTATTCTTGTAACCTAGTAGCTCTTTGTGATTCTTTAACATCACTAAGAGAGAATTATTTAATATAATTCAGTTTGTTGATTTACAAACTTGTGTTCTTAATTGTTATTCTCATATATACTTGATTATATATTGTGTATTCGGCCTAACAATTGGTATCAGAGCCAAGGCTGTTTAATATATACAGTTTTACGATTCAAACACAGTATTAATCATGTCTGAAGAAAATCAAACTGCTCCTAAGGCTGAACAGGTTAAGCCCAATTCTGTGAGTCGATATGAAACAATCAGGGTTCCAATTCTCAGGCCAGTAGAGTATCCGATTTGGAAGGTGAAGATGACCATGTTTCTGGAGGCTACAGATCCAGAATACCTTGACAGAATCTATGATGGTCCTCATATGCCGACTAAATTGTCCCCTGTTGTTGATGGACAAGTACAAAAGACTGTTCCAAAGGAAAAGAAAGATATGACTCCTGAGGACATCTCATCAATTGCAAAGGATGCAAAGGTTAGACATCTTCTCCACAGTGCTTTAGATAATGTAATGTCTAACAGAGTAATTGGCTGCAAAACTGCCAAAGAGATATGGGATGCTTTAGAAGTCAGATGCCAGGGAACAGGTGCTATTAAGAAGAACAGAAAAACAATACTCACACAGGAGTATGAGCACTTTGATTCAAGAACTAATGAAACCTTGACTGAGACTTATGACAGATTTCGCAAACTATTGAACGATCTGTCTCTGGTTGATAAAGAATATGAACTTGAAGAGTCTAATCTCAAGTTTCTATTATCTCTACCTGAAAAGTGGGATTTAAAGGCAACAACAATCAGAGATAATTATGATCTTGCTGATACAGATCTTGATGAGATCTATGGATTGTTAAAGACTCATGAACTTGAGATAGAACAAAGAAACAGGAGAACCAGCAAGAAGACAAAATCTATTGCTCTCAAAGTTGAGGAGAAGCCCATCAAGAAGGAATCATCAAGGAAGAAAGCCAAGGGAAAGGCTTTAGTTATTAAATCTGAAAGTGAGTCATCAAACTCTGATGATGACTCAAACTCTGATGAAGCTTCTGACTCTGAGGATGATGAAGAGGAGTTGATGCAAATGGCTGCATTGATGGTGAAGACCTTTAAGAAGATGGGATTCAAGAACTTCAAGAAAGGAAAGAGATTCTCAAGGAAAGATTCAAACTCTGAAAGGAGAAGTTTCAGAAAGTCTGATGGAAGGGAGACCAAGTTTGGCAAGAAGGATAAGTCTCAAATCCAGTGCTACAAGTGTAAGGAGATGGGTCATTATGCTCCAGAGTGCAAGAAAGGCAAATCTGAGAAAGCACTCATCTCTAAAGGCAAAGACTGGGCAGATACTTCAGACTCTGATGATGGAGAAAACTATGCTCTTATGGCAACTGTCAGAGATGAGACTGAATCATCTGAAAATAAGGTACCCCTAACTACTTATGCTTATGATACTGATAATATATCTGAGTTAAGAGTATATCTGAAAAGCGTACATGTTAGCTATAGGGATCAGACTTTAGAGAATGAGAGAATTAAAGCTGAGAATCTTAGTCTTAAAGATAGAAACAAGTTTCTTGAAGAAGAACTTGAAAATATGAAGCAGATTCAAAAAGAAAGAGATGATGCTGTTTATGTAGAACAGGAATTGCTCATAAGATATAAGCAATTAGAATCTGATTTAGAAAAAGAAAGAAAAATAATCAAGACTTGGACAGACTCTGGAAGAGACACTCATCAAGTGTTTCAAACAGACTCTGTAGGTTTAGGCTATTGTGAAAATGATGAACTTAGGTTTAAAGACAAGGTTAAGGTAAAACCACAACTTAAACCTGTAATATTTGTTCCAGAAACCAATAAGTTAAAATCTGTTGTAATAAGAGAAGCTGATATGGAATCAGATGAAGCCTGTGAAAGACAGGAAAATATTATAACAGAAAAACTTATGGAAAAAGAAGCTGTTAGAAAGCCAGGAAAAACTTGTGAAAAACAGGTTAATGTTGGTTTGATGACAGGGAAACAGTTTAATCATAAACTGAAAGAGGTAAAATCTGCCATGAAACCAAAAGGGTCCAAGAAAAATAGGAATGGAAAAATAGGCATAAATAATAGAAATAATCATTTGCCTAATGCTGGTGCTTCAAGAAAAACATGTTACAATTGTGGTAGTTCTAATCATCTTGCTAGATTTTGCAATAAGAACAAACATATTAATTCTTTATCTTCTACTTCTGAAGTAAAAAATGAAAATGTTAGGGTTAGACCACAGACCTTATGCAGACACTGTGGGAGCACTTGGCATTCCATTTATACTTGCAAGAGTTATCATGCTATTTATCACAACTATTATGAGCTAAAACCCAATCTGAAATGGGTTAGAGCAAACTCTGCAAGTGTAAAGTCTGACAATGTTAGCTTAAACTCTGTTGATAGTAATTCCGCTGCAAAAGCTAACACTGTTAAGAAAGACAAAGGATCCAAGCAAGTCTGGGTCCTTAAAACTAACACTTAGTGTTTGTTTGTGATTGCAGGGTATAATAGAGAGCACACTTATCTTGGACAGTGGATGCTCAGGACATATGACTGGAAATAAAGCCCTGCTACCAGACTTTAAGGAGAAGGCTGGCCCAAAGGTTTCCTATGGAGATGGCAACATAGGACACACTCTGGGATATGGCAATATCAATCTTGGAAGTGTCATCATTACAAATGTAGCTCTAGTCTCAGGACTCAAGCATAATCTGCTATCTGTGAGTCAAATCTGTGACAGAGGAAACCATGTAGATTTTCATAGTGAATACTGTGAAGTTATCAGTAAATCTACTGGAAAAGTTGTTCTAGTTGGACACAGGCGCAACAACATTTATGAAGCAAGTTTGGTAACAAACTCTGATGGAAAAACAGTGTGTCTAACAGCCAGAATGTCAAATGAAGAGAGTTGGAACTGGCACAAGAAGCTCTCTCATCTCAATTTGAACAACATCAATGAGCTAATAAGAAAGGATCTTGTAAGGGGACTTCCAAAGTCTATACTCAGTCTAGATGGCTTGTGTGATTCTTGTCAAAAAGCCAAGCAAAGGAAGTCATCTTTCAAGAGCAAATCTGAATCTTCAGTAGTGGAACCTTATCATCTTCTACATGTTGATCTCTTTGGACCAGTGAATGTGATGTCTATGGGCAGAAAGAAATATGCTCTAGTAATTGTTGATGAATATACTAGATATACATGGGTGTATTTCTTATCAAAGAAGGATGAAACTGCTCAAACTCTGATGGATCATGTAAATCTACTGGACAAAGGATCACAGCACAAAGTCAAAATTATAAGGAGTGATAATGGAACTGAATTCAGAAACTCAATTATGGAAGCTTTCTGCAAAGAAAGAGGAGTGAAACAAGAATTTTCTGCACCTGGAACTCCACAGCAAAATGGTGTAGTTGAAAGAAAGAACAGAACTTTAATCGAAGCTGCTAGAACTATGCTTGATGAAGCAAAATTACCAACTTATTTCTGGGCAGAAGCTGTTCAAACTGCTTGTTTTACTCAAAATGCAACATTGATCAACAAGCATGGGAAAACACCATATGAGATGGTGAAAAATAAGAAGCCAAATTTGAAATATTTTCATATATTTGGATGCAAATGCTTTGTGTTGAAGACTCATCCTGAACAGTTGACCAAGTTCGAGTTAAAAGCTGATGAAGGAATCTTTGTTGGTTATCCATTGTCAACAAAAGCATTCAGAGTCTACAATCTGAGAACTAAAGTGATCATGGAATCCATACATGTGTCATTTGATGACAAGAAAATAACTGGACTTGATGACTTAGATGGATATGATCAACTGCGTTTTGAAAATGAAGGTTTATTCTCTGATGATGTAAACTCTGATGAAGCAGGGTTGACAAACTCTGACGAAGCATACTCTGATCCTCTACTGGTAAATACTGAAGAAACTGGAAATTCTCAAATTGAACAAAATAGAGAACCAGTTGAGGGGGAGCGTGAAGAAGCTCAACAAGATACAACAAATGAGTCAGTTGAGGAAACTGATTCAAACTCTGACAGTTCAAACTCTGAGCCATCCAATTCAGGGGGAGCCTCAGATACAGCACAAAGTCAACATATGAATCAGGAGAGCATGGATCAAGGGGGAGGATTCAATAATGATGCAAGAAACCACTTACCAACAACAAGAAAGTGGACACAGGCACACACACCTGATCTCATAATTGGAGATCCTGATGCTAGTGTAAGAACGAGAAGTGCAACAAATAATGAGTGTCTGTATCATGCTTTCTTGTCTCAAACAGAACCAAAGAAAGTGGAGGAAGCTCTTCAAGATGCACACTGGATAACAGCAATGCAAGAAGAGTTAAATGAATTTGAAAGAAATGAAGTCTGGACACTTGTACCTAGACCAAAGAATAGATCAATAGTAGGTACAAAGTGGGTTTTCAGAAACAAGACTGACAGTGAAGGTGTGATTACAAGAAACAAGGCTAGACTTGTGGCTAAAGGTTATTCACAATAGGAAGGAATTGACTATGATGAAACCTTTGCTCCAGTTGCAAGACTGGAGGCCATAAGGATTTTTCTGGCCTATGCAGCACACAAGAAGTTTAAAGTTTTTCAGATGGATGTAAAAAGTGCTTTTCTCAATGGGAAGCTTGAAGAAGAAGTGTTTGTTGAACAACCACCAGGATTTGTAGATTCCAAGCATCCAGATTATGTCTACAGGCTTGACAAGGCATTATATGGACTAAAGCAAGCACCAAGAGCATGGTATGAAACTCTTGCTCAATTTCTTTTAGAAAGTGGGTTCACAAGAGGTACAATTGATAAAACCTTGTTTTATTTCAATTCTGGTGATGATTTGCTTTTAGTTCAAATTTATGTAGATGATATTATTTTTGGATCTACTAATGACAAACTTTGTAAGAAGTTTGCAAAGCTTATGCAATCCAGGTACCAAATGAGCATGATGGGAGAGCTTAGTTATTTTCTAGGCTTACAGGTCAAGCAAACAGATGATGGGATTTTTATCAATCAAGCAAAGTATACCAGAAATCTTCTAAAGAAATTTGGTATGCTTGATAGTTCATCTGCTACAACTCCCATGGCTACAGCAACGAAGCTTGACAAAGACACAGGAGCCTCAGTAGATATGACTAACTACAGAGGAATGATAGGGTCTCTACTGTATCTTACTGCAAGTAGACCTGATATCATGTATGCAACATGTCTTTGTGCAAGATTTCAAGCAGATCCCAGAGAGCCTCATCTAACAGCTGTAAAAAGGATTTTCAAATATCTCAAAGGCACCATAACCTTGGGTTTATGGTATCCTAGAGAATCAGAGTTTAAGTTAATTGGTTACTCTGATGCAGATTTTGCAGGCTGTAAGATAGACAGAAAAAGTACAAGTGGAAGCTGTCAATTTTTAGGTGACAGATTGGTTTCTTGGTACAGTAAGAAACAGAAATCAATTTCTACATCCACTGCAGAAGCAGAGTATATAGCAGCTGGTAGCTGTTGTGCACAGATTTTATGGATGAAGAATCAATTGCTGGATTATGGGTTAAGGTACTCTAGAATACCTATTTTCTGTGATAACCAAAGTGCTATTGCTATGACAGGTAATCCAGTACAGCATTCCATGACCAAGCACATCAGCATAAGGTATCATTTTATCAGAGAACATGTGGAACAAGGAAACATTGAGCTTCATTTTGTGTCTACAGACCAACAACTTGCAGATATCTTCACCAAACCTTTGAGTGAAGCTACTTTTACAAGATTGGTAAATGAACTTGGAATGATCTCTGGTTCTGACTAGAGATACGGGTTAGACTCACTTTTTATGTTCATGATTTCTTACATGTGTTAACTGTTATGTGAACCAGCATGTTAAACTCTGATAATAAACTCTGTGAAGTGTCAGTCATACTCTGAAAGTAAACTCTGATGTTAAACTCTGTTGGTCATACTCTGATAGTTACAGTTTAATGCTATTCTCTAATTGTAATTTTGTCTGAAACATATGGGCCAATGAAGAAATTTGTATGAAGCATAATTCTCAGTAAGTAATTGTGAATCCTTAAGAGTTGTATAGATTCTGATCTCAATTATGTGCAGTAAATTAACACGGCATGATACTGTCTCTGTATTTATACCATCTCTTAGTTTATTGATCCTATACACTGAGTCTGTATTAACTGTTTGCATTTTCTCTCATAAGTTAATTATATTTACTGATGAAAAGTCTAAACTCTGATTATTAATTGCAAATAATTCACCCTCAAATCAAAAGATGCCAAACAGAGCACAAATTCCTTTGAGATCATGTTGTGCCTAGGAAGATCCAGGAACTTATTGTATGAAATAAGGGCTAAAATCTTTGATTTTTGGTGACTAGTGCCAACCACTGATTACTGGAAAAACAAAAAAAAAAAAATACAAAATTTAAAAATAAAATAAAATATATATCTATAAAGGGGGTGAAAAACAAAAGATATATCCAAATGAAAGGATATCAGAAAACAGAGTTTAGATATAAAATCAGATTTTATGTTATACATGAGAGTTTAGGCAACCAGTTTTTACTACTTTAGTTTGTGGATTTTATGCACTTTGAGATGATCTAAATATTGATTTCGGTAAACTCTGCTATTGCACACACATATTTTCACATCTGTACAGTTTGGGAAAAGAGTTTATTGACAAAGAAGGACAAATGGTAAACACTGATGTATTGTGTGACATATGCCGAGGTAACTTTGTTTTAATCTCTGATGGTTAAAATAATTTCTTTGTTTCAGACATCTTATAATTTTGAGATTAGACATTTGTTTTTCGAAACAGTATGATTGGTAACGAATCTATTTTACATTCAACAGAGAACAGAAAGAGTGTGTTTGATAAGTTCTGATGGTGATTAGTAGCGCTGATGAGTATGTTAGTTTATTGTTCAAAGTGATATCATTTCTTTCACTTTACAATTACTATGAGATACTGAAATGTAAAACAAAACAATGGATTTCTCTCATTAAATGATTCAAACTCTGTTTACAATCAGACAACATTATACTCTTGTCTAGCTACTTGTTTGGTTAACAGGTTATTACAACATCTGGGATTTTCAAAGCTTGACAACCCCCTGATGTTGACTCATCATCATCATTCTCTCGCATTCTCTTTCTGGCTTGCAGCTTGCAGGACTCCAAGAAGACATTCTTCTTTGAACCCTTCAAGTAGCTCTGATAAAAGAGCATCATACAGATCTCCACAGCCTCATCATCTGCAAGGATGGGCACATCATATGGTCCAGGACGGCTGATGTGCACATAGGGGTTGGAGATAGGTCCTTCCGCTATTTCATCATCAGCTATGAGCCCTTCATCATTCAGAAATGATAACACAAGAAACTCATCGATGATGTAGTTTGCTTGTTGACGCCAGTTCAAATCTAAGAAGGATTCTACATCCATGAATTCAAAGGTTCCTGCCATTTGATGTATGGTAATTTTTTTTATGTGTATTGCCTGTTGGTCGAATGCTTCAGTTTTTATAGCATTCAACAGGGTAACTGAAAGGTTTTGCTTGTCTCGAAGCTCTGGGAACATGAAAGTGCGGAGTTCCAAGACAGTCATTATTCTTCCGACTGTTGAGCTCCTTAGTACTTTATTATTATGTTTCTGAGATATACAAATCGATAATTTTATTATTATTGATGTTTTTTTAAAAGCGGTTATGTGATGCACGGTGTCTTCTCGTCTGCACGTATGTGTTGGAAGTTGTTCAATACAGCTGTCAGCGTCTGTACGTGTGTCACGTGTCCCACTAACACAGTAAATGGAGTAAGACAGTTGTGTATTGATGATTAAAAACTATTCAGTTTTTAATTTTACATTTTATTTTTATACAATACACACACCTTCGTTTAAACTTTTCACATCTTACTCATACACATCTTTTGTCACACACGCATATTCACAAACGCCTTTCTACACATAAACTCTGTTAAGCTTTCGCATCAAAATCTTCGAATGGCCACCACATCTTTTGTTGCTTCTGGGTTAGAATTTGTTCCTAACAATTACTCAGCTCCTTTGGCAAATGAGAATGCACCGGAGGCGTTTCATTTGATTCAGAGTTTCTTGTTAAACTCTGATATTGGTACTGCTCTAACCGCACCATCGAAGCTGTCTGCATCAAACATCAGAACTTTTTGGCAGACAGGTACTTATGATAATGGAGGAGAGACTGGGTCTCCGTCTATTGTTTTTGAATTTGAAGGAAACGAATTTATAGTTACTCCAACTACTGTTCGTGATGCGTTGGGACTTGAGGATTTCAATTCTTTTACAATCTCTGTTGGCGATCCTGAGTTAGTTCGTATGATGAGGGAAATTGGATACTCTGGATCTTTGGCAAAGATTGGTCAATTGAAGCGACCGCTCTTGAGAAAGGAATGGAGTTTCTTTTTTGACTGTATAACAAGGGCGTTCGGGAAGAAGTGTACCAACTGGGATGCGATTCCCACTGATAGTCTTCAAATCGGGTATTCTCTTCTTTATGGAGGTCATTTTGATGTTGCTAGGTTAGTTTTACATAATATTGGTGAGAAAATGCTAGAGAATAGGAATGTTGTTTATTTCTCTAGATTTTGTCAGTTAATATTCAACCTTTGCTGTCCTGATATTGAGATTTTAGAGAATGATGTGATTCCTTCTTTTAAATTGCACAAACGCATATTCTCTGATCTTACTAATAAAGATACCAAGAAAGGAGATGTTGGTGTTTTGATGTTGCCTGAGTATGTGCAACAATTTTTGATCAATTCACAACAACAACAATCACCTGCACATGCTGAAGCTGGACCTTCTGTGTCTCAATCACAGAGGTCAAAGAAATCAAAATTGAGGGCTGTTAAAAGTGCAAGGGTGAAGCCATCAAACGCTGAAGCTGGGGCATCAAATGCTAATGATATGCCTCAGAAAAGAAGAATGAAGAAGAAAAGAGCAAATAGAGCAAAGTCTGATGCTGCTAATGTTGCTGCAGCCTCAGAGACTGAAACTGATGAAGATACTCTTCATCAGAGAAAAAGAAGACTAGTGGCTGCACATCTTTTTGGTGCTGTGAATGTCAATATGGACAGAGTTTCTGAGGACACTGAAGCTCCTGCATCAGAGAATGAGGAGATTGTGGCTGAAGCTGTTCCTCAAGATACTCCTGAAATTGTTGATTGAGGAGGATATTTTAAATGCTGATGAGGACAGAGTGTTTGTAAACACTGAAGCTCCTGAAGTGTTTGTTCAGGAGGCTGATGCAAATGCTGACGTTGCTATGGATTTAGATGCTCCTACATCAAAGGCTAATGATGTAGTTGAGGAAGCTGCTAATCGTTCTGATAGCAGAATTTTTGATTTTGAAGCACACACCTCTATTCATTCTGATCATTATACAGAGGGTGTGGAAGCTGATCAAGTAACTGATCAGGTAGAAGAATCTCTGGCCACTCACACTGAAATTATTTCTTGTGATCTTGACAACGGTGAGGAGGTTAATCAGACGGTCAAAGTCACAGAGAAAATTGATGAAGCTGTGATGGAAAAGGAACAAGAGGCTGTTGATGAGCTAAACTCTGAGAATGTTATTCTTGAAGCTTTGCAACAATCTGTTGTTGAGATTGTCCAAAGAGAAGCAGAGGTTTTTGCTCAGGCTACCTCTAATATTCCTGAAGCTGTAGCAGAGGAGAACATTGATGAAGCTGCACAGTTTACTGCTGACAATATTCTTAATGACAATGAAGCAGTCTATCATGCCGAAGCTGGAACTGATGCTGAGGGTTCTCATTCACACCCTAGTATTCAAGTTTCATTGGCTGATGATGTCAATAGTGCTGACGTAAGGGAAGTCAATAGACAGACCAATGAACATTTTCAGAATATGTACTTCAAAAATTGGGCTGATGCAGATTGTGTCTTCTCAGCACAAAGGGCTGCAGATTTACTATCTGATTCTGTCAAGAAGATCTCAAATGCTGATGTACTTACAAGCTTAACGGCAACTGTTGTTCAAGTCAAATCTCTTAATAATAGATTTGATGAGAATCAACAAATGCTTACTAATCTACGAAATGAAGTCAGTCTGAAGGATCTTACTTTCAAGTCTGACAGAACTTTTTATTATTCTATGCTCAAGCAGCAAGCCAAGGATTCTGAGGAAATCAAGAAGAGGCTTGGGAAAGTTGAGGAAAATCAAGATGCAATGTCTACTCAACTGAATTCTATTTCTACTGCCATTGAATTGCTGACATCAGTACTTCTTTCTGATGATGTCAAAAAGGGGGAGAATGTGCCTAAAGACAAATGCAAAGACATTCAAGCTCTGAGACAGAAGGATGATTCTACTGATGGGGGAAGCAAAGGAAATAAAAGAAAGGTTATTACTCAAAGGCAAAGCAGGACAAGAGTAAACTCTGGTAGACAAATAAACTCTGAAACGATAAACTCTGGTGGTCAATCTACTTCACAACTCAAGCGTTTAGTTGTTTCAACTAATCCATCTACTGATGAAGAGATTGCTGCTAAGATATTCATGAAAGAGCATGGAAAGAATGTAACTATTGAAGATATCCAGGCTGAAGAGCAAATGCTTGCTGATGAACACAAGAAAAATCTTGAAGCTGGAATCTACAAGAAAAAGGAAATCAAGGCTCCTAGAAAGAAAGAAGTTGGTATTTCTATCAAAGAGAATACACAACAGAGTATACAATATACAAGGAGACCTGTGATTGGAAACTCTGATAAGGGTAAAGGCATAATGATTGAAGAGCCTTACCTAGAGAAGAAAGATAATTCAACCTCTGACATTGCTCAAGTTGAAACAAGATTAGCCAAATCAACCTCTGACGCTGCTCAAGTTGATGTTTCTACTGAAGTTATGACAACCTCTGACGCTGCTCAAGTTGTACAGAAATCTACACTACTTCCAGGATTCAGCAAACCAAAAGTTCTTGAAGACTTAAAGCTTGAAGCTGTGAATTTCTCAGAAACCAGAACAGTATTGGGAAAAGAAGCCTTTGACAAATCTGGACTGGGTTCACACAGAGAGAGAAGAACTAATAACAGATCTCAAGACAAGTTTTCATTGGCAGAATTTGGAGTTGGAATTACTCAAGAAGGCCTTGACAAACTAGAATCTGTACAGATGATTTTTCACAAAGGAATCAAAAAGGAATTCTTGTTATATTTTATGGCTGATGGCAGAGTGTATAGATTTGGTGAATTTGATATCCAGTTAAAACTTTGGGAAGAGCTAGAGTATGTTCTATATCTACTTGAAGTAAAGAATAGAAGTACTTATGATGCTGCTCGAGTTTTGAAGGAAAGGATGATGAAATCCAAAGTTTTGAGTGGAGCTGGAGTATCAAGTGCATACATTCCGAAATACAGAGATGCACATGGAAAGTTGGTAGAAATGAAAAGGAATAGTGCTAAGTTCAGAACTGCACTAAATAAAAAGGTTCTTGAGTTCAATCTAGAGTCTGATAAACCTTTTTATATCAGACTTGGCAATGAAATGAACAAAAACAGCATATATTCTTTGAGGGCTGCCATTTATCAAATTGGTGAAGATGAACCAGAAATGAAGGAGCTGAAGAAGATTATGATTGCTGAACTAGAAAGAGCTGAAAAGAAATTGCTATCAGACTATATCAGGACAGTGCCTGATATTCAAGAAATCAAGTAAAGTCTGACTGTAAGTTTTTATGTTTTCTATTCTAAGTCAAATTTAAACTCTGTTTTAAATTAAACTCTGTTATATGTTAAACACTGCATTTGTTAAATGTTTTTGACATCATCAATTATATGTTTAACTTGTACATTTTATTATGAACAAGTTGGGGGAGATTGTTAGATATAATTGCTGACGTTTGTTTATCAGTGTTTAAGCAACAGGTACTGACCAGAGTTTATCAGAAGCCGGTCAGAGTTTAATTAAACTCTGACAGGGTGAAGAGTTTAAAGGAAGCCTGTCAGAGTTTATTTAAAGTCTGACAGGGTGATAGTTGAATTAGCTGTCGGTGCTGAATTGAAGATTCTAGAAGCAATATATTCTGAAGATGGAAAGAAGCAGAATATATTGATACAGCTAAGGAAACGGAATAGAAGACTGAAGCAATCCTTAATTGATATGAATTGTATAGCTAATTTATAGGAGTATCAATTAGATAAGGATTGTATGTAGCTGTGTACTATATAAACACAGATAGGTTATCCCTAGAAGGGATGCGAACATTGAATATATTATTCTTGTAACCTAGTAGCTCTTTGTGATTCTTTAACATCACTAAGAGAGAATTATTTAATATAATTCAGTTTGTTGATTTACAAACTTGTGTTCTTAATTGTTATTCTCATACATACTTGATTATATATTGTGTATTCGGCCTAACATGTCCTTTGTTCTAAAAACTTAGTGGAAATCACAAATGTACCTTTCTCCAGGAAACTGATTAATAAGCTCCAGGCACCATTTTCTTTAACCCCAGCTGTCAGACAGATTATAGAGCTTCTCAGTGCTTTAAAGTAAGTCTGATCTTCAAGATTAGCACTTCTGATGTCCTGAATAATAACTTCCACCTCAGCATTGTCGTTGACTTGTAATCCTTCTTCAACTCCGCAAAAGGTTTTGTAAGCCATTTCCCATTCAGTACCATCTTTCTTTGCCAGATCTATCATCTTCTTCTTCCTCACTTCATTATACACTTTGATTCTCTTTAGCTTTTCACTTCTCAGAATTGCTTGCTGTTTCTCTTTCTCAGCTTGCCTGGCATCAACTGCAGCTCTCTGAGCTCTTACAGCTTCCAAGGCAGCTTCTTCCTCAGGTGATAGAGAATTTGCTTATTCCATATCATCATCCAAGATAGGATGTTCTATTGGCTCTGGATAATATGGTTCATGCTCCTCTTGAATAGGTTGCTCATGCATGACCTCAAATTCCTCTTCACTCTCCTTTTCTTCCTCTACAAGCTCCTCAATCCAGTACTGTCTGATTGGAATAGCTTCAACTGTCTCCCAAACTCTCCATCCATCCTTAGCTTGCTCCTTCTCCCCTTCTCCAACTTTCTCCCCCTTAGTTGAGGAATCCTCGATAAAAGCATCCTCAGCATAAAAGACATTAGAAGGATCAGGTTCCTGATAGGAAGGACCAGGTTGTCCAGATTGTTGGTTCTTCAGCATACTCCATATAGACTGTACTCCGTCACCTTGATTCTCCAAGAAATCCATAAGCTGCTTATTAAACTCATTTATAGAAGCTAGCGACAGGTCAATGTTCTCCAATCTTGAGTTGGTAGTCTTTTCCATGTGATCCAGCTTCTTGTTTAGCTTAGACTCCACTCGTGAAAGGGTATTCATTGCATCTTTTACCCGCGCTTGACCATCCCGGATAACCAGAACGTCTTCTTTCAAAGCTTCATGTCCTTGAGACAGTGCAGTTACTTCATTCATGAATCCATCTTTAAGTTCCCTGACGTCCATCCTCAGCTCGACTAGTTCTTCCATAGCTTCCTTCTTTAAGGAGTCCACTGCCTGCTTCGTACCTGTTATAGTGCCAGATGCACTGCCAATGACCCTGAATGTTCTTCTGGAATCAGCTGCAGCCAAGTCAACTTTCTCTTGAATAGACTTTAAAGAAACATTGGCTTGACTGGAGGAGATCCCTTGGTCAAAGGAAGGTCGCAGTGGAACCTTGAATAGTGGATTTCCTTCTTTGTCTCGAACTGTCATCTCCTTGAGGGAAGATTGAACTTGTAGCTCTCTTTCTGTTGGTAACAGCAGATCATCAATATTAGGTAGGGTTAGGGTGTCACTCCTCACATTTGGCTCTGGGTGTACACTCAACGTTTCTGTCGGTGTTTGAATCATTTTTCCTTTCCCACTCAGGCCAGGTGTAAGTGTTTTTGTTTCACTCAAATCCTTTGTGCTGATTGTACTTGCAGAAGAGATCACCGTAGCCGTCCTTAAGGAGGTCACCGGTGGTGCAATGGGGCTTCGCAAGTCCCCGTCCTTGGATAAACCAAGTTGCTGATCATCCTTAGATGATATATCCTTTGTAGGATCTAGAGTTTGAATCTCTAGGGGGTTAGAAACAGGCTCTTTTAACAGCAGAGATCCCGAATCTTCCCCGTGAGTCTGTAAAGACTTCACCTCAGTTGACTCCTCAATAGTAATTGATTCACTGTCAACGAGTTGCCGATCTGCACCTACGTCAGACCCTTTACCCGCAGGATCCAGATATGTTCCATCTGGGGAGGTAGACAATGACCTTTTAGATTGTGCATTTAGGTCAAAGCCTTCTCTCGACGTCTGTGAAGACCCTTGGTTCTTAGAACCTTCAACCAGTGAACCTGACCGTAATATGGTCGGAACACCAGTTGCTTCCGTCAATTCTTCCTTACTTGATTGAGCTATTGGTTCAGATATTGCTTTCGTTAGCGTAGCCCAATCAGCATCAGAAAAATCATTAAAGGGCGCTTTGGATGAGAGAAATGAAGTATCAACAGTTGCCTCGGTTTCTGTTCTTCTCCTTTTAGAGGAAGGCAGAGCTGTTGTTGAAGGGTGTATCTCCTTATGTGGTGCTGCTTTGGCACTATCTCCCTCTACACTCATGGATGGTTCTTTACTGGGTATAGGAGGGGAAGGAGGTTCGTTTATGTTTTCATTTGGCTCTTCCAAAGGCTCTTCGACCGTGGTTAGAGGTTGTGGGTTTGCAACCTCCTGGTCAGGAATGGCCACTAAGGGCTCTGGATCAACATCCATTGGTTCAGGTGCCATTACAGGTTCAGGTTGTGGAATATTACCTTGATTTACCTGTTCCCCTGGGGGTAGAAGTGGTAGGGGCACCGTTCTTAGATATTCAGTGAGAACAGTGGGTACCCCTGGAAGATAGTTGTTCTTCCTTATCAGAGCGGTTATAGCATTGCTCTTCATCTTCATACACTCCTGGGTGGCTTCACCTTCAAAGATCTCCCGTTCATCATCTGTTAAGATATCATTGAGAATTAGCTGTAGGAACCTAGGATAGAAACAGAGCACATCTTCATTTATGCCTGTTCTTTCATCCAGTGGTCCCATGCATATGATTACTTGATCAATCAATAACCGTCCAATGTTAATATGCCTATTGTTCGCAATGGCAAACCCTATCTTTTGAAGGAATAAGGGAATACCATGCAGATTTGTAAGTTTGGCAGTAAAAACATGGATTAGGGTATGAAAGAAAAAGTTCCATGCTTTTGGCAAGTAATGCTTAAGGAACTCTCCCACAAAGAAGTTAGGTTGTTGACTTCTAATGAGAGTGAAGAAAGCATGTATTTCCTCAGTTGTGGGATCAGGAACAAGATTTTCTGTTGGAAAATGTAAAATTCTATTAAAATCATGTTCCGTCACCCTGATTGTCCTGCCCCCTGGTACAACAAAACTGAAGGACCTTATATTATTCTCACTTGTATCCGTGGCGGTTGTGTACAACGCAGTCAATTGATCGATGCAAAGGACCACGGGAGTACTCACAGCGTATGCCACTAATGAACGTGTGTTCAAAAACTCTGTCCATGCACGAAACTGAAGGTTCGTTATGGATTGCAAGTTTTGGAACGAGACATGATTAGTCTTGGTAATAATAAATTCTCCAGCCATTTTAAAATTTCCAAAAAATTTAAACAAACCAAAACTATTTTTCCTTTAAATTTAATTAATTATTACTAATTAATCAAACTCTAACAAAATTACCCCTTTTATCTCTAAACACAACTTCGAAAACGATCAAAATTAAGAACCCTAATTGTTAAAAACAACTATCCAATAAAATCAAAAGAACTCAATTGTTTAACCAATTAAATTCTAAGAGGTGTTCTGTTAACAATTTCTTTGAGGTTCGAAGTTTTGTTTCGATGGTTTCTCCTTCACTATGTTCCAAAACTAAAAAATAAACAAGTATTCACTGTCAAAAAAGAATCAACAGTGAAGAACAGTAACACTTTTGAGTTTTACTCGGTTTAAAAATTGAAGAAACTATCGAGATGTTCTTGAAGCTGTAGAATATGTGTAAGTATATATAATCGGCCACTTGCAAATTCTCAGATCTGTAAAAATGAGAAAGAAAAAGACAAGGCACGATTTTATACCTTTTAAAACTTATAGGGGTAAACTTGTCAATCCTGGTTCGATAGTTTTTTAATTGAACTACCGATAGTTTTCTGTGAGGGCAAAAGAGTCAATTGCACTTCGATAGTTTTTCCAAAAACTATCGAAGAGTTAAAAAATTTGAATTTGAAACGCTTTTCAGAAAAGTATCGAAGTCTCTGTCTTTTGAAAACCAAAACTATCGAACTAATTTATGAAAATCTATCGAGAATTAGATTATTGAATTAATTAATTCACTTCGATAAATTTTTCTACTGATTTTTAAAATACATCGAGAACTTAAATATTAAATTAGGTAAATTCCTTCGATATATTTTAAATTAAATCTCAAAAACTATCGAGAAATGTTTTCGATAGTTTTTCTTTTCCTTTTCAAAAACCATCGAAAATAAATTTCGATAGAATTATCTATGTACTTGAAAAACTATCGAATTTCCTAAATTCGATATTTTTTGCTTCTGTCTTCATTTTAAAACCTGTTCATGTTTTAAAAATCAGAATTTTTATTTCCTGCCTAGTTTTAATTCTAATAAATCTTTTCAAATTTACCAAAATCAATTCTTAACAGAAAATTCACAATTTTCTTAGAATAAAATCAACTAAATATCATCAAATGATATTAATCAATTAAAATCCAATAAATTATGCTGCCTTAATCTACAATGTTAAAAGCAAAGTAAATTAATTCAAATTAAATAAATGCTTGAATATTTAGAACAAATATTAGCACTTAAATAATTTTAGAATTAATAACCAATTAAATGCCAGAAGATATATCATCCATAATTATGACATAAAATTAGTACAATAATCCTAACTACGAGAATTGCTCCAGAAAATAAATTCACGAGTCCTAAGGATATAGCAATTCTTAAACTCATGAATTCACCAGGACTCTCTGCAGTTCCTGACTTCTAATCAAAATCAATTAGAAAGATTTAACATCCCAAGTTCACCAACCAGCTTATTGAAAGTGGATTCATCAAGAGGTTTAGTAAAGATGTCTGCAATTTGATCCTCTGTGGGTACAAAATGTAACTCCACAGTTCCATTCATGACATGCTCTCGGATAAAATGATACCTGATGTCGATGTGCTTCGTCCTCGAGTGTTGCAATGGATTGTTAGAGATTGCTATGACACTTGTATTGTCACAAAAGATTGGAATCTTTGTCAACAAAAGTCCATAGTCACGGAGTTGGTTTCTCATCCACAAGATCTGAGCACAGCAGCTACCAGCAGCAATGTATTCAGCCTCAGCTGTTGATGTGGAAACTGAATGCTGCTTCTTGCTATGCCAGGAAACTAACCTTCTTCCAAGAAACTGACAGCTTCCTGAAGTACTCTTCCGATCAATCTTACAACCTGCAAAATCAGAGTCTGTGTATCCAATAAGATCAAATCATGTATCTTTAGGGTACCAAATTCCAAGATTTGGGGTCCCCTTAAGATATCTAAATATTCGCTTAACAGCTATTAGATGAGATTCTTTAGGATCAGACTGAAATCTAGCACACAAGCATGTTGCAAACATTATATCTGGTCTACTTGCAGTGAGATAAAGTAATGAGCCTATCATACCTCTGTAGCCTGTGATGTCAACCTTCTTACCAGTTTCATCCTTATCAAGCTTAGTGGCAGTTGGCATAGGAGTCTTTGCTGTAGATGAGTCTTCCATTTGATACTTCTTCAGAAGATCTTTGATGTACTTGGACTGACAAATGAATATACCATCTTGTTTTTGCTATACTTGCAGTCCAAGAAAGAATGACAATTCACCCATCATGCTCATTTCATAACGACTCTGCATTAACTTAGCAAATCTCTTGCATAGATCATCATTAGTAGAACCAAATATTATGTCATCCACATATACTTGCACCAATATCAAATCATTTTTATGCTTTTTGACAAAGAGAGTTTTGTCTACAACACCTCTTGTAAAATCATTTTCAAGTAAGAATTCAGAGAGAGTGTCATACCATGTCCTCGGAGCTTGTTTGAGTCCATAGAGAGCTTTGAATAGAAAGTACACAAAGTCTGCCAGTTTTGAATCCTCAAAACCTGGAGGTTGTTCCACATACACTTCTTCTTCTAACTCCCCGTTCAGAAAAGCACTCTTCACATCCATTTGATATACCTTGTAATTGGAATGTGCAGCAAATGCCAGAAACATTCTGATGGCCTCAAGTCTTGCTACTGGTGCATAGGTTTCATCATAATCTATACCCTCTTCTTGAGAGTAACCTTTAGCAACCAGTCTGGCTTTGTTTCTCGTTACAATGTCATCTTCGTCCAACTTATTTCTGAATACCCATCGTGTTCCAATAACAGATTTTCCCTTAGGCCTGGGTACCAGCTTCCAAACTTTCTGCCTTTCAAACTGATTGAGCTCTTCTTGCATAGCAATCACCCAATCTGGATCATCTAGAGCATCTTCAACTTTCTTAGGTTCTGTTTCTGAAAGAAACCCATAATAGTGACATTCATTTTGTGATGTTCTCCTAGTTCTCACTCCTGTGTCCGGATCACCAATGATCAAGTGAAAGGGATGATCTCTATTCCATACCCTTTGTCTTGGCAGATGCGATCTTGATGATTCTCCTTGTTCTAGATGTTGTGGAGTGTGACTAGTTGATCCTTCTCCTGCTCCCCCTGAGTTGTTGACGGTTTGATCTGTTGATTCTGAAGACTGACTAGTGGATCCTGTAGAATGAGGATCTCCACTTTGGTCACCACTTTGTCCAGAATCATTATCATTATGATTATTATTAATAACTATAACAACTTCAGGTACTTCTTCATTGTCAGAGAGATCTCCTGATAGATTTTCAAATACCAAGGATTCAGAGTTCTCTCCAGTTTGCAGGCCTGGTCTTTTAGTGTCGTCAAATGTTACATTAAAGCTTTCCAACACCTTCTTATCTTCAATCACATATACCCTGAAAGCCTTAGATTCCAGAGAATAGCCCAGAAAAATGCCTTCATCTGCTTTGGCATCAAACTTGCCAAGATGTTCTCCATCTTTAAGTACAAAGCACTTTGCACCAAACACATGAAAGTACTTCAGTGTTGGTTTCTTGTTGGCCATTAACTCATACGGAGTCTTTTCATGATCTTTGTTGATCAGGGTTCGATTCTGAGTGTAGCAAGCTGTATTCACTGCTTCAGCCCAAAAGTAAGTGGGAAGTTTTGATTCACTCAACATGGTCCTTGCTGCTTCAACCAAGGTCCTGTTCTTCCTTTCCACTACTCCATTCTGTTGAGGAGTTCTTGGTGCTGAAAACTGTCTTGATATTCCTTTCTCTGAGCAGAAATCATTTAGAACTGCATTCTTGAATTCAGTTCCATTGTCTGATCTGATTGTCCGTACAGGTAGCTTAGCTTCCACTTCTATCTTCTTGATGTGATCAATGATTAGTTGTGTTGCTTCATCCTTTGTTTGTATGAACAACACCCACGTGTACTTGGAGTAGTCATCCACCATCACCAATGCATATCTGTTTCTTGAAAGTGACATAACATTAACTGGACCAAATAAATCCATATGAATCAGCTGTAATGGTTCAGTAATGCTTGTCAT
This sequence comes from Heracleum sosnowskyi, assembly GCA_030848705.1. Taxonomy (NCBI): domain Eukaryota; kingdom Viridiplantae; phylum Streptophyta; class Magnoliopsida; order Apiales; family Apiaceae; genus Heracleum; species Heracleum sosnowskyi. The sequence goes on along the minus strand of CM061242.1, from coordinate 115,179,690 downwards.
TCCTTTGCTTCCATGTGATGCTTTCTTCGACTTCCCCTTTTCACATGCTTCACATAGTCCCTCCTGATTGAATTCCATCAGGGGCAACCCTCTCACTAACTCTCTCTTTACCAAAGAGTTCATAGTTTTGAAGTTCAGATGTGAGAGCTTCTTGTGCCATAGCCAACTTTGTTCTGAAGATGCCTTTGCATAGAAACATGTAACTTCTCCTTCACTGGTAGAACTTAAGTCAGCTATAAACAAATTTCCTTTTCTCACTCCCAGTAGAGTAAGCTTCTCATCCTTCCTGTTGGTGATTAAGCACTTGTCCTTTCTGAAATCTACATCGTAGCCTTTATCACAGAACTGACTGATACTTAGAAGATTGTGCTTTAATCCTTTAACAAGAGAGATGTTTTCAATGATGACATTTCCAGCTTTCAATTTACCATATCCCGTAGTGAATTCTTTGCTGTCATCTCCAAAGGTTACAATCGGGCCGGTCTTCTTAACCACCTCTGTAAGCAGGGACTCTTCACCTGTCATGTGTCTAGAACAGCCACTATCCAGAATCCACACAACCTTTGAGCTTTTAACCTTACCCTGCAATCACAGATTGATTAAGCGGACTTTGGTACCCAAAATTGTTTGGGTCCTGAAGGTTTAGATGATTTAACAGGAGTAACATTCAATTTAGTCTTACCTTGTTTGATATTCATAGTATCTGTGGATTTAACATTATCAGTGCTATTGCTATTATCATTCATCAACTTAAAATAAGCATGCATGATGTTATACTTACATAGCAAACACTCTTTCTTTCCACAAGGTTCATGAGTATCAGGCATGTCAGACATGTTATGCATTTCAGAAGTATTAGAAGTTTCTACTTTAACCTTTTTACATGCATGTGTAAGGTGTCCAACAGAATTACAAATAGAACACAACTTCCTAGATGCAATGAGAGAAGATGGAACCAATTCCTGATTAACAATCTTCTTCCTCCCATTCCTGTTCTTTTTAACATTACTAACTAAGGAACCTACTTCAGTTTTAGGTAAATCAGGTTTAGGTAATTCATTTTTTGCTGATTTCCTAGGCAACTTAGTCTTTACCTCTTTTTCCTTCAATAAATCCTCCTCAAGCAATTCTTGTGCTATGAAAAGATCATCCTCATTAAAGAGAGGTGGAAACGGCTTAACAAAAACTGGACAATCAACATTCTTAAGAACATGTGGAGTATTCCTTTTGACAACTGAAGGTGTCACAGGGAATTCCACAATCTTCTTACCAGCTTTCTTGTTATAGTCAAATCCTATAGCAGTTTTATTCTCTACGGCCTGAGTATCAATGATTTCCTTAGCCACTAGAGCGGAATTCTTAAAAGCATTCAGCTTCAAATCTAGATCTGAAATCTGCTTCCTGAGGATAGTCTCTATCTCATCATTACACTTGACCTTGTTCTCTAAGAACGCATTCTTTTGCTTAAGATCTTCTAATGTTACAGCTACAAGCTCTAGTTCTTCATTTTTAGATTCTAGCTTTTTAATCTTAAGAACTAGTTTAGCATTTTCCATTTCTGATGCTAGCATGCTTGTGTGTACATTAAACAATTCTACACTAAGATCTTGCACAGTTTTCTTGTACTCAGAATTAGACATATCAATTGTAGTTAAGATAGGTACCTGAGATGATTGTGGTGATTCCTCTGAAGAGTCAGCCATTAGAGCAACATTTACATATTCCTCCTCTTCATCTGAATCAGTATCATCCCAGTGCTTTCCCTCTGCTATGTAAGCTTTCCCTTTCTGCTTTCCAGAGAATGCCTCCAATTGCTGTTTAAGCTTGGCATTCTCCTTTTTCAACTCATCATAAGAATCCTTCTTTCCATAGACATCTTTCATGTCTCTTGCTTGACGAGGCTTCCGACATTCAGTGGCGAAATGCCCTAACTCATTGCAGTTATAGCATCTTGATTTGCTCCTATCAATCATGCCAGTCTTGTAGCCTCCCTTAAAGCCCGTACTAGGTGTATAATTGCTCTTCTGGAATCTGTTGGTTGAGCCCTTGGACTTGTACTTAGGGTTTCTCTTGAAACAAATATGACTAAACTTTGCAGCTAAGTATGCCATGGTTTTGTCTTCCATTTGCTCAAGCTCTTCTAGGGTGTAGTAATCACTTTCATCAACACCCAGATTCACAGAATCCATTTCTGCTTCTATTATCACCTCCTTTCTAGCTCTAGGGGTTTGAACCTGAATCTCAGAAGTTATTGGTTCATCCACTACAAGTGCTGCTGATCTCACAAGTGCATTGTGTTTGTTGTCCACTGTCCCTGATCCGTAGATTATCACCCTTTGTTCCTGTTCCATCTCATAGGTCTTCAACTTGCCATAGATCATCTCTAATGACATCTTTGTGAAGTCAATTCTTTCCCTAATGGATGATGACTTGTGTTCTACATGATGGGGCAGCGTCATCATGAACTTCCTGTTCGATTCTCTCAGTGGATAGGTCTTTCCTTTCATTGCCAATTCATTGAGGAGCTTAGTATACTTCTCAAAGACCTGAGTTATACTTTCTCCTGGCAGGGACCTAAACGCTTCATATTGAGAAGTCAGAATGTCCAATATGTTTTCCTGAACGTCTTCAGTTCATTCCATTATTAAGTTAATGGTATCCCACATATGTTTCCCGCTTGTACAGTTCATCAACTGATAGCTCATTTCCTTGTCTGCGGAGTCCGCCAATATCAACATTAAACCGGTGTCCAATCGAATCAGTTCTTTGTCAGAATCTGTAAATTCACTTATATCCTTAGGTTGGGTGCCTGAAGGAATCCTGCTACCATCAGGAGCTGTAGATTCACTAACTGGTTTCATTGGTACAAACGGTCCGTTTTCTAATATGCCAATATACAACGGATTAGATGCCTTGATAAATAACAGCATCTTCATCTTCCACAAACCGAAATCATCTCTAGTAAACGGGGGAACTTTAATACCAGCGGTTGTCTTTGGAGCACTCATGGTTTCTGAAAATTTCAAATTGTTTAAAATTCAAGAAATTCCAATTAAATGAAAAATTTTGAAAGTTAAAAAATTTGCTTCGTATTTTCACGCTACGTTTGATTTTGGTCTCATTCACCGGATCTGATTTGTATATCAATCAAGTAGCTCTGATACCAATTGTTAGGTCCAAAGTATCGTAGAAGGGGGGGGTTGAATACGATACTCACAAATAATTCAATTTCGTTCGCGGATTAATCTTTCAGTTCTATAACGAAATCAAACACACCAAACCAAATCAAGTTTCGGGGAATATATCTTTTTATAAATATAAACCTCGAAGGGTGCTACAATTTCTAATCCGTAGATTAGCGTCAATGAGTTTAAGGTTACACAAATACAAAACAATGATCAAGTTCTGAGCACTATTAATTTCTCTGATAATTTTCTCCGGCTCTTCTCTCTCTCAGTAATGTCTCTGTGTTGAAATCCTTAACTGAAGAAGACACACTCTTCTCTCAGTATTAATTGTAGACTTGAATTGAAAACCATCGAACTAGAATTGAAGAATCAATCTTGGCCGTCCATCTTCAACTTCAACCTGTAAACAAGAATACTTTTCACCTGCTCCTTAAATAAAAACCATCGAATGGAATTCTTTAATTTACCATTCGATAGTTTTTTAATTAAAACTATCGAATACTAAATTAAAGTAATCATGGTTTTCATTGAATCATCATTACACCATTCGATAGTTTTCTTAAATGAAAAACTATCGAATACTTATTTCTTGTCTTTTGTCAATTAATGATTCCACTGAGCTCCGGGGTGTTTAAGTAATAGACAGTATCAATTTCTTCCGAGACGATAAAACAACTTGATCTTTTCAGTGCCGTCACCTAGTGCAACTGGTCTGGTTCACAGATGAATAACACTTAATCAATTCTTATTTTATGTTTTCAATACAATGCTGCTGATACGTCCCTTGTCGTTCTGGTTGCTTCATCACTGGAATCCCGTGGTACTGAACCCTAAATCATTCACATACTTCTGTCGTCTTCAAAGTCTTGTTTCTATTGCTGTCACTGAGGCTTGAACATTTTCATGAACTTCTTTCCGTGACCTGTTTACGGACTTCAAGAATACATAACGTATTTTGATTTTTTGAGTTTACCTTTTCTTCTTTGATTCTGGATTCCTGTGCTTCTATTAATACTATTGTCTGTCTTGTCCTTTGTTGAGTTGTAGTTATCTCTTTTACATCTTATGTTACATTATGCTTTACAGTCTAGAAAACCCAACAATCCCCCCCCAGCATCTGCCAGCCCTAATAAGTCCCTGTTAGGAGACAATGGTTGCACAACATGCCTTTGGCATAAATATGCACTACATGGGATTCGAACCCGTGACCTGCTCTGATACCACTTTTTAGGACCTAAGCGCTTACCACTACACCAAAAGCAGCTACTTGTGGAGAAGGCGCAACTCTTAACCTTTTATAGTGTAGCAGCCAGCGCCACGTTTCGATTTAGGGAGATGCTGGAAAACCCAACAATGCAGAATATTTCTATTCAGTTATTGTTTTTATATATAACATATTGAGACAGTTCCATTCAATAAAGAGACAGACCCTTTGTTAACTGAGACAGACTCATTTATATATTGTGCCTAGTTAATTTCAATTGGTATCAGAGCAGGTGCATTTGACATTTGTTTTTAAGTGTTTATTTTGCTAGCGATCAATGGCACAATCAAATTGGCAAGAACGTCACTCAAACAACATCCCTCCTCTTCTTCTTGGAGCTGAAAACTACAATGATTGGAAGTTTCGTATGAAATTTTTTCTCCAGAAGGATGTCTATGAATGGGATGCTGTTGAAAATGGGATTATTATTCCTATGAAAGATGGAAAGCCCAAACTAGTCAAGGAACTCACTGCTGATGAAGTCAATTCTCTAAATTACAATGCTCGAGCAATGAATTCTCTTCTAAATGGTCTAAGCTCAACTGAACTAAGGAAAGTGTCGGCATGCACGTCTGCTAAGCAAGTCTGGGATACTATCAAAGTCAGTCATGAAGGAACATCCAAAGTGCGTGAAGTGAAGCTGGATCTATTACTAAGTGACTATGAAAGCTTCAGACTCGAAAAGGATGAAAGTATTAAAGAAGCTCAGGGACGTTTTCTTATATTGATGAATTCCATAGCTCTTCTCGAAAGACATATTCCACAGGCTGAAATCAATAAAAAGATTCTCCGATCACTTCCTAAGAAATTTGCACCTAAAGTTACCACTCTTCAAGACTCTACTTTAATCTCTGCTATGGAGACACTTACTCTCTTTAGCGAATTGGAAGAATTTGAAAATCAATTACGCAGGTACGACGAAGAAGATGAAATTCCTAGAATGAAGACACTGGCTCTTCATGCTGATGATTCTAATGAAGATTCTGATGAAGACATTGCACTTCTCACCAAGAAATTTCAGAAATTTTTGGCCAAAAAGAAATCTGCAAGTCGATTCACTAAATTTAACACTCCGAAGAAGGATGTCAAAAACAGTTCTAAAGACGATGCATGTTTTGAATGTGGAAAGAAAGGTCATTTCAAGAAGGATTGCTTCAAGCTTAAGGCAAAACAGAAAGCTTCTGGATTTCAAGACAAAAGAAAGAATAAAGCTTTTCTTACCTGGAGCGATGATGAATCTGAAGCTGAAATAGATTCTGATGATGAAGTTGCTCAACTATGTCTGGCTGGCATTGAAAGCAATACCTCTGATGATGAAGAGGTAAATACTATTTCTAACTCTTCAAATTATGATACTTCAAGAAATATGGTATTTTTGCAGGTACAAAACAAAAAATTACGAGAGAAAAATGCTTATCTAAAACAAACTCTCAACGAAGTTCTAAATGAGATGGATGACTCCATGAAAGATGAATTGTTTACAGAAGAAATCAGAGTTTTATCTGAAAAGGTTTCAAAACTTTCCGAAGAAAATGATTATTTGAGGAACGAAATAGAAATGAAGGATGCCTGTCTGATCACTCTAAAACAACAAACATATACTGAAAGCAAGAAGGCGAATACAGAACAACAGTTCTCTGATCTTCAGAATAAGATTGTACTCCTAAAGAAAGATCTATCAAAATTTGTTCATGGTGAAGGCACTCTTGATGCATTATTAGCTGAACAGAAATCATCCTTGGATAAAGAAGGCTTAGGCTACAGTTCAGTTAGAAAATCTGTCTTCCAACGAGGAAGTAAGAGAACAGCTTTGAAATATTCAATGCCTTATGAAAAATGCAAAGACTGTGGAAAGATAGGACATATATCAGCTCAATCCAATCTTTGTGGTATCAAGGACCACATCTCTAACCCTCACTCCACATGCAATATTGTTCAAATGTGGATCCGAAAAGCTGATCGACATTTATATAACATTGTAGACACTAATAAGTCAGGACCCAAAATGATATGGGTACCTAAAGTTAAAATATAAATGTTTTGCAGATCTGTTTGAAGGCTCATATACCCAGAAACAAATGGATCATAGACAACGGTTGCTCTCGTCACATGATAGGAGACAAATCAAAGGTTATTTCCATAGCTGCTAAAGATGGAGGTCTAGTTAATCTTGGAGACTCGACTACTGTTCGGATTATAGGTAAAGGTACCATAGGTAATGACAAGTTTTCCATTAATAATGTCAGGTTAGTTGATGGTTTAAAGTATAATCTTATCAATGTTAGTCAGCTAACAGATGCAGGTCATGATGTCAAGTTTGGTAAGAATATGTGTCTAATTAGTACTACTTCTAATCACACTCCTTTAATAGCCAAACGGCAAGGCAATATCTTTGTATTAGATTTTGATGAACAGAATGAAGAAATCTGCTTAGCTTCAATTCAAGATCAACAGAACTTGTGGCATCGACGCTTAGGTCACGTTCATATGGATCTCATCAACAAAATTTCTTCTCATTCCTTGGTAAGAGGTTTACCCAGTCTCAAATATAAAAAGACAGAACCTTGCACAGCATGTCAGTTGGGAAAACAGGTTCGTACTTCTTTTAAAGTTAAGAAACAGATATCAACCACTGTTCCATTGCAAATGTTACATCTTGACTTATTTGGACCAGAACGGTATGTTAGCTTAAGTGGTAAGAGATATGCTTTTGTAATTGTTGATGACTTCTCTCGTTTTACATGGGTATTATTCTTGAGAACTAAAGATGAAGCCTTTATAGAATTTCAAGATCTAATTTCTAACCTTGAGACCAAGTTTTCTGTTAAGCTTCAAACTATCAGGAGTGATCATGGAGGTGAATTTGAAAAGGATTTTGTCACATACTGCAAATCCAGAGGAATTACACATGAATTTTTTGTTCCTCGCACTCCACAACAAAATGGAGTAGTCGAACGCAAGAACAGAACTCTTCAAGAAACTGCTCGAACTTTACTGCATGAAAGTAAGCTACCTCGAAAATTCTGGGCTGAAGCGGTAAATACTTTTTGTTATGTTCTTAATAGAGTTTTAATTCGTCCTATTTTATTGAAAACTCCATATGAATTATTGAAACAGAAAACTCCTAACATTAGGTACTTTAGAGTTTTTGGATCTAAATGTTTTATTTTAGATACCCAGCCTAATAAAGGTAAATTCGATGCTAGAGCTACTGAAGGCATTTTTCTTGGATATGCTGCTAATAGTAAAGCACTTTTTAGGACCTAAGCGCTTACCACTACACCAAAAGCAGCTACTTGTGGAGAAGGCGCAACTCTTAACCTTTTATAGTGTAGCAGCCAGCGCCACGTTTCGATTTAGGGAGATGCTGGAAAACCCAACAATCCCCCCCCCCCAGCATCTGCCAGCCCTAATAAGTCCCTGTTAGGAGACAATGGCTGCACAGCATGCCTTTGGCATAAATATGCACTACATGGTATTCGAACCCGTGACCTGCTCTGATACCATTTTTTAGGACCTAAGCGCTTACCACTACACCAAAAGCAGCTACTTGTGGAGAAGGCGCAACTCTTAACCTTTTATAATGTAGTAGCCAGCGCCACGTTTCGATTTAGGGAGATGCTGGAAAACCCAACAGTCTGGAGAAATAATCTCAAATGAGCAAGGATTTGACGTGTCCGTGTCACCAGCTCCAGGCGGTTCTAAGTGTTTCGACGACGATGGTCGTCGTAAAAGAACAGGTACCACTTACATTTATACTTGTATATACAAATTTTAGTGCATGCAATACTGAGTTTATTGAGTGGCTTGCTATTTCATTTGTGGTTTAGTGCTGATCAGTGTGTTCCTTGATATGTGAATTCAATATTCAACTTCAATCGCGATATATTCTCACATACAATCTCAGTTATCCCCAAATCATAAACCCTAATCCCTTCAACCTACGTTACATACCATCATCGATTTCCACCACAATTCTAGCAACCCTCTCCGAATTGGTTACCACCGAATTTCTCCGTTAACACTCTCGTTTATAAAAATTATACAAATTGTTCTTTATGTTGTATTTAATTAACCAGACTGTTAGCGCTGGTTTGTTTGGTTTAGTATAGTGAACTTATTTCTTGTTGCTTACTCACTTCTTAAATGGATTTGGGTCTCCGTAATAGATTCTCGTTTTATTATTTACAAAATATAAATGATTATCAGAAAAAAGTTAAAGATACACGTAAGTACGTACAAGTCATGGATGACTCTCGTTTATGGAATTGGATATGTTGCAACCTTCCAACAAAATGATTTATATCTTACTATAACTTTTTTAATGTATCACTATTGGGCCTTGGCTGCCTATAGTGGTTGAAAAACTGGGTACTAATTCATAATCACAAGATGACTTTTATTATCCCGGGAGAATCTTTGTTTCTTTTGCTTTTAAAGTTCTATCAAAAGAGATATCTCTCGTTATTCGACATGATAATTTTCCGGCAATTAATGTACAAGTTGAAGTTGCAATATACTAACAATCTAAATAGGAGTATCAAAATTTAATGTCACTTCGTATTTCAAGTATATATTCTTGAGTTGTATCACAGAGCACTAGAACTGTAGAACATCTACAATTTTTAGTATTACCATTTTTTTATAAGAATAACAGCAGTATTTAAATATTACTTAAATATTATTTGATACATTTTAAACTTGTTGTTTCGTATGTGTCGATGTATTGTTGTTGGTCAATACAATTAGAACAAGATGTAAAGGAAGAATCTTAAGCGCACCTATTTGCTATTTATACCCCCCTCCCCTCATTCCTAAAGCAGAGACCAGTAGACCACACCACTTGAAGCCCCCCCCCCCTCCCTCCCTACCAACTCACCGTCTTTTTCTTCCAAATATTTATTTTTCCATTTTAGATTCTGTAAATCTCTTGCCAAATCTATCCATAGATCTATATTTCAGTAGTCTGTTGAACTGGTTATTTGTTAAGATAACAACAAATTATCTCTTTCATTTTTGTGTTTATGATGTCTGGAGAAATAATCTCGAATGAGCAAGGATTTGACGTGTCCGTGTCACCAGCTCCAGGCGGTTCTAAGTGTTTCGACGACGATGGTCGTCGTAAAAGAACAGGTACCATTTACATTTATACTTGTATATACAAATTTTAGTGCATGCAATACTGAGTTTATTGAGTGGCTTTCTATTTCATTGCTGGTTTAGTGCTGATCAGTGTGTTCCTTGATATGTGAATGTACAGGGACTGTTTGGACTGCAAGTGCTCACATAATAACAGCAGTTATCGGTTCCGGGATTCTGTCTTTGGCTTGGGCTACTGCACAACTTGGATGGATTGCTGGTCCGACTGTTATGCTCTTGTTCTCCTTTCTCACTTGCTACACTTCTTGCCTGTTGGCTTCTTGTTATCGTTCCGTTGATCCTGTAGGTGGGAAGAGAAATTATACTTACATGGAAGCTGTGGAATCCAATCTTGGTACTTCCATCCTTCTTTTTCTTGGTACTCTATCCTTTTTTTTACTAGTTTTTACCATCTTTTTTTCGCTTAATAGTTCTTGATATTCTTCCTTCCCTTTGCAGGTGGTTGTAAGGTCAAAATTTGTGGGGCAATTCAGTACATGAATCTCTTTGGGGTTGCTATCGGATACACGATTGCAGCATCTATTAGCATGGCGTAAGTAAAATTTCGACAACAGAAAAGAAAATTTTAATTTAAAAAAAAACTGTTTTCTCCATGGCTTCATGTACTCTTATGGTTCTGGTAATCTATTCTTGAAACTAATGAGTTAATGAAAACAGGGCAGTAAAAAGGTCAAACTGTTTCCATGATAGTCATGCCAAGAATCCTTGCCACATCTCCAGCACTCCTTATATGCTTGCATTTGGTGGCATGGGAGTCCTCTTCTCACAAATCCCAGATTTCAATCAGACATCTTGGCTTTCAGTTGTTGCTGCTGCTATGTCCTTCACCTACTCTTCAATAGGTCTTGCACTCGGTATCTTCAAAGTTGCAGGTATACCCTTTATACTAGTACGTTTATTTTGTTTTAGATAATTTCGAGAACAATTTGATGATCAGATACGGGTCCAGGGGGTTCTTGGGCAGCCAAAAGTTATGTATCCTTTATTTTTTGCTACCGGTTGGTAAATCTTGTGCACACATGGTGTAAATATGTATTTACATTTTAGATATGGATATATAAAGTATAAAACTCGAAAGAGAGTATAGAATCAAATGGCGGTGAACTTGAGATATTGTGAATGAGACCTCCTTTATTGTAACTTGAGGGTTTCAAAAGACTGAGATGAGCATTGAGTAGATGTAAACTTGAAACCGAAACAAACTTTTTAATGTACTACTTACGACAGGTTTAGTGTTAAAAATCGGTAATTATACATAATTTTGGACCCGCTACAAGATCTTTCTGCGTTGGTCTCTAATGATGACTACTTCTGTATTATCAGAAACAGGGCAATTCAGGGGAAGCCTTACTGGAATTAGCATTGGTGTTGTTAGTGAGACTCAGAAGATATGGAGGAGCTTCCAAGCACTTGGGGATATAGCTTTTGCCTACTCTTACTCTCTTATACTCATCGAAATTCAGAATACAATCAAGTCTCCACCTTCAGAATCCCAAACAATGAAGAAAGCTACTCTGTTAAGTGTTTCAGTGACAACTGTTTTCTACATGCTGTTTGGGTGTTTTGGCTATGCTGCATTTGGAGACCTAGCCCCCAAAAATCTCCTGACCGGATTTGGATTTTACAACCCCTTTTGGCTTGTTGACATAGCTAATATAGCCATAGTACTCCACCTTGTTGGTGCATACCAAGTTACCTGCCAACCCTTATTTGCATTTGTCGAAAAACATGCTGCAAGAATTTTTCCCGGCAGCAATTTTATTAACAAAGAATACGACATTACTGCATTGCCCGCAGGATTCAAAACTTACAAGCTAAATCTTTTCCGCTTGGTTTGGAGGACCATTTTCGTGGTCATAACAACAGTCATACCTATGGTAATGCCATTCTTGGACAATGTCTCTGGCATTCTTGGAGCATTGGGGTTTTGGCCACTCACTGTCTATTTTCCGGTGGAAATGTATATAGTGCAAAAGAAGATACCAAAGTGGAGCAGCAAATGGATTAGTCTACAGATCATAAGTGTAGCTTGCCTGATTATATCAATTGCAGCAGCAGCTGGTGCATTTGCTGGACTTGTTACCAATCTCAAGGATTATAGGCCATTCCAGCCTAATTACTAGTGGCCTCTCTGTGTCAAGCGAGCATGATCAGTTTTCTATTTACTTCCAAGTTATTTTCAATGTCATCCTAAAGTTGTAACTTTCAGTATTCTTAAATGAAGCATGTAAATAAATAATTACTTTCCTTTTTGTGCAACATATTTCGTAAAGAACAAATTAAGAGAAAGTAGCAAAAACCAAATTATGAATGATTCACAGATAGGTTGATGTGAAATGCAGAGGTAGTTAGTGGTGGGACTTATAAAAAGGTACTTGATAGTTCACACTTGAGGCCGCATTTTAAGGGTCCAGAATCAAATCAATTTAAGGTGACACATACCGGTCCCTCTATGTTTCTCTGTCACTTCCAACACATATATAAACAGCATAAATGCGTAGAACCATAAATGGTAAAACCAAAAGGGTATAAAATGTACGTAATTTTCTTAGATAGAATCTTATTATATAAATTCTCGTAGCATGTCATATTAAGTTTTATTTTTATTTATTTTATAAAAAATGTTAGATGTAGAAAATTATTTTATTTTAGATACTTTATCATGAATGCACAGATTAACAAGAGACTAGTCAAATATCATAAACCAAATCAATCGAGTATCTTGTAACTTTTGAGGGATTAAACCTTTGTAGAACCATGGATGGGAGGAGTAAAATGCGCAAAAGAATGGAAGATTGAGAGTGGATTTACCTGGACAAGACAATCATGCAAAAAGAGGCGGGGAGTTGAAGGAGTCGTAACAAGACACAACATCGGCTAATAATGAAAATTCCCACTAGCTCGAAATTGAAAGGGACTGTGGTTTATATACATTCGATACAAATGCATGGCTCACCTGCTCCACACCACTTACTTTACGAGTTACGACCCTTGAATAAATTAGATTAGATACAGAGTTTAACTCCCATGTACCTTTTCATATACGACACTCTTTTTGTATAACATTATTTTTGAGCACCAAGAATGAATAAAAGTAAAGGAAAGCCAAGAAAGTGAGTATAATTTAAAGAGATATATTGACATTAGTAAGAAAAAATGTGTTATTTTAAAAAATGTTAGGAATCTATTAAAACGGAGAGAGTCCTATAATTAATTATAATATAAATAACATAATTTCAATTTTGTAGGTATACCATTCGTGTGTTAATTATAGTAGCTTATAACCCGTGACGGGTCAAGTATAAGTCGACATTAAAATATTAGTATTAATAAATTATTAATAACTATTATTTAAAAATGTATTTCTCGAGAATTGAATGATAAAAATATATAATAAATAAATAACTATTTAATTATGTAGTTATAGACAATCGAACTGTGCACAAAGCTAAATAAATTAAAGTAAATACATAAATCTTGTAAATAAATAAATCTTGTATGAAACTATTGAATTTAAAGTAAATAAATAAATCTTGTATAATTATGTAGTTGTAAGGATTCGAACCATGGATGAAGCTAAATAATTTAAAGTAAATAAATCATGTATAATTATGTAGTTGCGAGGAATCGAACCGGGTTAAGTGATAACCAAATTTGGTACATACTTTAGTAGCGCGCGCCATTTTCACATAATTTTACTTATTAATAAAGAGTATAGATATGGTATGACATAATATTTATTTACTATTTTCAGTATGCACAATCTTATATCACAGCCATTATCTATCTTCTCGTTTGCTCACTCCAATTCCAAGAAACTAGCTAAATAGGCTCATAAATTGAAATATTATGAATTTGAAGCAAAAACTTGCTCCAACATTATCCTTAATCATTAAAAATTTAAGAACTCCTCTTACTTCCTTATATTTAAGGATTGTTGAGTCATTCCTTATATCATTTTTTAAATAAAATATTCACTTTCCTCCAAATCTATTCATCTTTCTTTTTCCTCCAATATAAAAAATGTTGGTGAAGTTTGAATTTAATAATATAATAATGATAAGGAGTATATATAAAGAGTATTGTTGGAGTTGTCATTTCTTATAATATCTTAAATCATTAGGAGGTTAATTTTTTATAATATTTATAAAAAATATATTATGAGTATCTTGGAGTTGCTCTTATATAGTCTGTTTAAAAGAAATCATCGAATTTCAATGAAGTTTATATACATACACGTATATTGGTTAAGTATATAATGCTGGGAACAAAATTTTATGAACAAATATGAGCTAAATTCTTAAAGATTTGTTAGTAGGAGTCTGGGAGAGCTGCAAGCAAAGGATAAAAGTTACAAAAATGTTAAGTTAAATGTGAACAACATAAAATTGGACTGAGGCAGTATAACATGCCCGAGAAGTGTTAGGTGACCGATATATTTAGAATTTTAAGTGTTGTAGAAAGGTCAAAATAATGTATTAGGTTAAAGTTTCGGTCTATTTATTAAGTTCATTACAATACAATTTTTAATGATTTGGCAGCGACCTTCTCATTAATCTGTAATATCAATCCAATAAGTAAAAATATTGGGAAGTATGAGGGATTCGATAAAATATTTCCCACATCCTGATATAATGATATCATATAAAGTAAATATTTTTATTTTGAAATTCAAAAATATTTGCAAATTAAAGAGTCAAACAGAATCTTATACCGTACGATAAAATGAGTGAAATAGCGTAAATTTTGACATTTCAATTTGTTGTGTCATAAAATTTGTTTGAACTTTATTTATGGTCCATTAAGGTTATAACCTTATAACTTATTGATCTCGGTCAAGTTTGGTCAAGAAAGTGAAGATGCCAATATGTTAATTATTATCAAGTTAAGTGTTATCGCGAAGTTCAGCTCTTGAGAGGTTCTGTAAAGCAAAATGTAACATAAGATGTAACATAGATAACTACAACTCAACAAAGAACAAGACATACAATAATATTAACAAAAACACAGGAATCCAGAAGTAAAGAAGAAAGGGTAAACTCAAAAAATCAAAATATGATATGTATTCTTGAAGTCCGTAAACAGGTCACGGAAAGAAGTTCATTAATATGTTCAAGCCTCAGTGACAAATAAAGAAACAAGACTTTCAATACTACAGAAGTATTGGAATGATTAAGAGTCAGTACCATAGGATTCTAGTGATTTGATTGAAGCAACCAGAACGACAAAGGACTTATCAACAACATTGAATTGAAGACATAGAAGAATTGATCAAGTGTTAGTCATCTGTGAGCCAGACCAGTTGCATCAGTTGTCAGCACCTAAAAGATCAAGATGTTTATCGTCTCGGAAGAAGTTGATTTAAGTCTAAATCTGAAACATCCTGAAAGTGAAAAGAATATTGCAAGGCATGTTTAGGTTTAAATGGAAGTACAATATGGTTGCTGAAAAAGGAGAGAATCTTCAAGGATCAAACTGCATAAGAAAAGATTCGATGATTTTCTTTTGAGAAAAACCATCGAAAGTGATCAAGTGGATTTGGATGAAAAACCATCTAATAATAGTTTTTTTCATTGGATAGATTTTATTTAAAATCTATCGAAGGAAAAACTAATTAACTCATTCGATAGTTTTTATTTAAAGGAGCAGGTGAAATTGTATTGTTGTGTCAGGTTGATGAAAAATTGGACGGCCAGGATTATTCCAAGAAATGGTTCGATAGTTTTTCAAGACTACAATTGTTTGAGAGAAGACAGTGTCTTCTTCAGTTAGGAAAATCACAGAAGCATTTACGAAGAGAGAGTTTGAGCCAGAGAAAATTACAGAGAAATTAATATTGCTTATAATTCTATCATTGTATTGATTTTGTGTAACTTAAACTCATTGAAGCTAATCCTACGGATTAGAATTGTAGCACCCCTCACGGTTTATATTTATAAAACGATATATTCTCCGACTCGTGTTTTGATTTGGTGTATTTGATTTCGGACTAGAACAAAAAGAATTATCCGAGAACGAATTTGAATAATTTGTGAGTATCGTATTCAACCCCCCACCCCCCCTCCTCTCCCTCTACGATACTTTGGACCTAACAGGTTCCATGAACGAACCTCCACTTATGGATCTCAATACTCAGGATACGTATGTCTGAGCCAGACAGGGGTACCGCCAGAACCCCCTAGAGGTGGTGTCCTACTCAACTACAGTCTCCTAAACTTAAGGAGCACATTTCTATTTTTAAGGAATAGATTCTTAGTCAATCTCTATCACTCTGATAATTACAGCACAATTACATGGATATTCACTAAATATACAATAGATATACACAATATACGTAAATAATTATGGAAGATATACATGATATATGTATACAAGCGGCTGGACAGTGGACACTGACATTCAAACAGTGTCCTAAGGAGGCTAGAACTCTATCAATCAACTGAAATACTACAAGATCAGCATGGTTATGAGGCATAAGCATAAGGCTTATCAGGACGTGACTTATTCACCAAGAAATGGAGTCCAACCCCTAAGAACTACATGAGACTTGATTTCTATAAATATAGGATATGTAGACACTTTGCAGGGGTCTTTGGTTGATCCATTTTCACGTTTCTCTACAAAGGGCACGTAGAAAACACCGTGAAACACATTTTTGGGCATCTTTCCGCTCATATTGCCCAAAAATCCTGCAAACTCGGTCCCAAAATCACCACAAACAACCGACTGGTCCGGTAGTCGCACCCTTGACTGAAGACACACACACCCACTGTTGAAGCCGAGAATCAAGAAATCCATCAGGTGTTTCAGCAACCTCCATCACATGTGTTGTACCAAATTGCTCTCACAACACAATCCTTCTCCATCATATGTGTTGTACCAAATTACTCTTGCAACACAATCATATCCTTAAATGACTTTCAATTACTCAGAGGTTCATTCATGAAAATCTGTCAAAACCTAGGAACTTTTTGATGTTGATTAATTATAATGGAAAGATGTCAATTGATCATGATATATGACAACCGTTAACGTACAAATGTCAAATGTCGACTGAAAATCATTTGAAGATTCCAAAAATGTAAATAAATCAGTTAACACAATAATGATCCAAAATGATGATAATTATAGTAAAGTATTGTTCGGAATCCAGTACTACATGCCATTACATCAAATCAAAATGGTCGATAGAAATTGCCAGATTACAAACCCAGAAATTTGAAGTAGTGGGGGGAGTAAAAGTCATGCTCGGGTCTTTTGCCTTTTTTTCCAATTAGTGCAAGTTTGAGATGGATGAACCGTCTTTCTTGACTTAGGTTCCTACTATGGTCCCACACTGGTTATTTTACACGTGTGATAGATATTTCATTATTTGTATTTTCTTAAAAAAAATTTGCATCGTTTAGATGCAAGTTTGAAGGACAAAGGTAACGCAAAGATTTTTCACTCAAATTTATTAGTAATTATACTAAATAAAAACAAGGATCCAGTACACTGAAATTTTTGACTGTATAGTACACAATTTATTCTCGAAGACACAAAGGTAAGGGAGCACAAGGTTACCAAAAAAAAAAAGGTAAGGGAGCAGAAGCACAATCTTTCCAAAATATTGGGATCTACGTCTTTAATCTGACCAGTGACCGCAATTTGAACCTTAAAAAAGTTTCTGACATTAGAAACTAGTAAAGATTTATTATTTGCATCTTCTTCGACAAAAAAATTTCAGTCTAAGTGTGAGTTTTGGGTATCACAAAAAAGTTGATTTATAACTTAAAATGAATAAGTGCTTTATAAGTGATAAGTTGATGAATTTTTATAAGTTATACGAGTGTTTGGATAAATTTACTTATAAGTTAGTTAAGAGTTTGCTAAATTAAATTTGAAAAAATAATTATTAAATACAATGATTTCAACACTTGTATTTTAAATTAAAAAAATATTTAAAAATACAAAGGTAAAAATATAAAGTATTAAAAAAATAAAGAAATCAAAAAATAAGTTGATAAGTTAAGTAAAATGTTGGTGATTTCTAACATTCAACTTATCAATTTATAAGTTATAAATTATCAAATAAGCTGAGTACACAAACACCCCTCATAAACTCTTATGGCTTTATAAGCCATAAATCGGCTTATTTTGCCATCGCCAAACAAGCCCTAATTCTCATGGACTTGTTCATTTTTCGTAGTCAAAATCATAAATAATAGCCATTCATCTGTATATAGCTAAATCTCTATAAATTAACATTGTTCAACTACATGATTTCATTAACTTAGTATATCGTAAAATGATTAAAATTCCGTTAACTTAATATATCATAAAATGATTAAAAAATAATGTTTAATATGAACATCTCAATATATATTAATTATTAAGGTGGTAAAACACATAATTTGACTCCCGTCAAATATTTTATTCCTATTAAACATTTCTATTTTTCAAGTACTTCCTCTTCGAGTTGCTTTTATTAAATATTAATGTTCTCTCCTACCAAATTGTTGAAAACCGAGTCTGGCCCTGAATGTGGATACTGTAGGAAAAAAAGTTTTGAGGCCATGCTCATTCTCAAAACGTGTCGAGTGCTTAAAATTCTCATGAATTTATGTATAGTTCCAATTACATAATAATTGTTAAACCAAATATCAAGATAACAATTCATATTGATTACATTATTAAAATTTATCAATATAATTCTAATGTCTAGCAATGATACACGTGAACCTACCGAGACTTACGAGAACTCCTGTACATAAATAAATTTAAACACTTTTTTTTCTGAAGGAACATAACAATTTGATTAATCCAAATTATAATTATATTATTTTACATATAACAAACATAAAAGGATAATATCAAAATATTATTGAAATATTGAGGGTTTCATATTCATAAACGATAATTTTGAATATAATACTTATATTAAAATGTGTATTTGATTAAAGGTAGGGTTATATTTAAATACTAAGAAGTGTGTTTTGATAATTTAAACCAATTATAAATTGGTTTTCTATATTGAATTGAATTCTTTATGTAAAAAATATTAACCATCTTTTCTTTTCGGTTTATGGGTAGGTCAACTGGTCAAGTTAGATAATAATTATTAAACCATCATTAAATTAAAGATAATTTCGTTAGTTTCGCATGGGTTGTAAAATCGTCAAAATTCAATTTATAAAACTCAGGATAGAACCCAAATAATAAAGTGAGTATCTAAATTTTAATAAATATTTTTTTATTTTTGTAGCATCAATTTATTAATTTTTCCACTAATTGTTTTAAATATAGAAATTTTATGTTTCTTTCAATAAAGTATTAAAATTAATTAAGAACAAATTCAAATCGATAAAGAATATAATAATATGAGAATAAAATTTTATATAATCATAACATAATTTTTATGCTGTTTAATAATTTTTAAGTAATAATGTATTTTAAAATTTTATATACACTGTAAATAAAACCGAAACATTAAAAGTAAAAGCAGTTAGTAACATACTTATATCAGTATATACTTGATATCCTTATTATATTAAATCCTTATATATAATAAGCTCTTATCCAAAATTTTGATCGTACGATCTTGACAACCAAACTAATAAGGACCATTAGATCTTAACTAGATAAATGAAAATCGTTAGATCAAATATTAAAAAAGTGTATTTTATTAATAATAGAATTATATTTAAATTCTAAAAAGTGTATTTTGATAATTTAAACCAAATATACCAAATATAAATAAGTTTTCTATACTGAATAGAATTCTCCATGTAAAAAATTCGTGACTTTCTTTTCTATTTCATGGACAATTCCAGTTAGATAAAAATTGTTAAACCATCTTTTAATTAAACATAATTTAGTTATCTTCATGTGGGGTGTAAAATCGTTAAAATCTAAATTTTAAAATACAAGATAAAACCCAAATTATTAAAGTGAGTATTTAAATTCTAATAATAATTATTACGTCATCATTATTTTAATGCCAATTTAATTACTTTTTTCTAACTATTTTAAATTTAGAAATCTATGTTTAAAAATTCAAATCAATCTAAGAAAAATTCAAATTAACAAAGAATATAATAATACGAGGATAAAATTTTATAAAAGTGTGCATATTTTATAAAATTCAAAATAATTATAAATAAAATTTAAGTAACTGTGCATCGCACGGGCTATAAGCTAGTATACAAAATAGCTACATATAACTTAAAGTATATATTAAGAGTTTAGCTATACTTAAAGTATATATTAAGAGTTTAGCTATACTTTAATTTAATATATAGGCTATATTAAGAGTTTAGCAAAATATCTTGAGATATTATTATGTGAATATCTTGTAATTTTTTAATATCTTCTAATTACATCGTAGATTACATTCACACGATGTAAGCCTAATGTACAAGCCCTATATATATTGAGGGAATACCCTGCTCCAACTCTAGGAATTTTTACAATGAGTATCATCAGCATTACATCTACATGTTAGAAGTAAATTATAGTTAATATTATATTTTTATATATTTTGTTCAAACATTAATTTAAGTAGTACCAAACATATATTTAATATTGATATATGATTTGATCTTAATGGTCTGTTCAGTTATATTATATGGTGTGAAAATTATTACTAAAACTAAACCCAAATCAAAACTTTCTTTTCAAAACTTTACGACCACGGCCAAACCAAACAGGAAATCATTCTTGCTTGGCCCAAGGCATAGTGTGCAACTGCCAATCTATCTTAAATCATGAAATCGAAATTCTGAGATTTGATTTCGAAATCTACTTTACAAAATGATTTATATCTACGTGTCTGAACTATGACTTGGTTTATATGTATCACTGTTGGAACCTGTTTTCTGTCGGGTCGGACTCCGATTATCCCTTCGGGTTAACCTGTCAAAAGAGAAGAATGCGAGGGGTTTGACCCCCAATTCATCTCCGGTGTGAGAATAAGTTAGAGGTTCCGGTAAGGTTTAATTGAACGTGCAAGTGTTTGTGTATGTAAAAATGAGTAATATTCTGAATATGAAACCTGTTATGTGCTTTTATAGGCACTTTGGTACCGGCTCGCCCGGATTCTTCGGGGGCAACCGTCCACATACGTGGTCCTGTTCTTCCGCCTGAATAGTCGGGTGACTTGGTCAAGCAACGGTCAGATCCAACGGACTTAGCCGAAGAGGTGGGCTGTGACCGTTCGGCCCAATTACTACTCGGCCCAATCACTTATTCGGCCCAATCCCAGTCGGGCCTCCAACATGTCCCTGGACTTCGGTCGGATGTTAATGCGTTCGGAGTCCTAGCTCTTCACTTCTCTTCGGGATAGATTCCAACGGTTTCGTGTCTATCCGTTGTGACACGTCACCTAGAGAATCGTGCCGTAATCAATAATGACAGCCGTAATTTCTTGAGATTAGTGCTGGATCATCACCGTTGAATCCCAAACGACTTTGATCGTACGATCGAGATTAAATGTTCGCATTTTACTGTCCAAACGTCACATATCCTTCTGTATAAATATAAAAAATTCCCCTCAAACATCGTCAATTATACATTCAAAAGTAACTCCATTTTGCCAGTTTCTTTCCAGCCCGTCCATTTGCAGTTATCAATGATTTCCATTGCCAAGTTCAAATTGTTAGATATAATTGCTGATGAGTGTTTATCAGTGTTTAAGTAACAGGTATTCATCAGAGTTTACTAGAAGCCAGTCAGAGTTTGATAAAGTCTGACGGGGTGAGAGTTTGCTAAAGCTGTCGGTGCTAACATTGAAGATTCTAGAAGTAATATATCTTGAAGATGGAAAGAAGCAAGATATATTGAGACAGACAAGGAAACGGAACAGAAGACAGAAGCAATTCTAATTTGATATGATTTGTATAGCTAATTTATAGGAATATCAATTAGAGATTGATTCTATGTAGCTGTGTACTATATAAACACAGATAGGTTAACCCTAAAAGGGGCGCGATTATTGAAAACATTATTCTTGTAACCTTGCAGCTCTCTGTGATATTTTACATCACAAAGAGAAGAGTTATTTATATAATCCAGTTGTTGATTTTTAAACAGTGTTCTTTATTGTTATTATCATACTTATATTGATTATATATTGTGTAATCGGCCTAACAATTGGTATCAGAGCCAAGGCTGTTTAATATATACAGTTTATCGATCTAAACACAAGTATAATCATGGCTGACAACTCTCAGGAAGGTTCTAATGCAGGTTCTAATGCTCAGAAGGTTCAACCAACTTCTGTTAGTCGATATGAGACTATAAGGGTTCCAATTCTAAGACCAGTTGAATATCCAATATGGAAGGTGAAGATGACCATGTTTCTGGAAGCCACAGATCCAGAATACCTTGATAGAATCAATGATGGTCCTCATATGCCAACTAAATTATCTCCTGTTATTACTGGTCAAGAACAAAAGACTGTTCCAAAAGAGAAGAAAGACTTGACTCCTGAAGATATCTCATCAATTGCAAAGGATGCAAAGGTTAGACATCTACTCCATAGTGCCTTAGATAATGTCATGTCTAACAGAGTGATTGGTTGCAAAACTGCCAAAGAAATTTGGGATGCTTTGGAAGTCAGGTGTCAAGGAACAAGTGCAATAAAGAAGAATAGGAAAACCATTCTAACACAGGAGTATGAACACTTTGACTCAAGATCTAATGAAACTTTGACAGATACTTATGACAGATTTTGTAAATTGTTGAATGATTTGTCCCTGGTTGATAAAGAATATGAACTTGAAGAGTCAAATCTCAAGTTTCTGTTATCTCTACCTGAAAGATGGGATTTGAAGGCAACAACAATTCGAGACAATTATGATCTTGCAGAAACAGATCTTGATGAAATCTATGGGTTGCTCAAAACTCATGAACTGGAGATAGAACAAAGAAACAAAAGATCTGGAAAGAAGACAAAATCTGTTGCTCTTAAAGTTGAAGAAAAACCTGTCAAGAAGGAATCATCAAGAAAGAAAGCCAAAGGAAAGGCTTTAGTCATTAAATCTGAAAGTGAGTCATCAAACTCTGATGATGGCTCAAACACTGATGATGAAGCTTCTGATTCTGAGGATGATGATGAAGAGATGATGAGAATGGCTGCTTTAATGGTGAAGACCTTCAAGAAGATGGGATTCAAGAACTTCAAGAAAGGAAAGAGATTTTCTAGGAGAGATTCAAACTCTGATAAGAGAAATTTCAGAAAGTCTGATGGAGGGAATACCAAGTCTGGAAAGAAAGACAAGTCTGAGATCCAGTGCTACAAGTGTAAAGAGATGGGTCATTATGCTCCAGAGTGCAAGAAAGGAAAATCTGAGAAAGCACTCATCACTAAAGGCAAGGACTGGGCAGACACTTCAGACTCAGATGAGGGAGTCAATTATGCTCTCATGGCAACTGTTAAAGATGAAGCTGAGTCATCTGAAAACAAGGTACCTTTAACTACTTATGCTTATGATACTGATAATATATCTGAATTAAGAGTTTATCTAAAAAGCATACATGTTAGTTATAGGGATCAGACTTTAGAGAATGAAAGAATCAAATCTGAGAATCTAGGTCTTAAAGAAAGGAATAAATTTCTTGAAGAGAAACTTGTTAACATGCAACAAGTTCAAAAGGAGAGAGATGATGCTGTTTATGTTGAATAGGAATTGCTTAAAAGATATAGGCAAATAGAATCTGAGTTAGAGAAAGAGAGGAAAGTGATTAAAACATGGACTAATTCTGGAAAAGACACACATCAAGTTTTTCAGACAGACACTGTAGGTTTAGGTTACTGTGAGAAAGATGAACTTAGGTTTAAAGATAAAGTGAAAGTGAAACCACAGCTTAAACCTGTGAAATTTGTTTCTGAATCCAGTAAGCTAAAGTCTGTAGTTGTGAAAGAAGCTGTTATGGAACTAGTTGAAACTTGTGATAAACAGGTTAATGTTGGTTCAATAACAGAGAATAAGGTTAAAGTAGAAGTTGTTAAAGAATCAGTAAAAATCTGTGATAAGCAGGTTAATGTTGGTTCAATGACAGAAAAACAATTCAAACATAAGCTCAAAGAGGTAAAGTCTGTCAACAAACAGAAAGTGTCCAAGAAAAATAGGAATGGAAAAGTAGGCATTAATAAAAGAAATGATTATCTGCCTAATTCTGATGCTCCTAGGAAGACATGTCATAGTTGTGGTAGTACTAACCATCTTGCAAGTTTCTGCACGAAAAACAAAGATATTAACTCTTTACCCTCCAAGTCTGGGGTAAAGAATGATTATGTAAGGGTTAGACCACAGACTTTATGCACACACTGTGGGAGCACTTGGCATTCTATTTATACTTGTAAGAGTTATCATGCTATTTATCACAACTATTATGAGCTAAAACCCAACCTGAAATGGGTTAAAGCAAACTCTGCAAGTGTAAAGTCTGACAATGTTAGGTTAAACTCTGTTGATAGTGATTCCGCTGCAAAAGCTAACAATGTTAAGAAAGCCAAATGATCCAAGCAAGTCTGGATCCTTAAATCTAACTCTTTGTAATTGTTTGTGATTGCAGGGCATAAGGGAAAGTACCTTAGTCTTGGACAGTGGATGTTCAGGACACATGACTGGAAATAAAGCCCTGCTATCAGATTATGAGGAGAGAGCTGGCCCAAAAGTTTCCTATGGAGATGGCAACATAGGACGTACTATGGGATATGGCAATATTAATCTTGGAAGTGTCATCATCACAAATGTAGCTCTAGTCCCAGGACTCAAGCATGATCTGCTTTCTGTAAGTCAAATCTGTGACAGAGGATACCATGTAGATTTTCATACTGAACATTGTGAAGTTATCAGCAAATCTACTGGGAAAGTTGTTCTAGTTGGACACAGGCACAATAACATTTATGAAGAAAGTTTGGTAACAAACTCTGAAGGAAAAGCTGTGTGTCTAACTGCAAAAATGTCAAATGAAGAGAGTTGGAAATGGCATAAGAAGCTCTCTCATCTAAACTTGAACAACATCAATGAGCTAATTCGAAAAGATTTTGTAAGGGGACTTCCAAAGTCAATACTCAGCTTAGATGGTCTGTGTGATTCTTGTCAAAAGGCCAAGCAAAGGAAGTCATCTTTCAAGAGTAAATCTGAATCATCAGTTGTGGAACCTTATCATCTTTTACATGTTGATCTCTTTGGTCCAGTGAATATAATGTCTATGGGCAGAAAGAAATATTCTTTGGTAATTGTTGATGAATACACCAGATACACATGGGTGTATTTCTTAGCAAAGAAGGATGAAACTGCCTTAACTTTGATGGATCATATGAAGTAATTGGACAAAGGATCACAGCACAAAGTGAAAATAATAAGGAGTGATAATGGTACTGAATTCAGAAATTCTGAAATGGAAGCTTTCTGCAAGGAAAGAGGAGTGAAACAAGAATTTTTTGCACCTGGAACTCCACAGCAAAATGGTGTAGTTGAAAGAAAGAACAGAACCTTAATCGAAGCTGCCAGAACAATGCTTGATGAAGCAAAATTGCCAACTTATTTCTGGGCAGAAGCTGTTCAAACAGCTTGTTTTACTCAAAATGCTACACTGATCAACAAGCATGGGAAAACACCATATGAGATGGTGAAAAATAAGAAGCCAAATTTGAAATATTTTCATATTTTTGGATGCAAGTGTTTTGTGTTGAAAATTCATCCTGAACAATTGACCAAGTTTGACTTAAAAGCTGATGAAGGAATTTCTGTTGGATACCCACTATCAACTAAAGCTTTCAGAGTCTACAATCTGAGAACAAAAGTGATCATGGAATCTATACATGTGTCATTTGATGACAATAAAATAACTGGAATAGAAGATGAAGAATATCATGATCAACTTCGATTTGAAAATGAAGATCTAAACTCTGATGACGTAAACTCTGATGAAGCAAATCCAACAAACTCTGACGAAGCATACTCTGAACCTCTACTGATAAACACTGAGGGCATTTCTCTGACAGAACAAAATAGAGAACCAGTCGAGCGGGAGCGTGGAGATACTTCAGAAACATCTCAAGATAATAACTCAAATTCTGAAAGTGAATCAGCTGAAGGATCTATCCCAAACTCTGAGTCAAACACTGAAAATCCAAACTCTAAGCAGTCCAATTCAGGGGGAGCCTCAGAGAATGCAAGTGGTCAAGAAGAAAATCAGGGAAGCATGGATCAAGGGGGAGGATCTAATACTGGTAGTAGAAGCCAATTACCAACAGCAAGAAGGTGGACACAAGCTCATACACCTGACTTGATAATTGGAGATCCAGAAGCTAGTGTAAAAACTAGAAGTGCTACAAATAATGAATGTCTGTTTCATGCATTCTTATCTCAAACAGAGCCCAAGAAAGTGGAAGAAGCTCTTCAAGATGCTAACTGGATAACAGCTATGCAAGAGGAGTTAAATGAATTTGAGAGGAATGAAGTCTGGACACTTGTACCAAGACCAAAGAACAGATCTATTGTTGGTACAAAGTGGGTTTTCAGAAACAAAACAGACAGTGATGGAGTGATTACAAGGAATAAGGCTAGACTTGTGGCTAAAGGCTATTCACAGCAGGAAGGAATTGACTATGATGAAACCTTTGCTCCAGTTGCAAGATTGGAGGCAATAAGGATTTTTCTGGCCTATGCTGCACACAAGAAGTTTAAAGTCTTCCAGATGGATGTGAAAAGTGCTTTTCTCAATGGGAAACTTGAAGAGGAAGTGTTTGTTGAACAACCACCAGGGTTTGTAGATCCCAAACATCCAGATTATGTCTATAGGCTTGACAAGGCATTATATGGACTAAAGTAGGCACCTAGAGCATGGTATGAAACTCTAGCTCAATTTCTTTTAGAAAGTGGGTTCACTAGAGGTACAATTGACAAAACCTTGTTCTACTTTAATTCTGGTGATGATTTGCTGTTAGTTCAAATCTATGTGGATGACATAATTTTTGGGTCTACTAATGACAAACTCTGTAAGAAATTTGTCAAGCTTATGCAGTCAAGGTATCAAATGAGCATGATGGGAGAGCTTAGTTATTTTCTAGGCTTACAGGTCAAGCAAACAGATGATGGGATTTTTATCAATCAAGAAAAATATACCAGAAATCTTCTTAAGAAATTTGGTATGCTTGATAGTTCATCTGCTACAACTCCCATGGCTACTGCAACAAAGCTGGACAAAGACACGGGAGCCTCAGTAGATGTGACAAACTATAGAGGAATGATAGGGTCTCTTCTTTATCTCACTGCAAGTAGACCAGATATCATGTATGCAACATGTCTTTGTGCAAGATTTCAAGCAGACCCCAGAAAGCCACATCTAACAGCTGTGAAAAGAATTTTCAAATATCTCAAAGGAACCATAACCCTTGGTTTGTGGTACCCTAGAGAATTAGAGTTTAAATTAATTGGTTACTTTGATGCAGATTTTGCAGGCTGTAAGATAGATAGAAAAAGCACAAGTGGAAGCTGTCAATTTTTAGGTGACAGATTAGTTTCTTGATACAGCAAGAAACATAAATCAATTTCAACATCCACAGCAGAAGCAGAGTATATAGCTGCTGGTAGCTGTTGTGCACAGATTTTATGGATGAAGAATCAATTGCTGGACTATGGGTTAAGGTACTGTAAAATACCTATTTACTGTGATAATCAAAGTGCTATTGCTATGACAGGTAATCCAGTACAGCATTCCATGACCAAGCACATCAGCATAAGGTATCATTTTATCAGGGAACATGTGGAAGAAGGAAATATTGAGCTTCATTTTGTATCTACAGACCAACAGCTTGCAGATATCTTCACCAAACCTTTGAGTGAAGCTACCTTTACAAGGCTGGTAAATGAACTTGGAATGATCTCTGGTTTTGACTAGAGATACTGGTTAGATTCAAAATCTATACATGATTGATTTTATGCTCATGATTCTTTGCATGTGTTAACTGTTATTTGTAGCAGTATGTTAAACTCTGATAGTAAACTCTGTTAGTCATACAGTATCAGTCATACTCTGTCGGTTAAAGTCTGAAGTTAAACTCTGATGTTATACTCTGATTGTGATATTGTCTGAAACATATGGACCGATGAAGAAACCTGTATGAAGCATGATTCTCAGTAAGTAATCATGAATCTTTCTGAATAACATATGATCTAATCTCAAAATGTGCAGTAACTTAACACAGCATGATACTGTCTCTATATTCATAGCATCTCTTAGTTTATTGATCCTATACACTAAGTCTGTATTAGCTGTTTGCACTTTCTCTCATAAATTAATTGCATTATCTGATGAAAAGTCTAAACTCTGATAATTAGTTGCAAATATTTCACCCTTCAATCAAAAGATGCCAAAGAGTGCACAAATTCTTTTGAGATCATGTTGTGCCTAGGAAGACCCAGGAACTTATTGTATGAAATAAGGGCTAAAATCCTTGATTTTTGGTGACTAGTGCCAACCACTGATTACTGGGAAAAAAAAATTCAAAATTCAAAGGGGGTGAAAATAATAAATTTTATAGTACAGAGTTTAGATAAAATCAGATTTTATTTTATACATGAGAGTTTGGACAACCAGTTTTTACTGATTTATTGTGTGGATTTTATGCACTTTAAGATGCTCTAAATATTTATATTCAGTAAACTCTGCTATTCACACACAATTTTTCACAACTGTGCATTGAGAGAAAAGAGATTATGAATAAAGAAGGAGGATTGGTAAACACTGATGGACTGTGTACTCTACACTGAGGTAATTATATTTTAATCTCTGATGATTAAAATTAATTATTTGTTTCAGACAGTTAACAATTTTTGAGAAAACATTCTTGAAAATAAAAGAGTATGATTGGTAACGGTTCCAATTTGTATTAAACAGAGGAGAGAGGTTACTTGTCTAGGAAAGTGTAAAAGGCGGTAATTATTGCTGTTTTTACTGCGCATGCACATTGGAAACTGTCAATTACTGCTGTCAGTCATTGCATGTGTGCCACGTGTCCCATTCACACAGTTAACGGAGTAAGACAGTTGTGTATTAATGATTAAAAACTCTTCAGTTTTTAATTTTGAATTACATATTTAAACAATACACACACTTACGTCTAAACCTTTCACATCTTACTCCAATTCACATCTATTATCACACACACATATTCACAAACACTTTTCTTCTTTCAAACTCTTTCAAGCTTTTGCATCAGATTCTCTGTTAATCTTTCAAATCTTACTAATGGCGACTACAGCGTTTGTTTCTTCTGGGTTAGAGTTTGTCCCTAACAACTATGCAGCACCACTAAACACTACCAATGCACCAGAGGCGTTTCATATGATGCAGGAATTTCTAGCTCAATCAGCAATTGGGCGTGCTCTAGTCGAACCAACAACACTTTATGGTTCGCAAATTAAGGCCTTCTGGGAGACAGGTAGTTATGATGATGGTGGTGACTCTGGCAACCCGTCTATCATCTTTGAATTTCAAGAAGCAGAGTATGTAATTACTGCTGGTACCATTCGGGCTGCAATGGGGTTTCCTGAGTTTTCTTCATATACAACTGGAATGGGAGACATTGATTTGCTGAGGATGATGAGAGAGATTGGGTATTCTGGACCCTTGACAAAGATTGGACAATTGAAGCGACCGTTTTTGCGAAAGGAGTGGAGATTCTTCTTTGATTGCATCACAAGAACGTTCGGAAAGAAATGCACAAACTGGGATGCTATTCCCACGGACAGTCTGCAAATCGGGTATTCTCTGTTATATGATAATTATTTTGATTTTGCACGACTTGTTTTAAATAATTTAGGGGAGAAAATGACAGAGAATAGAGAGGTAGTATACTTTTCTAGATTTTGTCAGATTTTATTCTCTTACTGTGTTGAAGTGGTGGATCTAGTTGATGAAGATATCATTTCTTGTTTTAAATTACACAAGAGGATATTCTCTGATCTGATAAACAAAGATGTTAAGAAAGGGGTTGTTGGAGATTTGTTACTGCCTGCATCTGTGCAGCAGTTTGTAAATGATCAAGTTAATCCACAAGCTCCTTCTCCATCAGAACCACAACCAGAACCTTTACAAACAGAACTTCCTCAATCCACTTCTGTCCCACAAAAATCCAGTGGTAGGACTAAGCATGTTGGCTCCAAACCTGCAAAGTCTGTTAGACCAGCTACTGAAGTAGGAGTGTCCAAGACATCTGTGCCAAAGGGTGTTGGTCCTTCTAAGAAAAGAAGAGCCAATCAATCAAAAACTGATGATGAAGCTGATGTTGATGATGAACCACTTCATCAGAGAAAAAGAAGACTAGTAGCCAATTATTTTTTTGATAATGTGGATGAATATACACCAGAAACTGAAGCTGTCCAGCATGAAGCTCCAGAAGATTTTGTTGAGGAGCCTGTTGTCAATAATGCTAATGAGGACAGGGTTTTTGTAAACACTGAAGCTCCTGAAGTTATTGTTCAGGAGACTACTGAAAATGTTGAAGCAGCCACTGTACCTGACATGACAAATGCTGATAAAGAGGCTGAAATTTTTGAGCAAGATTCTTTATTTGCTGATCAACCCACCCAAATTTTAGATGAGTCAATTGCAACTCACACAGAGATTCTCTCTGTAAATAATCAAATTCCTGAATTGGGTGAGGAGGTTGATCAAGTAGTTGAAACTGCTATAGAGAAATTTGATGAAGCTATGGCAGAGACTTTGAAAGAGACTACTGTACAAACTGAAGAAATTGTTGCAGAGTCTGTTCCTGTTGAACCAGAGATTTTTGTAACTCCAAACTCTGAGATTCCTGAAGCTGTAAAGTTAAATGCTGAGGCTACTGCAGAAAATAATGCTGAAGAACTTGCAGAGCAGATAGCAGAAAATGTCGATGAAGCTAGAGTTGGTAATGCAGAAAATGTTGATACTGCTGATCACACATCTGTAAACTCTGATCATGCAAACTCTGAGGTTAATCCTGCACTTTCAAACTCTGATAGTCATGAGTCGATACCTTTTCTAAGGGATCCTACTACAGAGTCTATCAAGGAAAACCAAAATGCAACTGAAGCTCACTTCAGAGAAATGCATTATAACAATTGGTCAGGAGCAGACTGTATCTTTTATACTCAAAGGGCTACAGATTTTGTACATAAATCAGCTGAAGAGATTTCTAATCCTGAGCTGTTAGCTCATTTTAAGGCGACCATTATTCAAGTCAAGTCATTGCACAATCGCTTTGATGAGACAAACAAAGTTGTTCTTGGATTGAGTAATGATATTGCTCTTAAGGATTTAGCAATGAAGCAAGATAGAGCTAGATTTTCATCTTTGATCAAGGATCAAGAAGAAATCAAGAAGAGGCTATCCAATGTTGAAAGAAATCAAGCTACCATATCTACTAAAATTGATTCGATTGCTACTTCATTAGAGTTGCTGACATCAGTTTTTATTCCTGATGATGTCAAAAAGGGGGAGAAAGTACCTAAAGACAAATGCAAAAGGACTCCAACCTTTAGACTGGGGGATGATTCAAATGATGGTGGAAGCCGAGGAACAGAGAAAAGGTCAAACTCTTCTCAAGAGCAAGGGAGACTTCGTTCAAACTCTGCTAGACAGATAAACTCTGAAAGAAAACATTCTGGTGGTCAATCTTCTTCAAGACTCAAGAGTCTAGTGATTTCATCAAATCCAACTACTGATGAAGAGATTGCTGCTAAGCTTTTCATGGAAGAACATGGTGGTGAAGCCACAATGGAAGATTTGGATGCTGAGATGAAGCTTCTTGCTGAAGAACACCAAAAACAGATTGAAGCTGGTACTTATAAGAAGAATTCTGTAAAGGCTCCTAGATTAAAGGAAAAAGGAATTATCATCAAGGAAAATACTCAACAGAGTATACAATATTCCAGGAGGCCTACAGTAAATGTTTCTGAAAAAGGAAAAGGTATACTGGTAGAAGAAGGACAGTTACCAAAGAAAAATTATTCAACCTCTGACGTTGCTCAAGTTGAATCAAGGCCAAATAAATCAACCTCTGACGTTGCTCATGTTGATGTTTCTACTAAAGTTGTGACAACCTCTGACAATGCTCAAGTTGTACAAACTCAGCTAGCTCCACAACTCCAAGGTTTCTTAAGACCTGTACTTTCTGAAACTCTGACGCTAGAAGCTGTGGACTTTTCACAAACCAGAACAGTACTTGGAAAAGAATCTTATGATAAGTCTGGTTTGGGTTCACACAGGGAGAAAAGAATAAATAACAGACCTTTTGACCATTCATCACTGGCAGAACCTGGTGTTGGGGTATCTCAAGAGAGCCTTGATAAACTAGAGTCTGTTCAGATGGTTTATCATAGAGGGTTGAAGAAAGAGGTGCTGTTATACTTTATGTCTGATGGAAGAGTATACAGAATAGGAGAAGCTGATGTTCAATTGAAACTATGGGAAGAGCTTGAGTATGTTCTATATCTTCTCAAAATCAAAAATAGAAGTACTCATGATGCTGCTCTAGTTCTAAAAGACAGAATGATGAAGTCCAAAGTTCTTCTTGGAGGAGGTGTTTCAAGTGCATATATTCCTAAGTACAGAGATGCTTATGGAAAGATTGTTGAAATGAAGAGAAACAGTGCCAAGCTCAATACTGCACTGGGTATAAAGGTTTTAGAATTCAACCTAGAGTCAGACAAATCATATTTTATCCGGCTAGGGAATGAAATGAGGAAGAACATCATTTATTCTCTAAGAGCTGCCATCTACCAGACTGGTGAAAGTGATCCAGAGCTTAAGGAATTGAAAGAAATCATGGTGGATGAGCTAGCAAAAGCAGAAAGGAGGCTACTTATTGACTATCTCAGGACAGTGCCTGATATTGAAGAGATTAAGTAAAGTCTGACTGTAAGTTTTTAAAGTTTTCTGTTCTAAGTAAAAGTTAAACTCTGATATGTTATAAACACTGCATTTGTTATATGTTTTGACATCATCAATTATCTTTTAACTTGTACATTTTTATTATGCACAAGTTGGGGGAGATTGTTAGATATAATTGCTGATGAGTGTTTATCAGTGTTTAAGCAACATGTATTCATCAGAGTTTACTAGAAACCAGTCAGAGTTTGATAAAGTCTGACGGGGTGAGAGTTTGCTAAAGCTGTCGGTGCTAACATTGAAGATTCTAGAAGCAATATATCTTGATGATGGAAAGAAGCAAGATATATTGAGACAGACAAGGAAACGGAACAGAAGACAGAAGCAATTCTAATTTGATATGATTTGTATAGCTAATTTATAGGAATATCAATTAGAGATTGATTCTATGTAGCTGTGTACTATATAAACACAGATAGGTTAACCCTAAAAGGGGCGCGATTATTGAAAACATTATTCTTGTAACCTTGCAGCTCTCTGTGATATTTTACATCACAAAGAGAAGAGTTATTTATATAATTCAGTTGTTGATTTTTAAACAGTGTTCTTTATTGTTATTATCATACTTATATTGATTATATATTGTGTAATCGGCCTAACACAAATCCTCCTCAGGTTCTTATCACAAGTAAGTTTCATGTATCCTTTTGCACGATTCACCATTTTGTATTTAGCCTGTATGTCTTCCTTACTGAATGTGTTCACCACTACTTAGGCATAATAGTATTTTTGTTTGGGATATACTTGCTTACGAAAATGTGCCCGTATGTAGACAAACCAGTAGATAGATTTATCCTAAGAGCAGTTACTGAGACCAACCTGTCCCTAGAATTATCTTCGGGGCAGATTTATCCTTAGAACAATCTTCGGGGCGAATTTTTTCCTTAGAACAATCTTCGGGGTGAATTTATCCTTAGAACAATCTTCGGGGTGGATAGTGCCTTAGAGGTCCCTCTTAGTTCTTCCTTTAGGCGTTAGTGATTTCCCGACCGGTCTCAGCCCTCTGTACTCGGCTTTTCTACTTTTCTTTTCTTCTTTCTTTGATCCTGTCCGAGTACACGGCTAATTTCTTCATCCATTGATGCAGGAAATATGGATCGGTCGCCTTCTTGATCTGGTCAGTCGCCCAGATCTATATCCCCGGAGAGGTATCCATTCTTCAACGCTGAAGAATTTCCTGCGGCGAACCATCCCACTCGGCTATCCGAAGAGCGCGTAGCCAAGTTTCCCAAAGAATTTGAGATCCCGACGGGCGCTTGGCACACATACCTGCCCAGGGCTGCTGACCGTATATGGTACAATCCGCCCGTCCCCAAGGGTTACGGGAGCGTAGCTACGGGAATCTCCGAAGCTGCCTTGAAATGCGGCTTTCGGGTCCCCGTGCTCCCGTTAGTCAAGCAACTGTTCGCCCAGATGGGGATTGCCCTGGGCCAGATGGATCCCAATGGGTTTCTGCATATGAACGGCTTCCAATGCCGATGTCTCATAGCTAACGTCGATCCAACTCCCGCCTTGTTTTGGCACCATCACGACTTTCGGAAGAACGGTAAGAGCAAAGGCTTTTACTCCATCGCCCGTCGCACCAACAGGGCAGAATGGGTAGAAACCAACTCCAATAATAAGGGTAGCCACGATAAGTGGTGTTATATTTCGGGCCCGAAGATAAGGGCTTTGTCTCAATGGCGTGTGGTCGATCCCACTGTTCAGGTGGTTAAACCCTTGCTATCGGGTGCCGAATTGCACGAGTACCAACGTTTATGTAACTTTGACATGGGCCGAATCCCTTTAGAGGACCTTCGGGATAGGCAGTGGCTTTTCGCCCTTTGGGGTAATGGTAACATACTTCACCCTTTTTATTATTTTTTTCTATTACTGTACTCCTGTCTACCTGCTGATACTTTCGATTATAATGTTTAACCCTTTTCTTTTCTTCTTACAGTGTCTTCTCGTCAAGCCATCGTTGAGAGGAAAAGAGCTAAGTTTGAGGCTGAACAGGCGGCTCTGGCGGCTAAAGCGGCTGAAGCGGCTGAAGCGACCGGGGCGGGTGCTGCTTCCAACGATGGTCGCCAGGAGGGCGATAAACGGACGCCTGAGCAATCGGCCCCGACATTTCCCCCTCCAACCGACCATGCGGAGCAGGCGACCGGGTCTGCCCAGGTTAGAAAAAGGGCTCGGCGGGGGGACGTTCTGAAGACATACGTCCCTCAGTGGGCGATCTTAGAGTCCGATGCCATCGCCATGGCCGACCCTAAGGCGATCAAGGAGATAGCTCCTGATTTGTGCCGGGCCTTGGTGCTTCCGGCTGATCGCCCTACCTACGATCAGTTGGGCATCGCCGATGCTTGTGCCGACCTGATGGCCTTCCTTTCCAAGGTAGTATAGTTAATTTTCCTCTTAATTTCCTGTCTTTTCAGCTTTTTAACCAAGTTCCCTTTCCTTGTTTTAGGCGACGCCGATGGCTGCTATCATCACCGACAAGGTGAAGGATATGCAGGGCAGCTTCGGCCAAATTCAGGAACTGGAGGTTCGGGCCGTGAGATCGGAGACTGCTCTCCGTCAAGTTGTCGGCGATGTGGAGAGGCTGGAAGGCCAATCTGCGGCGCTGAGGGCTGACCGAGAGGAAATACAGAAAGAACTCGACTCCCTTCGGGCCAGGCTGACCCATCGGAATCTGTCCCTCAAGGCTTCGAGGAAGATGGCCCGCAAGGAAACCAAGCTGCGGCTGAACGCCGAAGAACGGTGTTACCAGATGGGCCACGACGAGGTCGTGAGGAGGGCGGCTGCCATGGGCTTAGAACATCAGGCCTTGATAGAGCCCGGCTTCAGCGATCCCTTCGGTCGTCCCGATGATGACGAGCCCCCGGTTGTCTCCTCTGGCGAGGATGAAGATTTGTCAGATTAGGCCTTCGGGCATTTGAGTTTTCCTTTATATATTTGTACTTCATTAAGCCTTCAGGCCTTAAACCTTTGTAGCCTTCGGGCCTTGCGGTACTTGTTAATGAATTTTCTTTGTCTTTTCGTCCATATTTGTCATTTATTTATGTGTCTTCGGCTTTATTTTGCCTTAACATAATTTTAAACAAAATTTATGTCTTTTCGGCTTCTATCTTCGCCTTTACGTAATTAAATCAGTTTTGCGTCTCTTCGGCTCCAATTGCCTTTACGTAATTTTATCATTTATTTATGTGTCTTCGGCATCATTTCGCCTTGACATAATTTTTAACGAAATTTATGTCTCTTCGGCTTCTATCTTCGCCTTAACATAATTGAATCAGTTTTACGTCTCTTCGGCTTCATTTTGCCTTAACATAATTATCATAAAATTTATGTATCTTCGGCTTCTGATCTTCGCCTTAACATAATTACAACGGGTTTTAAACAAACTTATGCGTCTTCGGCTTCGAATCCTGCCTAACATAAAAATTACTTTCTATTTCACCTAAACATGGCCTGGATTCCCCTAAGTTTGGCTGTTTGGCTAGCCAATCGCCAAATTCATGGAATAATATTCGGAAAGTCTTGCGACATTTATCGTTTTTGATCATCCCCAAATAAATGTCTGACTTCTAACATTATAAAATGAAACTGATAAAATAAGTAGAAGAAGGGAACATGCATTTTATTGATAGACTTATTCAATTATACATGCTTTTGCTTAAAAAAGAAACTCAGAACAAGGATTGAATAACAGCTTAAGTGGCGAGCACCTTTTGTTCGGCGGTGTTCCTTTAGGCTGGGCGAAGGCTACTGGTAGTACCTTCGTAATCGAGAGGCGTGCCATGTGTTCTTGATCAGATCGCCAGACATGGTTGTCAATTTGTAGGTACCGGGGCGAATCACTTCAGTCACTTTATACGGGCCTTCCCAGTTAGGCATTAGTTTTCCCTGCTTAGCTGGCATAGAGGTCGCCAATTCTCGCAGCACCAGGTCTCCCACCATGAAGGTTCTTTTCTTCACTCCGGCGTCGTAGTATTGAGCCGCTTGAAGCTGATATTTCAGGTTCCTTAGGTGAGCCGCCTCTCTTTCTTCTTCCAACAAATCCACATTGGCCCGAAGGCCGAATTCATTTGTTTCGACGTTGAATATCTCCGTTCGGTAGGAGTCCAGTCCGACCTCTACGGGAACCAGGGCGTCTGTCCCGAATGCCAACTTGAAAGGCGTTTCTCCTGTCGATGAACGTGGGGTCGTTCGGTACGCCCACAACACCCAGTTTAACTCTTCTGCCCAAAGCCCCTTGGCGTCTCCCAGTCACTTTTTTATCCCATCGAAGATGATTTTGTTTGCAGCTTCGATTGCTCCATTTCCTTGAGGATGACCGACCGAGCTGAATTTCTGTTGTATTCCAAAATGTGTCAAGAATTTTCGGAATTTGTTCCCGATGAATTGGGTCCCGTTGTCGGATACACGGACTTTCGGGATCCCGAACCTGAGTATGACCTGCTCCAACATGAACTTTTTCGTCGTTTCTTCAGTTATGGTCGCCAGCGGTCTTGCTTCAACCCACTTGGTCATATAGTCGATCACCGCGATGCAGTACTTGGCTTGTTTCGTGCTTTTAGGTAAGATTCCAACGATATCTACAGCCCACATGGCGAAAGGAATGGGACTTAGGACTGATGCCATTTCTTCTGGTGGTTGGTTCGGAATTGTACTGAATAACTGGCACTGTCGACACTTTTTTGCTAATCGGCCGCATCTGCTCGCAAAGTCGGCCAATAAAACCCTTGCCTGAGGATTTTAAAAGCAAGTGACCGACCAGCAAGATGTTCTCCACATATCCCTTCGTGAACTGTTTCCAAAGCCAGTAGTTGTTCTTCGGGATCCAAACATCGAAGAAGAAATTCTGTCGCCGACCTTCTATACAGCTTGTTCCCGACAATGGTATATCTTGCTACCCTATACTTCACTTTTTGGGCCTCTTTTCGGTCTAGGGGCAGAGTACCTCTTTCCAGGTAGGCCCTGATCGGGGTCATCCAGTTGATGCCTTGGTGGATTTCCATGCATTGTTGCTTGTCGATTGAAGGGATCTTTACTTCAGTCAGGTAGATGGATCCTGTGAGGTTGTGAGTTTCGGCCGAAGCCAACCTCGACAAAGCATCGACTCGGCTATTATCCTCTCTTCCCACTTGGCTCAACTCGAAGGATTCGAATGAGACCGACGAGTCCTTTACCTTTGTAGCATAATCTTTTAGTTGAGGCTCCCTCTATTCGTACTCTCCTGAAAAGTGCTTCACCACTAACATGGAATCACTGAATGCTCGTAAATTCCTTACCTCGAGATTCTTGGCCAGGTTTAGTCCAGCTAACAGTGCTTCGTACTCGGCCTCGTTATTTGTTAACGGGAAAGAGAATCTTATCGCCTGGCTGATTTCGAACCCATCTGGGCTTGAAAGAATTAATCCTGCCCCACATTTTGATCCGGCTACCGACCCATCTACGAACAATTTCCACCTTCCTGGCGATCAGATCAACTGCTCTTCGGGAGCTAGGTCTTTTGGTCCTGAAAAATGGCATTCGACCATGAAGTCTGCCAATGCTTGTGCCTTAATGGACGTTCTGGGGATGTACTCCAAGTCATACTCCCCCAATTCGATGGACCAGACCACCACTCTTTCGGACGCCTCCGGCCTTGTCAAAATTTTCTTCAGGGGTTGATCGGTTATGATTTGTACCGTTCGCCCTTGGAAGTATTGACGTAGCTTTCGAGTCGCCATTATGAGGCCATATACGAACTTTTCTGCATTTGGATATCTTGTTTCCGTATCTTTCAACATGTAGGATACATAGAACACTGGGTGTTGAGAATTTTTATGTTCTTTCACCAATACTGCTCCAAGTGTTCGGTCGCTCACTGCCAAGTATAACTGTAATGTTTTATTCGGGTCTGGTCTCATCAAGAGAGGTGCCTTGGTGAGGTATTCCTTCACGTCTTCGAATGCCTTCTGGCAATTTGGTCCCCATTCAAAATTCTTCGATCCTCGGAGTGCTTCAAAGAAGGGTAGTGCCTTTTCTGCTGATCGGGAAATAAATCTTCGCAGGGCCGCCATGCGGCCGGTCAACTTCTGTACATCCCGGACTGTCTTCGGGTGTTCCATGTCGATTACCGCTTGTATCTTTTCCGGGTTCGCCTCAATCCCTCGAGCACTGACCATATACCCCAAGAACTTTCCACTGGAAACTCCGAATGTACACTTGTTCGGATTAATCTTCATGCTGTGCTTCCTTAGTGTTTCGAAGCACTCTTGGAGGTCCTTCATGTGGTCTTCGAACTGAGATTTAACGATCATGTCATCTACATAGCATTCCATATTTCTTCCGATTTGTTTGTAAAAGATCCGGTTGACCACTCTTTAGAATGTGGCCCCTGCATTTTTCAGGCCGAAAGGCATTTTGATGTAGGCGTATGTTCCTTTCGGAGTGATGAATGCTGTCTTCGGAATATCCTCGGCATTCATTGCTATCTGATGGTATCCTGAAAAAGCATCTAAAAAGCTATGTACCTGATATCCTGCAGTGGCGTCTGTCAGCTGGTCAATGCTGGGTAGCGGATAGTGGTCCTTCGGACAGGCTTTGTTTAAATCGGTATAGTCAACACACATTCGCCATTTGTTGTTTGCTTTCTTCACCACTACCACGTTGGCTAGCCAGTCTGGGTACTCGATTTCCTCAATGAATTTTGCTTCTAATAGTTTTTCCACTTCGGCTTCGATGATTTTCTGTCTTTTCATGGCGAATGTTCTCTTCCTTTGCTTTACTGGCTTTGCCTCGAGCTTAACCTTAAGACAATGCCTCGCCGTCTTTGGATCCAAACCAGGCATGTCCTCGGGCCCCCAGGCGAAGACGTCGTGGTATTGTCTGACCACTTCAATCACTTTCTTCTTCAGGTCAGGCTCCATATTTTTCCCGATTCGAACCATCTTTCCCGAACAACCTGCATATAGCTCCACCTCTTCGGTTTCTGCTGCTGGTTCGGCAATTGGGCTAGATAGGTCTGCCCCAAACTTTTCTAACTCGATGTTCATGGTTTGGCGACTTCCGCTAGACTCGCCTTCAGTCCTCTTTCTCTTACCCCCTTCGGTCAGCTCAAAATCCTGATCTTTGTCTAGATCGTCTAACATGATGATTCAGGCGGTTTTTTGATCGCCTCGCATTTTCCCGATGCCATGCTCAGTCGGGAATTTCAATTTGAGATGAGGTATCGACGCCACCGCCTGGAAGGATGTGAGGGCTGGCCTTCCGAGAATAGCATTGTAAGGGCTTTCTACCCGAACCACGTAGAATTTAACCTGCTTTTTCACAGTATATGGAGCTTTACCCAAAATAACAGATAGAGTGATGGTACCTTCGATAGAGACTGGCTGATTCCCGAAGCCGTAAAGAGGTGCTTCGTGGCAGGGCTCCAGCTGGTCGCCTCCAAGGTTCATTTTGCTATACGTCCGATGATATAGAATGTTCACCGAACTTCCACCATCTACCAAAGCTTTCCATATCTTGTTTTGGCCGATCACCGGGTTGATGAGCAAGGGATCTTCGTGAGGCCAAATCACATCCTCATAATCATCTTCGGTGAACATGATTGGCATCGCCTGCTTGGCGGATTGAAACTGGTATAAGTTGTAGACCTGCTTTGCATACCTTTTCTTTGCCGTCTTACTGTCTCGTCCTAGGGTGCTTCCGCCGAATATAGTTTTTACTTCGCCCCTGTACCTTTCGACCTCTTCGGGCTCTTTTTGTTTGTCTTCCTTCGGGGCTAGCTTATCCCTCAGGTCTTTGACAAATTTATTCAGTTCTCCTTCCTTGATCATCTTTTCTATCAGTTTTTTTAAATGGTAACACTCGTCAGTGTTGTGACCCTTGTCCTGATGATAATCGCAATACTTGTTGCCATTCTTCTTATAATCGGGCATCTTCATTCGTGCTGGGCGAACGAAGCCAGGCTTTCCTTTTATCTCATGGAGAATCTTCGAGATTGGTGCATTCAGAGGGGTAAATGTCGTGCCATCTCTATCTCTCCTTCGTTCGGCAGCTTTATCGCGACCCTTCGCCTCATCTCGCCTATCATCGAATCTTCGCCCTGAATCGTACCTGTCATACCCTTTTCTCCCCCTGTCTTCTCTCCTGACTTCTTTATACCCCCCGATGGATTCCATCTTTCTTCGGATGCTCTCACCCCTCAAGTATATATCATTTAGGGATTTAGGGGGAATATCGTAAAGAGAAGATCAGAGGTTTTTACCTTTGTTGGGGTCTAGTCCTGCTGATAAGAACCCAGCGGCCTTTAATTTGTCCAAATTTGTCACCATTACAGCTTCTTCCTTAAACCTAGCCAAATAATCTCCCAACTCCTCGTTCGGCCTTTGTCTATAGTGGATCAAAGCTTCGGTGTCCTTCTCTCTTCGGCACAAGTGCGAATAGTGCCTCAAGAATTTCCTTTTTAGCTGGTCGTAAGAGCATATTGTTAGGAATATGTTGTTCTTGATGATAATTATAAAAACACTTAGTAGATTTTGTATTAAGTCATTTTGTAACTGTCAACGGAATGGCATGCTTTGCAGTGTTTCGTTGACAGGAAGCTCATCAACGGAATGAGTGTTGTAGCAATTGCACTGTACAATACTTCACAGTTTGATATGCATTTGATGTATGTATTAGATAGGTTTCCTAAGTCATGTTGACTAAGTACTAGATAGGCAAAATAGGTTGGTTAATTGTAAGTATATCATGCCTTGTAATTTTGCCTAAGTGAAGACATGTCAACGGTATGAAGATTACTCTATCAACGGAACAAGGATACACCATCAACGGAATGAAGTTTACTCATCAACGAAATGGAGAATAAAGCTATCAACGGAACACATCTCCCTGCTATCAACGAATCATTATTGCTTTTCTGTATAGTTGACAAAGTGATAGTGACAGTTTACTGAACAGATCTAAAGGTGATGTGGGAGTGTACTTTGCATTGGAAACCATTAAAATGGACATGGGGAATAAGGAAACATCCCAGTTTCCAATTGGGCTCTTGGGAGTGATCATAATAAGCATGAAGACAAAAGCAAGGATCTCCAAGGACCACTGGACAAAGGGATGAAAAGCAAACTATTGGCGGTTACCTTTAGTGTACTTTAGTGTAGCCAAAAATAGTATTGTAAACTTGGGGAATATATAACCAAGTGTAGCAGTTAAAATAGAGAAAGAGAAGAAAAACAAATAGTTTGTATTAGCTATCTTTGAGAGCATTCTTCTCTACAACTCTGTAACTGAGCAGCTGTGTACTTTTGTATCACAGATTATTTCCGCAATAAAAACACTTCAGTTGGATCATCAAACAATCCAACTGAATTATTTATATCTTGTGTTTTTACTTATTTAGTTCAGTTTTATTTTATAAGTGTTTTAAGTTTAAGAAAATATCAAGAATTGTATTCAACCCCCCCTTCTACAATTTTGTTAGGTCATTTGGGAATAACAATTGGTATCAAAGCGAGCTTCTAACATACAAGAAGTTTAAAGATCAAGACCAAAACAGAAACCATGGTGAAGAAGGATGCAGGTGTGAAGATACCAGTTCTTGATAAGGACAATTACTTTCACTGGAAAGTAAAGATGCATTTACATCTCATGTCTATGGATGATAGATATGTAGACTGCATTGAGAAAGGTCCACACGTTCCCATGAAGTTTGCATCTAGAGTTGGAGTGCCAGATGATGCTCCTGATATAGAAATTCCAAAACTTGTCTCAGAATGGACTATTGAAGATCTTGCAGAAATCCATAAAGATAAGAGAACCATGAACATTCTGTTTAATGGTTTGGAGCAAGAGATGTTTGACAATGTCATAAACTGTACAACCTCCAAAGAAGTATGGGACACTGTCAAAACACTATGTGAAGGAACTGAGCAAGTAAGGGAGAACAAAATGCAACTCCTTATACAACAATATGAGCACTTTCACTTTAAAGCTGGTGAAACCCTAAATGACACGTTTAGTAGGTTTCAAAAGCTTCTGAATGGATTAAAGTTGTATGGGAGAATCTACCAAACTAAGGATTCAAACCTTAAATTTCTAAGAGCTCTTCCAAAAGAATGGAAGCCTATGACTGTTTCTCTAAGAAACACTCAAGAGTACAAAGATTACACTCTTGAAAGGCTGTATGGAACATTGAAGACTTATGAGCTGGAAATGGAGCAAGATGAGGAAATTGAAAAGGTACAGAAGAAGGGTGGATCCATTGCATTGATTGCATCTGTGAACCAACTGGAAGATGACACTGAAGAAGCTGCAAAGGCCACAACTAGTCGAGCTAGTTGTAGAAGTGATGTTAGCAAGGGTAAAGGTAAGATGACAGAAGAAGAAGAACCAGAACCAGCCAACTTGGATGACTTAGATGAGATTGATGAACACATGGCTTTTCTGTCAAGAAAATTCTCTAAGTTCAAGTTCAAGAGAAACTCAGAAGCAAGGCCACCAAGGAGAGACTTTCAACCTAACAAAAGTAATTGGATTGAAAAGTCTAAATCTAAATGTTTCAATTGTGGAATGCTTGGTCACTTTGCTGGAGACTGCAGAAAGCCCAAGATTGAGAAGAGCAACAGGAAATTTGAGCCTGTTGATTATAAAAAGAAATACTTTGAACTTCTCAAGCAAAAAGAAAAGGCTTTCATGTCTCAGGAGTATGATTGGGCTGGTAATGGTGAAGATTCTGATGATGATGTTGAATATGTCAACTTGGCTCTTATGGCTAACAATCATGAGCAGGAAGCAAGCTCCTCAAGCAACCAGGTAACAATTACTAATCTTTCTGAGCTTTCTAAAGAGGAATGCGATAGTGCAGTAAATGAAATGTCTACTGTATTATATAATTTGCGTGTTACTCTTAAATCACTTACCAAAGAGAATTCAAGAATAAAAGAGACTAATTTGCTCTTAAGTGATAGGAATGCAATGTTAGAAGCACAGCTCATTGAATTTGAGAAAATGAGATGTGTTAGTAGGGATGCTAAGAAGGAACTTGAGAACGTGTTACAAAGGGAAGAAATTCTTAAGACACAACTAGAAATAGAACAAAGTGTGATTGCTAAATGGAAAGATGCCAGGAATGTTGCTACCAACATCATTAATGTTCAAGGTATGGAATCTTTCTGTGAACAATCATGGAAAAAGAACAAAGAGAAACTAGGGTATGTTTGTGAAACCTTAGAATCAGAAACAGAGTCAACAAACAACAATGATCATTTGTTGAAGGTTGATATGTCAACGGAATGCAATGTTCCGTTGACAGATGAACCATCAACCGATCAGGGTGTTTCGTTGACAGAGAAAAGAAAAGATGAACTCACTAGACTTAATAATAAGTATAGTCCGGTCACCAAGAACTTTGTTCAAGGTGAGTCTAGTAAATCAAAGAAAGTTGAGAAGCCTGTTGAGAGAGCTAATGTAGGTCACCTGTCCAACAAGCAATTGAAAGATAAGTTAGAGAATGTTCAAGTTGAGGCTAAGGGAAATAAAAGGAATAACAGGAATGGCAAAGTAGGAATTAACAAACACAACAATTACACACCTGATAAATATGCTCCTAGAAAGACATGTATTAATTGTGGAAGTGTTAGTCATTTATCTACTAACTGCAAATCTGTTAAGAAGACTGTTAAAGTGAAAATTCCCAAGCCTGCAATGAATAGTTCTATGCCTATAATGCCTGTTATGCCTAACATGTTTGCTCCATATGCACAATTTCAAAATCCATATGCCAGCATGCCATTTGTGTCTAATCCATACATGAATATGTTTAATGTGCCACAAATGCCATGGAATATGAATAACATGTTTGTTCCTCCAATT
This sequence comes from Heracleum sosnowskyi, assembly GCA_030848705.1. NCBI lineage: Eukaryota > Viridiplantae > Streptophyta > Magnoliopsida > Apiales > Apiaceae > Heracleum > Heracleum sosnowskyi. Next base: position 115,135,308 of record CM061242.1, on the reverse strand, counting down.
ATGCATGCTGTGAATGAAAATGTGAGCAATCCTAAGAAATCAACACCAAGGATAAAGATTGATTTAAATCAATCTGAGCCCAAGGTGAAAAATGATATTAAAGGAAAAGCAAAGGCTAACAAAATAGGACCCAAGGAAACTTGGGTACCAAAATCGACTTGATTTGGTTTTATTGTGTGCAGGGAGACAAAAGGAATCTTTGGTACTTGGATAGTGGTTGTTCAAGACACATGACTTGTGATTCTACCCTGCTCACAGAGTTTCAGGAAAGAGCTGGCCCTTGTATTGCTTTTGGAGATGACAGCAAAGGCTACACTAAGGGATATGGCTTGATTTCAAAAGAGAATGTCATTATAGATGAAGTTGCATTGGTGGATGGTCTTAAGCACAATTTGCTTAGTATCAGCCAACTTTGTGACAAAGGATTTTTAGTTACTTTTTCTAAAGAAGCCTGTGTTGTTTCTAAAGGAAGAAACAACAATGTGGTAATGACTGGATTCAGAAGAGGGAATGTGTACATTGTTGACTTTAGTAGCACAAGTCCAGAAACCATCACTTGCCTTTTCAGCAAGGCAAGCAAGGATGAAAGTTGGCTATGGCACAAGAAATTATCTCATCTGAATTTTAAAGTTATGAATGATTTGGTGAGGAAAGATCTTGCTAGAGGAATTCCACAAGTGGAGTTTTCCAAGGATGGTTTGTGTGATGCCTGTCAAAAAGGGAAACAAAAGAAGGCATCATTCAAAAGCAAGACAGAGTCATCAATTGTCCATCAGCTTGAGTTGCTTCATATGGATTTGTTTGGCCCTGTAAATGTCATGTCTATTTCAAAGAAGAAATATTGTCTTGTGATTGTTGATGATTTTTCTAGATTTACATGGACTTTCTTTTTGCTCTTCAAAGATGAGGCAAGTGAAATCATTATCAATCACATCAAGATGGTAAACAATCATCCTGACTTGAAAGTAAGAAGGATTAGGAGTGACAATGGGACAGAATTCAAGAATTCAAGCATGAAGGTGTTCTGTGAAGAAAATGGTATTTTGCATGAGTTTTCAGCAGCAAGGACACCACAGCAAAATGGTGTAGTTGAAAGGAAAAACAGAACACTTATTGAAGCTGCAAGGACAATGCTAGATGAATCAAAGTTACCAACTTATTTTTGGGCTGAGGCAGTTAACACAGCTTGCTTCACTCAGAATATTTCTTTGATTAATCAGGCCAAAGGAATGACCCCTTATCAGCTACTCAAAAGAAAGAAGCCACTATTGGATTTTCTTCATGTCTTTGGATGCAAGTGCTTTGTTCTGAGAAATCAAGCTGAGCATTTGGGGAAATTTGAAGCAAAAGCAGATGAAGCAATATTTGTGGGATATGCAGCAGAGAAAGCCTACAGAGTCTACAATCTCATAACCAACATTGTTATGGAATCTGTACATGTTGTTTTTGATGATCTCAAAATTCAGGGTCTCTGTGATGAAGGTTTCCATGAAAGTCTCTCTTTTGAGAATGAGGAAGGAGAACAGATGGATCATGATAAGACTATTGAGAAACAGTCCAAAGTTGTTGTATCTAGCACAGATGAAAGCAGCAGTGAAGATGAAATTGCTGCATTAAGATTGAAAAGAATAGCTGCTAGTAGACCAAATGGACATTCCGTTGACAGTCAGAATGAGCGTTTCGTTGACAGCCAAAATGGACAATCCGTTGACAGTCACAGAAATGCTTCCAGGAGTGATCATTTAGGGACAACAAACTCAGGGGGAGTTTCTCAAGGACAAATATCTAATCAAGGCAATCATGATCATGAAGCTACTTCTTCAAGAGCAAATCTACCTCCCTCAAGGAAATGGACTAAAGATCATCCCTTTGAACTTATTATAGGTGATGTGTCTTCTAAAGTCCAAACTAGAAGAGCAACTCAAGAAGAATGTCTATACAACAGCTTTCTGTCTCAAGATGAGCCAAAGAAAGTTGAGGATGCACTTCTAGATCCAGATTGGGTCTTGGCTATGCAAGAAGAGCTAAACCAATTTGAAAGGAACAATGTTTGGAAGCTGGTGCCCAAGCCTAAGGACAGGAGTGTCATAGGCACAAAATGGGTGTTCAGAAACAAGATGGATGAAAATGGCATAGTCACAAGGAACAAAGCTAGATTGGTTGCAAAAGGCTATTCACAGGAAGAAGGAATTGATTTTGATGAAACCTTTGCTCCTGTTGCAAGACTAGAAGCAATAAGGATTTTCCTAGCCTATGCAGCCCATGCCAATTTCAAAGTCTATCAAATGGATGTGAAGAGTGCTTTTCTGAATGGGGAATTGGAAGAGGAGGTGTATGTAAGTCAACCTCCTGGTTTTGAAGATGATGATTTTCCAGAATATGTATACTTCCTCCTCAAAGCACTCTATGGTTTGAAACAAGCACCTAGAGCCTGGTATGACACACTTTCACAGTTCCTCCTTGAGAATCACTTCACCAGAGGTACTGTAGATAAAACTCTTTTTCACAGGGTTGTGAATGGTTCTACTATACTTGTTCAAATTTATGTAGATGACATAATCTTTGGGTCTACAGATGTGAAACTTTGTCAAAAGTTTGCCAAGCTTATGCAAAGTAAATATGAAATGAGCATGATGGGAGAATTAACTTACTTTCTTGGTCTTCAAGTGAAGCAAGTTAATGAAGGCATTTTCATTAGTCAAACAAAATACATTCATGATTTATTAAAGAAGTTTAATTTAATGGAATGCTCTCCTGCCAAAACTCCCATGCCTACTGCCACCAAACTTGAATTGAATACTAAGGAAAAATCTGTGGACATTTCAGGTTACAGAGGCATGGTAGGCTCACTTTTATATTTAACAGCTAGTAGACCTGATATTATGTTTGCTACATGTCTATGTGCTAGATTTTAGGCTGATCCTAGGGAATCCCATTTAGTTGCTATTAAAAGAATTTTCAGATATCTCAAAGGAACACCAAACCTTGGCATTTGGTATCCTAGAGAATCTGGTTTTGAACTAATTGGTTATTCAGATGCAGATTTTGCAGGATGTAAAATTGACAGGAAAAGCACAACAGGCACCTGTCAATTCTTAGGAAACAAGCTTGTCTCATGGTTCAGCAAGAAACAAAACTCAGTTTCTACCTCCACAGCTGAGGCTGAGTATATTGCAGCTAGAAGTTGTTGTGCACAGATTTTATGGATGAAAAATCAACTACTTGATTATGGAATAAGAGTTGAGAAAATTCCTATTTTCTGTGACAACACTAGTGCCATTGCCATTACTGAGAATCCAGTGCAGCACTCAAGGACCAAGCACATTGACATCAAGTACCACTTTATTAGAGAACATGTTATGAATGGTACTGTGGAGTTACATTTTGTTCCAAGTGAACAACAACTTGCAGACATCTTTACCAAGCCACTTGATGAATCCACATTCTCAAGATTAGTAAGTGAGCTAGGTATGCTAAATTTCTCTTAATTATTTTGAGATTTTTGCAAGTTAAAATGCAGCCAGGAATTTGCTATAATTTTTCTGTGAATTGATTTTCTCAGGAAAAGGTAAAATTTTGTCTAAGTCAAAATTACTATGTCAACGAAACGCACCATTTCGTTGATAGTCTTAGCATTTTTTTTCTGGGTGTTTCGTTGATAGCTCTTTTATATCAACGAAACGCAGCTTTATCAACGTAATAGAAGGGACCTAAAATTCCCAATTCTGATTCGTTGATGTAGCGCTTTTTAATCTGAACCGTTGAAATTGCACGTTCGTTATCACGATCTATACATACACCCCTGTAAGCATAAATCGTGGTAATATTTAATTCTAACGGTTACTTTTTAAGCCAATCAGGTAATTTAGATTAATTATTGGACTTAATTTCTGAGAATTTTTGGGGGAGTATTTAAGAGATTTTAATTTCTTTATTTCATTTCTACCTGTTCTCAAAAATTCCAAAAGTTTTTCTATCTTCTTCTCTCTAACAAGCAATACAGCTCGAAGCTTTTCCTCACTCAACAATGGCACCCATAGTCAAGCTTATGTCTGCTGGTGGGTTCATCTATGAGAAGAACAATTCTATTCCATTTGTTGTTAAGGAGAGTCCGAACAGCATCTTTTTCAAGATGATGGACTTCATGAGGAACTGTAAGTTGGGCTACGCGATGTTTCACTCTACACCACTCTACAATGAAGTAATCGAGGAGATTTGGACCTCATGTGAGTATAGTGGAACAAACTGCACACTGCAATTCACTCTTCAAGGTAATGAGTACATAGTTAATTCTGATGTTTTGCAAGCATGTTTACATATTCCTGATAATAACTGTGATGCTTTGCCTACTAACACTGAAATAACTACCATGCTAAATTCTATAAACTACTCTTTGCCTACTGATAACTTAGGTAAGATAATTAGGAGAGGTTTGGTTAGGAAATACAGTTATTTAGTTGATGCATTCATTAAGGTCTTTTCTGGAAAGATTAGTAATTTTGATGCATTAACTAACTCTATGTTAATTCTCCTAACCATGCTTCTAAATGATAGATATTACAACTTTAGCACCCAACTTATGTATGAAATTGGTGCTAAGTTGGGTGATAAGGCAAATAGGAAGAAAAATATCTATTATGCAAGGTTTCTGATGATGCTGGCTAATCATGTTAGTCCAGCACCATTAGTTATCTCTAACCCTACTGCCAGGTTTGAGTGCTTTGTGCAAGAGAAGAGAGTATTGACAGACATACTGAGGCTGAACCACAATGGTGATGTTCCAGTGGTGTATCTGCCAATTATTGAGGTAACTACTGCTATCCCTGTTAGTATAGCTGTTACTTCCATTGTTTCATCCAACCCAGTTGCTATGGAGTCTGTAGCTGTGACCCAACAGGCTCCTGCCCCAGCAACAAAACCAAAATCTAAGAAATCCTCCAAGCCAACCTCAGGTGCTTCTCAAAAGGCACCTGTTGTAAGAACTACCACACAACCTAAGGGGAGTGAGTCTGGAGTTGTGAGAGGTGAGGGAAGGGGTGAAAGTCAAAGAAACCCCAAGGATAAGGAAGGTGAGGTAAGTGTTTCCCAGCCTAGCCCCATTGTGTCTTCCCAACAAGGCACAATGAGTAAAATGGATTTAAGCACAAGTCTAATTGCATCCTCCCAAAAGGATGTAATTATTGAAACAAGCTCTCAACCTAGAGCACAGTCCAAAAGGGTGAGGGACACTTCAAGCCCACAGTCTACATTTTCCCAATACCAAAGGAGAGTGAAGCAAAAGTCCAAGGGTTCACAGGGTGCACACACACTGGAAGCAACACTTCCAGTTTCTCAAATTCAGTTTGATGTAACCCCTATTATCACTCTGGGGTTACAGTCCCATTCTCTTGATATCAATCTTGAACTATCTCCACCAAATTCACCAACTTTATCTCTAGATGTGGACATGATCCATACATCTATTCCTGATTCTCCAACTCTAATCTTGGAGAAGCCCCACTCTGAAGCTGGTGGCCATCACTTGTTAAGTGATTTGTTGGGCCATCAACCAATTTTTTCTGAAGTTGCAAGGGGATCTGTGGACCAATCTCTCAAATCAATCACCACAGACTCTACTGTAATTTCTCATTCTCAAAGTACTTTCTTGACTTCATCAACGAAACAGTCTATTTCGTTGACAAGTGTTTCTCCATCAACGGTATCCATACCGTTGATAGGTCATTCTACACCCCTTATTGAAAATCTAGTTGTTTCCACAACTAGTGTAGATGACCTGGTGGTAGTTGAGACACTTTTAGGGTTGAGAGGGAGTGAAACTGAGAGGCTGGCTTGTAGCCAGGCAAAAGGAGAGAATGAGAGTGAGAGGCTGGCTATTTCTTCCAGCCAGGCAAAAGGAGAGATTGAGAGTTCCACCTTAGTAGGTGAAGGTGAGGGTGTGAGAGGTGTGAGCCATGGGGAGCCCATGATGCAAGAATATAGAGGAGAGAGAGAAGGGACTACAGGAGTCATAAGGGAGGAAGCAGCCATTGCTAGTGAGTCAATGGAGGTCAATGAGGGAGAAAGGGAACTTACTTTCCAAGAGCACTATCAACAAACTCTGGATAGTATTTCCCTGGATCCTGAGACCTTTACTCATCCTGTGTCAGCCTATCAAGTTTTGGCTCAACAGGGCAATGTGGAGGCAGAGAGGTCACTACAACTAATTCATACAACTGCATCAATGCAAAGAGCAAAGGATGCCTTGACCAATCTATCTCCAGGAGCTGCAGCAAGTGGTGAGTTTGATTTCTCTGATGATGAGGACAGCTTTGGTGACAATCAGGTGGCCACTACTTCACAGACTGGAACTTCTGTGGTGCCTCCTACACCAAACTGGCTTTCTCAAGATTCATAAGGAAGGATCTCTCTGGATGCTGCAATCACAAGGCAGTACAATGAGGCCTATCTGGCTCATGAGTCTGCAAATGCCAATGACAAGAAATTCTACAAGGCTATTATGGATTCACTGGAAATCCAAAGGCTACAGATGATGCAGACAAGGATTGAGGCTAGAGAAATCAAGGACTCCATTAGCAATTTCAGGGATGCTAATGCCAGGAGGCTAGATGAAAAGCTTCCTCTTCTCACTGTGTCCAAGATGAACAGGTTTTTCTCTAAGGAACCTGAGGTGGCTACCTCCTTGAAGACTCTCTCTTCTAGGGTGGACAAGGTGGAAGCTACTTTATCTCAGATGCAAAAGGAACAGGAGAAGCAGACACAACTGTTAGCCCAGCTAGTGGCAGCTCAAGGACTCCCAGTCATCTCTCTTGATGATAACAAAAAGGGGGAGAAATCTAAGAAGCTAGACATTCAAATCACAAAGGTTATGGTTCCAGCCATTTCCCTACCACAGGAGCCACTAGCTATGGGGGAGTCAGGAAAAGCTAAACTGGACAGCATTGACCTGATTCAGCAAGCTTCTATGAAGCTACAGCTTGCTGAACAAATTAAAGACCACTGGTCCAGGATAGATGAAAGAATCAAGAAGTTAGCTGGTACTGCAAAGAGTTCAAATCCATCAACGGATCAAGCTTCCTCTACAGAGCCATCAACGAATGCCATGGTTTTAGCATCAACGGAATGGGAGCCACAGACCAATTCTTCATATAAGGTAGAGCCCCTTCTACATGGAGTCACTCAAGGTTCAAGGAAGGAGAAAGGACAAACTTTATGCATTAGGGATGTGGAACAAGCTACATTGCAAAGAAGCCTATCTCCCAAGTCTCCTGCTAAACCAAAGGGCAAAAATATAGAAAGGACTTTCTATCCTGCACCTTATCCAGATGAGCACAAGCTTCTTGGTCTACTCATCACAAAAAGCAAGGAAAGCAATGATTATGAGATAAGGAAGCAAAGGGCAATTGTCTACAGGAATGGACAACAAATCTGTGTTTGGGCTGGTCACCCAAACTTTGCTGAAGCTAAGGCTGAAGAGTCAGAAAGAGCAGCAATGCAAGCTCTTGCAGTTGCTCAATCTCTTGATGAAGAAGAAAGACAGCAAGAAGAAAAGGCCAGAGAGGAAAGGAGTGCAAAGAAGAGCACAAGGCAACCAAAGGCAAGAGCTAAGAGAAATATAGCCTTTGAGAATGATGACTCTCAGAGTATTGCATCAGACTCTTCTGTACCAACTGCACCTCCAACAATTCCTGATCCAGCTCTAGGGGAAAAGTTAGCCTTTGATCCTAAACATCCTGTTAATTTCCATGATCAGCCAATTGAGCCAAAGGAAGAGCCAATTGAGTTTGATGAGGCCAACTTTCCAAAATTCCTCTTTGAGATGGATCCAAAGAAGAAATCTAAGCAAAGGGTTACCAAGGCTAAGCCAATTCTAGTAAGGAGACCACAAGCTGAAAAACCTCCTACCAACCCAGAAGACTTCATCTACATTGCTGATATTAGGGAGGAGTCTGACTTATATATCAATCTTGATGACCTAGTTGAAGTAAGAGGAATAGCAGCTTCCTACAAACTACCAGAGAGATTGGTGTTTGTCTACAAGGGTGGGAGAGAACAGGTTTGGCCTCTACATAGAATTCTGGGAGAAGACTATCAGACACTGCTATCTGTGTTTAAATGCCTGAAGAAAGATTTTGGTTTTACCAAAACAGCTAAGTCTGAAGTTGTTTCCAAAATCTGCCAAATCAAAGCTAGCTGGAACAAGCCTGGTGCACTTCCCAGAGTATTGAAGGTCCCTCAAACAGGAAAGAAGATTCATCTCCAACCTTTTTGGATGATGGAATTCAGAGACAAGGACAACTGTAGAAGATTCTTCAGAATAGAAGACCAACTGGAGAAGGCATCCAATGAAACTCTAAGATTAATGCAATCCAAGTTGGGGAATGAAGATGAAGAAGAGAAGATTTTCTACAGAAGACTTCAAGCTCAGATTGAGGAGAACAATGCAAAAAAAGGGAAGAAAACAAGACCACAGAGGCAAAGATGAAAAATCTGCTCAGTCTAGAGGAGCAACTCTGTGCACTTGTTTTGTAAGATTTTCTACTTTGTATTTTAATTAAATTCAATGAAGCTCAATGCAATTTCTACTTTTATCATGTGTAATTTGACTGAGTGTTTTTGTTATCATCAAGGCTCTTGATTTATGGCTGTTATTCTATCAGTCATAAATTGGGGGAGATTGTTAGGAATATGTTGTTCTTGATGATAATTATAAAAACACTTAGTAGATTTTGTATTAAGTCATTTTGTAACTGTCAACGGAATGACATGCTTTGCAGTGTTTTGTTGACAGGAAGCTCATCAACGGAATGAGTGTTGTAGCAATTGCACTGTACAATACTTCACAGTTTGATATGCATTTGATGTATGTATTAGATAGGTTTCCTAAGTCATGTTGACTAAGTACTAGATAGGCAAAATAGGTTGGTTAATTGTAAGTATATCATGCCTTGTAATTTTGCCTAAGTGAAGACATGTCAACGGTATGAAGATTACTCTATCAACGGAACAAGGATACACCATCAACGGAATGAAGTTTACTCATCAACGAAATGGAGAATAAAGCTATCAACGGAACACATCTCCCTGCTATCAACGAATCATTATTGCTTTTCTGTATAGTTGACAAAGTGATAGTGACAGTTTACTGAACAGATCTAAAGGTGATGTGGGAGTGTACTTTGCATTGGAAACCATTAAAATGGACATGGGGAATAAGGAAACATCCCAGTTTCCAATTGGGCTCTTGGGAGTGATCATAATAAGCATGAAGACAAAAGCAAGGATCTCCAAGGACCATTGGACAAAGGGATGAAAAGCAAACTATTGGCGGTTACCTTTAGTGTACTTTAGTGTAGCCAAAAATAGTATTGTAAACTTGGGGAATATATAACCAAGTGTAGCAGTTAAAATAGAGAAAGAGAAGAAAAACAAATAGTTTGTATTAGCTATCTTTGAGAGCATTCTTCTCTACAACTCTGTAACTGAGCAGCTGTGTACTTTTGTATCACAGATTATTTCCGCAATAAAAACACTTCAGTTGGATCATCAAACAATCCAACTGAATTATTTATATCTTGTGTTTTTACTTATTCAGTTCAGTTTTATTTTATAAGTGTTTTAAGTTTAAGAAAATATCAAGAATTGTATTCAACCCCCCCTTCTACAATTCTGTTAGGTCATTTGGGAATAACACATATCGACCTTGGTTTCATTGACCTGTTCCACATGGTAGCTGGACCCTTCAGATATGTCTTAAACATCTTACAAAGCATGACGTCACAGTGTCCCATTCCTGTCATAAGGGACTCATACTTCTCGCAATGGTCTTCAGGATCACCTTTCCCATTGAATTCGTTCATCTTCGGGAATTTTCTTCCAGGGGGAGGTCTATACTGCTCAATTTCCTCCGACACTACTGGCTCGTGACTAATTCTACGATCGCCGAACATCGCCTTCTCCATTCGGCTCAGCCTGTCTTTCATGCGAGGATCTCCTTCCTCGTCGGTGTCCGATCGTACGGTCACCTTTGAACGGATCCTTCGGGGGTGTGATTCAGAGTCCGAAGGATCTCCTCCCTCTTCTTCGCTCTAGCTTGGGCTTCGGCTTCCAACCTTTCCTTTTCCCTCTGCTTTCCTCCTCTGGCAACAGCTTCCTCACGCCATTTAAGAATCATGGCCTTTTGCTCTTCGGGAGTAGGCATTGGTCCGTCCTCCAACTCATCATCGAAATTGAGAATTCGATTAATAGGAGGCGTAGTCGTAGAGGGACCTTGACGATGAGTCTCAGCAAAACCGTGAGCCCTATCTTCAGAACTATCAATTGCCATCGTTCTCAGCTAATGTCACAAATTTGCTTACACGTTCCCACAGACTGTGCCAAATGTTGGAACCTGTTTTCTGTCGGGTCGGACTCCGAGTATCCCTTCGGGTTAACCTGTCAAAAGAGAAGAATGCGAGGGGTTTGGCCCCCGATTCACCTCCGGTGTGAGAATAAGTTAGAGGTTTCGGTAAGGTTTAATTGAACGTGCAAGTGTTTGTGTATGTAAAAATGAGTAATATTCTGAATATGAAACCTGGTATGTGCTTTTATAGGCACTTTGGTACCGGCTCGCCCGGATTCTTCGGGGGCAACCGTCCACATACGTGGTCCTGTTCTTCCGCCTGAATAGTCGGGTGACTTGGTCAAGCAACGGTCAGATCCAACGGACTTAGCCGAAGAGGTGGGCTGTGACCGTTCGGCCCAATCACTTATTCGGCCCAATCCCAGTCGGGCCTCCAACAATCACTAATCACTATTGGCTGCCTCTATAGTGGTTGAAACCTGACCCTAATCCATAATCACAATATGACTTTTACTAATTATGTGTTTGGAACATGTTTTCACAGTTTTCAATAATTTTCTTAGAAAATGAAAGCTTGAAAACAGAAAAGTATAAAATTCTCTTTGAAGTATACCCCTCGGCCCTCCCCTGATATCTTTCTTCCTTTTTCTTGTTTGTAAATGTAACTATCAACTTTCTTCTTTTTTCGTGTAACAATCTAAACAATACGCTAAAAAACATATATCATAATTTTAATGTCGCTTCGTATTTCAAGTCTACAAGGTTGAATATTTCTAACCACTTCCAAAAAATTAAGATGACGATACCTGTTATACTGGATTTTCGGTAATGGGCCCTAGACAGGTCCCTAAGTGATTTGGGCCTAGGGAAAGAATTATATTTTGGAAAGATTGGTGTGGACTGGAATTAGGGCTCGCACCATGAAGCTATGTTGGGCCCAAAATCCTTCTAAGTATGGTGGGCTCGCATCGTTAACTTTTGGTGAACACCTATCCATCTGAGTTCTCACCTTAATCAAGGGTTCTCACAAATATCTTATCATAATTGGGCTCACTTTGCTAAAATGAATATTGAGCTCTCTTTCTTATGAGTTTACCTTGATGGGCTCACGTCTTTATTTATGAACCCTCGCCCTAAGCTTATGGGCTCTCACCATTATGAAGTAATGGGCTCGTGCTACTTATCAGAAATAAGAATAATTGAACATAGGTGAGCTCGCACCACTTGAACTACGAAAGGTTAATTTTCATATGTTTTGTGCGATGCGAGCCTGGCCAGCTCGCATCGTGGGTGAAGCCCAAAATATGGAAATTACTGTTCACGAAGTGAGTAAAGCTTGGTTGACACGGGTCAGACCTGCAATCACGGGAAGAAATGCGAAGATGCCGCGAGATTGTAGGAAAAAGTGTGACGACCGGACTATTTATAGAAACATGAAGTGGATTGATAATCCTTGGACTATTTATGGGAACTTGAGGTGGATTGATAATCCTTGGACTATTTATGGGAACTTGAGGTGGATTGATAATCCTTGAGCTGTTTATGGGAACATAAATCTTGACTGTTCTATGGGCTTGGACTGAATGGGCTTGTCCAATGACTTGTTTTCCAAGAACTACGTGAGGCTTGATCCCTATATAAAGGGTTACGTAGGCACCTTGTATGATACACAATTGACACTCGGTAAGAGCAAGAGAAAAAAACCCATTCTCTATTCAATTTCTGAGGAGTCATCATACAAGTCCAGCCACAACTTTCCATAAACCTCCAACACACTGTTGTACGAAATTCTCCTAACAACAATTGGCGCTAGAAGGAGGGGGCACTAAGCATCTTAAGGAGAAGGATGTCGAAGAACAACAAGAACGATGACAATGGGATTGTGCACTAGAAGGATGCCACACCACAAGGAGCAAGGACGGATCCACCACCCCACGGAGAGGGATGACCAAGCAAAATCACCCCTGTCATGCCTCAAGTCGCACCGGTTACACTAGATGGCCAGAAGATCCTAGGCTACCTCGAGGGGATCGAGCTCCAATTCAAAACTATGAACGCCCGGCTAGCTAAGGTCGAGCAGAACTCAATCAAGAATGCGAAGAGGAAGGCTCGAAGGCTCAAGGGAACTAGGGACAAGAAGGATAAAACCTCTAAAAAACTCATACATGAGTTCGACGAGGTAGCTGATGGGCTAAAGAAAACCGGGTCTCTTGAGATGGATGAGATATCTCCAAGCCAGGAGGAGCGAGGCAGCCAGGCTCCGAGCGAGCCGCGGCATGAGCCAGCTTCGTCCGAGGCTAGATCCACTAGTGTTTTAGATCGAATCGGGAAGAAGCTAACTGAGCACGATCTAAGACTTAGATTGGAAAAGTCCAAATCATGAAGGGAGAGGACTCCACCTAGAACAGAATAAAGGGAGAGGACTCCACCTAGAACAGAACGAAGGGAGAGGACTCCACCTAGAACAGAACGAAGGGAGAGGACTCCACCTAGAAAAGAACGCAGGGAAAAAACTCCGCCTCGGACTCATAGAAGGGAGCGAAGGGAGAGGACCTCCTCTCACCATTCAAATGAAGAGAGGTCAGATGAAAGAATTGGAGACCTTAGGGTTGGTGATTTAAGGCGCCTACTGGTGCAGATGGAAAACGAAAAGAGAGCGCCATCCCCTGCTACGGCCCCATCTCCCTTTACTCCAGCAATAAGGATGTCTCCTCTGCCCCCGGCCTTTAGAAGCAACCTCGAACTTGCCTTCAATGGAGATGCGGATCCCGCTGAGTACCTGGCCCGTTTCAATACTGAGATGGAGGTCTACCAGGTTCCTGACCTGACTCGTTGTCGATTATTCGCTGCCTCGCTAAGAGGGAGTGCCCAACAGTGGTTTACTAAGCTAGGACCAGCTAGCATTAGCATATGGAGACAGTTGGGAGATCTATTCTTAAGGCAGTTTCAGTCCACTCTTCATTATGCCCCCCCGATGGCCACCCTTGCAAACATTAAGCAAGGAGAGGTAGAGTCCCTGCAGGATTATTTCATGCGATTTAACGCTGAGGTTCCTAGAGTCCGAGGAGCAACGGAAGAAGCCCAGAAGAATTTCCTAATCGCTGGGTTAAGAGAAGGCTCTAAATTCTAGAAGACTCTACAGGCTAGGGAGCCAGAGACTTTGGCTGAATTTTATGAACAGGCGGAGCCTCACAAGAGGGTAGAGAAATCCATGAGGGATCTAAGAAGCAGTGGCCGAAGGATGGAGAAGAGAGGGAAATCTTCTAGCCCCGAGGAAAGGAGAAAGACTTTTAAAAGAAGCCCCAGCCCAAAGAAGTTTAACAAGGCCAAGGAAAATGTCAGCAAAGAGACTGGAAGGCCTTACACAACCAAATGGCAGAATCATACCCCTTTGGTCGCCTCCATTGATCATATATACGCCACTTATGCTGGGAAGGGGGTATTCAAGAAAGCCACCCCCCTGACGGAATATAGCAAAAGGGACACCTCTAAATACTGTGCTTACCATGAATCCACAGGACATCACACGGCTGATTGCCGACAGTTGAAGGATGAGATTGAGAGTCTGATTCGACAGGGAAAGCTAACGGAATGGGTCGTGAAGGAAGTACGAAAACATAAGTCTGAATACTGTCAGGTGCCCCCCCCCACCCCCGATAGCTAAGGATGGTGACACAGAGAGGACTGATAGGGCTGATAGCATTCATGTCATTATTGGAGGACCTCATGTGGGAGGAGATAGTAAGAAAGCCATGGAGAGATATGCTCGAGAGGCAAAGGACCGTCTGTTAGATCAGAATTCAATGATCGTCAGAAGCTAGACTCAACTGATCAGGATTGTTGACGTCATCAGTATTGCATGGTCATCAGTATTTGATCAAGCGTCAGTATCTTATTGATCATCAGGATTCCTACTCAGACTATGATCAGGATTGATCATCAGAACTTGAAGCTGATCAGGATTCCTACTTCGAGTTATATTTGGAGTCTAGATAAACATGGAAGTTTATTCTATTTGTTCCTGGTTTGTAGAATGTAGCTATCGATTAAGGATAGGTTTCTATCTTTGTTATTGATTAGGACTTATCTTGTTATTGATAGAGAAGCTGTGTGCACTATATAAACACAGTCTTGGTTTCGATTTATGAATTCATTCGAGAGAGAACATAATCGAATAGAAGCTCTTGAGAACATAGAATTTCTTGAGAGAGTTTTTGTAAACTAGCAGCTCTCAAGAACATCAGAATTTCTTGAGAGAGTTTGTAACAGTTTTATATCAGATTTAATAAAGCTGTTATCTTTCTTTTCATATTTGTGATATATACATTAAGAAGTCGATTATCTTACTCTATTGTATTCAACCCCCCTTCTACAATAGATTATTACTGGGCAACAATTGGTATCAGAGCAAACTGATTTAATTCTGAATCAGATACGATCTAAAGATGTCGACAACCAAGTATGAAAGCATGAAGATTCCCATCTTAAAGATATCAGAATATCCTACATGGAGGGTAAAGATGCTGATGTACCTGGAGGCTATGGATCCTGACTACTTGGACAGGATTCGTGATGGACCATATATACCAACAAAGTTCGTAGAACGAACAGATACAGTACCAGAACATTATGTGGTCAAAGCTAAAGCTGAATGGACTCCAGAAGAAAAAGCTCATGTACTCAGGGAACCAAAGATAAAGAATATCTTGCATAATAGCCTTGATGCTGTCATGTCAAACAGAGTGATTGCATGCAAGTCTTCAAAAGAAATCTGGGATACTTTGGAAACTCAGTGCCAGGGATCTGCATCTGTCAAGAAAAACAGAAGGGCTCTATTGATTCAAGAATATGAACAATTCGATGCAAGACCTGAAGAGAGCCTGACTGAGCTATATGATAGATTCCTGACACTATTGAACAGCTTATCCTTAGTTGACAAAGTATATGAAACTGAAGATTCAAACACCAAATTTCTTAGAGCTTTACCTGAAGAATGGGATACTCAGACCTCAATCATTAGACACCAGTATGATCTGAACATTGTGTCTCTTGATGAGATCTATGGGATGCTAAGAACTCATGATCTTGAAGTTCAACAGAGAAAGAACAAGAAAAGCAGCAAGGCAAAGTCAATTGCTTTGAATGTAGAAGCAAAATCAAAAGGGAAAGCTATGGAGGTCTCTAGAAGGAAAGCAAGAGTAGCTGAATCAGATCCTGACGACTCTTCATCAGATACTGATGGCAATCCTGATGCCAATACTGGTGATGATTCTTCTGACTCAGACATGGAAGAGATGGTTGCTATGATTGTCAGAAACTTCAGAAGGATGAAATTCAGGAAGAATAGAAGACAAGGCAACTTTCAGAAAAAGACCTTCAAAGCAGACAAAGACAAGTATATCAAAAAGGACAACAAGGGTAGCAAATTTGACAAGTCAAAGGTTAGATGCTACAAGTGTAATGGTATGGGTCACTTTGCTTCTGAATGCAACAAGACAAAGGCACTCATCACATCAAGCAAGGATTGGATGGACTCTTCCTCAGAATCTGATACTGAGGTAGTCAACTATGCGTTAATGGCCAATGCTGATGTAACTGCTGCTCCTGATGATAAGGTACTAAATACTATCTTTGATTTTGATACTGATAATGCTTCTGAGTTAAGACGTTTTCTAAAGTCATTACATATTAGCTTTAGAAGTCAAACTGCTGAGAATACTAGAATCTTATCTGAGATGTCTGACCTTAGAAAGAGGAATGAGATATTAGAAGCTGAATTTTCTCGTATGCAAGAAGTACAAAAAGAATGTGATAATGTTAAACACATGCTCTTAGAGATGACATCTAAATGTACTTCCCTTGAAAAAGAACTTGAATATGCTAATGAGAAAATCAGAACCTGGACAGACTCTGGTAGGAAATTTCATGAGATTAATACCTCTAAGAATTGGAAAGAGTGTCTAGGATATAAGTCAGATGAAGATAAGATATTAGCAGAGAAAATTGTCATTGATGAGACAGTCAGTCCAAAGACCTATAGACATGTTATAGACTCAACCAAATCTAAGATTACTCCTGTTAATTTTGTTTTTGGTAAGGATTCCAATTCTACTTTTGAAAAGGGATCTTCTTCTACTCAAGGAATTAAAATTATAAAGTCTAAACCTGTCATGAACAAAGTCACTAAGGATGTAGGTCTATTGTCTCAGAAAAAGCTTAAAGATAAAATCTGTGAGGTTACAGATAAGAAAAAGGGAGCTACTGTTAAGAGAAACAGGAATGGTAAAATTGGGATCAATAAAGAAAATGGTTATAAGTATATCCCAAATGCACCTAGAAAGAGTTGTTTTAACTGTGGTAACTCTAATCATCTTGCTATTGATTGTAAAAAGAGTAAGAAGAAAATTGCTGAAATTCCTAAGTCTGATGTTAGGAATAGATCAGTATTTTACAAACCACAGAATTCCTGTTTTCATTGTGGTAGTCTATGGCATTCTATTTATACATGTAAAGAGTATCATGATTTGTACTATAACTTTTATGATCCATTGCCTAAGTTTGAAAGTAGTACAAAGTCTGATAGAACTGAAAATGTCATAGTGAAGCATGCTTTTGTTAATACTGATACTGACAAAGCAAATCCTGATGGAGTAAATCCTGTCAGGACTGCTAAAGTCAAAAAGTCTTCTACTGTTAAATTTAATAAAATGCATGAACAAGGAATCCAACAAGTGTGGGTTCCTAAACATTCTGACTAGTGTTTTACTATTCTGATGCAGGGTAAAAGGAAAAATGTGTTAGTCATGGATAGTGGATGTTCTGTGCACATGACTGGAAACAAGGCCCTGTTATCAGAATATGAGGAAAAAGCTGGCCCAACTGTGTCTTATGGAGATGGCAACATTGGACAAACCTTGGGATATGGCAATATAATCATTGGAAATGTCATCATTGAAAAAGTAGCTCTAGTGAAGGGACTAAAACACAACTTGTTGAGTATTAGTCAAATCACTGACAGAGGTTATCATGTCAATTTCTATTCCACACATTGTGAAGTAGTCAGTAAAGCAACAGGGAAGATAGCACTAACTGGCTACAGGCATGGTAACATATATGAAGCCAACATTCAATCAAATACTGATGACTCCCCTACCTGTCTGATCAGTAAAGCTTCACTAGATGAAAGTTGGAATTGGCACAAGAAGCTTTCTCATCTCAACTTCAGCAACATCAATGAGTTGGTTAAGAAAGAGTTAGTAAGAGGATTACCTAATGTCTTATATACACCTGATGGACTCTGTGATGCATGTCAGAAAGCAAAACAACGAAGGACATCATTCCAGAGTAAATCAGAATCCTCTATTGAAGAACCATATCACATGCTACATCTTGATCTGTTTGGTCCAGTCAACATCATGTCCATCAGTAAGAAAAGGTACACTCTTGTAATTGTTGATGAATATTCTAGATTCACCTGGGTGTATTTTCTGCACAGAAAAGATGAAACTCCTGAAGTTCTGTTGGATCATGTGAGGATGATTGAGACAACCACAAAGTACAAAGTCAAGATTCTGAGAAGTGATAATGGTACTGAATTTAAGAATTCAAAGATGGAAGAGTTCTGCAAATACAAAGGAATCATTCAACAATTCTCTGCTCCTGGCACACCTCAGCAAAATGGAGTAGTAGAAAGGAAGAATAGAACTCTTATTGAAGCTGGCAGAACTATGTTGGAAGAAGCTAAATTACCTACATATTTCTGGGCAGAAGCAGTCAACACAGCATGCTATACACAAAATCTCACATTGATAAACAGGCATGGTGTCACTCCTTATCAGTCACTCAAGGAGAAGAAACCAAGTCTGAAGCATTTGCATGTGTTTGGCTGTAAATGTTTTGTTCTCAGAACTCATCCTGAACAGCTAGGGAAATTTGAAACAAAGGCTGATGAAGGAATATTCATAGGTTATCCTACATCAAGAGCCTTCAGAGTTTTTAATTTGAGAACAAGAACTGTCATGGAGTCAATTCATGTATCTTTTGATGATAAGAAGATAACTGGAATCATTGAAGACTCGCATGATAGATTGTTATTTGACAATGAAGCTTCCAAGGAACCTGAAGAAATTGAATCAGATCCTGTCAATTCATCAAATACTGATGACTCACCAGGTATTGATGGTGCTAATACTGATGATGCAAACAACAGTGATACAACTAGTAGTGCTAATGTTGAGGGGGAGCAACGACATTCAACTACAAGTTCAGAGTCAACTCAATCATCAGGACAGAATTCTTCAGATACTGATTCAAGTGAAGATCCTGATAACACATCAGGAGGGCATAGCAATAATTCAGGGAGAGCTTCAAATCAATCAAATTCTTTCAATCAAGATAACACCAATCCAGGGGGAGCATCTACTTCAAGAAACAATTTGACACCAGCAAGGAAATGGACAAAAGATCATTCTCCTGATTTGATAATTGGAGATCCTTATGCAGGTGTTCAAACAAGAAGTGCAACTCAGAATGAATGTCTATACAATAACTTTCTATCCAAGGAGGAGCCTAAGAAAGTTGAAGATGCACTTAAAGATGCTGATTGGGTTACTGCAATGCAAGAAGAACTGAATGAATTTGAAAGGAATGAAGTCTGGAAACTGGTACCAAGACCAAAGAATAGATCAATTGTTGGTACAAAGTGGATTTTCAAGAACAAGACTGATTCTGATGGAGTCATTATCAGAAATAAAGCTAGACTAGTTGCAAAGGGGTATTCCCAACAAGAGGGAATTGACTATGATGAAACTTTTGCTCCTGTTGCAAGACTAGAAGCCATCAGGATATTTCTTGCTTATGCAGCACATAAGAAATTCAAGGTTTTCCAGATGGATGTTAAAAGTGCTTTCTTAAATGGTGAACTGGAGGAAGAAGTTTATGTTGAACAACCTCCTGGTTTCATTGATCCTAAATATCCAGATCATGTCTACAGACTGGATAAGGCACTTTATGGACTAAAGCAAGCTCCAAGAGCATGGTATGAAACCTTAGCTCAATTCTTACTGGAAAGTGGATTCAAAAGAGGTGCAATTGATAAAACTCTATTTTATTTGAATCATGGTAAGGAGTTGCTATTAGTTCAGATTTACGTTGATGATATCATTTTTGGGTCAACAAACAATAAGCTGTGTGAAAAGTTTTCCAAGCTTATGAAGTCCAGATATCAAATGAGCATGATGGGAGAAATGAGTTACTTTCTGGGTCTTCAAGTTAAACAGACTGATGAAGGGATTTTTATTAATCAGTCTAAATACACAAGGAATTTATTGACAAGGTTTAACATGCAAGACAGTACTCCTGCTTCAACTCCCATAGCTACAGCTACCAAACTTGATCCTGATCAAGGTGACGAGGTAGATGTAACTCACTACAGAGGAATGATTGGCTCTTTATTGTATCTCACTGCCAGTAGACCAGATATCATGTTTGCAACCTGTCTATGTGCAAGATTTCAAGCAAAACCTAGAGAACCACATCTGATTGCAGTCAAAAGAATTTTCAGATATCTCAAAGGCACTTCTTCACTTGGCCTTTGGTATGCAAGGGAATCAGATTTTGGGTTGTGTGGTTATTCAGATGCTGATTTTGCAGGATGCAAAATAGACAGGAAAAGTACTTCAGGAAGTTGTCAGTTTTTGGGTGGAAGACTAGTTTCATGGTTCAGTAAAAAGCAGAAATCTATTTCCACTTCAACTGCAGAAGCTGAGTACATTGCTGCAGGAAGTTGTTGTGCTCAGATAATGTGGATGAGAAATCAGTTGTTAGATTATGGCCTGTCATACTCAAAAATCCCTATTTATTGTGATAACCAAAGTGCTATTGCAATGACAGGAAATCCAGTTCAGCATTCTCTTACTAAACACATAAGTATCAGATATCACTTTATAAGAGAACAGGTTCTGGAAGGAACAATTGAACTTCACTTTGTTCCTACTGATCAACAACTAGCTGATATATTCACCAAACCACTACCTGAAGCTACTTTCAATAAATTGGTGAATGAACTTGGAATGATGAATTTTGAGAATTTCTGAGGAAAAGCTACAGAGAGGAAATCCTGATAACTGTCAAATCCTGATGGTTATTCAGAAAGGTATGTATCTTTGATCAAATCCTGATAGGACTCAATCCTGACAGGAAGTCAACTGGTCAATCCTGATGTACAGGTCAGTATTTCATTACTTAATTTGTGCCTAATTTTACGTCAGTATCTGCTGATGGACGGTTGAGTTTTAGTAGGACAACTGTATGCGCGCGTGTGTTGCACTATGATAGATATATCAATACATACACATAAAAGGCGGTGCAGATTTATTTAAATGACACACGTAATCTGTCCACTAATTCTTTGTGCACAAATCATATTTTGCCACCTGTCTTTGAGAGTAATATTTTGTTTTAACAAAATACTTTTCATTGGTCTACATCGTTAATTACTCTCTTATCATCAGTTTTTCGTTTTCTATCTCTCTCTGTGCTTTCATACCCTAATTGCTTCAAATCTTAATTCTCGAGTTTTCAAAAGCATTACAATGACATCTTCATCATTCATGAACAAACAAACAGTGATTAGTAGTGTTACATTTGCCACTAACAATTTTGTGGCTATTCTAAATCATCAAGATTTACCCAATGAGTTTCATATCATTCAAGATTTTCTAACTTCAAGCCCATTGAAGTTTGCTTTAACAGAACCTGCAAGTGTTTCTTTTAAGTCTGTAATGCAGGTGTGGAACTCAGTTACTTTTGATAAAGGGCATTCTGATACAATCTTGATGAGTTTTGAATATAATGGAACTACTCACTATGTGACTCCTACAATTGTGGAGGCAGCCCTGCATTTACCCGTTCTTGGTGATGCTATTCCTGCTAATGTTTCGGACTCTACTCTTTTTGAGTTTGTTACAAAGTTGGGCTACAATGGTGAAGTAAAGAGATATGGAAATCTCTTCAGGACAAAGCTTAAGAAGGAATGGAATTTCTTCTTTGATACAATCAGCCGCTGTTTCCTGAACAAGACATCAAATTTTGATGCTCTTCCATCAGGATCTCTTAAAATTGGGTACTCTCTTATCCATTCTACAGTGTTTGATTATGGGTCTTTTATCTTAAAAGCTTTAAGTGATAGGAAATCAGATAAATTGGGTTCTGTCTGTTTTCTTAGATTTTTACAGTTGATATTTAATCACTTATGTCCTAATGTTGTTTTTGAGGATGATGTAGTTCTACCAATCTGTAGAATTACTGAGAATAATATTAAGTCCTTAGTCAACAGTGATAAGGCAAATGGTTTCATAGGAAATGCTTTTATTCCTGATGAGGTTAGGTTTTTCTTACATCAGAAAATGCCTACTCGTTATGGACTACTTTCTAATGCTATGGGGCAAGGCCCAACCCACCTTGTTCCTGACACAAGCATGCAACCTAAACAGTCTAAACAGTTAACAACCACCTCTACTGTCTCTCAAAAGACTTTAGTTGTAAAATCAAAGAAATCAGCTAGAACTGATGTGTCTGGAAGGCAATCAGGTTCAAAGGATTTTTCCTCTACACCACTCACTAAAAAGAAGATACAAGGGGGTGTACAAGGGGTCCTGGTGAAGAAAGCTGATAAGGTTGTTAAGAATGTTCCTGTGAAAAGGAAGTTAAGGTTGATTGATGAAAGTGATTCAGAGGATGACTTACCTATATCCTCTGTGATGAATGTGAACAAGGAAGTTGCTGATACTGCTACTAAAGCTGTGGTACCTTTATCAAAACCACAAAAGACAAGGAAATTATCAAAGAGCAGGTATCATATTCCTTTGACAGTGCAAATGAAGGATACTGATATTCAGACATCAAATCCTGATGAGTCATCTACTCCCGATGCTCTATCAAATCCTGATGTTAGTATTCCTGATGCAACAACAAAAGTTGTCTCTCTATCAGACTCTCCAGCCTCTCCATCTCAGATTAGAGAAATTTCTTGGGAGAAGGTTTCTACAACTGCTTCCTTGGTTGGTCTTACACCTACATCAAAGAAAAAGAGGAATGCAGAAGAGTTAGTCTATCAGAGACAGAAGAAGCTGAAAGGATCAAGCTCACAAGAACCTGAATTTCAGAGTAATTCAGCAGCTACTGTTGATCCTGCCACACAAGAACCACTCAATCAAAGTTTGGGTGAAGGCTTAGCTAGTGGAATGGTCACACAAGAACCATTTTCTCAAAGGGAGAATGAAGACATCAACATTCCAGCTACACAAGAACCATCTTCTCAAAGTGAAGATGCAGGCAAAGCTACAGCTTCTGTTGAAAGATTGGTCGAGAACATTGTCAATGAGGGAAGCACACAAGAACCTTTAACTCAAAGTGTTGAAGCAGCTTCTGAACCTCAAGCTCCACAAGAACCATTGGTAGCAAATACTGATGCAAGCATATCAAATCCTGACGATGTTCATCCTGACGCTAGTGGTGCTCCTGATAATGAACCTATTTTGATACAGCCACTTCGTTCAAGACCAATGGATCATCCTATCTCAGAACCACAGGATAAACTGAAAGGTATTGCTATTCCTGATCCTGATATTACTCATGATACTGCTGATGATACTTCTGATGATAGTGATGATGATAATGAGAATCGCAAAGAGAAGGAACAGCTTGCTACAGCACTCAAAATTAGTCTTGGAACTAATTTTGGTTCATCAAGTACATATATGGCTAGCAATGCTTTCACTGGGAAAGATCAGAGACAAGATTTTTCTACTCCTTCCTTTGATCCTGCAGAGGCATTTAGACAGCATGAATGGAACAATTTATGGCACCAATCTGATGAATCTATCAGTTTTTCTTCTGCTATTGAACATGCCTATAATGCAGTGAAATCTATAGAGAATCAAGACTTGAAGAATCATCTGAAGGCTACTACTCTGTTATCCAAAAGCCTGAAAAGTGAGATTGATTCTTTCAAGGGCTCAACTGAAAAAGTGAGGACTGATATCTTTAATAATTTTACAAAGGTGCCTACTACTTTACAACTAAGGGTAGTGGAATCCCAAGTGAAATCTGTTGTTTCAGAACAAACCTCAATCAATCAAAGAATTGATTCTCTGGATACTAAGGTAACTGAAATTCAAGCCTCTCTTTCCTTAATTTTGCAATTATTATCAAATCCTGATGTCAAAAAGGGGGAGAAGGTTATTCAGACAAAATGTGCACCTGATCTAGTATTAAGAAATAATGATGATGATACTGGAGATGATGGTGGTGACAAAGTGATACAACGAGAAACCTCTGATGCTGTTGTTATGAAGACAATGATGCTGTTGTTATGAAGACAATCCAAACTTCTCAAAGTCAAACAACGCAGTCAACTCATGTTTCTGATTCTGGAGTTAAGACAGTAAGAACATTGGTGCAATCTCAGAACCTGACGGAAGATCAAATCCTGACACCTGGTCATGGACACATTCTTGCTACAATTCCTGAAGGTGATGAAGATGTAATTATTAATAATCCTGAAGATGCATCAAATTTATTCCAGAAGTTTTCTACAAAAGATGGCAGAATCGTTACTCTATATCACACTGATAAAAGAGTTCAACAATTATATGCAAGAAAAGCACTCTCTACAGCAAGTGAAGAATATCCAGATCTCTCACATGAAGAATTCTTGAGACTACAAAGAGAGACAATGGAAAGCTATACTGCTCCTGCTAGAGGTAGAGGAAGCAGAGGTAGGAGAGGTGCTAGAAGAAGTAAAAGAGGTTCTTCAACTCAAATAGTACCTAGACAGACAAGGTCTAGAGGGTTAAGAATTGAAGAAATTCCTGAAGCTTCACAAAATCTAATAGATCCTGTTATCAAGGATATCATGGAGAAAGAAGACAAGGAATTTGTTGAAGAAGAACCTGAATTGAGAAGAAAAACAAGTAAATCAACTCTCAGCAATACAAATCAAATTGAAGATTCTAATCCTGACAATATTCAAGATCCTGACGAATCTGAAATTCTGCAAGAGGTTGATTTGATAATCTTATCTACTGTTGTTGATTGTCACAACAAAGAAGTAGATGAAGAAGAAGAAGCCAGAAGAAGAGATATTACAAAAAGAACATATGAAGATTTCAATCTCTATCTACAAAGGCTTAAAGTTTCAAATGAAAGAAAATGGAGAAATACAAGCAGGCAAGAATCTTTACTTGAAAGAAGCTACACTCATGAAAAAGAGAAAGACAAGAAGTGGGAACACATAAGTACACTGAAGTGTGATACACCTATCAATTTTCAGACTGGTGGAATTATTACAAGTGCTTCAAGTGTTGTTGATTTGTCTGATATGGCTAGATCAAAAACACTCTGGTTAAAGATGTTTTCAAATCTGAAGCAAATGTCAAGTTACACAAGAGGAGGTATTGGACACAGGGATGCTGAATTTCTAAACATGACTTATGTTGATCCTTACTCCTTAACTGAAATTGGAGGTACTTTAACTTCTGAAAATCTGAACAATTTATTAGCTGTTGATATAGTTATAGATTGTCATGATGGTTTTGAAAAGAAAGAAAAGCTTCTGTACTTCATGAAAGATGGTAGTGTGAAGATTCTATCTATTCAAGATCTGCTGATGAAAACTACACAGGAACTGAAATATGTTCACTATCTGTTAAGATGGAAGAACCAAGTGTACAAAGTATGGGCTGACATGATTTTGTCAACTATAAGAAGAAGACTGGATGGAAACAGTAATTTCGATGGTAATTATATTCCCATGTACTTAAATCAAAGAGGTCAGGATGTGGAAATGCAAAGAGGTACTGCTGTTAAAGAAGTAACTTTTGATATGACCCAACTTACTCTCAATCCTGATGGGAAGGAAATTGCTTATCTTTTGCTTGAAGAGCACAGTCTACAGAAAAGCTCCATACAGAATCTCAGAGCAGCTATCTACCAGATTAATGAGGAAGATGAAGAACTCAGAAATCTTAAGGAAAGACTGATTCAAATTCTTGAAGAAAAAGAAGAAAGTTTATTATCCAACTTCTTGAAGATGAATCTGTTCTATCAAAAAGCTTAAACAGATAAGTTGTTTCTGAAGATACTCGTACATTTTGATACATGTTTTTGACATCATTGAATATTTGGAATCTATACTTTATTTCACAAAGTATGAGATTGGGGGAGATTGTTAGATCAGAATTCAATGATCGTCAGAAGCTAGACTCAACTGATCAGGATTGCTGACGTCATCAGTATTACATGGTCATCAGTATTTGATCAAGCGTCAGTATCTTATTGATCATCAGGATTCCTACTCAGACTATGATCAGGATTGATCATCAGAACTTGAAGCTGATCAGGATTCCTACTTCGAGTTATATTTGGAGTCTAGATAAACATGGAAGTTTATTCTATTTGTTCCTGGTTTGTAGAATGTAGCTATCGATTAAGGATAGGTTTCTATCTTTGTTATTGATTAGGACTTATCTTGTTATTGATAGAGAAGCTGTGTGCACTATATAAACACAGTCTTGGTTTCGATTTATGAATTCATTCGAGAGAGAACATAATCGAATAGAAGCTCTTGAGAACATAGAATTTCTTGAGAGAGTTTTTGTAAACTAGCAGCTCTCAAGAACATCAGAATTTCTTGAGAGAGTTTGTAACAGTTTTATATCAGATTTAATAAAGTTGTTATATTTCTTTTCATATTTGTGATATATACATTAAGAAGTCGATTATCTTACTCTATTGTATTCAACCCCCCTTCTACAATAGATTATTACTGGGCAACACCGTCCCCTAACCAATGTCCATCGTCTTGAACAAAGGCCTCCTTATCTTTTCACGAAAGAGAGAGATGAAATCATGTTTGGTGAAGAAGATGCCAAATGGGTACACCACCCTCATGCTGATGCTCTTGTGGTGAGGATAAAAATCGGGTCTACTAATGTATATCGGGTGCTGGTGGACAATGGGAGCGCTGTAAATATCTTGACCTACGACACTTACAAAAGACTTGGATTCCTATACAGAGAGTTGGTCTCAAGCGGGAACCAGCTTTACGGGTTCATTGGGGCTTCAGTAGGAATTCGGGGAACAATCCAGCTACCGGTCAGTTTAGGGGACAACCCCCACGTGGCCACGCAAATTGTCACTTTTACTGTGGTGGACCAGCCATGTGCTTATAACTCCATCATTGGGAGACCAATCCTAAAGGAGATGAAGGTAGTTACCTCTGTTTATCACTTAACCATGAAGTTTCCAACTCTCACAGGTGTTGGACAAGTGAAGGGATGCCAATATGACTCAAGAGTATGCTACAACCAAGCCATGAAAGGGGCAGAGAAGTTAGATGTTCTACGAGAGGTGGCATACCTTAGAGAGCGAGAGCCTGTTGAAGATGGTGAAGAGAAGAAAAGGAAGCGTGTGGACACCCTCATGATGGATGTCTGTAACATGATATCTATAGAGGAACTCCCGGAAGACTACTTCGAAAATTTGGGAATTGAAGTGGAGCCTAGGCCCGGGGCCTTAATGATGGATCCCTCTCAACCCATAATGACATTGCAGGAAGGCATAGTGGAGGAGGCTAGTGATGATGAGGAGAGCCCAGAACAGGTAGCCGCCAGATTGAATAAAGGAAAGTGGGTGAAGAAAGAGACCTCAATTCTGATAAACTTGCCAACTGGAGTCTCCCGCGAGGTCACCATTACAACAGAAGGAAACATCCAGCAAGAAGCACCGGAGCTGTCCATTAACAATGGGGGTCATCTTAGTATCACTGAAGTGGGAGAGCCTAGCATGGATAAAAACTTTGATGTTGATTTGGACCCAAGAATGCCTCCCCTGCCAGACGGAGCTGGAACATTCGAGGATATCATTCCTATCTTGGTGGACCCAAACGACTCGGCTAAAGTCTTAAGAATTGGAGCCAACCTCGGCCCCGAAATGAGAGACAACCTAGTCTCATTCCTTAAGGAGAACCTGGATGTATTTGCATGGTCTCACGCTGACATGATAGGGATCGACCCAGAAGTGATGTGCCACATGCTGAACTTAGACCCCAGCAAGAAGGGAACAAGGCAGAAGAGGAGACCTGTTAGTGGAGAGAGGGCAGAGGCCCTTAGAGAAGAGGTGGACAGGTTGATGGAAGTCGGACTCATCAAGGAGTCATTTTACCCGACTTTGTTGGCTAATCCTGTGCTGGTGAAAAAGCCAAATGCAAAGTGGAGAACCTGTGTCGACTTCACCGACTTGAACAAAGCTTGTCCAAAAGATAGCTTCTCGCTTCCTCGTATCGATCAGCTTGTAGATGCCACTGCAGGACACGCTTTGCTAAGCTTCATGGACGCCTACTCAGGCTATAATCAGATTCCTATGTATGGGCCAGATAAAGAACACACTTCGTTCATCACTGATCGAGGCCTATACTGTTATAATGGGATGCCTTTCGGGTTAGTTAATGCGGGTGCAACTTATCAGCGATTGGTGAACAAGATGTTTAAGGATCACATCGGGAAGACAATGGAGGTATATGTTGATGACATGCTTGTTAAATCAAAGGAGGCCAAGGACCACATCCAGCATTTGGCAGAAATGTTCACTATCTTGCGTATCTACAGAATGAAGCTCAACCCCCAAAAATGTGTTTTTGGGGTGGAGTCGGGAAAATTCCTCGGGTTTATTGTCAACCATCTAGGAATTGAGGCTAACCCGGCCAAGATCAAGGCACTAATGGAGATGAGATCACCTCGCGGGGTGAGGGATGTGCAGAGTCTCACAGGGAGAATTGCGGCGTTGAACAGATTTGTCTCAAAATCTTCTGACAAGTGCCAAGAGGTCTTTAAGGCCATTAAGAAGGTGGGCAGGAATTTTCAATTGACAGAGGAATGTGAAGAGGCCTTTCAAAATATCAAGAGACATTTGAGCACACCACCTCTATTGTCTAACCCGCAGTAAGGGGAGGTACTGGTGCTTTATTTGGCCGTGTCGGAATATGCGGTAAGTGCGGTGCTAATTCGAGAGGAAGGCGGAATTC
Source organism: Heracleum sosnowskyi (assembly GCA_030848705.1). Classification (NCBI taxonomy): domain Eukaryota; kingdom Viridiplantae; phylum Streptophyta; class Magnoliopsida; order Apiales; family Apiaceae; genus Heracleum; species Heracleum sosnowskyi. The sequence continues at coordinate 115,106,887 of CM061242.1, read as the reverse complement.
AGCTCCCGGTTTATTATGTGAGAAAAAGGCTGGTGGGCGCAGAAACTCGATACTTGAACATGGAAAAATTGGTGTATGCTCTGATCCTCGCTTCACAGAAGCTCCGTCCTTATTTTCAGGCTCATAAAGTTGAGGTGAGGACAGCTTATCCACTTAGAGAAGTGTTGCATAAACCAGAAACTTCAGGAAGAATATTGAAGTGGGCTGTAGAGCTGGGACAGTTCGATGTGGAATATAAGCCTCGGGTGGCGGTTAAAGGATAAGCCCTAGCAGACTTTATGTTAGAGTTCTCATCACAAACAGAAGAGGACTCTAGGGCGTTGCAAATTTTTTCAGAAATACCAGCAGAGGAAAGTCAGAATAGTGCCCTCTGGTGGAGCTTATATGTGGATGGGGCGTCCAATGGAGATGGAGCTGGAGCCGGGTTTGAGTTAGTAAGCCCAGAAGGATGTAAGGTAAAGAGGGCTGTTCACTTCACTTTTTATGCAACAAACAATGATGCTGAGTATGAGGCCTTGATCAACGGATTCAAGTTGGAATTGGAACTAAAGGTGGAAAACCTTAACGCTTTTAGTGATTCCATGATCGTGGTATACCAGATAAATGGGGGGTATCAAGCACAGGGGCCTAGAACGGAGCTGTATTTGCGTTGTGCGGAAAGGTTGATCAAGTTATTTAATGAGGTGAACTTAGAGCTCATCCCTCGGGGCCAGAACGAAACGGCAGACGAACTTGCAAAGTTCGGTTCACGTCGTGAGACCACTCTGTTAGGGTCAACGCCCTTGGAAATACAGAGGAGGCCTAGCGTGCCAGAGGTAGAGCTTATGGTGGTGGAAGATGGGGCAACGTGGATGACTCCACTCTTGGCTTACATAAAGAATGGAGCTTTACCAGGTGATAAGAATGAAGCACGACGGGTGCGATATATGGCTGCCAGGTATGCAATATATGATGGAGATTTGTATAGGAGAGGCTTCAATGTGCCCCTACTCAAGTGTGTTGATGGAGACGAGTGCAACTATATACTAAGAGAAGTTCATGAAGGTATCTGTGGTAATCACTCGGGGTGTAGCTCATTGGCACAAAAGATACTTCGTCAAGGATATTACTGGCCAACTCTAAAAAAAGATGCTTTCGAGTTTGCTAGAGCTTGTGACAAGTGCCAAAGGTATGCAAATTTTCATAACAGTCCGGTGGCACCTCTAACCTCACTCATGAGCCCTTGGCCCTTTGCCATGTGGGGGATAGATTTGATTGGAGAACTGCCTAAGGCTAAAGGTAGTGTGAAGTATGATGTGGTTGCGGTGGATTATTTCACTAAGTGGGCAGAGGCTGAGCCCTTAGCCACAATAACCGCAAAGAAGCTCATTGACTTTGTGTATCGGGCTATTGTTTGTCGATTTGGAATGTTAGGCCGAATACACAATATATAATCAAGTATGTATGAGAATAACAATCAAGAACACAAGTTTGTAAATCAACAAACTGAATTATATTAAATAATTCTCTCTTAGTGATGTTAATGAATCACAAAGAGCTTCTAGGTTACAAGAATAATATATTCAATAATCGCATCCCTTCTAGGGATAACCTATCTGTGTTTATATAGTACACAGTTACACAATCCTTATCTAATTGATATTCCTACAAATTAGCTATACAATTGATATCAATTAAGGATTGCTTCTTATCTTCTATTCCGTTTCCTTAGCTGTATCAATATATTCTGCTTCTTTCCATCTTCAGAATATATTGCTTCTAGAATCTTCAATTCAGCACCGACAGCTAATTCAACTATCACCTTGTCAGACTTTAAATAAACTCTGACCGGCTTCCATTAAACTCTTCACCCTGTCAGAGTTTAATTAAACTCTGACTGGCTTCTGATAAACTCTGGTCAGTACCTGTTGCTTAAACACTGATAAACAAACGTCAGCAATTATATCTAACAATCTCCCCCAACTTGTTCATAATAAAATGTACAAGTTAAACATATAATTGATGATGTCAAAAACATTTAACAAATGCAGTGTTTAACATATAACAGAGTTTAATTTAAAACAGAGTTTAATTTTGACTTAGAATAGAAAATATATTAAAAACTTACAGTCAGACTTTACTTGATTTCTTGAATATCAGGCACAGTCCTGATATAGTCTAACAGTAGTTTCTTCTCAGCTCTATTCAATTCAGCAATCATAATCTTCTTCAGCTCCTTCATCTCTGGTTCATCTTCACCAATTTGATAAATGGCAGCCCTCAAAGAATATATGCTGTTTTTGTTCATTTCATTGCCAAGTCTGATATAAAAAGGTTTATCAGACTCTAGATTGAACTCAAGAACCTTTTTATTTAGTGCAGTTCTGAACCTTGCACTATTCCTTTTCATTTCTACCAACTTTCCATGTGCATCTCTGTATTTAGGAATGTATGCACTTGATACTCCAGCTCCACTCAAAACTTTGGATTTCATCATCCTTTCCTTCAAAACTCGAGCAGCATCATAAGTACTTCTATTCTTTACTTCAAGTAGATATAGAACATACTCTAGCTCTTCCCAAAGTTTTAACTGGATATCAAATTAACAAAATCTATATACTCTGCCATCAGCCATAAAATATAACAAGAATTCCTTTTTGATTCCTTTGTGAAAAATCATCTGTACAGATTCCAGTTTGTCAAGGCCTTCTTGAGTAATTCCAACTCCAAATTCTGCCAATGAAAACTTGTCTTGAGATCTGTTATTAGTTCTTCTCTCTCTGTGTGAACCCAGTCCAGATTTGTCAAAGGCTTCTTTTCCCAATACTGTTCTGGTTTCTGAGAAATTCACAGCTTCAAGCTTTAAGTCTTCAAGAATTTTCGATTTGCTGAATCCTGGAAGTAGTGTAGATTTCTGTACAACTTGAGCAACGTCAGAGGTTGTCATGTCTTCAATAGAAACATCAACTTGAGCAACGTCAGAGGTTGATTTAGCTAATCTTGTTTCAACTTGAGCAATGTCAGAGTTTGAAATATCTTTCTTCTTTAGGTTAGGCTCTTCAATCATTATGCCTTTACCCTTATCAGAGTTTCTAATCACAGGTCTCCTTGTATTTTGTATACTCTGTTGAATATTCTCTTTGATAGAAATACCAACTTCTTTCTTTCTAGGAGCCTTGATTTCCTTTCTCTTGTAGATTCCAGCTTCAAGATTTTTCTTGTGTTCCTCAGCAAGCATTTGCTCTTCAGCTGTTGATGTCTTCAATAGTTACATTCTTTCCATGCTCTTTCATGAATATCTTAGCAGCAATCTCTTCATCAGTAGATGGATTAGTTGAAACAACTAAACTCTTGAGATTTGAAGTAGATTGACCACCAGAGTTTATCTTTTCAGAGTTTACTCTAGTCCTGCTTTGCCTTTGAGCAATGACCTTTCCTTTATTTCCTTTGCTTCCCCCATCAGTAGAATCATCCCTCTGTCTCAGAGCTTGAATGTCTTTGCATTTGTCTTTAGGTACATTCTCCCCCTTTTTGACATCATCAGAAAGTAATACGGATGTCAGCAATTCTAGAGCATTAGAAATAGAATTCAATTGAGTAGACATTTCAGCCTGATTCTCCTCAACTTTTCCAAGCCTTTTCTTGATTTCCTCAGAATCCTTGGCTTGCTGCTTGAATTGTGTAGAATAAAATGATCTGTCAAGCTTCAAAGTTGTATCCCTGAGAGAAAATTCATTCCTTAGATTTGTAAACATCTGTTGATTCTCATCAAATCTATTATTAAGAGATTTGACTTGAACAACAGTTGCCTGTAAACTTGTAAGTACATCAGTATTGGATATCTTCTTAACAGAATCAGATAGAAAATCTGCAGCCCTTTGTGCTGAGAAAACACAATCTGTATCAGCCCAATTTTTGTAGTACATATTCTGGAAATGCTCATTGGTCTGTCTATTAACTTCCATTCTTTCATCACTATTGACATCATCAGCCAATGAAACTTGAATGCTAGGATGTGAATGAGAACCCTCAGCATCATTTCCAGCTTCTTCATTAGTGTCTGCTGCATTTTCAGGAAGAATATTTGCAGCAGTAAACTGTGCAGCTTCATCAATTTTCTCTTCTGCGACAGCTGCAGGAATATCAGAGTTTACCTTAGCAAAAACCTCTGCTTCTCTTTGAATCTGATTAACCTCCTCACCTTTGTCAAGATCACAAGAAATAACTTCAGTATGAGTGGCTAGAGATTCTTCTACCTGATCAGTGACTTGATCAGCTTCCACACCCTCTGTATAATGATCAGAATAGATAGAGGTGTGTGCTTCATGATCAAAAACTCTGCTATCAGAATGAGTAACAGCTTCCTCAACTACATCATGAACCTTTGATGTAGGAGCATCGAAATCCATAATAGCATCAGTATTTAATCTGTCTAGATTGACAGCTTCAGCAGTTGCAGCATCCTCCTGAACAAACACTTCAGGAGTTTCAGTGTTTACAAACACTCTGTCCTCATCAGCATTTAAAATATCCTCCTCAACAACAATTTCAGGAGTATCTTGAGGAACAGCTTCAGCCACAATCTCCTCATTCTCTGATGCAGGAGCTTCAGTGTCCTTAGAGACTCTGTCCATGGTTATATTTACAGCACCAAAAAGATGTGCAGCCACTAGTCTTCTCTTTCTCTGATGAAGAGTTTCTTCATCAGTTTCAGTCTCTGAGGTTTCAACAACAGACTTTGCCCTATTGGCTCTTCTTTTCTTTATCCTTGTCTTCTGAGGCAGCTCTTCAGGTGTTGATGCCCCAGCTTCAGTAGATGATTTCCTTGCAGGTTTAGTACCAATGTGCTTGGTCCTACCTCCCCTTGCAGGTTTAACAGAAGTTGATGGAGGTTCTGGTTGAGATTCAGCTTGTGGTTGTGGATTTACTTGAGCATCCACAAACTGTTGCACAGAAGTAGGCAGCAAAAGATCTCCAACAATGCCTTTCTTAATGTCTTTATTTACTAGATCAGTAAATACTCTCTTATGTAATTTAAAACAAGAAACATCTGCTTCAAATACATTTTCTCCTTCAACACAATAAGAAACCAAAAGCTGACAGAATCGAGAAAAATAAACAACTCCTCTATTCTCGGTCATCTTCTCCCCTAAATCATACTCTTTCGAAAACCAATGTCTAATCTCAAAATTAGAAAATGTCTGAAACAAAGAAATTATTTTAACCATCAGAGATTAAAACAAAGTTACCTCGGCATATGTCACACAATACATCGGTGTTTACCATTTGTCCTTCTTTGTCAATAAACTCTTTTCTCAATCTGTACAGGTGTGAAAATATGTGTGTGCAATAGTAGAGTTTACCGTAATCAATATTTAGATCATCTCAAAGTGCATAAAATCCACAAACGAAAGTAGTAAAAACTGATTGCCTAAACTCTCATATATAACATAACATCTGATTTGATATCTAAACTCTGTTTTCTGATATCCTTTCATTTGGATATATCTTTTAATTTTTCACCCCCTTTCTTTATTTTTCTTTATTTTTTTTATGTTATATATTTTTTTTATTTTTCCAGTAATCAGTGGTTGGCACTAGTCACCAAAAATCAACGATTTTAGCCCTTATTTCATACAATAAGTTCCTGGATCTTCCTAGGCACAACATGATCTCAAAGGAATTTGTGCTCTTTTTGGCATCTTTTGATTTGAGGGTGAATTCTTTTCTTTAATTAAGAATCAGAGTTTAGACTTTTCATCAGTAAATATAATTAACTTATGAGAGAAAATGCAAACAGCTAATACAGACTCAGTGTATAGGATCAATAAACTAAGAGATGGTATAAATACAGAGACAGTATCATGCTGTGTTAACTTACTGCACATAATCGAGATCAGAATCTATACAACTCTTAAGGATTCACAGTTACTTACTGAGAATTATGCTTCATACAAATTTCTTCATTGGTCCAAATGTTTCAGACAAAATTACAATCAGAGTATGACATTAAACTGTAACTATCAGAGTATGACCAACAGAGTTTAGCGTCAGAGATTACTTTCAGAGTATGACTGATACTTCACAGAGTTTATCATCAGAGTTTAACATGCTGGTTCACATAACAGTTAACACATGTAAGAAATCATGAACATAAAAAGTGAGTCTAACCCATATCTCTAGTCAGAACCAGAGATCATTCCAAGTTCATTTACCAATCTTGTAAAAGTAGCTTCACTCAAAGGTTTGGTGAAGATATCTGCAAGTTGTTGGTCTGTAGATACAAAATGAAGCTCAATGTTTCCTTCTTCCACATGTTCTCTGATGAAATGATACCTTATGCTGATGTGCTTGGTCATGGAATGCTGTACTGGATTACCTGTCATAGCAATAGCACTTTGGTTATCACAGAAAATAGGTATTCTAGAGTACCTTAACCCATAATCCAGCAATTGATTCTTCATCCATAAAATCTGTGCACAACAGCTACCAGCTGCTATATACTCTGCTTCTGCAGTGGATGTAGAAATTGATTTCTGTTTCTTACTGTACCAAGAAACCAATCTGTCACCTAAAAATTGACAGCTTCCACTTGTACTTTTTCTGTCTATCTTACAGCCTGCAAAATCTGCATCAGAGTAACCAATTAACTTAAACTCTGATTCTCTAGGATACCACAAACCCAGGGTTATGGTTCCTTTGAGATATTTGAAGATCCTTTTTACAGCTGTTAGATGAGGCTCTCTGGGATCTGCTTGAAATCTTGCACAAAGACATGTTGCATACATGATATCAGGTCTACTTGCAGTAAGATACAGTAGAGACCCTATCATTCCTCTGTAGTTAGTCATATCTACTGAGGCTCCTGTGTCTTTGTCAAGCTTCGTTGCTGTAGCCATGGGAGTTGTAGCAGATGAACTATCAAGCATACCAAATTTCTTTAGAAGATTTCTGGTATACTTTGCTTGATTGATAAAAATCCCATCATCTGTTTGCTTGACCTGTAAGCCTAGAAAATAACTAAGCTCTCCCATCATGCTCATTTGGTACCTGGATTGCATAAGCTTTGCAAACTTCTTACAGAGTTTGTCATTAGTAGATCCAAAAATAATATCATCTACATAAATTTGAACTAAAAGCAAATCATCACCAGAATTGAAATAAAACAAGGTTTTATCAATTGTACCTCTTGTGAACCCACTTTCTAAAAGAAATTGAGCAAGAGTTTCATACCATGCTCTTGGTGCTTGCTTTAGTCCATATAATGCCTTGTCAAGCCTGTAGACATAATCTGGATGCTTGGAATCTACAAATCCTGGTGGTTGTTCAACAAACACTTCTTCTTCAAGCTTCCCATTGAGAAAAGCACTCTTTACATCCATCTGAAAGACTTTAAACTTCTTGTGTGCAGCATAGGCCAGAAAAATTCTTATAGCCTCCAATCTTGCAACTGGAGCAAAGGTTTCATCATAGTCAATTCCTTCCTGTTGTGAATAACCTTTTGCCACAAGTCTAGCCTTGTTTCTTGTAATCACACCTTCACTGTCAGTCTTGTTTCTGAAAACCCACTTTGTACCTACAATTGATCGATTCTTTGGTCTAGGTACAAGTGTCCAGACTTCATTTCTTTCAAATTCATTTAACTCTTCTTGCATTGCTGTAATCCAATTAGCATCTTGAAGAGCTTCCTCCACTTTCTTTGGTTCTGTTTGAGACAAGAAAGCATGATACAGACACTCATTATTTGTTGCACTTCTAGTTCTTACACTAGCATCAGGATCTCCAATTATGAGATCAGGTGTGTGTGCCTGTGTCCACTTTCTTGCTGTTGGTAAGTGGTTTCTTGCATCATTATTGGATCCTCCCCCTTGATCCATATTCTCCTGATTCATATGTTGACTTTCTGCAGCATCTGAGGCTCCCCCTGAATTTGATGGTTCAGAGTTTGAACTGTCAGAGTTTGAATCAGTTTCCTCAACTGACTCACTTACAGTGTCTTGTTGAGCTTCTTCACGCTCCCCCTCAACTGGTTCTCTATTTTGTTCAATTTGAGAATTTCCAGTTTCTCCAGTATTTACCAGTAGAGGTTCAGAGTATGCTTCGTCAGAGTTTGTCAAACCTGCTTCATCAGAGTTTACATCATCAGAGAATAGATCTTCATTTTCAAAATGTAGTTGATCATATCCATCCTTGTCTTCAAGTCCAATTATTTTCTTGTCATCAAATGACACATGTATGGATTCCATGATCACCTTAGTTCTCAGATTGTAAACTCTGAATGCTTTTGTTGATAATGGATAGCCAACAAAGATTCCTTCATCAGCTTTTAACTCGAACTTTGTCAACTGTTCAGGATGAGTCTTCAACACAAAGCATTTGCATCCAAATATATGAAAATATTTCAAATTTGGCTTCTTATTTTTCACCATCTCATATGGTGTTTTCCCATGCTTGTTGATCAATGTTGCATTTTGAGTAAAACAAGCAGTTTGAACAGCTTCTGCCCAGAAGTATGTTGGTAATTTTGCTTCATCAAGCATAGTTCTGGCTGCTTCAATTAAAGTTCTGTTCTTTCTTTCAACTACACCATTTTGCTGTGGAGTTCCAGGTGCAGAAAATTCTTGTTTCACTCCTCTTTCCTTGCAGAAAGCTTCTATGATTGAGTTTCTGAATTCAGTTCCATTATCACTCCTTATAATTTTGACTTTGTGCTGTGATCCTTTGTCCAGTAGATTTACATGATCCATCAGAGTTTGAGCAGTTTCATCCTTTTTTGACAAGAAATACACCCATGTATATCTAGTATATTCATCAACAATTACTAGAGCATATTTCTTTCTGCCCATGGACATCACATTCACTGGACCAAAGAGATCAACATGTAGAAGATGATAAGATTCCACTATTGATGATTCAGATTTGCTCTTGAAAGATGACTTCCTTTGCTTGGCTTTTTGACAAGAATCACACAAGCCATCTAGACTGAGTATAGATTTTGGAAGTCCCCTTACAAGATCCTTTCTTATTAGCTCATTGATGTTGTTCAAATTGAGATGAGAGAGCTTCTTGTGCCAGTTCCAACTCTCTTCATTTGACATTCTGGCTGTCAGACACACTGTTTTTCCATCAGAGTTTGTTACCAAACTTGCTTCATAAATGTTGTTGCGCCTGTGTCCAACTAGAACAACTTTTCCAGTAGATTTACTGATAACTTCACAGTATTCACTATGAAAATCTACATGGTTTCCTCTGTCACAGATTTGACTCACAGATAGCAGATTATGCTTGAGTCCTGAGACTAGAGCTACATTTGTGATGATGACACTTCCAAGATTGATATTGCCATATCCCAGAGTGTGTCCTATGTTGCCATCTCCATAGGAAACCTTTGGGCCAGCCTTCTCCTTAAAGTCTGATAACAGGGCTTTATTTCCAGTCATATGTCCTGAGCATCCACTGTCCAAGATAAGTGTGCTCTCTATTATGCCCTGCAATCACAAACAAACACTAAGTGTTAGTTTTAAGGATCCAGACTTGCTTGGATCCTTTGTCTTTCTTAACAGTGTTAGCTTTTGCAGCGGAATCTGTATTATCAGAGTTTAAACTAACATTGTCAGATTTTACACTAGCAGAGTTTGCTCTAACCCATTTCAAATTGGGTTTTAGCTCATAATAGTTGTGATAAATAGCATGATAACTCTTGCAAGTATAAATGGAATGCCAAGTGCTCCCACAGTGTTTGCATAAAGTTTATGGTTTAACTCTTACATAATCATTCTTTACTCCTGATGTAGAAGATAAAGAATTAATATGTTTGTTCTTAGTGCAAAATCTAGCAAGATGATTAGAACTACCACAATTGTAACATGTTTTCCTTGAAGCACCAGCATTAGGCAAATGATTATTTCTGTTATTTATGCCTACTTTTCCATTCCTATTTTTCTTGGACCCTTTAGGTTTCATGGCAGACTTTACCTCTTTCAACTTATGATTGAACTGTTTTCCTGTCATCAAGCCAACATTAACCTGTTTTTCACAAGTTTTTACAGGTTTTCTAACAGCTTCTAACTCCATAAGTTTTTCTGTTATAATATTTTCCTGTTTTTCACAAGCTTCATCTGATTCCATATCAGCTTCCCTTATTACAACAGATTTTAACTTATTGGCTTCTGGAACAAATTTCACAGGTTTAAGTTGTGGTTTTACCTTAACCTTGTCTTTAAACCTAAGTTCATCATTTTCACAATAACCTAAACCTACAGAATCAGTCTGAAACACTTGATGAGTGTCTCTTCCAGAATCTGTCCAAGTTTTGATTATTTTTCTTTCTTTTTCTAAATCAGATTCTAGTTGCCTATATCTTTTCAGCAACTCCTGTTCTACATAAACAACATCATCTCTTTCTTTTTGAATCTGCTTCATATTTTCAAGTTCTTCTTCAAGAAACTTGTTTCTATCTTTAAGACTAAGATTCTCAGCTTTAATTCTCTCATTCTCTAAGGTCTGATCCCTATAGCTAACATGAACACTTTTCAGATATACTCTTAACTCAGAGATATTATCAGTATCATAAGCATAAGTAGTTAGGGGTACCTTATTTTCCGATGATTCAGTCTCATCTCTGACAGTTGCCATAAGAGCATAGTTTTTTCCATCATCAGAGTCTGAAGTATCTGCCCAGTCTTTACCTTTAGAGATAAGTGCTTTCTCAGTTTTGCCTTTCTTGCACTCTGGGGCATAATGACCCATCTCCTTACACTTGTAGCACTGGATTTCAGATTTATCCTTCTTGCCAGACTTGATCTCCCTTCCATCAGACTTTCTAAAACTTCTCTTATCAGAGTTTGAATCTTTCCTTGAGAATCTCTTTCCCTTCTTGAAATTCTTGAATCCCATCTTCTTGAAGGTCTTTACCATCAATGCAGCCATTTGCATCATTTGTTCTTCATCATCCTCAGAGTCAGAAGCTTCATCAGAGTTTGAATCATCATCAGAGTTTGATGACTCACTCTCAGATTTAATGACTAAAGCCTTTCCCTTGGCTTTCTTCCTTGATGATTCCTTCTTAATGGGCTTCTCCTCGACTTTGAGAGCAACAGATTTTGTCTTTTTACTCATTCTTCTATTCCTTTGTTCTATCTCCAGTTCATGAGTTTTCAACAACCCATAGATTTCATCAAGTTCTGTATCAGCAAGTTCATAATTATCTCTTATTGTGGTTGTCTTTAAATCCCACTTTTCAGGTAGAGATAACAGAAACTTGAGATTTGACTCTTCAAGCTCATATTCTTTATCAACCAGAGACAGATCATTCAATAATTTGCAAAATCTGTCATGAGTCTCAGTCAAGGTTTCATTAGGTCTTGAATCAAAGTGCTCATATTCCTGAGTTAGTATGGTCCTCCTATTCTTCTTGATAGCACCTGTTCCTTGGCATCTGACTTCTAGAGCATCCCATATCTCTTTGGCAGTCTTGCAGCCAATTACTCTGTTAGACATAACATTATCTAAAGCACTGTGGAGAAGATGTCTAACCTTTGCATCCTTTGCAATCGATGAGATGTCCTCAGGAGTCATATCTTTCTTTTCCTTTGGAACAGTCTTCTGTTCTTGACCATCAACAACAGGGGATAATTTTGTTGTCATATGAGGACCATCATATATTCTGTCAAGATATTCTGGATCTGTAGCCTCCAGAAACATGGTCATCTTCACCTTCCAAATTGGATACTCTACAGGCCTGAGAATTGGAACCCTGATTGTTTCATATCGACTCACAGAATTGGGCTTAACCTGTTCAGCCTTAGGAGCAGTTTGATTTTCTTCAGACATGATTAATACTGTGTTTGAATCGTAAAACTGTATATATTAAATAGCCTTGGCTCTGATACCAATTGTTAGGCCGAATACACAATATATAATCAAGTATGTATGAGAATAACAATCAAGAACACAAGTTTGTAAATCAACAAACTGAATTATATTAAATAATTCTCTCTTAGTGATGTTAATGAATCACAAAGAGCTTCTAGGTTACAAGAATAATATATTCAATAATCGCATCCCTTCTAGGGATAACCTATCTGTGTTTATATAGTACACAGTTACACAATCCTTATCTAATTGATATTCCTACAAATTAGCTATACAATTGATATCAATTAAGGATTGCTTCTTATCTTCTATTCCGTTTCCTTAGCTGTATCAATATATTCTGCTTCTTTCCATCTTCAGAATATATTGCTTCTAGAATCTTCAATTCAGCACCGACAGCTAATTCAACTATCACCTTGTCAGACTTTAAATAAACTCTGACCGGCTTCCATTAAACTCTTCACCCTGTCAGAGTTTAATTAAACTCTGACTGGCTTCTGATAAACTCTGGTCAGTACCTGTTGCTTAAACACTGATAAACAAACGTCAGCAATTATATCTAACATGGAATACCCTACAAGTTGATCTCGGACAATGGTAAACAGTTTGACAGTAAGGAGATGAGAGAATTTTGTGATCGGTTGGGGATTCTGAAGAGTATCAGTGCAGTGAGCCATCCACAGACAAATGGTCAGACTGAGGCAATCAACAAAATTCTCAAGCACAAACTGAAGGCAAAGCTAGAGGATGCTAAAGGAAATTGGCCAGAGGAACTTCCACAAGTTCTATGGTCTTATAACACCACTCCCCGAACCACAACGGGTGAGACCCCCTTCTCCTTGGTGTATGGATGTGAGGCTATGGTCCCGGTGGAAGTGGGAGCTGGATCTTTTAGGAGAGCTCATTATGACCCAGAGAATAGTGAAAAGAATCATCGTCTTTACTTGGATATGATTGAAGAAACGCGGGTTGATTTCCAAGCAAGGCTGCTAGCATATCACCAGAGAACTGCCAGGCATTATAACCGCAAGGTGAGAGCCCGACCTTTCCGGGTAGGGGACTTGGTTCTCCGTCGAGTCATGCCTAACACCAAGGTAGTTAATCATGGAGTGTTTGGTGCAAATTGGGAAGGCCCATATCAGATCAAATCAGTTCTATGGGAGGGAACTTATCATCTCAATGATATACGGGGAAAACTCATACCAAAGGCCTGGAATGCTGAGCACTTGAGGAGATATTATCAGTAGTTTCTATATATTTAAGACTTAGCATGCATTGATATTTATCCTAAGTCTCGGGGGGTAGTGTCATATAGGCACCTTCCCTTGGCATACAATGTAATAAGTCTAGGTCTGTTATTATTTAAGAAAATGGAAGTTTTATTATCTAAATAAAGTTGAAGTTTATTGAGCATTAAGTAAATTTTACTTGCTTTTTTAGAACAATGGATTGGGCCTCGGCCCATCAATTATGCAAAAATAGCTCGTGCGAAGCGAGCCCTCTCTAGAAACGAGCTCAAGAAATTTGGGAAAATAAAAACTGAATTGGAACTTGTGCGAAGTGAACCTGGTGGGAGTTGAACAATAATTACTATGTAAAGAAATGCAAAGACAGAATCATGAATACAAAGTACTTAATAAAAGTTTAAGTGTTACTGGACCAAGGCTGACAAATGTTTACAAGCTTGCGAGGCAAACGGGGTGCCCGCATCCCCAAAGAAAGATAATCAAATAAAAAACTAAGTCTGAGGAGTTTCCTCATTCAACCCAATAGCAGGTGGAGACTCTGGAACGGGCTGAACCTCGCTTTCGATGCGAGCCCTCTCTGCAGCCTCCTCCTCCATTTCCTTACGAAGCTTACCAGCATAATTGACAGTAGCAGCACCTAGGGGACTCCAATCGAACTCAGGGACCTTCGTCATGAAGCCCTTCATAAAGTTCTTGGATCCCAAGGCTTTCGCATCTCTGACCTCTTCAGCTCGGCTCGCCTCTAGCATTAACAGTTTGGCCTCGAATTCAGTATTTTGAGCAGCCATCTTAGCTTCGGCCTCAGCAACTTGGGCTTTCAGAGAATTGATCTCAGAGGAGGCATCAGTTAGGGCATTTGAATGCTCCTTCTTCATTTTTTCCACAAGTGCTCTGGACTCGCGAAGATCCTTCTCGAGACTTGTGGTCGCATCAAGAATGCTTTGCTTGGATTCTTCAACCAAGGCCACATTTGCCCTCCTCGCTTCGTCTAGCTTGCCCTTCAAAATTCTGTTTTCCTTATCCAGACGGGCAGAAGCCTGACCCATAGAGCGAAGCTCCCTGTTTCTGCTAATCTGCCTTATGAACACCTCAGCTGTGGCCTTGGTGAGGGCATCGTTGTTCGCCTCGAACGAGCCCGAGGTCCATGCCCTTAAATCACTCTCGGAAATGTGTGGGGCTCCGAGTCGAACCAAAGTACTGGCCACCACATTTCCTTGAGGATTTGGGGGCAAATCCTTACGGGCCCGCTTCGCGGCGTCAGCATCAGGTGGGGTATCCTTGGATTGCCGAGTTTTCCTTTTGAGCGGAGAGTCCCCCCCGGTGGCCAAATACTCAGTAAGGGTAGTTTTAAATCGGGAAGGGATCTCTTTGGTTTTGACCCTGTTAGAGCCCTCTGCATGCGAGCCGATCTGGCTGCCAGAAGGAACGGTGCGAGCCTGAACCTCCTGCTCGTCTAGAAAGGGAGGAGGAGAGATCGCCATTTCTGAAATAAAACGAAGACAAAAGAGTTGATCAATACACATGCTAAGTAAAAATACAAGAATAAAGGTGATAGAGTAAAGCAACGATGCGAGCTGAAGGCTCGCATCAAATGAAACTTACCTTTTCTTTTCTTCCTATATTTCTTGCTAGGGGTCAACCTAGTCCCTTCTTTCAAGAAACCGTACTCGACAAGGTTAGCAGTTGTAATTAACTTTCTAATATTTCGTTCTGAGACAGGAATCTTTAGAAGGTTATTAGCATTAACCTTCTCTTGTCCCTGTAAAGGTGTCCTCACAGGGGGTTCTGAATAAATAGAAAATAAACTATAAGAACGATGCGAACTCAAAGGGCGATGCGAGGTGACAAAGGAACGATGCGAGCTCAAAAGAAATACTTACCAGGATCGTAGTAAAAATGAGTTTGAACGCGGGGAACTTCATGAACATAGAAGAAGGGGTCCTTCCATTTTCCTGAGTTACTTGGGCCCCCGTAGATTAATTTTTTCCTATTGTAGTAAGGCCATACAGAAAGGTAGAAATAGCCGAACTCGGCTGAGTGTTTTAAATTCAAAAAATATCCCAATTGCCTAGCGGTGAGAGTTGGGTAGCCTTGTTTTTTGTAAAGAATATACAAAGCACTGGCAGACCTGTACCCGTTAGGGTTAATTTGCAACGGTGCGAGCCCGTAGTACTCCAAAATTTCTTGAATAAAAGGATGAAGGGGTGCAGAAATACCCAGCTTCAACAGGAATGTTGAAAGGACCATGCGAGGAGCTCGTCCTCCATTCTCAGGGTGATCAAACCGATAACGCCTCATGTGCGGAGCGGGCAGGATTATACGACCCTCTGGCCTGAATTGCTCCACGAGGTCATGCAAGGAATCCTCTTTCAGCGAGGTAGACATATCCCGACAAGCTAAAATCTTCACATCCTCATGAAAAGCAGGCGAGCTCTCATCGCCATCAGGAATTATTCGTTTCTTAAGAAAAACCACCCCTTCGAGCTCGGGCTGTTTGACAGGTTCGTATGGAACAGGAGACGGTTCAGGGACGTAGGCATAATTACAGAAGTCCACCTATTTGGATACATCTGCTATCTCTTCGCTAGCAGGGCTGTCATAGGACCAATGTGAACTGGTATCCCCATCTTCATCATCTTGGTCGAACTCATCTTGAGGAGATGCGATGCGAGCCACAGCCTTTCCTTTACGTTTGGCATAAAAAGTACTCCCTAGAGAATTATCTGTGGACGATTCTGAAATTTCAATAGGAACATGAGCAGAATCTTGGCCGACGCGAAGCTTTGCCTTTCTTTCTTGAAGCAATTGATTTATGCGAGCATTAGCCTCCTCTTCACTCATAGGTGGTAATGGACGACTAAAAAGATCATCAAGATCAAACGAACTAGGGACACTTGGTCCTGTTTTCTTGTTTCTCCATGAGTAAATATTTTTCTCCCTATTATAGTCTTCTGGTGTGGAGTTGGGATCGAGCTGAAGTCCCAACGAACTGGAACCACTAGCTCGCATCGCACTCTCTACTCTTGCGATGTTTACCGCTCCTTCTGGGGTAATAGCTGAGTTGGGAGAAATAGGCTGACTTAAACGACCCGAAATAGATGTCAATTCGCCCTGGAACTCCTTGGAACCCCTGAGTTCGGGAGGATACTGATTCAAGGGAGATGGAGTGGCAGAAGAACGAGCCGGGCTCGGGGTGTTATTGAGCGAATCGACAGATGGAGAGGGGGTCGCACTCGACATCTGAAAAAGATGGTGAAAATTAGTGTGTGCCTCTAAAAAATAAAAGAAAAAAGAATCCTAAGTGTCCTCGCCTCGCACGAACAATTTGACACTACTGTTCGATGCGAACACAGGTCTCGTTCTCATATTAGATCCAGGTTCAACTCAAACCTTGGTATGAGTTCACCTCGATGAGGGAACTCAGTTCGCAACTCTATAGGTTCGAACAAACATGTGATATAGAAACATAAAAACTACATATGAAAGAAGGTTTGTAAGATTGAAATGCTTACTCTGGGAAGGATTAGAATATGAACTTGAAGAACTTGAGGAGGATGCGGACGAACGCCGGGAAGTTATAATAATTCTCGCCGTGTTTGATCCTTGAGCAAAGTTGGGCAGAGTTTCCTTACTGTTTCTGATAGAATGAGTTTATGAAAGGAAATTCTGAGGTATTTATAGAGGATAGGAGAGAGAATACAAGAGACACGTGTCCGAATTTGAATGGATGGCACGTCTTTTTATGAACAGCTGTCAAACGGTTGGCTGAACACGCATCTAACAATAGTAAGCAAACTGGATGTTATACGAGCTGGATGTTGAGCTCGCATCGTGTTATTTGAAGCAAATGAAAAATTCCTTATCTAAGATTACTAAGGAATTTTGGGGGGTAGTTGTTATACTGGATTTTCGGTAATGGGCCCTAGACAGGTTCCTAAGTGATTTGGACCTAGGGAAAGAATTATATTTTGGAAAGATTGGTGTGGACTGGAATTTGGGCTTGCACCATGAAGCTATGTTGGGCCCAAAATCCTTCTAAGTATGGTGGGCTCACATCGTTAACTTTTGGTGAACACCTATCCATATGAGTTCTCACCTTAATCAAGGGTTCTCACAAAGATCTTATCATAATTGGGTTCACTTTGCTAAAATGAATATTGAGCTCTCTTTCTTATGAGTTTACTTTGATGGGCTCACGTCTTTATTTATGAACCCTCGCCCTAAGCTTATGGGCTCTCACCATTATGAAGTAATGGGCTCGTGCTACTTATCAGAAATAAGAATAATTGAACATAGGTGAGCTCGCACCACTTGAACTATGAAAGGGTAATTTTCATATGTTTTGTGCGATGCGAGCCTGGCCAGCTCGCATCGTGGGTGAAGCCCAAAATATGGAAATTCCTGTTCACGAAGTGAGTAAAGCTTGGTTGACACGGGACAGACCTGCAATCACGGGAAGAAATGCGGAGATGCCGCGAGATTGTAGGAAAACGTGTGACGACCGGACTATTTATGGAAACATGAAGTGGATTGATAATCCTTGGACTATTTATGGGAACTTGAGGTGGATTGATAATCCTTGGACTATTTATGCGAACTTGAGGTGGATTGATAATCCTTGAGCTGTTTATGGGAACATAAATCTTGACTATTCTATGGGCTTGGACTGAATGGGCTTATCCAATGACTTGTTTTCCAAGAACTACGTGAGGCTTGATCCCTATATAAAGGGGTACGTAGGCACCTTGTATGATACACAATTGACACTCGGTAAGAGCAAGAGAAAAAAACCCATTCTCTATTCAATTTCCGAGGAGTCATCATACAAGTCCAGCCACAACTTTCCATAAACCTCCAACACACTGTTGTACGAAATTCTCCTAACAACAATACCTTTTTGTACAGCTCAGAGCTCTAAAATGAAGTATAACATAAATTAATTAAAATTTATATATTTTTTGTAACCTTCAGTAAATATTATAAATAATTTATGAGTAGTGCTAGGCACTCCAAAAATTATTCCCAAAATATTTACAAAATGATGTGTACGACATATGGCTTTTTTTTTAATTCGTGGACGCATATTAATGCACTCGGGTCCCATATTATTACTAGCCTATAACCCGTGCGAATCACGGATCGAGAATAAAAATTAAATTATTAAAATAAAATTTAAATATTGAATATAAAAATAATTAATAAATATTAATTTAAATATGTTGATTTGTAGAATTCAATGTGAAATTTAAATGAAAGTCTAAAATAAATAAAGACTATTTAATTAAATAGTTATGATAATCGAATCCCGGTGAAATCAAAGAAGTTAAATTTAATAAATAAATAACTTGTATAATTATGTAGTAACAACAACAAATCCAACCTGAGTTTTAGTACTATTGTATTTCAATGAAAATAAGTTTCTAAATTATTTTTATATATCTGATCATTCCTGCTCGAATCCAAATAATTCCCCAAATTTCTAACCCGATTAAAATGGTGAACATATCAAGATCGAGCAGATAAAATACATCTGTAATACTAAGAGAATTACTCCCTCCATCTCACCTGCTCCACTCCACTTACATTAGACCGCGTATTGAAGATGGTGTATTATGAGGTGCTCGACTTGAATTAAATGTGACAATCTTGTGTAAAGCGGAACATCTCAAAAAAAAGTAAATAAACAATACGACTATGCGTAAGAAATGTGTTATAGTAAAAGTCCAAACAGATAAAATAGCAAATTTTTGATTATATCGTCCCATTTTTTTATCCAACGACATACAATTCATTTTTAATAAATAACAACATTGAGTATAGGAGAGACACAAATATGAGATTTCTCGCAATTAAAACTTCGATAACATACTAAGTAATTAGTTCATTTAAAATTACCGAAAAATCAAACACATGACAAATTTACTTTAGTGGCCA
This sequence comes from Heracleum sosnowskyi, assembly GCA_030848705.1. Classification (NCBI taxonomy): domain Eukaryota; kingdom Viridiplantae; phylum Streptophyta; class Magnoliopsida; order Apiales; family Apiaceae; genus Heracleum; species Heracleum sosnowskyi. Next base: position 115,087,853 of record CM061242.1, on the reverse strand, counting down.
TCACATGACAATTCTTTTAAGTCGTCCGTAGTGTATTCCTAGGCTTTGTGCAAGAAATGCAATGGGGTGATGATCCACTTAAGTCGAGGTATCGTACTAAACTGTAAGGAATATTTTATCGGCTCTTACTATAAGGCGCAGTGCCTAAAAGTTGAATATGCTTTTGGCCTGGTCAGCTGGGGCCTACGCGTTTTGTTGCAAAATTGGCACACGAAACTTCTTAATTCTTTACTTAACCGAGTAATGACACGCATTATGAAGTCTTGTATTTGCTAATTTGCTAGACATTTTTAAATATTTGTTGCAATTTTTTTTTTTGTTTTTTGTAACACCACTAGTTGGATCTTTAAGCACACAACATAAATACCATAGTACATTTATTCTTAATTACAGTTATGTTACAAAAGATTTAAAACTCGATAAAAAATGTTTCATTTTAAATTTGCAATATTCAAAGTATTCAAGGAAAAGAATTTGAAATATTGACGGAATATACATCTTCAAGACATCCTTTAATTTAATTTAATTTAATTTATGTCTGGTAGTGGTATTGTTACTATTTTCTTTAAACAAAAAGTTGAAACACACATCATCGTCCCATGGGACCTTCTAGCTCATCCCACAAGAAGAATATGTATTTTGTAGATACAAAGGAGAAACAAAGAAAAACTGCGCGTCTTAATATTTATAAGAATCGATAGGGATGTCCAACATCCCATCTTCTGTTCGCACCAACGTTTTACTAAACTAAATATTTCAGTCGCATTCAAGTGGAAAGGATATATATTTTGAACTTCCCACCTAACTTGTAGATTTTGTAGTAGAAATATTATTCTACTTTATTCTTATTATACCAGAATCCGTGACTTAACTCTTTATAAATCTGAAAATTGTATTATTCCACTTTACAAAATGATTTATATGTACGTGTCTGAACTATGACTTGGTTTATATGTATCACTAATCACTATTGGCGGCCTCTATAGTGGTTGAAACCTGACACTAATCCATAATCACAGTATGACTTTTTGACAGGCACCTGCATCAACTTATATTATTGTTACTAACCTACTAATGTATGTGAATTCAATATATAGTTTATTTGTATGCTCGTCTGGTTAACAAAAAAATCAACCTTGCAAGGCACCAACATATTAGTTTACTCATGCTACCAGAATCTAATCATGTCACTGTGTTTTAAACACGTATCCAACTAATTTATAGACAAACTTACACTAATATGTTAAATAATTTTATAATTATAATTTATTAATTTATTATTTCTTCAAAACTAAAATTTTAAATCATGATATAAATATATGATAAAATGATATTTTAAGTATTTATTACTTTAAAAATATTTGTAGATTTTATTGAAAATTTCAAAATATATAAATAAAATGATTTATAAACAAGAGGATAAATTTATAAAAATCTAACATGTTGTTAATTAAAGTAATTAAAACATAATCAGTAATTATATCTAAAAAAGTACTAGGTCTGTATATTTAAGAAAAAAAAAACATAATTTTGACTAAATTATGTGTTTGGAACATGTTTTCACAGTTTTCAATAATTTTATTAGAAAATGAGAATTCAAAAAATTTTGGAAAACTTGAAAACAGAAAAGTATAAAATTCTCTTTGAATTTATACCCCTGGGCCCTCCCCTCATTCCTGAAGCAGCCTATTTATTTATTTTATACCCCTCCCCTCATCCTAAAGCAGAGACCAGTAGACCACACCACCTACCAATACTCACCGTCTTTTTCTTCCAAATATTTATTTTTCCATTTTAAAATCTGTAAATCTCTTGGCAAATCTATCCATAGATATATATTTCAGTAGTCTGTTGATCTTGTTATTTGTTAAGATAACAACAAATCATCTCTTTCATTTTTGTGTTTATGATGTCTGGAGAAATAATCTCGAATGAGCAAAGATTTGACGTGTCCATGTCACCAGCTCCAGGCGGTTCTAAGTGTTTCGACGACGACGGTCGTCTTAAAAGAACAGGTACCACTTACATTTATACTTGTATATACAAATTTTAGTGCATGCAATACTGAGTTTATTGAGTGGCTTGCTATTTCATTACTGGTTTAGTGCTGATCAGTGTGTTTCTTGATACATGTATGTACAGGGACTGTTTGGACAGCAAGTGCTCATATAATAACAGCAGTTATTGGCTCCGGGATTCTGTCTTTAGCTTGGGCTACTGCACAACTTGGATGGATTGCTGGTCCGACTGTTATGCTCATGTTCTCCTTTGTCACTTGCTACACTTCTTGCCTGTTGGCCTCTTGTTATCGTTCCGGTGATCCTGTAGCTGGGAAGAGAAATTATACTTACATGGAAGCTGTGGAAGCCAATCTTGGTACGTTCATCCTTCTTTTTTGTTTTTAAGTTCTTACCACCTTTTTTAGCCTAATAGTTGTTATTCTTCCTGGCAGGTGGTTGTAAAGTCAAAATTTGTGGGGCAATTCAATACATGAATCTCTTTGGGGTTGCTATCGGATACACGATTGCAGCATCTATTAGCATGGTGTAAGTAAAATTTCGTCGGAAAAGAAAATTTTAATTAAAAAAAATAAACTGTTTCCTTCATGACTTCATGTATTTTTATGGTTCTCGTAGGGCTGTAAACGACGAGGCCGAGCCGAGTTTTGTCCGAATTGAGCCGAGTTTGATTTTTTTTTAAAACGAATCGAATCGAGCCGATCTTTCTAATCGAACGAAAAGTGATGTTCAAGATCGGCTCGTTAATAAACGAACCGAACACGAGTTTGTCCCCGAACATTTCGAGTCGAGCCGAACACAAACCGAACTCGAGTCGAGTAGAGTTGTTCACTTTTATTTCGTACTTTTATACTCAACCAAATCCATATTTTAAAATTACTTACTCGATTTACAATCTCACGCCTAAAATCACATATTAAGAATACACGATTATGTTTGAATTTCAATACTAAAAGTTAATTTATTTTCTTCTAATAATCATATTAGGTTAATATTTGTATTTATGAGTAATCAAACTTTACTCACTTCACCTAATAACAATAGTTAAAATAAAACAATTTTATCACCAACTTAGAGCCTATCTAAGAGCGTCTTTTTCTTGGCTCTTAGCTTGAAATTTGAGGACGTTTACAACTTTTTTCTCCAAGATACTCTTATTAATCTTAAATTCACTAAAAATCTCATTTTTCTCCTCAATTTTAAGAGGTACGAGTCAATTTTAAATAATATTATATAATAAATTAATAAGACAAACTCTCTTTCTCGATTCACTTTCTTTTGTAATTTTATGAATGCAACTTATAAATTTTAATAATGAAAAACTAATTTGGATTGGATATAAAGAGCTTAACTTTTGGTAGTACGTTGATGTTATACCTTTTAGATATAACAAATACAATTCCCTTTTCAACCACAAAATAACTAAAATAAATCGCAATTAAGTTTTATTTAACATATTCAAATTGTTAAGGATATTATGAAATTCAAAAATTTATAATTAGTTAAAAGAATCGAGCCGAGTTTAACGAGTTCGAGCCGAGCTCGAGCCGATCCCGAGCAAAACGAGTCGAGTTCGAGTCGAACAGGTATAAAGCTCGGCTCGAGCTCATTTACTAACCGAACACATTTTCATGTTCAAGCTCGTGTTCATTTAGTAAATGAACCGAGCCGAGTCCATCTAAAATGAACCGAGCTCGAGTCCATCTAAAATGAACCGAACTCGAGTTTTGTTCACGAACGGCTCTGTTCGCTTACAGCCCTAGGTTCTCGTAATCTATTCTTGAAACTAATGAGTTATTGAAAACAGGGCAGTAAAAAGGTCAAACTGTTTCCATGATAGTCATGCCAAGAATCCTTGCAAAATCTCGAGCACTCCTTATATGCTTGCATTTGGTGGCATGGGAGTCCTCTTCTCACAAATCCCAGATTTCAATCAGACATCTTGGCTTTCAGTTGTTGCTGCTGCTATGTCCTTCACTTACTCTTCAATAGGTCTTGCACTCGGTATCTTCAAAGTTGCAGGTATACCCTTTATACTAGTACGTTTATTTTGTTTTAGATAATTTCGAGAACAATTTGATGATCAGATACGGGTCCAGGGGTTCTTGCCCCCGGGAAGCCAAAAGTTATGTATCCTTTATTGTAACTTGAGGCTTCAAAAGACAGAGATGAGCATTGAGTAGATGTAAACTTGAAACCAAAACGAACTTTTTAATGTACTATTTACGACCGATTATTTTGATTGCAAATAGTCCATTTTGTTAAAATTAGGTGGTAAATAGCATATTTTGTTGTTGTGAGGCGAGAGATATGATTTTAAAGTAATATTATTGAGTTATACATAATTACGGACCCGCTACAATATATTTCTGCGTTGGTCGCTGATGATAACTATTTTTGTGTTATCAGAAACAGGGCACTTCAGGGGAAGCCTTACTGGGATTAGCATTGGTGTTGTTAGTGAGACTGAAAAGGTATGGAGGAGCTTACAAGCACTCGGAGAAATAGCCTTTGCCTACTCCTGCTCTCTCATACTTGTCGAAATTCAGGATACAGTCAAATCTCCACCTTCAGAATCCAAAACAATGAAGAAAGCTACACTATTAAGTGTTTCAGTGACAACTGTTTTCTACATGCTGATTGGGTGTTTTGGCTATGCAGCATTTGGAGACCAAGCACCCAAAAATCTCCTGACCGGATTTGGATTTTACAACCCCTTTTGGCTTGTTGACATAGCTAATATAGCCATAGTAGTCCACCTTGTTGGTGCATACCAAGTTACCTGCCAACCCTTATTTGCATTTGTCGAAAAACATGCTGCAAGAATTTTTCCCGGCAGCAATTTTATTAACAAAGAATACGACATTACTGCATTGCCAGGTGGATTCAAAACTTACAAGCTAAATCTTTTCCGCTTGGTTTGGAGGACAATTTTCGTGGTCATAACCACAGTCATACCTATGCTAATGCCATTCTTCGACACTGTCTCTGGCATTCTTGGAGCAATTGGGTTTTGGCCTCTCACTGTCTATTTTCCAGTGGAAATGTATATAGTGCAAAAGAAGATACCCAAGTGGAGCAGCAAATGGATTAGTCTACAGATCATAAGTGTAGCTTGCCTGATTATATCCATTGCTGCAGCAGCTGGTGCATTTGCTGGACTTGTTACCAATCTCAAGGATTATAGGCCATTCCAGCCTAATTACTAGTAGCCTCTCTGTGTGAAGCGAGCGAGATTTAAATATAGGAACAGATCATTAGTACAATCCTAATTAGTTTAGGTGCACTAACATGATCAGTTTTTCATTTAGTTGCAAGTTATTTTCAATGTCATCCCAAAGTTGTAACTTTCAGTGTTTTTAAATGAAGCATGTATATACTTAAACTAGTTTCCTTATTGAAAGCGACTGTGGTTTATATTCGATACAAATGCATGGCTCACCTGCTCCACTCCACTTACTTTGCGACCTTTGAATAAATTAGATTAGAGGCAGAGTTTAACTCCCATATTTCCTAAACCTCCATTAGATAACACTAATTAATTACGTTTAATGTTAATATACAATTGTAAATTTGGAGGCAGACCATTCCTGTTTTATTTATGCATGGCTTGATATGTAATTTGATAATTTTTTTTTATCAAATTCGATATCCTTAACATTATTCAAAAAGTAAATAAACAATACGATTAGCGATTAGCGTAAGAAATGTGTTGTAGCAAAAGTCCAAACAGATAAAATATCAAATTTTTGATTATATCGTCCCATTTTTTTATCCAACGACATACACAATTCAATTTTAATAAATAACAACATTGAGTGTAGGAGAGACACAAATATGAGATTTCTCCCGATTAAAACTTTGATAACATAAGTGATCCGTTTATTTAAAATTTGAAGGTATCACCGAAATATCAAACACATGACAAATTTACTTGAGTGGCCTGGACGTGTGTATCTTAAATATATAAAAATGGATAGTACGTCCAACATTCATATTCTGTTTATATTTGTATCCATGTATTACAAAACTTGATAGTTTAGTCGTATTTCAGTGAAAATGATGTATTTTGAACCTCCACGTACCCTACTTAACAACAAATCAGTGCATCAGTCAACCAAGCACAAACTACAGATTCCTTGTCCAAACAGTGCCTTTTATTCCCGTTACAACGAGACTGCTTGTAATTTCTTTCAAGTTTGAACAGCAGAATCCGTTGCAATGAGGGGCAGGGGTAAGAGTAAAAGCAAACGAAGAGAATATCGAAAGAGTCGGAATAAGAGCCCGTGATATGATCTCAGGCAAGCACATCATGCAGATTATTTGAAAGGGAAGTATTTTGAAGATGACATCTAGATGCTGGCCTGTTAACTTAGGTTTCTTTATCAGGGCTTTACTTAGAAGCAGGATGGGATGTCTCAAGACTCTCAAATGAAGTACCGAGTAGAATAAAGTATTATGTATGCTTTATAATTAATATTCTGTAAATAATTTGTACTCCCTCCGTCTCATTCATTTTTATACCCTTTCCATTTTGAGATGTTCCACTCATTTATATACATTCCAAAAATAGTAACTTTTAATAATATAAAACATTATTACACCCACTACTTTCTCCACTATCTTTATTCTATAATAATATAAAACATTATTACATCCACTATTTTTCTCCATTATCTTAAATCTATTATTAAATATTGATAGATCCCACACTTTACCCAATTTTCATCTAATTTTACTTTCTTGGTCTTCGTGCCCAGTCACAACATATACAATTGGTTTGTGGGGACAGAGGGAGTAAGCAGCAAGTTCAGTAGTAATTACACGGAAAAAACTTGTATATATGTACATCGTTAAATTTTAAATTGATTCTGGACAGCAAGTGGTCGCAGAATAACAGCAGAAAATATTAAAATAACTTGATTCTTTTGATACACTTTAAATTTTTGTGTATTTAAACCAGTGACGGAACCAGGATTAAATTTGACCCCGGGCTAAATTATCATAAAAAAATTTCTACCCGATAGTGATCAAATATGCACTTTCTTGACAACGTACCACTGTTCTTACAAGCTGCTTTGATACTTCTAGTACCAACAGCTATAATAAAAAAATACATAGTTATTTTCAAATATGACCCCGGGCTAAAAGAAAAAATTATACTTGTTTTTTCAGTTCAGCCGGGGCTGGCGCCGGGGCTAGCCCCCCTTGATTCCGCCCCTGATTTAAACGTCCTATTCCCCTCATTCCTTAAGGAAAGAATACATGCTTACTCAAGAAACTTGTTAAAACTCGGTATACCTCTTGCATCTGTTTAATTTTTGTGTTTACGATGTCTGAAGAAATAATCTCGAATGAGCAAAGCTTTGACATGTCCATGCCACCAGATCAAGGTGGTGCTAAGTGTTTTGACGATGATGGTCGTCTTAAAAGAACAGGTACTGCTTTACAGTTACTCCTATATATTATGTACAAATTTTAATGCAGGCAATATTGAGTTTGTTGAGTGGCTTTGCTTTTTCATTGCTGGTGTACTGATCAGTGTGTTTCTTGATATGTGTATGTACAGGGACTATTTGGACAGCAAGTGCTCATATAATAACATCAGTAGTTGGCTCCGGGATTCTGTCTTTGGCTTGGGCTACTGCACAACTTGGATGGGTTGCTGGTCCGACTGTTATTTTCTTGTTCTCCTTTGTCACTTCCTATACTTCTTGTCTGTTGGCCTCTTGTTATCGTTCCGGTCATCATGTTACTGGAAAGAGAAATTATACTTACATGGAAGCTGTGGAAGCCAATCTTGGTACTTTCATCCTTTTTCCCTTTTTTTGCATTTCTTACCACCTTTTTTAAGCCTAATAGCTGCTTTTCTTCCTTTCCTTCTCAGGTGGTTTGAAGGTCAAACTTTGTGGAGCAATTCAATACATGAACCTTTTTGGGGTTGCTATTGGGTACACTATTGCAGCATCTATGAGCATGGCGTGAGTACAATTTTGATGACAGAAAAGAGAACTTTTTACTGATATAAAAAACTGTTTTCATTATGTACTTGTATGGTTCTTGTAATTTATACTTGAAACTAATGAGTTAACAAAACGCAGGGCAATAAAAAGGTCAAACTGTTTCCATGAAAGTCATGCCGAGAATCCTTGCCATATCTCCAGCACTCCTTATATGGTTGCATTTGGTGTCATGGGAGTTCTCTTGTCCCAAATCCCAGATTTTAATCAGATATCGCGGCTTTCAATTGTTGCTGCTGTTATGTCCTTCACGTACTCTTCTATAGGTCTTGCACTTGGAATTTCCAAAGTTGCAGGTAATACCCATTAGACTACCAAGTTTATTTTGTTACAGATATTCTCGGGAACAATATGATGATCAGAGATGGGTCCAGGGTCGCCCGGGGCAGCCAAAAATTAACTAAGTAGATGTAAACTTGCAAATAGTCCATTTATTGTAATAACATTGTAATTATACTTTATATGAACCCGCTACAAGATCTTTCTGCGCTGGTTGCTAATGATGACTATTTCTGTATTATCAGAAACAGGGCAATTCAGGGGAAGCCTTACTGGAATTAGCATTGGTGTTGTTAGTGAGACTGAAAAGATATGGAGGAGCTTACAAGCACTTGGAGAAATAGCTTTTGCCTACTCTTACTCTCTCATACTCATCGAAATTCAAGATACAGTCAAATCTCCACCTTCAGAATCCAAAACAATGAAGAAAGCTACTCTATTAAGTGTTTCAGTGACTACTGTTTTCTACATGCTGATTGGGTGTTTTGGCTATGCAGCATTTGGAGACCTAGCCCCCAGAAACCTCCTGACCGGATTCGGATTTTACAGCCCCTTTTGGCTTCTTGACATAGCTAACATAGCCATAGTAGTCCACCTTGTTGGTGCATACCAAGTTACCTGCCAACCCTTATTTGCATTTGTCGAAAAACATGCTGCAAGAATTTTTCCCGCCAGCAATTTCATTAATAAAGAATACAACATCAATGCATTGCCCGCGATATTCAAAGCTTACAAGCTAAATCTTTTCCGCTTGGTTTGGAGGACAATTTTTGTGGTCTTTACCACAATCATACCTACGCTTATGCCATCTTTCGACAATGTCTCAGGCATTCTTGGAGCATTTGGGTTTTGGCCACTCACTGTATATTTTCCGGTGGAAATGTATGTGGTGCAAAACAAGATACCAAAGTGGAGCAGCAAATGGATTTGTCTACAGATCTTAAGTATAGCTTGCCTGATTATATCCATTGCAGCAGCAGCTGGTGCATTTGCCGGACTTATTACTAATCTCAAGGATTAAAGGCCATTCCAGCCTAATTACTAGTAGCCTCTCTGTGCACTAGCATGATCAGTTTTCAATTTACTTCATCTTGACATCCCAAAGTTGTAACTTTCTTGACATCTATACAATAATGTAATAAGGAAAATAATATAAAAATGACGAGCGGTACCGAAATACTAAGTATCAAATTTGGTTATGACTAAAGTACCAAATTTTTTGTTAGAGATCATTGGTACTTTGCTAAGTGATAACCAAATTTGGTTATCACGTGACCTGATTCCTCAATTTATTAATTTAAATTCTTTAACGGATTCGATTACTTACAACAAAATGTATTTATTTACTTTAATTTCATTAATTTCATTCAAAATTCAATTGTCTATAACTTCTATATTCTTTATTAATATATTAATATTATAGTTGTTTATTAATTTATAGTGTTTTTTCTGAATTTTTAATTTTTAACATATACTAATAAAAAATATTACAAATTATTTTGAAAATAAAAAAGACTCTGGAAGTAATATTTCTCTTTTAAAATTTATAAGTTGATGATTAGTTTTTCTTTGGCCAAAATTTTCATATACAATAATAAACTTTTGGAAATTGTTATCGTTCTCAAATTTGTTTTCAAATGTCACGTGTTAGAATTTAATTGATATTAATTCAATTAATTATGATAAATCAGTCCTATCATGTCATTGACAAACTTAATTTAGAAACGCTTTCATGTAGCATTACTCTAAAAAAATTTGTTAAATTTTCGTGTTTGTGACGTGCTTCTCAATTCTTTACGCATAATAATCCTCACTCCATATTAAAAAAATTGTGTAAAAACTCGCTAGTCAATTTTAATAGGTCCCATTGATTTATTATTATTTTATTATTTGATTTTATGTACAACTCATATGTACACCAATTGGTAAAACGAAAGGGGTATAAATTCCTTTGATGGTCAAAACTCAAAAAGTGGACTAAAAGATATTAAAGTCTCTCTATTTTTATTGGAACATGATAATAGAAAATATTACTAAACCATACGAATATTAAAATTTATTGCAGAGTCGTGTCCAAAGTCCAACTATGTCTCTGCGAAAAGTGAATTACTAATTTTAATTTATACTTCACTTTTTTATGTTACGTTATTTTGGTTGTTTAATAAAGAGATTAAAATGATGTTGATCATCACCTTGCTAAAAATTTATTTATTTGATATGAACAAGTTCGGGAAAACTGTAATTCTCCTGAGAAACGCAATAAGTAAACTTTTTAAAATATTAAAAAGATTTTAAAATAAATAAGTAAGGGTTTGCACGTTATGTTTTTAGAAAATGTGGAATTTTAGTAAGGAAAAATAGAAAAAATAACATGTTTAAGTTGAAAAAGATAATTCTCCGTGATATTTTTGGAAAAAGAGGGGATTTTGTTATAAAATGTATTTTAGCTGAAAAAATTAATTGGTTATATATAGGTAATATTATATTTACTAACAATCGATCAGTTACTAGTATTTTATTTTTTATTATTTATTAATTAGAATTAAGGATCGAAAACTAAAAACCACGAAAACCAAAACTTTCAATGAAACAACTATTATATAATAGTATAAATAGTAAGTATAGATATGGATATAATAATTATTATTAAAAAATATTAATCGAAACTACATGATAACAATTAAAATATCAAGCATAAGATATAAAATATTCTAATTAATGGAGTACAATTAATAAAAATTTCGAGTTTATTCTAACAATCGAACATATATTTTATTTATGAGATTATTTATCGAATTTGTATATGAACTACTAATGAACTTGTATATCGGGCATGTTAACGAGCTCAATCATCGAACTTATTCAAGAGCTTGCTCATGAACTATGTTCACGAACACACCAATCGAACTTGTTCGCGAGCTATTGAGTCAAACTTTACCGTGATCAAGTTCGGCTCGTTTATAAATCGATCTTTGAAATCATGCTCAAGATCGACTCGTTTGGGAATCGAACCGAACCCGGATCGAGTTTTTCTCGAATCGAATACCGAACTGTTAGCGAGCATGTCGACTCATTTACAGCCCTAAGCTCAGGTGCTTGAATCTCAAAACTGATATCTCTAATATATTTTTTTTGGCCAACGTCCCTCTTAAATGCCCAATGAAATTCAACTTTAAGATAATCCACGAGTTCATTGAGATGTTGCTCCTCATTACACACATTGTCATGTTCCAACTCGAAGTACATTTTAACTACAACTTCTACACGTATTTGATTATCAAACATCTGAGAAGTTGAAAGTACTGTATCCTTTATTTTACAATCCACCAAAGTAACCAATTAATAATTACTATGGCTGGTGAGAATTTTGACACCATTTTCCATAAAACTGGTACAAGGTTTTTGTGATTGCACTCATTTGTACTCATTCTAATGTCGAGATTGCAATTCATCAACAATTATTTAGCATGAATTTTCTCTCCTTCTAAAAATGATTGTCATACTCAATACATATGGTAGTTGTGTCATGGCTAGATAATTAGTGCAAGGAATTATTGATACTTACATAGAAGTAGGTTCTTAGGAGCACCTTTGTTTAGATATGATTGGAGATTTATCACCTAAACACTTTTAGAAAAACTCATTGTTGCATAATGATTATGATGAAGACATAAAAATGAAGATTGTGATAAATATAAGACCATGGTTATGCAATATCCTTGTGATGATATTTTCCAGGATGAGTAACATTGCGAATACACAAACATTATCATTGAACTTCAAATAAATAATTACTGTTCATTTCAAATAAATCTCTTCTTAACGCAAATATAAACTTTTAAATTTTTTTTTTGGATTATATTGGTCAATGCATATAATGATAAAAAGTAAGGAATGGTGCGTAGCACGAGTGAAATGACTAGTGTGGGTTTGTTAGGAAAAAACTATTTTAGAGTATTTTAGAAATTTAGTATGAGCTTTGGTGTGGATCTGAATGAGTATTTTTTTTAATGATATTGTATGTATCACCCCTAGTTTATACATATTACCAATTTTGTATATTCATGTTCATTAGAAAATTTGTCTTCTAGTTTTTCTCTTGATTCCTATCTTTTAATACTTTTCTTGACTATTTTCTACAATCTTAATTATTTTTTAACAATTCTACTCTTCATTTTTTCAGAAGCATCACAAAAGAAAAATAAACCTAAAAGATCGTAATCAAGAGTTTGAGGTAAACTGTTACTAATTGGTGCTCACGCTGAAGTCATTATTTAAAGATTTCCAGCAAGGTATACCATGTTTCCAACTGTTAGTGATTCATGAATTATATCGATAATGATATCCGGGAGAAAGGCTAAAAGTGGCGTAAGTCTGTCACTCGAACAAATATTAGTATAATCCTCTAGATTACAAAGTGAATTAGGCTTACATTTAATGAATATTTTCAGATTTTATTGGTCAATGATTATAAGAATCACAACTTTTATTTGTTCCAATTACATGTGGGTAAGTACGATAGCTTTGTGGTATTCATACCCGACTTAGATGGAAATCTCCAATCTTTCCATCACTTCTGGTCCTATAAAGCACACAATTACGGGTTCAGGTCTTGTTCTAAGGTGATTCTAGATGTGGCTCGCGGGACAAGAAAAAATTACATATTGTCTTTAGAGTCTTTTATAAGGAAATATGGTTATGATAGACCGGAATTTTGTAATTATCTACGTGTTCAGAACGATCTGAACCAATATTTTGGTTATATGGTGAGCGTTGTCTTTGGTTGGCATAAGGGAGAAAACCAGACATTCTACTTTCTTTTAAAAAAAATTGAAGTTTTGTTTCGTCTAAAACTAATACCTATGAACTACTACAAACAAAATACCATACTTTGGAAAAGTGCAGAAGTACAACCTTTCCAAAGTATTGGACTCATCAAAAACTACAATTTGGACCTTTCAAAAGTTTTTAACATTAAGAGTATTCTAATGGTAATAGTTATAATGGTTGATTTTCAAAAAAAAAAAAATTACTAAGAGTTAGTTAAAATTTTACATGAATATAAGAAGAACTCCAATAGGTTTAGCTATCCAATGGTGATACATAAAATGGTTGGCTAAAATATGAAAATAATAATAATGTAAAATTTTAGCTAATGGGAGTGGTCAATACTTCTATGATGTTATGTATGATCATGATAACGTAAATTACACCTAAGAGTTTTGCGAGTTCGACAAATATGACAAATATAGCAAAACAAACATGGTTATCTATATTTATTGCTAAGGGGTTACAAAGTTGAAGTGTTAAATTTTTTGCATATTCTCCAAATATTGACACGTAGATTGATTTAGCTAAGAATTTGGTACCATTGGAGATGCTTTTATGATAATTGAGTATAATTTCTGCAAAGAGCATGGGAGCAACTCGTTAGCTAAAAATCCATTTGACATGCAAATATACCATAAATATAAGTTATAAAGATTTTGTAAAAAAAAATGTCTTCCAATGAACCATTCTTCTTAGCAAAATTCTTAGCTAACCCATTAGCTATATTTGTTGAAATTATAGGGACCTACAACAATATTTCACATCATCTGTTACGATATCAAACTAACATATTCTATTTATAACAATTTGAAATAATAATAACATACTATTTTTAAAATATAACCAATTATTATATCTAACTTCATTGGAGTACAACTCCTTATATGCTCAGAAAATTTTAAATAATCAGTAATTTAGCTTATTTTAGCTAACCATTTTAGTCAGTATCATTAGAGATGCTCCAAGGAGAATTTTGGTTTAATAAATATAATAAATGAACTATGATTATTTTAATTTTTTGCTAAGAAGAATTATGTATTGATATGCTACTTTTTATATATTATTTATATCATATGCTACTTATAATATTATAATTAAGTGTTCTTCTCCATTGAACATACTCTTAGAAACTAGTAAAGATTAATTATTTCCATCTTGTTCAAACAAAAATTTCTCATACCTTGATTAGTTGGAGACTGTTGGAATATAGGGAGTTTGTCGGTGGTAGGTGTCGCCTGGGAATCTTGTGCGTCGGGGAGAAGAGAGAATTGATAAAAGAAGACGGAGAGTGTGGAAATGTGTATATACATTGATAGAGAAGAGGGACAGCTGCGCCACATGGCATTGTCCGATTGGTGGTGGAAATGATTAAAAAAAAGAGGGGTAAAGTTATGGAAACGCGTGTAGGTACATCTTGAGTACCTCAAGGAGAAGTGGAACGGTTTTGTTACAATTTTGGCCGGATTTAAAGGGATTTAAATTGGGATTTTATTTTGGAAGGTATTCTATTTGTGATGAAATACAAATTGAATTTTTCGGTTTTATGGAGGTTCTAGGTGGTTAGTTTGTTGCACCTGGGAGATACGTATTTTGAAGGTGGTTTTAGTTTTTGAGTAAACTAAGACTCGAAAATGTCTGGAAAAATATAGGAAATGGAATGTTGATTTCTACGGTTGATCTAATGTAATTTTTTATTTGCCAAGGTGGAAATATTTCCGCAGGACAGAAGTGCGTAGCTGGAGCTCCTTAGCTTCTGGTTTAGACGTAGTTGTAGCAGGTAATTAAAGAATATAAAGAATTTTTTCAATCAAGGATTCAGATTGAGGTGAGGTGCAAGCGCTGAATCATTGTGTTTCCTGTTTCTTACGCCGAGTTAGCTGATGTAAGCTTGGAAGCATGATGCAAAAGCTATGTATTTCTCTGAGAAAGATGAGGAGGCATCGAACCTCGTCTTGCTTTGGTTCCTCTTGCATTTTATGACTACAAGGAACCGGGGTAGTTGTTGTGTCCTAAAATATGTTGTGGGCTTAGGTTTGCGACCCACACCAGTTATAGGTCCAATATACATGGTATGGGTAGTATTGAGATTTGATTAAGGTGACGTGGAGGTACATAAATGGTTCCACCTCCACCTGATACGGAGGTGCGTAAATAGCTCTACCTCCGCCTGATATGGAGGTACGTCTGTAACTCCATCTCCATCTGACAGAAGTAAGTTCTACAGGGATTATGTCACCAATCTTTTAGGAACTTGGGAATATCCTTTTGGAGTAGACTTTTGTTAGAAATGAATACCACCTAGAAACTAGACAGAGGGGGGGTGAATTGATAGTTTTGATATTTTTCGATTCTTGAAACTAAATAAGCTGTCTGTGATTATGTTTTGCGGAATGAAAATAAACAACACACACAATCACTTTAATCTACTTTGTATTAAGCAAATTAAATACTACAGCTTTCCAGAATTTCACAACTGAATTTCTGGTTTCTAAACAAGAACAGTTTGTATCTTGTTTTTTACAGAGAAAGAGTGCTTAAGATAAAACTATGTGTATCTCTCTTTTTTTAACTAACAATAGGGTGTGCATGATATATATAAGTCCTATACAAACTAGTGCACACTCCTATTTACACTGTTACCCTCACTGTTAGTCCAACTTGTCCTGCCATAAGATGTTAACTGTGTCAGGAAGGACCACCTGCTTTTCGGAGTCTTTCCCGTTTCTGTAGCTGCTTGTCTCTTATCTTTCTCTCCAAGTTTAGCTGTAGATTTGCCATCTGTTCTTTGGACCACCTTACCAGAACAAATGCTTCAGTATTTGTCTCCTTTGAATTTTGATTTTGTACCTAGATTTGTCTTGTTATAAACGGCTAAGTGTTGATATCGTGAACTCCAGCATATTCCTGACTTCACGATGTATCCTTTGTAGACTTCGCGATCTAGTCTTTGGAGACTTCGCGACATAGCCTTTTTGAGGACTTCGCGAACTAGGCTTTTTGAGGACTTCGCGATCTAGGCCTTTTGAGGACTTCGCGATCTAAGCCTTTTTAGGACTTCGCGATCTAGGCCTTTTGAGGACTTTGCGATCCAGGCCTTTTTAGGACTTTGCGATCTAGGCCATTTGAGGACTTCACGATCCAGTACATTTTGACTTTGCGGTATCAACACTTCACGATATGAGTAATGAAGACTTCACGACATAGTTCATTTAGGACTATGCGATCTCAGTACTTCACGACATGGATATTTTTAGACTTCACGACATAGCTTTATTTTGACTTCACGGTATAGGGACTTAGAAAAACTTCTGCAAATTATTTCTTCAGGGTCTTATTCTTCTCCATCCTGCTGCATGAACATTTCTGAACTTCTTCCAGGATAGTTATTCCATGACCTATATACATTCTAGTTTGCAAGAATCTTACTAAGCTCATTATAACTTTGAGCATACAAGATAAAGCTAAGTACATGAAAACAAGACAAGTACAATGGAGACCTATACTATATCCCAGTGAAATAATCCACTAGGTCATGTAGAGTGACATAGTCACAATGATTAGGCTTGTTAATAGTGGTAATCAGACATGCCTTGAGCCTAACAATCTCCCCCAAATTTTGAGTAAGAAACTTTGGCACAATTTCATGTCTGATAACAAGCCTAACTTACATAAAAGGAATTAAATAGCAGAGAGAGCAATTTATGAACATAATGAGCAGAGATTTGATTACATAATAAAGTTGAAAGCTTATAGATTATCTTTGTTGCTCAACAGCTTCAGTTTCCATTTGTTTCTCAAGATAATCATCATAAACTTTCTTCTTTCTCACTTCTTCCTTTCTCTTCATGTCTATAATGGCTTCTTGAAGTTCCTCTCTTGCAATTAGTTCTTCAATGAGAGGTGAGCCTTCTAGATCATCAATTGCAGCTTTAAGGGCACTTTCCACATATGAATCTAAAAACTCCATCCTTATCTTGCTTTTCCCTCCAGTTTTATTCTTGTATTCCACAACATAAGGATTTTGTTTTACCTTGCATAGCCCTTTCTTCCTTAGCTCTTCAGCCCTCTCTTCCATCTCAGCCATCTCCTTCTCTCTCTGTATGTTCTTCTCTTCATTTAGTTTGCATAGCCCTCTCTTCCATCTCAGCCATCTGTAGTGTTTGCAGGGGGTTCAATGGATGGGTTAGGAAGGCTTGGGTTAGACATTGAAGCTCCTTCAGTCTTAGCCTTTCCTTTCCAAGAAAGTTCATGATATATAGGCTTATCAAGTGGATAAGATGCAAATGTGTCCTGCATATGCAGGGTCACACTTAGTATCACATCCTTTTGATTCCTTGTATCCAATGAACCAAATAGAACTTTGGACATGGATTTGGAATAAGCCATCTTGGTTTGATCTATACCCTCTTGCTCATGTATATTAGCATCAAGATAATTTAAAATACATTGAAGAAAGCGAGGGTAAAAGATTTCATTACCTCTTCCACGAACTGTCCTCCCTGGCCTTTGAGCCAATTCTCTGAGGATAATTGCTCCTACATTTATCTCCTATAGGCTAGGGAGTAGGCTAGCTTCACAGCAATGTGACTGATGTGGTCACATCCTGTCTTCCTGCATAAGAACACCTTCTGGAGTGCATCAAACAGAAATGACCACTCCCTCCTGACATGCTTCTTGTTCAGCTTAGCCATGTCTATCTCATCAGCATACTGGATTAGGGTCATGAAGTCCACCATTTGCTTATCAGTGGCTTCAGCATCATGACCTTCAACCTTGAGCCCCAAAGCTTCATTTATCTCATTTTCGCCAAATTGCAGGTGTTTGCCCCCAATTGTGCAGTTAACTTCTTGAAATGAAGTCCCATCCTCTCTAGCCAGTGTTGAAACCAAGGCTGTTCTCCAGAGTCCTTCCAACACATGCACGTACAGAGTGGGGTTCAGGGTTAAGGCTTGGCGGAGGTAGGAAGTGTTTAAGAACCGTACAAAACATTTGTACCTTGGGTTTGCCTCCGCCTCAGAGGGGATGGTGAGAAGATTGGTCTCTTTGGGTATGGTTAAAGGGTTTGAAGAAGTTGTTGTTTGAGATTTGGGTGCCATTTGAAATTGAGAATCAAGAAGAGAGAAGAGAATTTGAGTTTAGGTTTGAGAATTGAGAGTAGTAAACAAGATGAAAGGTTGTGAACGGTTAGAAAAGAGTATTTATATGATAGAGACACTGCGATATGGAGTTATGAATTTGTACAGGCTATTTTGATGTCGTGAAGTCTCAAAACAGCCTATATCGAGAAGTCTTGATAAGTATATCGCAGAGTCCAAAAATAAACTATGTCGCAAAGTCTTGAAGATAGAAGGATTGGGGGTGACTTTGCGATATAGTATAAATACCTTGTCTAAAACTCTCTTTTTGGAATTTCAAGCATTTTGTCAGACTTAAATCAAAAATTGAAATAAAATTAATTTAAATCAAAATTTCTGTTAAATATGGAGACTTGTCGATATAGTTTATTCTAAGTCGCGAAGTCATGAATTGAACCATGTCGCAAACTCAAGAAATGAACTATATCGCAAAGTCTAATAATTTCAACAGTTTGCGATATAAGTCTGTTTTATTTGAACTAAGTCGTGAACTCTCAAAATCACCTATGTAGAGATGTCTTAAAAGCTCATAACTTCTCAGTAAAGTATGATTTGAAAAATATGCAGTAAAATACTGAAATATTTATAAATTATATCTCAGCTAATTTTCACTCCAAGTAAATAGAGCATTTAAATGCAGTGAAAATTTACTGCTGCAACAATTAACTAGCATACTTACTTAGAACAACTAAATGAAGGATTGAGCATTCCAATTTCACTCACAAGTTTGTTGAAGACAGCTTCATTTAGAGGTTTAGTAAATATGTCAGCTAATTGTTTCTCAGTTGGAACATAAGAGACTGCTATAGTACCATTTGCAGCATGTTCCCTAATGAAATGGTACCTTATCTCAATGTGCTTTGTAGTAGAATGATTAACAGGATTGACAACAATGGATATTGCACTAGTATTGTCACACATCAGAGGAATGTGTTCTAACACTAGTCCATAATCCATAAGTTGATTTCTAATCCAAAGCAATTGAGCACAGCAGCTTCCAGCAGCAATATATTCAGCCTCAGCTGTAGATGTTGCTGTGGATTGTTGTTTCTTACTGAACCAGGACACTAACCTTTGACCTAAGAATTGGCATCTTCCAGAGGTGCTCTTCCTGTTAATTCTGCATCCAGCATAATCAGAATCGGTGTAACCAACCAGGTTGAACCCAGTGCCCTTTGGATACCATAGCCCAAGATTAGGAGTCCATATCAGATACCTGAAGACACTTTTGATAGCCATCATGTGAGATTCCTTAGGGTCAGATTAGAACCTTGCACAAAGGCATGTGGCAAACATGATGTCTGGCCTGCTAGCAGTGAGATAAAGTAGTGATCCAACCATTCCCCTATAGACCTTGATGTCAACTCTCTTGCCCTTCTTATATTCATCAAGCTTTATTGCAGTGGACATAGGAGTTTTTACTGGGGATGACTCTTCTAAACCATATTTCTTTAAGAGATCTTTAACATGCTTAGATTGATTTATAAAGATGCCATCCTCCCTTTGATTTATTTGCAGGCCTAGGAAAAAGGTTAACTCTCCCATCATACTCATCTCATATTTGCTTTGCATCAACTTAGAGAACCTTTCACAGAGTTTTTCATTTGAAGAGCCAAAGATGATATCATCCACATAAATTTGAACTAGAATGATATCATTTCCATGCTTCTTGAAGAACAGAGTTTTATCAATTGTGCCTCTGGTGAATTGATGCTCAAGAAGGAATTGAGATAGAGTCTCATACCAGGCTCTAGGTGCCTGTTTGAGTCCATAGAGTGCCTTGAGCAGTCTGTACACAAAGTCTGGGAAGTTTTCATTCTCAAAGCCAGGTGGTTGGGACACATAAACTTCTTCAGCAAGGTCACCATTGAGAAATGCACTTTTCACATCCATTTGATACACCTTGAAGTCTGAGTGAGGTGCAAAAGCCAAGAAGATCCTTATGGCCTCCAGTCTAGCTACAGGTGCAAATGTCTCATCATAGTCAATGCCTTTTTGTTGAGAGTATCCTTTGGCAACCAACCTTGCTTTGTTTCTTATTACCACTCCTTCTTCATCCATTTTGTTCCTGAACACCCATTTGGTGTCAATAACATTCTTTCCTTCCGGAGGTGGCACTAGTTCCCATACTTTGTTTTTCTCAAATTGATTCAGCTCTTCTTGCATTGCAACTATCCAGTCAGAATTCTTCAAAGCTTCTTCAATTACTTTTGGTTCTTCTTGTGACAGAAAGCAGCTATACAGACATGTATTCATAGTTGCCCTCCTTGTTCTAACTCCCTCACCAGGATCTCCAATGATTTGATCCCTAGTGTGGGCTCTGTCCCATTTTCTTGTGTGACCCTGTTCATTTCCTTGACTTGTTTCAGGATCATTTTGATTGACAGTTGCATTCTCTTCTTCTCCCCCTGTGTTGGTGTTCCCTTGCACAGGTGTTTGAAGAAGATCATCAACTTCAACAGTTTCATCATGTGGAACAGTTGGAACAGGTGGTTCATCCTCGCTTTCAGAATCCTCAAGATATCCTTGATTTTCAAATCTTAATGGCACACTGTCTTGTTCACTTGTTGCAAGTCCAGGAGTTTTCTTGTCATCAAAGGTAACATCCATGCTTTCCATTACTTTGTGTTGCTCAGGTACAAACACTCTGTATGTTGTCCTTTCCAGAGAGTATCCAATGAAGATACCTTCAAATGCCTTAGCATCAAATTTGCCAACATGTTCAGAAGTATCTTTCATCACAAAACACTTGCTTCCAAACACATGAAGATGCTTGAAGGATGCTCTTTTGCCAGTCATCAATGAGTAAGGAGTTTTTCCAGACTTCTTATTGATCAATGTTCTATTTTGCACATAGCATGCTGTGTTAACAGCATCAGCCCAAAAGCTAGTAGGTAGCTTTGCATCCAACAGCATTGTCCTTGCAGCTTCAATGAGAGTTCTGTTCTTTCTCTCAACTACTCCATTTTGTTGAGGAGTTCTAGGAGCTGAGAATTGTTGAGAAATTCCTTTATCTTTGCAAAACTCATACAATGTTGAATTTCTAAACTCAGTTCCATTATCACTTCTCAAAGCAACTACAGAGGAGCCAGTGCTTTGTGCTTCTCTATCAACTCTCTTAATATGCTCTATGATTACTTGAGGTGCTTCATCCATGGAGAACAGGAATTCCACCCAAGTGTATCTTGAATAATCATCAACCATAACTAGAGCATATTTCTTCTTGGAAAGGGACATTACATTCACAGGGCCAAAAAGATCCATGTGAATTAGCTGCAGAGGCTTTGAGTTTGAGTTGAGCAACTTGTTCTTGTGACTAGATCTCTTAATCTTTCCTCTTTGACATGCTTCACATGCTCCATCTTGCACAAACTCCAAAGCAGGCATGTCTCTGATGAGTTCTCTCTTTGCCAGAGAGTTCATTGCCTGAACATTCAAGTGAGACAATTTCTTGTGCCATAGCCAGAATTCTTCATTGGTGGCCTTAGTGTAGAAACAACAAATTTCTCCCTTGTCTGCAGCCTTAAGATTTGCTACAAACAAGCTTCCTTTCTTCACACCAGTCAAAACAACTTCACCACTTCCTCTTTTTGAGATTAGACAATGATCTTCATCAAATTCCACTTTGAAACCCTTGTTGGTGAACTGTCCAATACTTAAGAGGTTGTGCTTCAGTCCTTCAACAAATGTTACATCTTCAATATTGACATTCCCAGATTTAACACTGCCATATCCCATTGTATAACCAATGTTGTCATTTCCAAAGGTTACTGATGGGTCAGCCTTCTCCTCAAAGTGTGATAGCAGGGCTATATCACCAGTCATGTGACTTGAGCATCCACTGTCCAAGATCCATATGACTATTTTATTCCCGTTGCCCTGCATTCACAAAATGACTAAGTTGTTTTTGGTACCCACACTTGGTAGGGTCCAGTTGATTTAGAAACAGTTTTGTTAACAATTCTTCTGTCATAAATAGCATTCATTACAGTAGGAGACTTCACTTTGTTTGTGGCTTTGGAGTTTACACTCTTAGGCGCACAAACCCTCTCAACCTTGATTGGGGATCCTGTCCTGTGAGTGTGCATATGTGTGTGTGATTCACAAGATTGTGCAGAATCAAGTTTATGTTTTAAAGATAAACAATTAGCAATCACAGTCACATAGCATGTCATGCAGTTAGAATTACCATAGAAGGAATCATGGATAGAATTCATGCCAACATAATGGTTACTCAGGTTATCAACTTCAACATTTACAGGTTTATTACACTTATGAGTCAAATGATTCACAGACAAGCATTTCTGACACTGTTTCCTAGGAGCATTTGGCACATAAGCATAATTGTTGCTCTTGTTGACACCTATCTTACCATTTCTGTTTTGTTTCTTTTTATTAACAACTTCTTTCTTGATCTTTGGACTCTTGACAAGGTTGTCTTTGGTTTCTTTCTGATCAACAGATTTGGGAGAGGAAGTAGTGTCTTTAGCAGCCTCATCTTCTTCAAGTAGTTGTTGTTTGATAACCATTAATTCTTCATCAAACTCAACAACACTCTTTTTGAAGATAGGCTTTTCAACACTAGACAAAATGGTTGGGGCATTTTTGTTTGTAAAAGATTCTTTTCCTTTGCCCTTGGTCTTCTTCCTTCCCTTATCATTCTCATAATCAAAACCAACACCAACCTTGCAGTCTTCAGTGTGTTCCTTGTTAGGAATATGTTGTTCTTGATGATAAACATAAAACACTTAGTAGAATTTGTGTAAAGTCATTTTTGTAACTGTCAACGAAATGGCATGCTTTGCAGCATTCCGTTGACAGGAAGCTCATCAACGAAATGAGTGTTGTAGCAATTGCATTGTACAATACTTCACAGTATGATAGGCATTCTGTTATATGTTTTAGATAGGTTTTCTAAGTCATGTTGACTAAGTACTAGATAGGCAAAATAGGTTGGTTAATTGTAAATATGTTATGCCTTGTAATTTTGACTAAGTGAAGACATGTCAACGGTATGAAGATTACTCTGTCAACGGTATGGAGTTTACCCGTCAACGAAACGAGGGAAACACCATCAACGGAATGAAGAATGAAGCTATCAACGAAACACATCTCCTTGCTATCAACGAATCAATGTTGCTTTTTGAACAGTTGACAAAGTGATAGTGACAGTTTACTGAACAGATCTAAAAGGAGATATGGAAGTGTACTTTGCATTGGAAGCCATCAAAGTGGATACTGGAAATAAGGAAACATTCCAATTTCCAATAAGGCTCTTGGAAATGATTATAATGAGCATGAAGACAAAAACAAAGATCTCCAAGGACCATTGGACAAAAGGAATGAAAAGCAAGCTACTGATGGTTACTACTATTATTCTTTAGTTTAACCAAACGTAGAATTGTAAACTTGGGATTATATAACCAAGTGTAGCAGTTACTTTAGAAATAAGAGAAGAAACACAAATAGATAGTATTAGCTATTTTTGAGAGCAATTCTTCTCTACAACCTTGTAACTGAGCAGCTGTGTACTTTTGTATCACAGATTATTTCCGCAATAAAAACACTTCAGTTGGATCATCAAACAATCCAACTGAATTATTTATATCTTGTGTTTTTATTTATTCAGTTCAGTTTTATTTTATAAAGTGTTTAGTTTCAAGAAAATATCAAGAATTGTATTCAACCCCCCCCCCCCCCCTTCTACAATTCTGTTAGGTCATTTGGGAATAACAATTGGTATCAGAGCGAGCTTCTAACATACAAGAAGTTTAAAGATCAAGACCAAAAACAGAAACCATGGTGAAGAAGGATGCAGGTGTGAAGATACCAGTTCTTGATAAAGACAATTACTTTCACTGGAAAGTAAAGATGCATTTACATCTCATGTCTATGGATGAGAGGTATGTAGACTGCATTGAGAAAGGTCCACACGTTCCCATGAAGCTTGATTCTAGAGTTGGACTGCCAGATGATGCACCTGATGTAGAGATTCCAAAAACTGTCTCAGAATGGACTGTTGAAGATATTGCAGAAGTCCATAAAGACAAAAGGACCATGAACATTCTGTTTAATGGTTTGGAGCAAGAGATGTTTGACAATGTTATCAACTGTACAACCTCTAAGGAAGTATGGGATACTGTTAGAACTCTCTGTGAAGGAACTGAGCAAGTCAGGGAAAATAAAATGCAACTCCTTATACAATAATATGAGCATTTTCATTTTAAAGCTGGTGAAACCCTAAATGACACGTTTAGTAGGTTTCAAAAGCTTTTGAATGGATTAAAGTTGTATGGGAGGATCTATCAAACCAAGGATTCAAACCTTAAATTTCTTAGAGCTCTTCCAAAAGAATGGAAGCCTATGACTGTTTCTCTCAGAAACACTCAAGAGTACAAAGACTACACTCTTGAAAGGCTTTATGGAACCTTGAAGACTTATGAGCTGGAAATGGAGCAAGATGAGGAAATTGAAAAGGTACAAAAGAAGGGTGGATCTATTGCATTGATTGCATCTGTGAACCAACTTGAAGATGACAATAAAGAAGCTGCAAAGGCCACAACTAGTCGATCTAGTTGTAGGAGTGATGTTAGCAAGGGTAAAGACAAGATGACAGAAGAAGAAGAATCAGAACCAGCCAACTTGGAGGACTTAGATGAGATTGATGAACACATTGCTTTTCTGTCTAGAAAATTCTCTAAGTTCAAGTTCAAAAGAAACTCAGAAGCAAGGCCACCAAGAAGAGACTTTCAACCTAGCAAAACAAACTGGATTGAAAAGTCTAAGTCAAAATGTTTCAATTGTGGAATGCTTGGTCACTTTGCTGGAGACTGCAGAAAGCCCAAGGTTGAGAAGGGCAACAGGAAATTTGAGCCTGTTGATTATAAAAAGAAATACTTTGAACTTCTCAAACAAAAAGAAAAGGCTTTCATGTCTCAGGAGTATGATTGGGCTGGTAATGGTGAAGATTCTGATGATGATGTTGAGTATGTCAACTTGGCTCTTATGGCTGACAATCATGAGCAGGAAGCAAGTTCCTCAAGCAACCAGGTAACAATTACTAATCTTTCTGAGCTTTCTAAAGAGGAATGCGACAGTGCAGTAAATGAAATGTCTACTGTATTATATAATTTGCGTGTTACTCTTAAATCACTTACTAAAGAGAATTCTAGAATAAAAGAGACCAATCTGCTCTTAAGTGATAGGAATGCAATGTTAGAAGCACAGCTCATTGAATTTGAGAAAATGAGATGTGTTAGTAGGGATGCTAAGAAGGAACTTGAGAACGTGTTACAAAGGGAAGAAATTCTTAAAACACAACTTGAGATAGAACAAGGTGTGATTGCAAAATGGAAGGATGCCAGGAATGTTGCTGCCAACATAATTAATGTTCAAGGCGTGGAATCCTTCTGTGAGCAATCATGGAAAAGGAACAAAGAGAAGCTAGGGTATGTTGGTGAAACCTTAGAATCAGAAAATGAGTCAACAAACAACAAGGATCATTTGTTGAAGGTTGATATGTCAACGGAATGCAATGTTTCGTTGACAGATGAACCATCAACCGATCAGGCTGTTTCGTTGACAGAGAAAAGAAAGGATGAACTCACTAGACTTAATAACAAGTATGGTCCTGTCACCAAGAACTTTGTTCAAGGTGAGTCTAGTAAACCAAAGAAAGTTGAGAAGCCTGTTGAGAGAGCTAATGTAGGTAACTTGTCTAACAAGCAATTGAAAGACAAGTTAGAGAAAGTTCAGGTTGAGGCTAAGGGAAATAAAAAGAATAACAGAAATGGCAAGGTAGGGATTAACAAACACAACAATTACACACCTGATAAATATGCACCTAGAAAGACATGTGTCAATTGTGGAAGTGTTAATCATTTATCTACTAACTGCAAATCTGTTAAGAAATCTGCTAATGTGAAAATGCCCAAGCCTGCAATGAACAGTTCCATGCCTAAAATGCCTGTTATGCCTAACATGTTTGCTCCATATGCACAATTTCAGAATCCATATGCTAGCATGCCATTTGTGCCTAATCCTTACATGAATATGTTTAACATGCCACAAATGCCATGGAACATGAATAACATGATTGTTCCTCCAACTATGCATGCTATGAATGAAAATATGAGCAACCCTCAGAAATCAACACCAAGGGTAAAGATTGATTTGAATCAATCTGAGCCCAAAGTGAAAAATGGTACAAAAGGGAATGCAAAGGCTAACAAGACAGGACCCAAGGAAACTTGGGTACCAAAATCAACTTGATTTGGGTTTATTGTGTGCAGGGAGATAAAAGGAATCTTTGGTACTTGGATAGTGGTTGTTCAAGACACATGACTGGTGATTCTACCCTGCTCACAGAGTTTCAGGAAAGAGCTGGCCCTTGTATTGCTTTTGGAGATGACAGCAAAGGCTACACAAAGGGATATGGCTTGATTTCAAAAGAGAATGTCATCATAGATGAGGTTGCATTGGTGGATGGTCTTAAGCACAACTTGCTTAGTATCAGCCAACTTTGTGACAAAGGATTTTTAGTTACTTTTTCGAAAGAAGCCTGTGTTGTTTCTAAAGGAGGAAACAACAATGTGGTAATGACTGGATTCAGAAGAGGGAATGTGTACATTGCTGACTTTAGTAGCACAAGTTCAGAAACCATCACCTGTCTTTTCAGCAAGGCAAGCAAAGATGAAAGTTGGTTATGGCACAAGAAATTATCCCATCTGAATTTCAAAGTTATGAATGATTTGGTGAGAAAGGATCTTGCTAGAGGAATTCCACAAGTGGAATTTTCCAAGGATGGTTTGTGTGATGCCTGTCAAAAAGGGAAACAGAAGAAGGCATCATTCAAAAGCAAGACAGAGTCATCAATTGTCCAGCAGCTTGAATTACTTCATATGGACCTATTTGGCCCTGTAAATGTTATGTCCATCTCAAAGAAGAAATATTGTCTTGTGATTGTTGATGATTTTTCTAGATTTACATGGACTTTCTTTTTGCACTCTAAAGATGAGGCAAGTGAAATCATTATCAATCACATCAAGATGGTAAGCAATCATCCTGATTTCAAAGTAAGAAGGATTAGGAGTGACAATGGGACAGAATTCAAGAATTCGAGCATGAAGGTGTTCTGTGAAGAAAATGGTATTTTGCATGAGTTTTCTGCAGCAAGAACACCACAGCAAAATGGTGTAGTTGAAAGGAAAAACAGAACACTTATTGAAGCTGCAAGGACAATGCTAGATGAATCAAAGTTACCTACATATTTTTGGGCTGAGGCAGTTAACACAGCTTGCTTTACTCAAAATATTTCTTTGATTAATCAGGCCAAGAGAATGACCCCTTATCATCTACTCAAAAGAAAGAAGCCACTATTAGATTTTCTTCATGTCTTTGGATGCAAGTGCTTTGTTCTGAGAAATCAAGCTGAGCATTTGGGGAAATTTGAAGCAAAGGCAGATGAAGCAATATTTGTGGGATATGCAGCAGGGAAAGCTTACAGAGTCTATAATCTCAGAATCAACATTGTTATGGAATCTGTACATGTTGTTTTTGATGATCTCAAAATACAAGGTCTCTGTGATGAAGGTTTCCATGAAAGTCTCTCTTTTGAGAATGAGGAAGGAGAACAAGTGAATCATGATAAGGCTACTGAGAAACAGCCTAAAGTTGTTGTATCTAGCACAGATGAAAGCAGCAGTGAAGATGAAATTGCTGCATTAAGGTTAAAAAGGATAGCAGCTAGCAGACCAAATGGTCATTTCGTTGACAGTCATGATGGTGGATTCGTTGACAGTCAGAATGAGCGTTTCGTTGACAGTCAAAACGGTCATACCGTTGATAGTCATAGGAATGCTTCTAGAAGTGATCAATTAGGGACAACAAACTCAGGGGGAGTTTCTCAAGGACAAATATCCAATCAAGGCAATCATGATCATGAAGCTACGTCTTCAAGAGCAAATCTACCTCCCTCAAGGAAATGGACTAAAGATCATCCCTTTGAACTTATTATAGGTGATGTTTCTTCAAAAGTCCAAACTAGAAGAGCAACTCAAGAAGAATGTCTATATAGTAGCTTTCTGTCTCAAGATGAGCCAAAGAAAGTTGAGGATGCACTTCTAGATCCAGATTGGGTTTTAGCCATGCAAGAAGAGCTAAACCAATTTGAGAGAAACAATGTTTGGAAGCTGGTGCCCAGGCCTAATGACAGGAGTGTTATAGGCACAAAGTGGGTGTTCAGAAACAAGATGGATGAAAATGGCATAGTCACAAGGAACAAAGCTAGACTGGTTGCAAAAGGCTACTCACAGGAAGAGGGAATTGATTTTGATGAAACCTTTGCTCCTGTTGCAAGACTAGAAGCAATAAGGATTTTCCTAGCCTATGCAGCCCATGCCAATTTCAAAGTCTATCAAATGGATGTGAAGAGTGCTTTTCTGAATGGGGAATTGGAAGAGGAGGTGTATGTAAGTCAACCTCCTGGTTTTGAAGATGATGATTTTCCAGACTATGTGTACTTCCTTCTCAAAGCACTCTATGGTTTGAAACAAGCACCTAGAGCCTGGTATGACACTCTCTCACAGTTCCTCCTTGAGAATCATTTCACTAGAGGTACTGTAGATAAAACTCTTTTTCACAGGGTTGTAAATGGCTCTACTTTACTTGTTCAAATTTATGTAGATGATATAATCTTTGGGTCTACAGATGTGAAACTTTGTCAAAAGTTTGCCAAGCTTATGCAAAGTAAATATGAAATGAGCATGATGGGAGAATTAACTTACTTTCTTGGTCTTCAAGTAAAGCAAGTTAATGAAGGCATTTTCATTAGTCAAACAAAATACATTCATGATTTATTAAAGAAATTTAACCTAATGGAATGCTCTACTGCCAAAACTCCCATGCCTACTGCCACCAAACTTGAATTGAATACTAAGGAAAAATCTGTGGACATTTCAAGTTACAGAGGCATGGTAGGCTCACTTTTATATTTAACAGCTAGTAGACCTGATATTATGTTTGCTACATGTCTATGTGCTAGATTTCAGGCTGATCCTAGAGAATCCCATTTAGTTGCTATTAAAAGAATTTTCAGATATCTCAAAGGAACACCAAACCTTGGCATTTGGTATCCTAGAGAATCTGGTTTTGAACTAATTGGTTATTCAGATGCAGATTTTGCAGGATGTAAAATTGACAGGAAAAGTACAACTGGAACCTGTCAATTCCTAGGAAACAAGCTTGTGTCATGGTTCAGCAAGAAACAAAACTCAGTTTCTACCTCCACAGCTGAGGCTGAGTATATTGCAGCTGGAAGTTGTTGTGCACAGATTTTATGGATGAAGAATCAACTTCTTGATTATGGATTAAGAGTTGAGAAAATTCCTATTTTCTGTGACAACACTAGTGCCATTGCCATTACTGAAAATCCAGTGCAGCATTCAAGGACCAAGCACATTGACATCAAGTACCATTTCATTAGAGAACATGTTATGAATGGTACTGTGGAGTTACATTTTGTTCCAAGTGAACAACAACTTGCAGACATCTTTACCAAGCCACTTGATGAATCAACATTCTCAAGATTAGTAAGTGAGCTAGGTATGCTAAATTTCTCTTAATTATTTTTGAGATATTTGCAAGTTGAAATGCAGCCAGAAACTTGCTATGTTTTTCTGTGAATTAATTTTCTTAGGAAAAAGTGAAATTTTGTCTAAGTCAAAATTACTATGTCAACGAAACGAACCATTTCGTTGACAGTCTTAGCAGTTTTCTGGGTGTTTCGTTGATAGCTCTTTTATATCAACGAAACGCAGCTTTATCAACGAAATAAGACGGGACTTTAACCGCCCAATCCTGATTCGTTGATTTAGCGCTTTTAATCTGAACCGTTGTAATTTGACACGTCTTTTACCACGATCTATGCATACACCCCTGTAAGTATAAATCATGGTAATACTTTAAAAGTAACGGTTATATTTTTAAGCCAATCCAGTAATTTACATTTATTATTGGATTCATTTTCTGAGAATTTTTGGGGGAGTATTTAAGAAATTTTATTTTCATTATTTCTTTTTTACCTGTTCTTAAAAATTCCAAAGGCTTTTTCTCTCTTCTTCTCTCTAACAAGCAATTCAGTTCGAAGCTTTCCTTTAATCAACAATGGCACCTATAGTCAAGCTTATGTCTGCTGGAGGGTTCATCTATGAGAAGAACAACTCCATCCCTTTTGTTGTCAAGGAAAACCCGAACAGCCTGTTCTTCAAAATGATGGATTTCATGAAGAATTGCAAGTTGAGCTATGCAATGTTTCACTCTACACCACTCTACAATGAGATAATCGAGGAAATTTGGACCTCATGTGAGTATAGTGGAACAAACTGCACACTACAATTCACCCTTCAAGGTAATGAGTACATAGTTAATTCTGATGTTTTGCAAGCATGTTTACATATTCCTGATAATAACTGTGATGCTTTGCCTACTAACACTGAAATAACTACCATGCTAAATTCTATAAACTACTCTTTGCCTACTGATAATCTGGGTAGAATAATTAGGAGAGGTTTGGTTAGGGAATACAGTTATTTAGCTGATGCATTCATTAAGGTCTTTTCTGGAAAGATTAGTAATTTTGATGCATTAACTAACTCTATGTTAATTCTCCTAACCATGCTTCTAAATGATAGATATCACAACTTTAGCACCCAACTTATGTATGAAATTGGTGCTAAGTTGGGTGACAAAGCAAATAGGAAGAAAAATATCTATTATGCTAGGTTTCTGATGATGTTGGCTAACCATGTTAGTCCAGCACCATTAGTTATCTCTAACCCTAATGCCAGGTTTGAGTGCTTTGTGCAAGAAAAGAGAGTATTGACAGACATACTGAGGCTGAACCACAATGGTGATGTTCCAGTGGTGTATCTGCCAATCATTGAGGTAACTACTACTATCCCTGTTAGTGTAGCTAACACCTCTACTGTTTTACCTTCCAATGTTGCTATGGAGTCTGTAGCTGTGACCCAACAGGCTCCTGCCCTAGCAACAAAACCAAAATCAAAGAAATCCTCCAAGCCAACCTCAGGTGCTTCTCAAAAGGCACCTGTTGTAAAAACTACCACACAACCTAAGGGGAGTGAGTCTGGAGTTGTGAGAGGTGAGGGAAGGGGTGAACATCAAAGAAACCCCAAGGATAAGGAAGGACAGGTTAGTGTGTACCAACCAAGCCCCATTGTGTCTTCCCAACAAGGCACAATGAGTAACATGGATTTAAACACAAGTCTAATTGCATCCTCCCAAAAGGATGTGATTATTGAAACAAGCTCTCCTCCTAGAGCACAGTCCAAAAGGGTAAGGGACACTTCAAGCCCACAGTCTACATTTTCCCAATACCAAAGGAGAGTGAAGCAAAAGTCCAAGGGTACACAGGGTGCACACACACTGGAAGCAACACTTCCAGTTTCTCAAATTCAGTTTGATGTAACCCCTATCATTTCTCTGGGGTTACAGTCCCATTCTCTAAACATCAATCTTGAATTATCTCCATCAAATTCACCAACTCAATCTTTAGATGTGGACATGATCCATACATCTATTCCTGATTCTCCAACTCTAATCTTGGAGAAGCCCCACTCTGAAGCTGGTGGCCATCACTTGTTAAGTGATTTGTTGGGCCATCAACCAATTTTTCCTGAAGTTGCAAGGGGATCTGTGGACCAATCTTTAAAATCAATCACCACAGACTCTACTGTAATTTCTCATTCTCAAAGTGCTTTCTTGACTTCATCAACGAAACAGTCTATTTCGTTGACAAGTGTTTCTCCATCAACGGTATCCATACCGTTGACAGTTCAAACTACCATTCCGTTGATAGTTCACTCTGCACCTTTAATTGAAAATCAAGTTGTTCCCACAACTAGTGCAGATGATCTAGTGGTAGTTGAGACACTTCTAGGACTGAGAGGGAGTGAAACTGAGAGGCTGGCTTGCAGCCAGGCAAAAGGAGAGAATGTGAGTGAGAGGCTGGCTATTTCTTCCAGCCAGGCAAAAGGAGAGATTGAGAGTTCCACCTTAGAAGGTGAAGGTGAGGGTGTGAGAGGTGTGAGCCATGGGGAGCCCATGATGCAAGAACAGAGTGGAGAGAGAGAAGGGACTACAGGAGTAATAAGGATGGAAGCAGTCATTGCTAGTGAGTTAATGGAGGTCAGTGAGGGAGAAAGGGAACTTACTTTCCAAGAGGTTTATCAACAAACTCTGGATAGTATTTCCCTGGATCCTGAGACCTTTACTCATCCTGTGTCAGCCTATCAAGTTTTGGCTCAACAGGGCAATGTGGAGGCAGAGAGGTCACTACAACTAATTCACACAACTGCATCAATGCAAAGAGCAAAGGATGCCTTGACCAATCTACCTCCAGGGGCTGAAGCAAGTGGAGAATTTGATTTTTCTGATAATGAGGATAGCTTTGGTGACATTCAACAGGTGGCCACTACTGCACAGACTGGGACTTCTGTGGTGCCTCCTACACCAAACTGGCTTTCTCAAGATATGCATGGTAGATGCAATTTGGATGCTGCCATCACAAGGCAGTACAATGAAGCATATCTAGCTCATGAGTCTGCATGAGCAAGGGACAAGAAATTCTACAAAGCCATCATGGATTCTCTGGAAATTCAAAGGCTACAAATGTTGCAGACAAGGATTGAGGCTACAGAAATCAAGGACTCAATTAGCAACCTTAGGGCTGCTACTGACAGGAGGCTAGATGAAAAGCTTCCTCTTCACACTGTCTCCAGGATGACAAGGTTTTTCACCAAGGAACCTGAAGTGTCTTCATCTTTGAAAACTCTTTCCTCTAGAGTGGACAAAGTTGAGGCTACTCTTAGTCACATGCAAAAGGAGCAGGAGAAGCAAACTCAGCTACTCACCCAGCTTCTGGCAGCTCAAGGGCTCCCTATCATCTCACTTGATGCTAACAAAAAGGGGGAGAAATCTAAGGAGCTAGACATTCAGATTACAAAGGTTATGGTCCCAGCCATCTCCTTACCAGATGAGCCATTAGCAATGGGGGAGTTTCCAAAGAAGAAAAAGGACAGTATTGACCTGATCCAGGAAGCCTCTTTGAGGATGAAACTTGCAGAACAAATCAAGGATCACTGGTCAAATATTGAAGCAAAGGTCAAGAAGCTAGCTGACACTAAAAAGGTATCATCTGTACAAGCTACTTCAATA
The DNA here is from genome assembly GCA_030848705.1 of Heracleum sosnowskyi. Taxonomy (NCBI): domain Eukaryota; kingdom Viridiplantae; phylum Streptophyta; class Magnoliopsida; order Apiales; family Apiaceae; genus Heracleum; species Heracleum sosnowskyi. The sequence continues at coordinate 115,054,337 of CM061242.1, read as the reverse complement.
CCACCATCAACAAATGAAATGGTGACAGTGCAAGTGGAGCCACAATTCAGGAGTTCCTATGTCATGGAACCCCTTCAGCATGGAGTCCTTCAAGATTCAAGGAATGAGAAAGGACAAGCTTCATGTTTGAGGAATGTGGATGCAAGAGGGATATCTCCAGTATCTCCCATAAAACCCAAAGGCAAGAACATAGAAAGGATAGCTTATCCTCCACCAAAGCCAGATGAGTTCAAAGTCTTAGGGAAGCTGATCAAGGAGAGCAAAGAAAGCAATCATCCAAGCATAAGGAACAAGAGGGCACTCATCTACAGGGATAACAAGGAAATCTACATTTGGGTTGGTCACCCAAATTTTGCTAAGGCCAAAGCTGAAGAAAGTGAAAGGGCAGCAATGCAAGCTCTTGTAGTTGCTCAATCACTTGAAGATGAAGAAGCCCTACAGGAAGAAAAGGCCAAGGATAAAGCTAAGGAAGCTGGAAAGAAGAAGAGAACAAGTCAGCCAAAGGCTAGAGCTAACAGGAATCTGAACTTTGATGAAGATGATTCTCAAGAAACTGCTCAAGACTCTTCCACAACAAGTGCACATCAAATTCCTGGTGATCTACCTATTGAGGGAAAGTTGGCTTGTGATCCTGCACATCCTGTCAATTTTCATGATCATCCAATCATGCCAAAAGAGGAACCTTTTGATTTTGATGAAGCCTACTTTCCAAAGTTCCTGTTAGAGAAGGACCAACCAATGAAGACAAAGAAGAGGTCTGTCAAAGCAAAGCCTGTTCTTGTGAGAAAGCCACAATCTCAAAAACCCCCTGCAAACCCAGAGGACTGCATGTACATTGCTGACATCAGGGAAGAATCCAGTCTACATCTTGACTTAGACAACCTGGTGGAAGTAAGGGGAATTGCAGCTTCTCAAAAGTTGCCTGAAAGACTAGTGTTCATATTCAAGGGAGGTAGAGAACAAGTGTGGCCTCTCTACAGAATTTTAGGAGAAGACTATCAAACACTACTCTCAGTGTTTAGATGCTTGAAAAAGGACTTTGGTTTCACCAAAACAGCCAAGTCTGAGGTGGTCTCCAAAATCTGTCAGATAAAGGCTAGCTGGAACAAGCCTGAGGCTCTTCCCAGGATACTTAGAGTTCCCTCAACAGGAAAGAAAATCCATCTTCAACCTTATTGGATGATGGAGTTTAAGGACAAGGACAATTGCAGAAGATTCTTCAGAATGGAAGACCAGCTGGAGAAGGCATCTAATCAAACTCTAAAGCTGATGCAATCCAAGCTTGGTGATCAAGATGAAGAGGAGAAAATCTTCTACAGAAGGCTACAGGTCCAGATTGAGGAAAACAACTCCAAGAGAGGGAAGAAGACTATGCCACAAAGAAGTCACAGATGAAACATTTGCTCAGACTAGAGGAGCACTTGTGGGCATTAGTCTTGTAAGTCTTGTATTTTGTCTATAAAGTTTTGAAGCTTAATACATTTTCTACTTTTGTAATTTATGATGTATCTGAGTGTTTTTGTTATCATCAAGTCTCTTGATTTATGGCTGTTATTCTATCAGTCATAAATTGGGGGAGATTGTTAGGAATATGTTGTTCTTGATGATAAACATAAAACACTTAGTAGAATTTGTGTAAAGTCATTTTTGTAACTGTCAACGAAATGGCATGCTTTGCAGCATTCCGTTGACAGGAAGCTCATCAACGAAATGAGTGTTGTAGCAATTGCATTGTACAATACTTCACAGTATGATAGACATTCTGTTATATGTTTTAGATAGGTTTTCTAAGTCATGTTGACTAAGTACTAGATAGGCAAAATAGGTTGGTTAATTGTAAATATGTTATGCCTTGTAATTTTGACTAAGTGAAGACATGTCAACGGTATGAAGATTACTCTGTCAACGGTATGGAGTTTACCCGTCAACGAAACGAGGGAAACACCATCAACGGAATGAAGAATGAAGCTATCAACGAAACACATCTCCTTGCTATCAACGAATCAATGTTGCTTTTTGAACAGTTGACAAAGTGATAGTGACAGTTTACTGAACAGATCTAAAAGGAGATATGGAAGTGTACTTTGCATTGGAAGCCATCAAAGTGGATACTGGAAATAAGGAAACATTCCAATTTCCAATAAGGCTCTTGGAAATGATTATAATGAGCATGAAGACAAAAGCAAAGATCTCCAAGGACCATTGGACAAAAGGAATGAAAAGCAAGCTACTGATGGTTACTACTATTATTCTTTAGTTTAACCAAACGTAGAATTGTAAACTTGGGATTATATAACCAAGTGTAGCAGTTACTTTAGAAATAAGAGAAGAAATACAAATAGATAGTATTAGCTATTTTTGAGAGCAATTCTTCTCTACAACCTTGTAACTGAGCAGCTGTGTACTTTTGTATCACAGATTATTTCCGCAATAAAAACACTTCAGTTGGATCATCAAACAATCCAACTGAATTATTTATATCTTGTGTTTTTATTTATTCAGTTCAGTTTTATTTTATAAAGTGTTTAGTTTCAAGAAAATATCAAGAATTGTATTCAACCCCCCCCCCCCCCTTCTACAATTCTGTTAGGTCATTTGGGAATAACATTCCTTGTGATAGGTTTGAACAAGCTCAGAGGAGTTCCTAAAACTTCTTAGCTTTAATTCATTTTCAGCAATTTGTTCTCTAAGAGATGTTTCTATTTGTTCAGCACAAACTACTTTGTTTTTAAGATACTCAATTTCCTTCTTCAAACCATCAAGGTTCACAACCATTAACTCAAGTTCCTCATTCTTTTCTGTAAGCTCAAGATTTTTAGCAGTTAGCCTATCAATTTCTTCATTTGCAGCTAATATGAATATTAAACATCTCAGTACTCATATATTCAACAGTTTTCTTATATTGAAGGGGAGTCATATCAAGAGAAGTAAGAATGGGTACCTGATTTGAAGAATCGCCATCATCAGAAAATGCCATCAAGGCATAGTTTGAGTACTCATGTTCTTCTTCTTCATCAGAATCATCCCAGCACTTTCCCTCAGCAATAAAAGCTTTACCCTGTTGTTTCTTGAGTAGAGCTTCATACTTAGCTTCAAGCTCTAAGAATGCTTTGTCCTTTTTGACCTGTTTAGGCTTTTTGCACTCAGTGGCAAAATGCCCAAGTTCATTGCAGTTATAGCATCTTATCTTGGACCTATCCACACTCCCAAACTTGTATCCTCCTTTAGCAGCACCAGCAATCCCTTTTCCTTTGTTGAAGGTGTTTGAGCCACTTGATCCACCAGCATTTTCAGCATTAAACTTGGACTTAAATGATTGCTTCCTTTTAAACCTTATGTTAGGATATCTCCTAGTCATATAGGCAAACGATTTGTTCTCCATCTTGTCCAGCTCATCTATGCTGTAAAACTCATCTTCCTCAGGCAAATCATAGACAACTTGAGTCTCATCACTAGTGTCTTCAATATCCAGCTCTTCAATCTTGACTTGACTGTCTTTAAGAGATTCCATTCTTTGACCTAGATTGTCAGCAATAAGGGCACAAGAGGTATTGGCCATTAATCCTTGCTTTTTTTGAATGGATCTCTTTTGAAACAACTCTAGCTCATATGTTTTCAGAACACCATACAGTACATCAAAACCAATCTTGGTTAAATCTCTTTCTTTGAGGGAAGAGATTCTTGGTTCCAAGTGATCAGGTAGAGTTAGCAAGAACATCATGTTGAGCTCTTCTGTCTCATAGTGCTTGTCATAGAGTTTGAGCTCATTTATCAGCTTGTTGAACCTCTCAAACACTTCTGTGATTCCCTCCTTTGGCTGAGCCATGAAAGCTTCATACTGTGAGACCAGAATTTGCTTCTTGTTCTTTCTTACTTCAGGAGTTCCTTCACATAGCATCTCTATGAGATCCCATATATGCTTTGCACTACTACAATGAGCAACAGTGCCATACATGTTGAAATCCATAGATTCACAAATGATAAGTTGGAGATGTCCATCTAGTGCCATTTTCTCCTTTTCAGGTTCAGTGTATTTGGAGGGATCTTTAGGCTCATATCTTGCTGGTATTATCTCCGTACCAGTAGTTGATTCAGAAATCTCAATCACTGGAATGAAGGGACCATGTTTTAGAATGTCTAAGTACATGGGGTTTGAAGCTTTGATGAAAAGCAACATCTTCTTCTTCCATAAACTGTAGTGCTCCTTGTTAAAGGGAGGAATCTTGATACTGCTTAGTTTCTGTGAACTCATTCTTGATCTTTTCCTGTTTGTATGTTAACAGTCTTTCTCTGATACCACTTGTTAGAAATGAATACCACCTAGAAACTAGACAGAGGGGGGGTGAATGGATAGTTTTGATATTTTTCAATTCTTGAAACTAAATAAGCTGTATGTGATTATGTTTTGCGGAATGAAAATAAACAACACACACAATCACTTTAATCTACTTTGTATTAAGCAAATTAAATACTACAGCTTTCCAGAATTTCACAACTGAATTTCTGGCTTCTAAACAAGAACAGTTTGTATCTTGTTTTCTTACAGAGAAAGAGTGCTTAAGATAAAACTATGTGTATCTCTCTTTTTTAACTAACAATAGGGTGTGCATGATATATATAAGTCCTATACAAACTAGTGCACACTCCTATTTACACTGTTACCCTCACTGTTAGTCCAACTTGTCCTGCCATAAGAGGTTAACTGTGTCAGGAAGGACCACTTGCTTTTCGGAGTCTTTCCCGTTTCTGTAGCTGCTTATCTCTTATCTTTCTCTCCAAGTTTAGCTATAGATTTGCCATCTGTTCTTTGGACCACCTTACTAGAACAAATGCTTCAGTATTTGTCTCCTTTGAATTTTGATTTTGTACCTTGATTTGTCTTGTTATAAACGGTTAAGTGTTGATATCGTGAACTCCAGCATATTCCTGACTTCACGATGTATCCTTTGTAGACTTCACGATCTAGCCTTTGGAGAATTCGCGACATAGCCTTTTTGAGGACTTCACGAACTAGGCTTTTTGAGGACTTCGCGATCTAGGCCTTTTGAGTACTTCGCGATCTAAGCCTTTTTAGGACTTCGCGATCTAGGCCTTTTGAGGACTTTGCGATCCAGGCCTTTTTAGGACTTTGCGATTTAGGCCATTTGAGGACTTCACGATCCAGTACATTTTGACTTTGCGGTATCAACACTTCACGATATGAGTAATGAAGACTTCACGACATAGTTCATTTAGGACTATGCGATCTCAGTACTTCACGACATGGATATTTTTAGACTTCACGACATAGCTTTATTTTGACTTCACGGTATAGGGACTTAGAAAAACTTCTGCAACTTATTTCTTCAGGGTCTTATTCTTCTCAATCCTGCTGCATGAACATTTCTGAACTTCTACCAGGATAGTTAATCCATGACCTATATATATTCTAGTTTGCAAGAATCTTACTAAGCTCATTATAACTTTGAGCATACAAGATAGAGCTAAGTACATGAAAACAAGACAAATACAATGGAGACCTATACTATATCCCAGTGAAAGAATCCACTAGGTCATGTAGAGTGACATAGTCACAATGATTAGGCTTGTTAATAGTGGTAATCAGACATGCCTTGAGCCTAACAAATTTCAGCTGGATTCTATCACAATAAACGTGATGACAATGATATATACATGATATATGTATATGTGTTCGGATAATCATCAAAGGATTCATAGAATTGTTAGCTTCTAGTATTGGACTTGGACTATGACACAAAGAGTTGCCTTCAAAGCAGTTGGATCAGCTCAAAACTCTCGAATGACTTATCAAGAGGTGGCTGATTGCACAAGAAAATGAAGTGGATTCCAAGAGATAGGGCTTGATTCCTATAAATAGGATATGTAGGCGTTGGCAAGGGGGATCGGATTTTCACGTATACACGATAGGCATGTGTAACCTAGGTGAACTTTTCTGGGTAGTTTGTCTGGCCGAGAAGAGGACTGCTCAACCCCTATTATCTGGCGACCTTGTCAACTCAGCCCAAAAAACACCATATATCACCACCTGCCCCGACAGTGGAAGCTGAAGTTGTGCATGTGCGTACCTGCAGCTGTTGTCCGAAAACCAAGGGCAAACCTGATTTACTTAATTACTCTTGCTTATTTATTAAAAAAATATTATTTCATAATAATATTATCTATTTATAAATAATTACCATTTTCACCTAAACTACATTACTTTTTCAATATTTTCTAACAAAATCTCCTCATTTTCGAAAAATATCACGGACAATTACCTTTTTTCAACTAAAACATGTTACGTTTTCTATTTTACCTTACTAAAACCTCTTCATTTCCAAAAATATCATAGACAAACCATTAGTTATTTATTTTAAAATTTATTTTTATATTTTTAATTATTTAAAAAAGTTTACCTATTTTAACATGTCTACTTATTTTTCTTAATTTATAACCAACTTTTTAGTACTTTGTGTTTTTACTTAATTATTCTTACTTAACTGTACTTCGTATTTTTACCTAATTACCCTTGCTTCTTTATAAAAAAAAATCTCTTCTCTATATATAATAGGAGAACAAGGACATATTTTAGGGGCATTTTGAGCCAATAAACTCCTTGTGAAAGTATAATTATACCCTTTATATTACAAAATTACATGAATATGCCACTCTCTTATTTAATGTAGAAAAATTGAGATAATTTTGCTTAAGTGGTGAATTGAACCAGCAATCTCCTCTAAACAACTCAACCTCCTTAACCATTGTGCTACATAGCTTTTTGAGTTTCGAGTTAAAAATCATTTTACATAAACCCTACATCTCTTTTGTCCTTTTTTTATTATTAATTTAAGTTTTGAGTAAAAATAATTAGTGATACACATTATTTTCAAAATTTTGTATTTTAAAATATGGTATGCAATTATATATACAATCAATTTATAAAAAAATTATCGCTTTCTTATTCAATGGAAAAAATGGGCGATATTTATTTGTACCATGAATTAAACCACTAACATCATCCGATCAATTAATCCTTCTAACCATTGTGCTACATTATTTTATAATTTCGGGTTAAGAATCATTTTACATGAACTGACATGTATCCTATTTTTATAATTTCTTAAACTTTAGAGTAAAATTGACGGTGATTCACATTTTTTTTTATTTTTGTATTTTATTTTTCAAATATAGTACGTGATTATTTATTTAACCAATTTCAAATATTTTAGTAAGAAAATCACGTGCTATGAAATTTTCTTTTTTCAATTAATTAAATATTTCTTATACAAAATATTAACCGTAATATATTTTCTATTCTTACATAACAATATATCTTTTCTTGTACTCTTTTTGAATTAATTAAATATTTAATACATAAAACATAATAATAAAGTTTATACAACATATTACAAGTAATTTAATTATATGCCTATTACTTATATTTTTCTAAATTAATAAAAGTAGTGTTAAATTATTTTTAAATTATACAATAATAAATGTTATATGACATACATTGATAACATGTTTACATGATATTTATGTCATTTATCGAGATTATATATTTATATTACCTAAATAATTCTTGATATCTATCGGGTTATGGTCCTATATACCCAATTTTGAAGGCATACTGTCGAAAATGCCTCAAATTGCAAACAATGACCTAAATACCTCTCTACTCCGATATATCGGGTGATGCATGAAGCCAGATGCAGCACTTCGGGTGCAACAACATCCCAGAGGCGTTATTTCATGTGCGGCAATAGGCTTACACATCATTGTAAGTATCGTGATAATTTGAACACGGTGCAATGTTTACCGTATCTATTATATACTGTATACAGAATGCCGCATAAACAGTAAAACCTTTACTTAGCATTTTTTATCTATTGCATTTTACTCAGTCAACGAACACTGCAATATACTATTTTTTTAGGAAACAGAGGGTCTAACTCCTTCACTCAATGTGGAAAGTCAAAGAATCAAGGCTAACGACACCCACACATCGCTCTAAAGAGTAACTCGCTCTAAATCTCATATAGACTAAAACTCACTCTAGATCCCACATATCGTTGTTGTTTGAAGTTTACTCTGAGAGTGTTATATAAGACTAACTGGCTTACTTGCATTCCATGACAATGGACCCACTGAGCTATTGCTTACACTAGAAAATTAGTGCATATTAAAGTTGACACTTGATACACTATTTAATAAGCAGCATCGTTAAACAAAATACAACATCCAGTTTAACATGTTAGGATGGTGTTAAGGGCCACAATAATAAGAATGGGTATTGATCAGGGCCATGTGTGCTCAAATGTGGATATTTTCTCATATACATATATATATATATATATATATATATATATATATATATATGGGTAAGGTTCCATGGAGACCCTCCTTATCAAGAGACCCAAGAGACTTAATCCTGACCATTCATTAATTAAAATTTTAATACATTACAATATACTATATTTAATGGCAATCTGGTAAATACATGTAAAAGCCAAGGATACTTACACTATAATTAGTGTACATTATACGGTTTGAACTTAAACTAAACATGGGAAGATTCTTTCAAGCATATTTGATTGCATGATTGAGATTTTTTATTTTTGGAAATGAATCCGTGATTGAAATTACTCGCTGTAATGATATACACATACAATGATAAAAGAAAAAGAAGAATAGAGTCTGCTAACCCTAGAACAGAGGCGCACAGAAACACAGACGTGAAGACACTCATATTATACGGTGATATTCATTCATATTTTTCTATAAAACATGTTTAAGTAATGCAAAACACTGAATAGAATCGCAACACTAACATATTCTATGTTTTTTGACATGCAGTTCTGTTATAGATTCATCAACCAGGGATATATCAAAGCACCTAGGAGAATCTGTGTTTCTCATTGCAAGATTGATATGAATTATGAAACAACTTCGGAATCTACCAAGGTACTGATTTCTTGCTTTGTTGTGAGTTCTAAAACGAAATCATATTTAAAATATAGTATAATCATGATGTTTTTATGAACTATATATGTGACTGATACAGAACTTTGAAGAACTCTCACAACAATCTTTTTTATGTGAACCAGTGACATGATGTCATTAAGGAATCAAGAATCTTCACAAAAAAGTGAAGAGCAACGTCAAATAGTAATATTTTAACCAGAGCTTTTGACATATGTGGTTTCTTCTTTGACGGAAGATTAGAAAAAATGGTTTAATGAAACTAGTTTGGGGTCAATTTTGTTTTTCAATATGAGAGAATATCATGTCGAAATATGCTCGTTTATTTGAATTTCTATCAACCAAAATCTTCATCCCTATTTATTAATGGAGAAAACATTTTTAGGATATGTGGATATTTTGTATAAATCTTCCTAGAGCATGGTGAAACATTTTCTGAAAATGTTTCATTTTTCGTTAATTTTGTTATAAGTCTATATAGACCTGGTGATAACTAACATTTTCAAATCTCATACTCCTGAAGGTTTTCTTGTCGTTAAGTGTAAGTGGGTGTTAAATTTGTTTTATTTTTGTTAATATATATCTCTGTTTTTCCCTTATTATATGGTACTTTATCACATTTGATGATGTTAATGTTGATTTTTATGACAGAGTCTTTTGGAGTGGAATTTTGTTTTAGACTTTTTCTTTCTAGCAAGAAATGGAATTGGTTTATCTCAGTTTATATTCTTGTGGTTCTGGTCTAAAATTTTCACCACCTAATGGAGTTCTCTGCTTATCAATCTTGTTTAAAGGTTTGGAGCACATCTAGTGGAATTATTAGTTTTGTGGTAGTGGTGATCAAGAGCATGTCTTTTGCTTCTAGAATTTTCTGGTCTACAACTCTTGTAATTTGTGTTTTCAAAGGGATACTCCAAATTCGAGGGCAACCTTATTGATTAATAGGACCACCGTATTCTGCGCAGAATTGGCCATACACTTGCGGAGGTTGGGAGGTTAGACCTGGCCTCGAGGAGTGGTGAACAGCACCTGAATCATTGACTGAGAAACGGCAAGTGATAATATCAGCTTTATCCACTTCCTTTTCAGGTAGAAGGGGAAGGCTAAACCATCAATGTTTTTGGCTCGAAGCCTGTTTATGCTGCTTCGACGGCGCTTAGCAATATTTCCCCTGAACTACTCGCTCAAGCAGGAACAAGTTTCTTTTCAATTGTTTTCATTTTCCTTCCCCATGTTGGTATTTGTTTAGTCATTTTGATAGCTACTGGCCATAGAAAAGAATAATGCCCTCAACCAGGGTCCTCTATAACCAAACAAACCAGAGGAAGATAACTCCCTTGGTGCATAATCTTCACGGTGCAGATACCATGTTTAGCCTTTTTTCTAATACAGCCAGAATGGTACTGAGTGTGTACTGCAACCTGCAAGAATGGTACTGAGTGTGTACTGCTTGGAGACAATAACTTACCAACATCACTTAAGATGTTTCACGAAATAGCAACCGAGGACTTCAACCAATCCATGTCTCCTTATGTGCACTGTTAAATTAAGATTAGATTTCTTGTAATATTTCTTATAATTCTAAGATTTTTTAGGATGTTCTTCAAGTATTTATTATATTTTTTGGATTATTTACAATTTTTTGTTGTGTGTTTTACAATATTAGAGTAAGTGTTCTGTTTTGAAATCTAATAAATAAGTACTTCAATATTTAACTATTGTTCTACTATCAATGTGAATAAACTTAAATAATATCAGTTATTATATTTTACTAATTGAAATTTATTAGTACTCATAAAAATAAGTAAAACACTTTGAAGAATCTTATAAAGTCATAATGAATACTTTATAAAACACTAAAAGTAACACTTTCAAGATTCTATTAAGTGTTGTATGTGGTCATATATGATGAAAAAAACATTGTCACATGAAAAAATATAATATCTTTTACAAAGAGAAATGGTACACGAAAATTAAAATGGTAGTTAAAAAGTTTATTCCAACAAGATTTTCTTACGTGTAAAACTTGCAATATTAAAAATATTGTATTAAAATATTTAAGAGAATCCCGTAAAAAATAATATTTTTCAACTTTTATAAATAATCATATTATATTTTAATTTTTCAAAATAAGTTGTTTTCTCAAAATTACACTGAAGCACTTACAAAAACCTTTAAAATATTTGTAGTATGTATTTTATGATATCTAAATTTTAAAATTCATATAAGAATCTTATAATAAACATTGAATAAAAAAATCTAAGCTTATAAAAAAGGTAAAATCTCTAAATGTAATATTAAGACTAAAAACGCCAATTTCAATAAAAAAAAATCAAATATTGTAAACTATATATTATTCAAAGTATTACTCTTAAATAGTTATTAAGGGAATATCGTAAAAAATAAATTTTTACATGTTTTGTTAAAAAAATAATAGTGAAAGTTTATTATATTTTTTTAACATATCATTCTTAAAATCTACACTAAAACACCTAAGCCAATATTAACACTTACCAGAATGTTAATAAAATCTATAAGTGTCACAATTGAGAAATAAAATATGTATTTATTAAATAATATTAAAGAGTCATACATTAACTTGTTGAATTAAAATATTCAAACCTCAAACTATAAACATAAATTATACTAAAATACTTAGGAGAATCTCGTTATTTGTTTTTAAATTTGTATACACAATCATATTGAATTTCATTTTTCTAAAAATAAGATAATTTCTCAAAATTACTCTGAAACACTTAAGCAAATTGTTTTAAAAAAATTATTCATTTTTATATGATATCTAAATTTTGAAATAGATATAGACGAATCTTTTAACAAACATTAAATAGACAAAAAATCTAATTATTTTTCCAGTTGCCATAATGACATTCCGTTAAATGTTTCATATCTTATTAGTTTCATTTTTTATTCAACATTTTTTTGAAAAATATAAGTTTTAAGATTCTCTTAATTGTACATTGATATATCAATTATTATAATGTTATTTGATGGGATAAGATCCTCTTAAGTATTGTATATTGTTATATTTATAAAAAAACAATGATACATGAAAATAAAAAAATATTTTATAGGAATAAATTTTTCTAAAATAAATTAAAATGGTACACAAAAATTAAAATGATAGATATTATTTTAAGTTCATTGAAACAAGATTTTCTTACGTGTTTATCCTCAAAATACAGGTCTTTTGTCCTTTTAGTCAAACTAGCCACCAGTAAGATTTGATTAAGTGTTTTATATTTAAATATTAACTAATTTATTTTTTATCATTTTCTTCGAAAAGATATAAGTTCTAAGATTAAAGTTGTAAGTGTTGTACGAGATATATATGTTATTTTAGTGTTATTTGATAAGATAATATTCTCGTGAGTGTTGTAAATTTTTATATTTATTGAAAAAAATAATGATACTCACTATTATTAAGTAAAAATTTAAAATATTAATTTTAGAATGTCAAGAAATTTTTTTATATTGTAAATGAAAATAAAGATCTTAGATTTTTTTAAATTCGGAGATTTTTCTTACCCAATATGTATATTCACCTTTTTTTGTGAATTTGTGGTCTTTTTAGGTATTCTCAAAATCAATTTTCATATGGGTGAGATTCCATGTGTTTTGTATCAAAATATTAATTATTTTATTTTTAATTTTACTTTTTTTTTGTAAATGTTATAAGTTGTGAGATTATCTTAAGTTATTGTACATCGATTTAATAATTATTCTAGTTTTATTTGATAAGATTCTCCAATGTGTTATATTTATTTGATAAGATTCTTTATTGGAACAAGATTTTCTTACGTGTTTAACCTTTGGTTTTTTGGAGTGCCCTTTTAGTTACTCTTATAAGCACTAAAATATCATAAAGTGTTATATATCTAAATATTAACTATTTTATTTTGTTTCATTTTTTTCGAAAAGAAATAAATTCCAAGATTGTTGTAAGTGTTGTATATGGATATATTTATTATTTTAGTGTTATTTGATAAGATAATATTCACTTGAATGTTGTAAATTTTTATATCTATTGAAAAAAAAAAAAAATACTCCCTATTATTATATAATAATTTCTGAATATGAATAATTTTTTTATATTGTGCATGAAAGTAAAAATTGTAGATATTTTTTAAATTCGTTGCAAAAAGATGTTTCTTAAGTGTCTATATGCAATATGTATATTAGTATATATTTTTTTTTCTAAATTTGTGATTTTTAGGTATTCTCGAAATCAATTTTTAAATGGTCAGTTGAGATTCCATTAAATGTTTTATATCAAAATATTAACTATTTTATTTTTTATTTTAATTTTTTTTTGAAAATGATATAAATTGTAAGATTATCTTAAGTGTTGTACATCGATTTAATAATTATTCTAGTTTTAAAAATATTAAAATATATTATTTAAAAAGGATATAAGTTTCAAATACACTTCGGAATCTCAAAAATAATAATTGGAACAAAATAATCTGTTATATTCTACAAAACACCTTAAAGAACCTCAAAAATTGTAAATTTTAAAATTATGCCTAAAAAGAAATAATACATTGAAAGAAATTTCGAAGAAAATCAATGAACATATGTTGGATACAAAATTCATAATATATAATTTGTCAAACAAAATAAAAAATCTAAAAAATATATAACATAATAAATTAAGACTTTATTAATTTCCAAAACTCCTTGATGAACGTAAAAGGTGTTGAATAAATATATCTTTACACCAATTTTCTTTGCTAATTATGTATGAGATTTTTTTAGATATAACTCATTTCCATACTTGGAATCAATATTTTAAAATTTGAATTTTAAATATGTCAATCAATATTTGCATCTTTGAAAGATTCTAGTTTTTAAGGTGTTCCTATTGGCTTATTGTTGTTGTATTAGCTCAATTTCCAAATCTAGAATACATGACGTAAATTTTGAATTTTAAATATATCCATCAATTTGGGAATCAGGTATAATGTAACTTTCTATATAAAAAATATGCCCGACAAAATATAATAAAATCAGCTCAAACTTTTGTAAACTTTTGTTGTATGTCATTCTTACACCGTGTTGATCTGTATTCTTAACAATTATAAAAACAATTATAAAAGAAATATCACTGATGGGTAAGAGGGTGTAATGACGTATGAATATGAATTAACAACCAATATAACATGCATGCCACTTTATACAGAATCTGTATACTACCAAAACACACTACAGAGTGGAAAAGAAGTCCAAAATGTAGTGAAATACGTTAATAACATGTTTAGAATCTGCATGCCACTTTTTGAAAATACAATAAATTTTATGATACAACATAAAGAACAATATACTACCTTGCTGTCGTTAAGAACTTTAGATTATATACTAGTTGAATGCTATCAAGAACACTTTTGAAAACACCTTCGAGAACACCTCTCAGAACACCTTTCTTCATTATATACTGATAAGAATGTTTTAATCTGATTTTATTATAATACATAATCAAAATTATTAGAATTGATTACAAGAATTAAATTGATAACTCATAAATAAAAAGTGTAGAGTTGACCATAAATCATATCTCATCAAATCTTTACAAATATGGTAATAAATTAACAACATCTAATTAGATCATTACAAAAATGGTAATAAATTAAAAATAATACGTATGTTTTTTTTAAACCCAAATACTACCCTTTTACCATTTATCAACTAATATACACTTATATTTGTACAAGATTCAGGCCGTTGGATTGAAAAGTAATGGACGGTAATGATGAAGGGTCTCTCGGTCTCTCCCTAAGTAAGGGTCTCTTTTGAACCTCCTCCGGAGGAGATTCAAAAGAGACCCTTGCCTAGTAAGAGAACCGAGAGACCATGTAATCAACCATTGATTTTACTTTAATCTAACGGATTAGGAAATTAGCAGACTAATTGTAAATGATAAATAACAATACCATATTTATACGTAAAGGGTATTAATGGAAAATAACATAAACTACTATCTTTCTGTCAGATTTGATTTGCAATCTAATATATTGTATCTACTGTATCATATCAACGTAATTGATTTGCTCAATTCACGTTTAAATCACAGAGTAAGGCTTCAATCTATATATTTAGAAGTAACCATTATTTTTGGAAACAATATAAATCAAAATAACTACTGAGGTTACATGTATGTAGAATTACGTCATAATCACCATACACAAACACTGAAAATTTCAATGAAGAACTTTTAAAGAATCCAATTTAGTTTTTTTATATGTTAGGCAAACCAATAAGGCTTTATGAATACAAATGCTTCTTATGGTTAGTACATTTTTTCTTCTCCATATAGAATGGTGTTCTAGAACCTCTTTCACCTAACATGAAGACCGAATGTCACTCTGGATCTACAGAAGTACATGGACGAAAATACATGTAGTTCTGTTATAGATTTTAAGTTTGTTTATTTTTCTTTTGTTAAAATATTGTGGAAAAATCGGTATCAAAAGTAAATTAGTAATTTTGTAGATTGAGCTAAATGTCATTTAAGTGATAATTATATTATTGTTTAATAATAAAATTTGGTTAAGTGTTCTATAAACTAAGGAAGATTGTGCAAAATGTCATCTAGCTAGATGACAATTATATTATTGTTTAATAGTAAAATTTGGTTAAGTATTCTTGGTGTTCTTCTAAAAATATGTAATACAATAGTTTGTCTTGGTATAAAAATACGTATCAATGATACATACAATTGTAGAAAAAAAATTAAAATTAATTCAATCATTTTTAGTTTTTTACAATTTTTAATTTATATTGTTGATTAAAATTAACTTACTACATTTAGAAAACAATTTTTAAAAAAGATAAATAAAAATTTATAAAATATATTATCGAAGTGTTAAAAATTAAGGAAATTCACAAAAGTGTTAAAAAAATGTAACTTACTACACTTAAAAAGAATCTTACAACTTACAACATTTGAAAACAAGTAAAATAAAAAATAAAATGATGAATATTTAGATACAGAATACTTAATGGAATCTTGAGGATAACTAAAAGGTAGCTAAATTTAAAAATATAGTACATTAGGTTAAACATGTAAGAAAATATCTAAGAAAATCTTTGTAACTTAAAAGAATATATACTATATTTATTTTTATATACAATATAAAACATAATATTATAAAAATGTTCGTATTTTAAATAACTTTTTAAATATTTATTCATAAAATAAAATATAACAAATTTTTTTTCAAATAAATATACAAAAAATACATTATACAACACATTAAAAAATCTTATCATATTAAATAACACTAAAATAATATCATATAACAATAAAATAATATATTTATTTATCAATTAACCCTAAAATAATTGATATATCAAGTGATAACACTTTTAAAAAATTGAACTTATATTTTTTCAAAAAAAAAAATCAACAAAACATAAAAGAATTAGTTTTTAGATATAAAACACTTGACATAATCTCATTTCAATTTAAATTTGGTTGCAAGGTTAAACACGTAAGAAAATAAAAAAAATGTAACACAAATAAAATAATTAATTTTTAGATATAAAACACATAACAAAATCTCATTCCGATTTAAATTGGGTCTTAGATATAAAACACATTATGAGATTCCTCAAAGTGTTTTCATAATCACATTTTTTTTAAATATTTTTTATTGCATTAAAAATTAAAAGTCATAGTGAACCCTTTAGTTAACATCATGGTTTTTTTTAATTTATATGCACCTTTTTAGTTTTAAATTTAAATTTTCAATATATTTAAAAATCATAAATAAAAGTACATTTATGATGTAACTGTAGCAAAAACCATACATATAAATTGTAGTGTTTGAAACATGGTAATGAATTCTATTCCTTAGATAAAAATGGCATAAAACTTTCTTCCATTTCTTGCTCTGGACTTTTCAATATAATTTAACACTACTCGAAATAGAAACAGCTTAAACAGAGATTGAAAGAGACAAAACGTTTGATATACTAAACAACCATGTCAGATGGCAGGACTACGTTTTAATTTTTTTAGACAATCATTTAATGGAAACATGTGGGGAATCCATGATAATTTATTTATTTTTTGAAAATACTTAATAGAATCTCAATGAAATTTTAATATTTCAAACATAATGTATAGCTTTTTTAAGTAAAGTCATATGAATTTTGAAAACACATAATAGAATCTTAATGAAAATAACCATTAAAAAATCTTATAATTATATATTTTTAATACTTATAAAATCATTATGATATTTGAAAATATAAAATTGACCCTTCGATGAATATATATATTTGTTAAGTTTAAGAATATTTTTTGTACAAAAAATTCAATTTCTTTATAGTATAATTTCTTCTAAATTATAATATAATGAAATATTTTCTTAAACAACATATTAAATAATCTCAAAATAAGATTTTAATTAACATACCTCGAAGAACACTTTGAAAAATATTTCAAATTCAACATAATTTTATTATATGCCTTCTCAAGTTAGTAAAATCTCTCTCTAGAAAACTTTCATCTTTTATTATAATATAAAAAGTATACTAATTTTTTTTGAACATTGGTTTAAATAATCTTAAATTTAAAAAGAATATAATATACTTCATATTCCACTATACATGATCATAAATTTTTTTAATGAAAAATATTTATTTTCTAATTTTAAAGATTATATGTTTAACTAAATTCATTATAATTTTTATTAGGATTCAACTAAGTGTTCTAATAAAGTGCTATGTCAAAATTCAGTATAATTATATTGGATTGAATAATAATATTAAGATTCTGTAAAGTGTAATTTTTATTAGGATTCAACTAAGTGTTGTACTAAAATTTGATATTATTTTTTGATCCGATAAGTGTTCTACTAAGTGTTATGTCAAAATTCAATATAATTTTATTGTATTGAATAATAATATTAAAATTCCATAAAGTGTTATTCTAAAATTCAGTATATATATTTTAATCTAATAGGCGTTTTATAAAATTTCATTCAACAAAAGTTCAAAATTATTATTTTGATCGGATAAGTGTTCTGCTAAAATAAAATAAAAATTTATACAGAAGACCAAAACAAACATAATTGACAAGAACAAGAACAAAACCAAAACTTTAGTGAAGAATAGAATAAACATATATTCAAGAACAAAACATGAAAAATAGAACAAATTTATTTAGAAAATTTAATGTACAAAGTTGCTAAAATCTTGAAGAAAATGTACATCTTCTAAGATTATATTAGAATTAATATTATTTAAGTTACAAAGTAATCTGAGTATTTTGAATTCATGGTAGACTCGTATGAAAGCTGGGAATCCCAAAAATGTCACCTTTAGAGGTGGCTATATCACTAGGGAAAAATCAAACAGAAAATCATGTGAAAACATATATAAATACTTGTGTGGCTACTTAGCAACGCCACCAAAATGAGCATGGAAAATACGGAAATGAAAACACCAATTACTCAATACAAAAGAAAAATGTAAGTGATGCAAAAGCATTTCTAGACCCTCTGCTCAGTCTTAAACCATTAAAAAACAAAACAAAAAATCGATCCCAAAAAAGGTCACCACCAACTTTGTAAGTAGGAAATCTTATCAAGAAACCAACTTTGTAAGTAGGAAATCTTATCAAGAACAACCTAAACAGATCTCATTAAAGGTAACAATTCATATATCATACCCATGTGAAACAAAATAAACTACCAAGACATATTTGATATTTAAAACCAGCAAAGTTTGTGAAAAGAGCTACAACCAATATCCACACAATTCAACATATTTATTCCCACAAAAGTCCAATAAGTGTACACAATTGAGCAATCACTTCATATCACTAAACTAAATCAATCTTACCATTTTACATTCACTAAAATATCTATTAGAAAACTTTAAGAAATCTTAGGAACACAGAAACACTTATGTGAACACCAAGTAGATTCACCAGTAAGAAGAACCGATGATAGTCATATGGAGACTAAATATTCATCATCACTAGCACTGTCATTCATCTCATGAATTACAGCCAAATCATCCAAAGAAGACTAGATTAGACCCATTCAAAGGAGACTCTGACCCTACACCCACACCACCGCTCTGACCAACCTCGAAATTAGGAAACAACTCAACTACAATCGTCTTTCCACGACTGTTAACATTGTTGAGAATTAGAATATGACCTTCAATATGAATATATGATTCACTTGTAAGAATTCATTGTCAATCACCTCCGCATCCAACCACATTATGAAATATGACAAAATATATTGCACAAATAATCTCTAAAAATATCTATTGAAATTTTTTAAGGAATCTCATAAACACTTATGTGAACACTTAATGGAATAATTTTTTTTTTCAAATAGACAAAAAACACAGAACCTGGCTAATAAACGAAAACTAGACATGGTCTCTTGATCAATCATCTTTACGTATTCCAGATAGATACCTATAATTTTGATTATTCACAAACACATGTAAATCACATCTTGATGTCGTTGTTTTCTCGATTGATCCCTTATTCAGACCTTCACTGCAAGAAGAAAATTGTATTTTCGGCTGATCCCTTTTCAAATTTTCACTGCAAGAGGAAAATTGTGCATTAACTTCTCGTAAAGAATTTAAGAACATGGATAATAGAAGAACACTTTGCAGAATCTTTTAGTACGTGTTACCAAAATCGTTAATACCTTGCAGAGTTCTTTACAGAATAGTTTGTTACAAGAGTAGTACATACAATTTTGTGGTGTTTTACAACATTGTAATGGCGTTGCAGAAAACTTGACGGTGGAGAACAATAATACGTGTTATATACAACAATACATACTCAAAATTTGTTAGCTTAATTACATTGACATATATTGCGATTGTTGCCTAGAATGGAAAGATGCAGATCATATCAATTAGCCCCTAAATCGCGTTGTTGAGAATCCAATCAATACATATCTGAAATATTATTTGATTTGCCCATTAATAATTCCCACGATTCTTTAATAAATTAACAAGTTTGCCACTGACTAAATTTGTTTAAATTATATAATAAATATAAGTAATGAACGGTCTTAGATTGGGTCTCTTAGTTCTCTTGATAAGGAGGTTCTCCCTAGAACCCTACCCTATATATATATATATATATATATATATATAGAGGATGGTTCAATGAGGAACTCATTTTATTGAGTAACTGAGTAACTCAAGTACATGGTGACACGTGTACATAACGCCCGCAAACTAATCATCAACTTGTGTTTTAACTGCCTATACACTTACCCTAGTACACATGAGATGTGTTTTTCTTTTTCCCATTTATAAATAATCACACATTATAAATATAAGATAATATTAATAAAATTATATTATTTTTAAAAAAGCATTGTTATTTTACAGAACATAAAACTAACAAACGTGTTAATTTTGTGGAACACAAAAAATTTGCAAAACATATAAATAATATTGTTTTTATTATTTACAGAACCCATATATTTTTTATTTTCTTTTTATTTTACAATACATATTATTTCCTGAAAAGATTCTTGATTAATACAGAACTCACTTTTTTATTACAGAAAACGCTTGCTTAATTATGTTTTGTACCTTCTAACTTGTCATTTTTAATCTTTTATACGTGTCTTATATTTTTATATAAGTTTAGTACACAAGTATACAAATAAAAATCACAAATCACATATGTAATTCTACGAATCATAAAAATTAAATAATAGAACACATTATAAATATAAGATAATATTAATTAAATCGTATTATATTTTTAAAAAAGCATTATTATTTTACATAACATAAAACTAACAAAAGTGTAACTTTTATGGAACACAAAAAATTTACAGAAGATATAAATAATATAGTTTTTATTTTTTACAGAACCCATATATTTTTTATTTTCTTTTTACTTTACAATACATATTATTTCTTGAAATAAGAATAAGAAAAAATATACTAAACTTATTAAAAATAGTATATAAAAAGAATAAGAAATATTAAAAATATGAACGTAAAATTAGGGAATAATACTCCAAAATGGACCATATTAATCATAAAGTACATAACAAAAATACAGAACATGAGAATAGATTTTTTTGCCGTGTTATGTATTATTTTTGTTGTGTTCTGTATCATTTTATAAATTAGAATCTATTTTTTTAATCATATTTTGACGTTCTGTATATTTATTATGTCTTTTTCAGTAAAACAAGTACAAATTCTGTAATTTATTTCTTTTTTTTGTTATGTCCTGTAAATCTTTTTCATGTTATTTGTACCTGTTTTGTATTGCATGTTTGTAGAACGTTGATTATGTATAATTTTATTACATTCTGTAGTTTGTTGTGTACATGTGCTATGTTCTGTAATTCTGTATATGTTGTCTTCGTAACATATAATCTATTATAATGAATGTTAATGTGTTTCAACTGCTCCTCTCAAAGTGTAACTGCTTCAGATTATATAGACTGAAAATGAAGACTAAACGACGTTAACCGATGATGAACGTGTGTTTTACATCTGTACCAATTATGTTAAAGTTACTTAGTTACTACAATAGAGTGGTTACCCACAGAACCCTCCCCTATATATATATATATATATATATATATATATATATATATATATATATATATATATATATATATATATATAAAGTGAGTAGATTTATAATTATATTAATATAATTATATTAACATATTTAGTTAATATTAATATGAATTTATATTTTAATTATTTCAAGAAAAAGATTGATTAGTCTCAATCTAATTAATGAATAAATATAATCATATTTGAAAAAACTTACTTGGTCTTGAGTTCAAAATAATTGAAATATGAGATTCTTAAAAATATTAGATAGTACAAAAAAAGAAAACTAAATAAATCTTATACAAGTTGAAAATTTCTTCAAAAAAAAAGATCATAAATATTATATCATAGGTCAAAATATAAAAATCAATCTATAAGTACATCGATTATAATGTTGGATAATACACTTATAGAAATTTCGGTTGGAATAAATATTAAAAATTTGATAATAAATTGTACAAAATTTTGGGTTAAAATGTATAATCAAGTTCATAAGAGTTCTAATTTTTTAGAATATAGGATAATGCATAGCATACACGTACATAATATATTATGCTCGATCAACTTCATTATACACTATAAGCCATTAAATTATTGAAAATTTAAAATAATTAATTAATTTTGCACATATTGATGATGACATCTCTACTGCTTCTCAACATTATATTGATAAATAGTATGTTTCTTGAGATGTCAAAATTATAGCTAATATACGAAAAAATATGTCATCCTTGTATAACTCATTTACATTGTGATTGTATCGTCGAATATATACCTTTGAAGAGAAAGAAATGAAAAGAATTGTATTCCTCCCTTTCATGTAATTACTAGATTCTTTAATGAACGAACGTAGGACAAAAATACAAGGATAAAATATTAAACAATTTCATTCCAAATTTGATTTATGTGGATGAAAAGCGATAAAAAGCTCTAAAGAGGATGAAAAAGAAAAACACTCCTATTTTTGAATTTTTGTTATTTTAATGAGAGTTGCTATAATATTAAATTACTAGATGATTTCTATATATTACATAAATTCGTACACATTCAAATAAGTGGTCTATATGTATTATACACTATTATCTATACAACATATTTATATGTTGTGAAACATCTTATTTTTTATACTTATATGAACGATTAAATCAAATTATTTATAAATTAAAATAGTGACATTATAATAAAATATGTATGATCAAAAAATATATAATTACACCAAAATATATATTTTTAAGTCACAAAAATTAATGAATTTATGTGAATTGCTAGAAGATGTGGGTTATTATGCCAGTATTTAATAATAATATTACTTATTCATAACCAATTATCTTTTTCACATAAAATACATTTCTTTTTTTCTTTTTCTTTTTTTAACAAAATCCCTCCTTTTTCCAAAAATGTCACGTGCAATTATCTTTTTTCAACTAAAACATGTAACATTTTCTATTTTTCCATACTAAAATTCTTCCATTTCCAAAAATATCATGGACAAACCTTTAGTTATTTATTTTAAAACCTATTTTTATATTTTTAATTATTTTAAAAAATTTACCTATTTTAACATGTTTACTTATTTTTCTTAACAAATGCAATTAATAAAAATATTAAAATATAAATAATAAAATAACAACTATTAAAAATAATACGTGTATCACACATGTTTTAAACTAGTTTACGTTTCTAATTTTCAAGTACTTCCTCGAGTTGCTTTTCTTAAAATTAATGTTGTCTTCTAGATAAATGTATCTATATGTTCCTGATAATTGCGCAAATATTAGTGTCCCCTAAACTTCGTCACAATGATAGCAAGTATAGGGCCTGTTTGGGTGAGGGTTTATAAGTCAGCTTATGACTTATAAACTCATTTCAGTTTATGAGGGGTGTTTGTGTACTCAGCTTATTTCATTAACTTATAAATTATAACTTATTTTTTTAGCTTATGATTTATGGGGGGTGTTTGTCTACCCAACTTGTAATCTAACTTATAACTTATAAGATGATAAGTTAAATGTTAGAAAATACTAATATTTTGCTCAACTTATTACAGTTTTCATGATTTCTTTATCTATTTATACTTTTAAATGTTTATATTTAATCTAAAATGTTATTTTTATATTTTACTAACATTTTAGTAATTTATATTTTTATATTTATACTAACATTTTAGTAGTTTATATTTTTATATTTATACTTTTAAATGTTTTTTAATCTAAAATGTATTTATCGATATCATTATATTAATTAATTATTTTTTCAATTTAATTTAACAAAAAAATTATTAACTTATAAGTAAATTTATCCAAACACTTACGTAACTTATAAGTTTGCATCAACTTATCACTTATATAACACTTACTCATTATAAGACATAAGTTCACTTTTTTAAGTTCTCCCAAACACTTATAAGAATCCATCAACTTATCACTTATAAAGCACTTACTCATTTTAAGCTATAAGTCAACTTTTGTTTAATACCCCAAACGCCGACATAATAAGATTTGATCGACATTGCTTATTACCTTCTTCCATACAACTAATTTCGTCAAACCTATAGATTGACAAACTAATCATTCTGGCTTGCCCCCACAAATTCCCCGTCTAATATGCCTCTAATCTCGCCGAGCCTAGCACACTTCTACACTAGTCTACTACAATTGCTTGTCTATATATTAGGCATATTTACCTAGTCTGCCATGTATTAGACACAGCTTCAGGTAATCCTATGGCTGCAGATGATTCATTTGTTACACCAGGATCAATTCCTTTCAGATGGGAGATTCGCCCTGGTGTTCCAAAGATCTATCACCGAGAACTCTCACCACCATTTCATCAACAAGAAGTTGATCGATATCATAACACTACCAGGCCTTCTTCTGTTCCAGGTACCCCACAAAAGCTTAAACCCCCACCAGCTGGATACTACTCCAACCTGCACCGAGCTCCAGAGATCCGTCCTTACGAAACCCAATCTGTTTCACAAGGATGTTTCCCCACATCACCATTGCTAAGGCAAAAAAGCAAGAGGAAGGGAATCAAGAAACTGTTGAAACCCGAGTTTGGATCTGAATGGGGATACTCTTTGGACCTTGAGACACTAGCAAGATGGTCTGAATCAAGTTGGAAGTCATTTGCATTTTATGACTCACCGTCATCTTCCTCTTTCTCATCCTTCCGTTCATCGCCGCGACCTGCATGTGATGCCGAATGGGCAGGTTTCGGGCTTTTCTGAAGCAGCATATATGTACACCTTTATGTTTTAAGTATATTGTAATTTTTATAAGAATGAGCAGCTCAAGTGAGTTCAAACTTCACTCAAATTACTCACCCAGTGCCATACACTTACAAAAAATACATTGGTCCGAAAATTTTGGCATACAACTGACCACAATACGAAGTGAGACTTCAGACAAATAAACTATCACATCATTCTTCTTTTATTCGGTTTATCAAACCAACTTAAAGAAAAAAGTGTCATCTTAACTTACTTAACATATATGATATACTAATATTCTACTAGTTAAAAAGCTTAATTTTCAAGACATCTCAAGATAACGCTAATCACTGACACAAACTCAGCATTAAATATTCCATAAAATAACTTTTCCTGAACCTAGAAGGAGGGAAATATAAGAAGACAGTGTCCATGACCATTTAAAACTAGCTACCATTTTCTATACAGAATGACACAGAATTTTAAATTATAATGTTAAACTACTCGGGAACTATAAATACAACTACAGATAAGTTCAATTGGAAGATAAATTGACTAATGACCAACTGAACCTTGCTTTTAACAGCTGTTTGCATCCGCAGACTCTAACAATACCAGCTGCTATTATGCTGCATAATGTGTACAACACCTTTAGATTTCTCGTTGTCTTAGGGCAGACATTTGACACACCAAGTTGTCTCCCTCATTTCAAGTTGGACTTCCCAATAACATACTATTCAATCACTTGTGTTAATCTAAACCAGATCTAGCCCCAGATATAGGTCTTGACATTGGCCGAGTTGTGCTACCAGGAGAAGCCGAAGACGGATTTATAGCTGAGAGGGGCATCCTGGGGCCAAGTCCATATGCCGGCTGCTGGGACATGGGTGATACATGCGGATGGACCGGTCGGCTATTGGTATAACCCATATATGGCTGTGAAGGCCCGTCTGAGATGATCTGTTGCCTCGCATTACCAGTATTATTTTGTATCATGGCAGGACCGATGGCCGGTAGACTTGTAGGTCGAGTCACGCCACCTGATCCAAAATGGGCAGAGACCAAAGCAGCCCGTTCAGCAGCAATTCTCTGCTTCACTCTCTCCACTTGTTCACATTCTTTCATTAGCATGGTCTCCACTTCTGTGAACTGCTTCAGCTTCAGTTCTAACCTTCTTAACTGAAAAGAGGTTTACAAATTACGAATAATTTAGATACCTAACAAACAGGATACAGAAATATGGTTGATAGAAGTGCTTCTTCCATCAGACTATCAGGGAGGGCAAACATAAGAAAACTTAAATATTTTAGGTTTTGGACTAACAGACAGACATTTAAGTTGGCCATGTGAAATTCAAATTTACAAGTATTTTTATGTGTGTGCCAATCAAAAAGAGAAGACTCGAAAGAGAGTGATACGTAACATTTATTATATTCTAGGAAATATAAACAAAGTACAGAAACTCCCAATTTCTTTTGGTTTAATGAGGGCATAAAATATATAAAAAGAAATCTATACATACTTCTGGGACAAACAACGATGGAAACCTAGCCAATTTATATAAGACAGAGGGAGTAATACTTGTATGTTTTCACATCCCATCCAGGGCAACTCGCCAAATCCTTAAGAATCAAAAGAAACGGAGGAAGGCTTCTCTCCCACATTGCCAATGATCATGAATTCAACAACTAGTGTCCAAAAGAAAATAATAATAACAATAATATGAGGTTGACAATTTACTCTAGTAGTAAGACAACCCTCCCCTCCCCACAACCAAGGTCATGGTTTCAATTCGTCATTCTCCCTCCCCACACTAACTTATCTCATATATATATATATAAATTGAGAAAAAGGAAACTATGATTATCTCAGGTAACTTTCCGAGATGAATAAAATCACTGTGATATTGATACATACAATCTTTTCTTATATGGAGTCTCGGAGAGAACCATCATACAAATACATAAAATTCATTCTTTCATCTTATTTATTACTAATATAATTACAAATTTTGATTAGTAAATCAAAAACAAAATTACGCAACTTTTTTTCTTTAGAAAATCATTAAAATTTAATGAAATAGTCCATAGTGATTCTACAGTAGAATCAAATTTATCCAAAATGATTCTACAATTGAATCAAAACTTTTTTTTCAAGTTTTAAGTATTAAATTTTTTAAAGTTTATATTTCGTTAGTCTTCAACATTAGAATCAAATTTTATATTTTGGTGAAATATAGTTTTAGAATTATTTACGAGATTGTATAGCAGAATCAATGGTTCTCTCGAGACTCTACATAAGAGGGTTCTCTCGAGAGGAGTGGCCTATATATTTATTTTGTATTAAGTTTCTTGACAAAAAAACAAAAAGGTATTATGTTTCTTTAAAACTTACTCCCTCCGTCCCACTAGATTATATACATTGGGGGACGGGGGTTTGGCACGCATTTTAAGGCTCCTATAAAATATACTTCTATAAATTTTTTTAAAATTTTTTTTCTTCTGAATTAAAATTTAACATTTAAATTTTTATTCAAAGAAAAAAATAATTTAAAAATAAGTTATAGAACTATACTTTATATACACCTTCAAATGTGTGCCAAGCAGTGAGAAAAAAATGTTTAGAAATGAGTGGGACAGAGGGGAGTATTAGATATTTGGATAATTTAGTTGAAATGTACAACTTACTGGTTTTAAGAAAATGACGAAAGAAAGAGGTATATGTGGTGGGTGTAATCTTCATTTCGTTTAAAGCCAAATTGCATACTTTAAAGACACTGGAATAAGTATCTATTTCCTGCCTTTAATTTTTACAATTCAATGTATAAGTAGAATTCAAGTCATAATTTAAAATTTAGCAAACAGACTATAAAATATGATTTTGACCTATTTTAGGTTATAAGCTACTTTTCGTTAAAGTAAACACCCCTATTCCACCTCTATTTTTATTTTTCTCAAAACAGCTGTAGCAGGAGCACGATTGTGCATGCATATAAAGAATTTGTTCATCTGATCTACAAGAACAACAAAAATGCTTGGGGCTTAGGAGCCTCTCTGTATCAGTAATTACTATATCACATCCCTGATTAGCTTGAAATCCACTTGGAAGACAAGGTAAAGAATTCAGTAATCTTTGCCAACGAAAAGAAGGTGACACCTTCTGCAATTTGCATCAACCCAAAAATGCCTAGTCTCTACAAAATATTATTGTTGAAGTTTATATATTGGTATTTTTTGAGTCTAGACTCATGACAGTCTCTTTGTTGCAGTAGGCTATAGCCATTTCAACACAGCAATTGGCAGTAGTGGTTTGTTCTACAACTGGAGTTTGCGGGGTCGAATTAATAATTTAAAAAAGTAACTGGAAAAAGGGGACAAGGCTACATCAATAGGTGTGAAAGGGCCTAAGCTAATTTTGAAGGGGTTTAGATAGGTCAGTTTAGATGGAGAACTGATAAGAGTTCATAAGAGCCTATATTTCCAAAGATATTATAAATTAGACCAAAAATAAATGCCGAGGACTCAATAAAGGAACAAAGAATACCCAGGACTCTATAGAGGAACAAAGAACTCAGAATAAAGCAATTAAGGAATATCAAAATATCACAAGATTTATACAAGAGACCTATAAATGTTTAAAAGTATACATCAGAGCCGAATTTAAATATCCAATGTCTAAAACAACTCAAACTAGGTAATCGGTTTATTAGCCTTGATTGTACACAGTAAAATTTAATATTTTATGTAGTCCTGAACCAAGAATTATGTCCAACTAGGAAGGAAGAGGTAGGTAGGGAGGGGTAAATGATTTCAGTCAATATTGACTAGCCTATTCTGGTTTACTATATGAATGAGTATACATTGCAGATCCAATGAAACATGAGGATACAACACTTTAAGTGTTATTACTTAATCTTTATAGAATAAAGTGAACCCGGTTACATGTAGAGAATTTTAAAAAAAAAAAAATATCTACTAGAAGACAAGTTTTGCAAAACATGAATAGCAATATATAATTAAGACTTCTTAGTTCTAGCTGGTTAATCTTTGATCTGGTAACAACCTCATTAAGTTATTATCAATTATTATACATCAATTAAGTTGGAGGAGTGAATATTAATTCCACTAAAAATAAATACTGATATGTGAAAACGTTAAACAGAGATGACAAAAATCCAACTTCAGCGCTAGCAGGAACCCGACTGTGAACCAATTACTATTTAGTCCTATCATAAATTTATTTCAACTTGGAAATTCAACAACCTATGAATTACCTATCATGTATGCCTATTACCTAATTTTAACAAGTATAAATTGGGAAACTGACCAAAATACCGCATACTGAACAAGGATGGCCCAAAATACAACAATTTGACACCCTTGGCTCTTTTTACCACTTAAAATCCCATTATTAAATTGTGTGTCAATAAAGTTATCAAATGCCCAGTGCTTAAGGCGATGGTTAAGTGTTTGGTTGGCAAAGGTCCGATTCTCAAGAAGCCCCGATACAGTATCTTGGGTATATGCGAATTTTTTGACTGCAATTCAACACAGTTAGACACACATCAATAGGATGTGTATCATGGAAATCATAGAAGTTCATTGTCATGAATCCATGTTACGCACAATATGAACAATAAATTCAAAGTTTCATATACTAGTTGAGCATCCTTTAAATGTGGGTCCTCGATAAATTTAAAAAATAAATCATTAATATGCATATGAAGGAAAAAAAATTTAGGCCATACTTATTCTCAAAATGTGTCCACTGTATTAAACTGGCCAGAATTTTACAGTCGACCAAAGTTTTCAACAAGTAGCAAGAAAACACCATCACTCATTTAAATCTGGAGGACACCCTTGACTCTCTCTTGCCCCACTTTTTGCAAAACATATATGTCAAATATGCACTACATGCCCCACAAATCAAGAGGGCTGGATAATCTTTTTTGCTACTAGTGAATTTTACAGTTCCAACTTTCACACTGTATGTACTATGTACTTGCATAACTTTGCAATCCTCGGCTCTGATACTTATGAGTTCTTAGAAAGCATAAGAAATAAGAACTTAATAAGGCATGCATATGATTTACAAAACCACACACATTCTTCAATCGGCAAAACACCATTTAGTATGTCACGCACTAGGGACAATAGAATACCTACCCAAAATTCCTTACATCTACATATTTAAAACTTTCAATTCTACGAAGTTGAGAGGAAAAGGAAAATGTCAATAATCTTAAAGCCATTGGGTTCAAAAGAGTAACAACAAAAAACCCATGTAAAATATTCGAAGATTGAAAAAACCAGATTGTAACAAATGTACCTGATGATTTATGATATTAGCAGAAAACCTTTGTATTTCACGTTCTTCGTGATCAGCGAATAGCTTTGCCTTTGTTGCTGCAGCAGATAGACCTGCTTTGGAAGCAGCTCTGAGTTTTGCATCAGATAACGGAATACCCTCTGCAAAACAACCAGTTGTTGAAGGCATGAATACTTTACTTGGAGGAAAAAATGATCGAAGAACATCATTATTGGCAAGCTACCTTTAAGTTGACTTGAATTTGTGATATTACTCTGACCAGAAGCAGCTATCTGATCATCTTTCGCAAGTTCTGCCAAGGAGGCATGAGCACAGGCTGCAGCAACTCTTGGTCCCACTGCAGAGGCTAGAAAAGCAACCTAGGAAAGAAAACAGGAAGGCATAAATAATTAGCACAAGCCCATCGAGGAAGTCACGAGGGAAAATAAGTTGACATGGTTCTTAAGTTATCTATGAGTGTTGCACGACGAACTTAGTACAACAGAAATTAATATTAGTTTTCGAACTCTGGAAATATTGCAGCTAAACTACCACAAATAAATGAAATAATACCAAGAGCTTATGCACATATACCAAAGTGATCAACCTTCTATTAAGTCTAGCTATAGGAAGAAAATTCGGCTGATGCAGTGTGATCCAAACTTCATAGACAATTTTACCAACTTGTTTGCTTACGCCCCTGATCGCAAAATACAATTCTGATGCAAATTATAGATAACACACCAAGTCCTTAGATAGTCAATTAGGTCCAAGGAGGTGTAGAAAGACAACAGACAACCCCTTGTATCCCCAAGACTGTGAAATTGCTGCTAACAGCAGAAAATTGAACGTATTACTTTAATATTTCCCATCCACTATCTCTGTGTTCAATCGAGCTACGGACACCAGTCATCTTATAAACCTTTCTCTTTTATGTACCTTTTTTCCATTTAATTTTCTTTTAACAATTAATTACTGATCAATCTTGATTACTGAAAGAGAAAATGACCAAGTTACAGATTCAAGTTTAATACATGTTAGCACATTTTATCCTTAACTGCGAAACAACTCATCTTCTAAAAATAACAAGGGCAACATATATGTAAAAAGACAATATTATTATACATAATTATTAATTATTAATAAATAACCAATTACCTTTTCAGCTACAATCATTAACTTTAATTATACTTTCTAACTAAAACAACTCCTCTTTTAAAAATACCACGGGCAACATATTTTAAAAAAGATTATTTCAATATATCTAAACTATCTATACTATAATATTGAAGCCGAAACATTGAATAGATAAATGTTAAAAAACCCGTACTTATAAGCTAGTAAAAATGAAAACGGCAATCACGAAAATATTCCATGGCAGGCAAACTAACTTCCTAACATCCCAAAAAAACCACAAAATTCTTGCTGACCCATCACCTCATTCACCAATAATAGAATATCCAAGAAATGAGGTGAGGTAATCAAGATTAAATGCCTACTGAAGACATGTTGGAAGCGCAAACAAGACATCCGGCCACTTAACTTCGAATATGAAAACTAGTACATTATCATTATATTAAGTGTATAGGGGGTTGGTAAACATCCTATTGTCACTATCACTAATACCCCTAACTTATTCTTTTAAAAGAGGGAAAAGGAAAACTACAATCGTGTATTTGTGTGTGTATTCCAACTCCGGAAAGAGAGCTGTCCCACTATTATGGCAGACAGGGGCCCTTGTTTTCTTCTGAATGAACATGAATGAATCTGAACTGAATCAGTCAGGCTGCTAAAGTTGTTTGGCTACGTCATTAGTTGGACATAATGAAAAAAAAATATCGTAGTTGTTCATAACAAATTTTATACCTGAATGATTCAGAAACTGATATTTAACACCAAAAACCCTACTCAATAATGTACACTCTCTCATAAAACACTACACGTTAACATGTTCTTTTTGCTCATTAGTGCATGCTAACATATTTTCTACTTCGCTTTTATAAATTTTAAAAATTAAAATTATATATAATATATTCTTTTCCAGTTATATATTGTAAATTTTGATATTTATTCTATAATTACAAAAGAATAAAAAATAACTTATGTTTTATATATGAAACGTGCATGTTCAGCCATTTATATATCTATTTACCAAACAACATTAACCATTTAGGTTTATAATGCATTCAATTTTTAATCATTCTGAAATTTTAAACATTTAAAAATTTTATAATCAGATTTAAGCTAACACTGATAAAACAAAACATAAATAACCAACGCGAACAACAGAATTATGACTTATTTAAGAAATTAGCACTGCAATCTTTAGTATGTGTTTTTACAAGTAAACATTATGTCAACCTTAAAATTGTCAGAATATACATGTGTAGCCTCCAAGTATCATTCATCACCCATAACAGCATAGGTGATGTCATCTATGACAAATAACTACTGTGGCTTTACTGTTGGAGGAGTAGCCTCCAAGTTTTTCTTTTCCACATAAAA
Organism: Heracleum sosnowskyi; assembly: GCA_030848705.1. Taxonomy (NCBI): domain Eukaryota; kingdom Viridiplantae; phylum Streptophyta; class Magnoliopsida; order Apiales; family Apiaceae; genus Heracleum; species Heracleum sosnowskyi. Next base: position 115,021,735 of record CM061242.1, on the reverse strand, counting down.
GGTTGTTGCCTCGTAAGCAAGAATGTAGTAGGGTAGTAGTATTTGCAATACAGCAGCTATCTATATAGGCAGCTATATATATACATTCTGTAATTGCTTAGTAATATACACATACTCATATATATACATGTGTGTGTGTGTGTGTGTGTGTGTGTGTGTGTAACCTTGTTCCGCCTTCATGTTTCTATCAACATTGCTACTTACTAAAAAAACTTGGTATAGCATTTTGAAAAAGTGACAAGAAAGGTGTCAAACAAATGTAACTAGAACACGAATTAATTGACCTATTTCAGAGGGAAGGACTGTATACATGTCAATCGAAGCTCATTCCTAGAATATCACTAAATAAAGAAGTGGTTCAGCACGAAATGCAATTTTACAGGATTCTTGTTAGGCATAACAATAAATCCTTGAAAAATACTTTATCAGATATTTATTGATTGCTTTACACATAGATTTATAGCTTTTACCTACGGAAGAAAAGAACAAGAAATTGTCACACTGTGTAACAGATGACAAATGAGAGTAAACAACCTAAAGTTTTAAATTCATCCACTTCAGTATTACTACAAAATATGCAAAATTGCTTAAAGGCGGATGGTAGGCTAATACATCTATACTGAACCCAAATTATCAACGCAAAAAGGAGAAGAAAATAACAGGACGGACTCTACAAAAATATGTCACCACTCATCAAGGGATAACACAAAGAAGTTTTGCACATAAACTCATTTTCAGATAATTAAATGAGTTAATTGTGCAAGAGTTTTTATAAAAGAAATTGATGCATATAAGTGCAAAGTATAAGTAGAGCATTAGGCAGAGAAAAATTTAATCATGTATCAAAAGACACATACCAGGGACATTACAGGATTTGCATAGTTCGCAAAAGGAACCCGGCTCTCGGCATTGGGGTCTTGTACACTAGATCCTGTAGCAACTATAGTAAGAAAATTTGGTATCACATAGACTAAAGATGAAATTTGAAGGGACAACTGAAATCAAAATTGAAGGGACAACTGAAATCACTAAACGAACCTGCAAGGTGGCCATTTGAGTTTGAATGTGATCTGTCACGCTCGTCGTTGTTCGGCAATTTTACAGAACTGGGATTTTGTGGTACATCAACATTTTCCATCGAGGAATCATCCATGGGAATGCGCAGAAAGTGAAGGATGCATTGTGCTTTGGACTTGGTCTTAACATGCTCTGCAATTTCATTCCAGTTTTCGCCATAAATTTCCATTGCTTCCAGAAGCAGTAAGGTTTCCTGATCAGACCAATTCACTCCATCTGGATCTCCATAATCTTTACCAGAATCAAACCTTGTAAAATCCAGGCTGGAGTGACCAGCAACAAATCTTCCTTCGTGGAAGCACTCCATGCATAATAGTACATCAACCTGTTAAAGAAGATGGCTGTCAGCTCCTAAAGAATGGGTAAAAAGGATGAAGTCAAACAGTCGGTCCTAGATAACAAAACCATTACCATGTCTACCCACAATCCAAAAACATAAACCTTAAACTGATCCGTAAATTCTGTTATTTATAGATCTAGAACTATGAAACTTGCATGTTTTGATTGCAATGTCAATTAAGAAAGCCAATTAAATCAGAGTATTAATTTTCAGAGTACATGTGCTTCGAATAATTAGCATAAACATCTACAATTCCCCATTTTCCATGCACTAAATTATTTTAGCAATGATACTACTTTTTAACTAGTAGGTAAACTTTCTTATTATATTGCGGTGAACTAGTTGTTATAATCTATAGAGAATTTATTTATGTTTATCAGAATTTTACCAAATTACTGTACAATACAACCAAGTAGTTGCAAGTATTTGATGTCCCAACTGAGAAATTTAACATATCAGGCCAAATTTAGTTGGCTGTTGCAGAATGTTTTCCGAATTTCAGCAAATTACTGTATAATACAACCATGTAGTCGCAAGTGAGATTAGTATTTGATGTCCTGACAGTGAAATGTAAATATCAGGGTCAGGCCAACTTTTTACTCAGTACTATATAGTTGCTGTTATGTCAGACTTGAAAGTGGAGCATAATTGGGCTAACAGATGATCTCATATGTACTCCAATCTTTATGTGTAGAACCAAAGGGAAAAAAAAAAGATACAAAACAAGATTTGAAAAAAAATTGTAGTAGAGGCACACTCCGGTTAGGAAAAAAACTGCCTTCCAGTAACCAGACCAGCAGTCTGACTACATCCTCTTATTACTGTTTACCAATGTCCTAAATTTTACCATGTTACCACTATGTTATCATATACTTGTTTTTAACTTGACATCAGTTTGCAACTCCAAGTTCAAGTACAGATCAGATGTGATACAGGCATTCAAGTGCTCAAATTATGTCTTGAATGTGTAACACGATGCATGTGCCAAAAGTAAGTGGTCAACAGTTAATTTACAGAAACTCCCTTATAGAATACAAAAGGGATTATATTGATCCTCAAACTACCCAAAGTTTGTAATATTGTAATCACAACATATTGATGTGGGTGATTAGGCGAAACTATAATGCTTAGAATAGGGCGCTTATGTTATTTTTAAGAAATTATAACAGCTTTAACCATTAGATAAAGATTTTTAAATAGCATTAAATCAGACAATAGATGCATCAAAAAGCAGAACAAAAGTAACACCCCGCCTCAGGTGGTTGACTAGCTCTTCATACATTGACAATTTTCCAAGCAAAGCTGTTGGATGGTGGCAGCCCGAATATATATACATTCGACTCAAAAATATTTTCAGGTACTCGAGAACGACTATTGGCAAGTAAAGCAAAATATACAAGCCTTGAATCACTACTAGTTTGTCGAATTGAAAAATAAATTTCAAATTACGAGAATATTAACACAACAAACAGCTTCAAACCCAAGAGTCCAAAACCAGCCTATATTTTGTATAAGCCATAAGGGCTCCCAAGAGGTGCAGACTCTGCATTGGCCAACTTCATTCAATTGACAAAATATTAGAGAACTGATTGGTGTTAACAAATATATAAATATATATACAATTTTAAATGTAAATATATTAGTGTTAATTTATTTGTAAGAGATTACTACATCTCATAATACTCCCTGTGTCCCACTTTTTGTCTCATTTGACTTTTCAAAATTCAAACTGACTAAAATTTGACTTGAAATTAAATACTATTCCTGCTAATTTTACAAATTGCTTCCTATAATAGATTAATCAAACTTTTTCATGATACCAACAACTAACACAACAAGTAGCATGATCCACTCACAATGATAGTAAACACAATTTATACTGTACAAGAAGATATAAATTTCACAGCATATTGGAAGTGTGGGAACACAAAACACCAGGGTAATGAACTACAACAAAGAAGATCAATTGTTTTGTAGATGCCTAATTTATTAGTGCTTACCAAAAAAAACACAGATTTTTCCACTGCATTTGGTCACCTAAGCTGTTTGGTGCAGGTATAGCTGCCGAACAGCTTTCCAGTAGCAGTAATAAATGCACACATGTTTTATCTTTTTAAAGTAAAAACAGAGATTAATTTCTCAAATTTTCTTCTTTTAGCAGCAAGACTAAAAGAATAAGAGAATTTAAAAACGCCTCATGAGGATATACTCTTCAGAATATCAAAATGTTATGAACCCATCCTAAAGCTAATAAATTATCTCTCTCACTGGCACTATGCATGTGTAAAGTATCTGTAAATTCTGCATAGCTAAAACAAGGAAATGCAAATAAACTGTAGATCACCTCTTTCTGTGACTGATAATAAATGATTGGAAGAGGCCGAGAACAGCAAGTGCACTTATTTTCTGATAATCGTTCCCGTATTTTGTCATCCAAGTCAGAGTCCCCGTGAACATGACTCCCTAGTTCTGAATACACATCTGCTGCACGGAGCTGACATCTAGGCTTATCAAATTGGATTAGGCTATCAATGGATTTTAAATAATTCAATGGCACGCGAAGTTCCCCATTTGTATCCTCATTGAGGCACAAGCTATCATTCTGCGTATCACGATTCAGAGCAGGAACACAGTAATTAATTATACCCCAATGATCAAGAAAGCGGTAAATTCGAGCTATGTCGTCACTGTCAGCACCAACTACCAATCTATCACAATCAGACACCGCCAATCTTTTATCTGGGTTTTCCATGTACTTGCCAACAATATAGTTTCGGTATTCCATATACTTTTCAGGTGTACGGTCCACTGACTTCCCAGAGAAATATTGTGGCACAACCTGTCGCTCCAATCTATGCACCGAACTAGGTGAAAACCAGTCTGCTATCAAAGAGCACAATCAGCAAAAACTCTACTTCAAGACAATTACAGATACCAATAAAGTACATGTAAAACCTCCAAATATGTTGGTGAATATTTTTTTTAACAAAAATCATGACAGTCTGCTTCAAAAGAGTAAAATCAACAAAAACTCTATTTTATAATATTTAAACAAACATCAATGTTGCACATGTAAAACAACAGAAGGATTATGTTGGATTCTAAAGATTGAACTGGGTGGCTGCCTAGGCTGCACTTAGGTGCTAAGCGCGGACTTGACGCCCGGGTTTGGGAAAATATGGCCATTGGGCGAAATACGGGAATATTCGAAAAAAGTAGAATTCACCAAATAAATTAGGTGCAAATTAAATGTGAAGAATGTAACCAAGAGTATTGTTGTATTTGTTATTGTGCTTATGAACTTTGTGAATATTAAGCATGCTAATCTGTGATTCTCCTTTTTAAAATTGGACATGAAATCAAAGTACTTACTGACTTTGCACTTCAAGAACATTTATATGTTTTTTCTTATACTTATGTTTGTAAGTAGTTGACTTATGACTTGAATATTGATTAATTATTTTTTAAAATACTTTTACAATACATTCTACTTTCGACTAACCTTTGCTTACCCAGACAAAGAAAATGAAATTAGATGCTTACAGAACCAACATATTCTGGAGTTTGCTGCAAAGTCCAACAAAGAATCTTTGCATCCGTTGTGTACGACCAAAAGTAAACGAAATTCTATACACACTTTCCCACACTTGTTGGTGCTAGTTTGACAGCATCCACAACACTATCATACCAAATCATATACTCTAAGGACAACAACAACAACAACAAAATAAAAAATAAAAAAGAATCTTTCCCACTAATCTTACATCACATGGCATGTCGTATGAGAGATTCACAGGGAAATCAAAGATGAAAAACCTAACTACGAGTATTGATGAATTAGCTATTGTGCTTTAGAACTTTGTGAACATTATGCATGCTAATCCGTGCTCCTCTTTGCACTTGATGAACAATTATATGTTTATCCTATGCTTGTGTTTGTAAGTAGTTGACTTATGACTAGAATCATAATTATAAACATTATAAAGATTATATTGAAACACATTTGACTTATCTACAATTATGAAACAAACAACATTAAATTAGATGCATAAAGAACCAACCTACTCTAAAGTTTGCTGCAATATTCCGAAAAAGAATCTTTGCAACCTAGGCTTCCATAGGGTGTGACTAAAAGTAAACCATATTCTATCCACTTTCCACACTTGTAGTGCTAGTTTGACGACTCCCACAAAACTATCATACCAAATTATCTACTCTAATGACAACAACCTGCCAGTCTAAGGAAAACAACAAAATAACAGATCTTGCCTACTTAAGTCTACTTGTCTTACATCACTTGTAAGGCCGTTAAAGAGATTCTAGAACACAATTCTTTAATGAACTAAAACAAAACCTCTACAACATCAATACACGCAAATCATACTATGCAATGCACATAAAAACGTTTTACCTGCGTGCATTGGCACCACAAGAACCTTCCTACTCCCAAACCTCTTAACAACCCCTCTCCCCTCCATAATCTTCGGAGGCGTAATCACAACAGATCCCTCACCTTTCTCCACCTCAACCAAACTCTCCTTAGTCATAGCCGACAACGCCTGCAACTGTCCATACGAAACATTCTCCAAACTCACACAATTCTGCCTACAACTCTCATTCCCTCTCTCCACTCCCAAAATTGCAACCACCGAAGCATGAGGCCTCACAACTTTATGCCTCACAACAGGCGGAAACTCCGAAACTCGAATCGCAGACTCCGATAACACCTCAGGTGATATCGGAGTCACTACTTTCTTACTAGACTGACTATTAGGATTTAGATTCAATTGATTCTCATCCAATTCAGCGTCAATTTCTTCGTCTTCTTCCTCTTCGGGCTCATCTTCGGGTTGCGAATTCGATTTTCGACTAATCAGCGGGTCTCGCTTTCGTTTCCTCCATCGATTTCTCGTCTCTGTAACAAAAAAATGTTAAATTAGGTCAAATAAAATTGCATAATTTGAATAGATTTACAGATATAGATACAATAAGATGTGTGTATAGGTGGTACCTGATGTGGAAGCTGGCATTGCTGTGAGATTGAGAGTGAGGAGATGAGCAGAGAAGTGTGGGCCCACGTGGGGTGTGAAGAGTGAGAAGAATTGGGGGAAATGATAGATGCAATAGATATACAAGAGGAGATGAAGAAGAGACACAAGTGTGTTGATGCTCTTTTTTCTTTACATTGCTAATTTATATTTTATAATTTGCCAAAAAGGTATGGGTATTTTATTATCTATTACAGTTAAATTAGATTACTAAGCCGCGTATATTTGTTAAGAAAAAGATTATTAGAATAAAAATTGTGAAATTAATATCTACAAAATTATTTAAATTATCAAATAAAATATATTCTTAACTATATTATTTAAATAAAATAATATCAATGAAACAAATATTTGTATAATATCTAATGATATTCGTTCAATCGAGATAAGATAGATTTATATATGTGCAATTTCTAAAACTATATATTATAAAAACATTAATAAAGATAATTACTTTTAAATTTTTTAATCTGGGTAGATGTGACAATTATTATATAGGGTCCACCATCCTCCTTGTATAAATTTGCATCAACCATCTCGGTCAACTTTTCCCACAAAGTTATGGTACTGGTGATGGAGCTGTTTAAGAAAAAAATTAGAACAAATTAAATAAGTAAAACAAATAAATTGGGGTAACCAAAGAAGTAATAGAAAATTACAAGAACAATAAAAAACAATTAACAGTTATATTAAAATTAATATAATACATAACTTACTAATTTGTGACAATTTTGAGATCTCTTTTTTTCCAACCGCCTTTGACAACTTCAATGCCACCCAAGTAGGTCAAGCAGCCCACAACATCTAAATCAACATAGAAAAAATAATATTAGAACATGATAGTTTGAATTATAACTTATATAATAGTATTACTTATATATTACTCTAATATATTACTGCATCAAAAACCTGAGAGTATGTTGGTGTCATTAATACGTGCATCAATCATATCCGGACATATGAACTGAAATCCATGCAGTGATATGTTGACGATGCCTCCTTCCAATCTCTTAGGCAACGTTATGCGTATGAAGAACACTTTAGACCTATGTGATAGTGGTCTATATTTCCCTGTACTTGAAACAACTTTCAGATTTTTGATGCTGTACACGGAGCCTTTGTGACGCCCTCCCGACTCGGGGTCAAGATCGGGTAGCGCACAACCAATAATAATCACAACTCTGGAAATATAATATCAGTTTAAAAGTGACCCCAAAATACTAAGGATCAAGCACAGGTTATAATATGAAACTAGTCAACACCACTACTAATATTATTACAAACCACTATGTTATTAGAGTAACCCCGATAGGGAATTACGCTAACAACTAAATGTCTACCGAAGTTTTACACACTGATTCAGTTAGGGTTACATTACTCATACAATCCCTCTACAAATTACACTCCAAACTACTACCTGACCGCGGACACTGGGAAACTGACGGTTCACCCTAATCCTAGTTGTTCGCCTAACATGAGACATCCTCGTAACTATCTGAAAGGTTAGAATAATAGAGAAGCAAGAGTGAGCCAAAATGCTCAGCCAGTGCGATAAAACATAGCTTTGAATATCAATGTATGATTCAATAAATATGCATTTTTAACTCAACAATACAGAACATATATTTGGAAAGGATCTATGGAATGTAAGAGCAATGAAACTTGATTATCAATACCAATACATAACTTTAAAAGTAATCTAATACATATAAGTAACTTTTCTCACTTTATCATCAAAATAAATGAATTGGAATCTACTAAACGCTACGAGCTAAGCCGACAATCGATCGCTCATAGCTCGCCAACCATACTGTGGTACACAGCAGGCTAAACTGGGATCACTGGGCAACAAATCAAAAATCAGCCCATTTTGGCACTTATTGACCATGGCCAAAATATCATTCAACATTTCGCGACCGGCGTACGGCCCTGTATTTCCAATTCACGGGTTCAATATAAAACCCTCATTTTTCCAAATCACAACTTTACCCTTATCGGGTTCATAACTCAAATCACAGTTTCAACGAAATAATTACACTTTTCTCATTTAACATGGCAATATGAAACTGATAAGTAAGAATATCAATCAGAGGGTTTATTGAATACTGAAAGAAATAGTTCAAGTCCTTCAAAAAGTATACTTATAACAGATAAGCCTTACATTCTGAAGGAAATAAACCGGATTAAACATAACATATATAAGTTCGAATAAGGGACTGAATCTGATAACTACATTAACAAGAAATAATAATAACACTTGCAATTCAGTGTAAAAGAACCAACACTTGGAAATTAAGTGAAGAGTATAAACACTTGTCTGATCAACGATAAGAAATTCTGATCAATCTCGCTCGTCAAACACTTCTATAATAAAAATCAACGTCTAAGTCAATACTCTCGTAAATCTCATTCTCTAGTAATACTGACATATTCTTATTTTAATAAACCTCTATAATCATGTCAACCACAATGAAAACATTCAACTAGGTCCTGGAACAGTTATTCATAATTATAATTTAATAATCAGGTCTCTCACATAATTAGTACAGTCCATATCCTTATTTAACTGAATTAAATGCATCATATAAGTCACGTAATCGTCCCAAAGAAATTTTAAAATGTTTTTCAACTCTCGTTTGAAAAGAAAAAAGTCACCAAATATTTTTAGATCGAAAATCGAATTATTTTTCACCATTTAAAGGTTTAAAAACAATTTAATCAATTAATATAAAATTAATTTACTAATTATAAACATTTAACAAATTTTTATTGAATAAAACTAAGGAAAATAATTAAATCTAATTTAAATTAATTAGATTTAATTAATAATCATTTATTAGAATTAACTGATTAATAAAATTAATCAATTAATTAAATAAATTAATTATTAATAAAAAAAAATAATTAAATTTAATAAATTTTCGAATTAAAATAAATTTTCTGAATTTTTATAAAAAAATTCGAATAATAAAATGAATTTTTAAAATAAAAATATGATTTTTAGAATTTTAAAACAATTTTTGATTTATTTTTAAAAATAAATCCCAGAAACACTTTTTCTGAAAAGCAATTAGGGTTTTGAAGATTGAAACCGGCTCAGAAATCGGGTTGCCAAGAACAGAAACGGGTCGCCAAGAACAACCCACCGGAAACTGGAAATTTTCCAGAATCCGGCCAGCGTCCGGCCACCGGATTCCGTCCATGGTAAAAAACGCCCCAAAACTCACGTTTCTTTGAGGGCTTTTGCTTAAAACTTCATAACCAATCTAACCAACGCCACAATATGCCCAACCCATGCCTGAATCGTTCTAAAAATCCGGTCAAACCAAACCGGGTTCGGTTTTCCGGCCAACTTTCCGATCTACAGATTTTGTACATGAAATTCATCGTTCTTGATGTTAAAATGATCCTTACAACACATCAAACTAAAGTCCTCTATCAAATAACATGAACAATCAATAATAAGAACGGACTATTCAAAAGAAAAAATCGGGTAAAACCCTAAAATCGAATTTTCTAAAAACGAACATAAACATGAAATTAAAACATGAATTCCTACTAATTAGAACCCTAGGAACATGTTGGAAGCAATCAATTGAACGGAGGATCCCCAGAATAGAAATCCCCAAATTCGAACATAAACCCTAATTTTCCAGAAAATTTCAAAAATTCGTAATAAATTGAAAAATTACCAGATGATGAAACGGATTGAAGATTAAGAATCTATGGATCAAGAGCTTTGATTTGAGTACTCAAACTTGAAATTTGGATTTCAATAACACTTCCGATCTTTGATTCGATTACGAAGAACACGAAGAACACGATTAGGGTTTTCGGGTATTTTTTTGGTATTTATCGATATATTATATGCTTTATTATACGTAAAATAATTACGATTCGTTTATTTATATTTAACGGAAAATAATACCCCAAACGACATTTTTGGTTCAATATTGACCCGTTGGATCGTTTTTTATTCGAATATAACGTACCAGTTACAAAACGATAATCCTCAAAAAGTACGGATAATCGCGAAAATAATTTAATACTATCTCAATGAATGAGCCAAAATATCTTTATAACAATTATTCAAAAATATCCCCCGTCTTAACGAATGAATTATTGGTACGAATGATGTACCAATTTCCCAAAAAATTACGAAACTAACGGAATTCTTCGTTCAAAACTTTACGATAATTATAATACAACATAACTCACTTTTAAATACCAATCTAATTACCTCAAAATTCACGTAGCATTTATAAGACAGACACATATGATCATTTAAACAAAACATTTTCCATAATTAACACATAATGTACTTAAATTCACAAATAATACCCAAGAATTATATTAAATTCCTAAAAACATACATACGGTTTCTCGGTTTTTACAGCCTTCCTCTAAAAGATTTTTGAACCGAGAGACCAGAATCTTCGGATCGTAGCATGGATCAAATTTTCCTGTTATACAACATATCTTAGAAAAGTTAATAATATCATACAATTTGACAAACTAATAAGTTATAAGTATATTGATTTATTAACCTTTTCATCGATCAAAATCATGTCAAGACTGATTAGTTCTTCAGTATTTGGATTGACAGATTCCCATATTCTACACACTCGTACTCTTATCATTCAGGTATAGTTGATGTCGTTCAAAGCATCCAATATGGTGTAGGCCATAGTTATTGATTGTAAATATGGTTGTAAAAATTTGAAGCTATGTAAAAAAGTTTCGGTGTAGATTTTTTGTTAAAAGTTCTATCAAGTCCTATAAATTCGAAAATAATTAGGAAGTTGTAATTTTCTAAATCAAAGAAAGTTCTATCAAGTTTGAAAATAATAAAAGAAAGTTCTATCAAGCCTACAAATTCGAAAATAATAAGGAAGTTGTAATTTTCTAAATCAAATAAAGTTCTATCAACTTTGAAAATAATAAAAGAAAGTTCTATCAAGCCTACAAATTCGAAAATAATAAGGAAGTTGTAATTTTCTAAATCAAAGAAAGTTCTATCAAGTCCTACAAATTCGAAAATAATAAGGAAGTTGTAATTTTCTAAATCAAAGAAAGTTCTATCAAGTTTGAAAATAATAAAAGAAAGTTCTATCAAGTTTGAAAATAATAAAAGAAAGTTCTATCAAGCCTACAAATTCGAAAATAATAAAGAAGTTGTAATTTTCTAAATCAAAGAAAGTTCTATCAACTTTGAAAATAATAAAAGAAAGTTCTATCAAGTCTACAAATTCGAAAATAATAAGGAAGTTGTAATTTTCTAAATCAAAGAAAGTTCTATCAAGTCCTACAAATTCGAAAATAATAAGGAAGTTGTAATTTTCTAAATTAAAGAAAGTTCTGTCAAGTTTTAAAATAATAAAAGAAAGTTCTATCAAGTTTGAAAATAATAAAAGTGTAATTTTCAATTTCCTTCTTACAAAATCGAAAATAATAAAGGAAGTTATAATTATTAAAATTAGAAATTGTGAAAAATTGAGAAAATTAGAAAAATAGAACGGAGCGATTCTAGAGGCGCCACCTCACCGCCCCCGTCTTCTCCTTTATATAAGTATATTGATTATAGGGTGCAAAAACAATTCAATAAATATGTGACTTTTATAAAAGTATATTTTTTATTCATTTTACGTTATATACTATACAGATTAAATAAAAATAATTTCATCCAGAATTATGATGTTATTAGTATTATTAAAGATGATATATAAAAAGTTTGGGTAATAGTACTTGGTTTCATCTTTTTATTTAGAATTTTACTGTTATTAATATTATTAAGATTTGTGCTCACATTAGAACCGTGTGAGAACTACACATTTTTTTTTTATCTAAACTAAATTTTAATCACACATTTATTATTTTTAAATTTTATTTGTTATCCTCATCTCTCTCATCTACGCCCACTCCCTCTCTATCCACTCCCACCACTTTCACCCACCACCTTCAGCACCTTCACCACCACTAACCTCTGGTCGTTGCCGCCGCCACCACCACTAACCTTTGGTCGTTACCGCCGCCACCTGTCATTCCACTCACCTCTCTCTCTCCCTCTCTTACCCACCACATGCATACAAGCACACATATTATCTATATTTTATCCAGCAATCCAAACTTCATAATCAAACTCCGATGACCACCAGATCTGTACTTCAATTTACAAATCTCGTTGTTGGTCATTTTTTAATTTTTTGCAGATTTATGTGATTTTTTGGTGATTTCAAGTGGGTATCCATATCAATATGGTTGAACCTAGTAGGATGTTGGTGATTTGATGTTGGTGGTGGCAGAAGCGGGTAGAAGTGGTGGTTGGAGATGATGACGATATGGTGGTCTGATTGAGATAATTATTGTTTGATATTGGTGATTTCTGCTTAAATCTGATGATTTTATGGTGCTGATAGTGTGGTAGGGGTGTTTGTGGTGGCGATTAATGGTGGCATAGGCGGTGGTGAAGATATTGATGGTGGTGGTTGTTTCGTGGTGATTTTTTCTAAACTGTGGTGATTTTAGTTATTACGTTGGTGATTATCGTTAGTCGTCGGAGGTGGTGGTCGCCGGTGGTTGGAGTTGGTGGATGGGAGGAGATGATATAATAATAAAATATTAATAAAATGAATGATGGGTGAGAAATGAATTTAAAATTTATAAATGAATGGCTAAGATTAAATCTTATATCTCACAATAGTGGGGGTTCTCAATGAAGTGCGACTCGTATATTTTAAGCACATACGTAAAAAATCGGGTAAGATTACTTGTTTTCAAAACTTAGTTAGTTTTATCATTTAGAATAGTATTTTTACAAGTAAATTCAGTTTAAAACATAAATAAAAGTTGAACTTAAGCATATTTTACTATGATTAATTATTAAAGAAAATTATTGTAATTAGTTGATTGGGTACTTGGACTTGAGTATTAAAATAATAATGAAATTTTGTAATAAGCGATATAATTTTTATATATGTATTTTTCATGTAGTGTAAGACGCAAAAAAAAAAAAAAAAACAATTTGATTTATCTAATTTTAAGTTGTAATGTCATATGAAAATAATCATGGTTTTATATAGTTGAATAAATTATTATGTTAAAACAACATTTGTAACGTTCTACAATAAAATTAGCTCAACATTTTAAAAAAGAAAATTTTGATAAATATTAAATTGTGAGCAAATTTCAAAATTTGAACATATTTCTTATTTAAAATTTAAAAAAATATTACTTCATATATAATTTAACATCACTTTATTACAATGTTCAAATAAAAGTATTTATCATAATCATAACTTAACAACAAAGTTCTGCATCAAAATACATAATCTGAAAACCTTAAAAAAAATACACGTTTTCATTATAGAAAACAAGTTGTCCAATGTACAAAAAAAATCAAAATTAACATCATTTTGATATAATGTTTAAATGAAGAATGAGTCATGTTTCTTGTAGAACCCTTAACCTAAGAATCCTTAGAACTCTAACTTATATTTAAAAATAATATATATTTATTATATGTAGACCATGGGCAAAGTTGTCCAAAAATACAAAATACACAATTTAGAGCCAATTAATATTTGATTGACAATTATAATCATAAATCGATATCGATCAAAAAATTCTCCATCATCATCATAAAATTCCCCCATTATTTTAATCAATTTTTGTGAGAATATTCAAGTTATGGTATAAACACAATATGATATAACAGTGTTCAGCAGCTGAATATTTAAATACAAGTAAGTTTAGTTGTAGAACTTTAAGATTTATGTGCTTGACTTCAAATTAGATTGAATGACTTTATGTTCAGCGGTAGAACACGAAAGTTATAGTATGAAAATAATATGAATAACATTGTTCAATTGCTGAACATTATAAAACAAAAAATCAAGTTCACTTGTAGAACTTTGCTGAAAAAAGTAAGTTTAGTTGTAGAACTTTGAAGTTCATCTGCATAACATTTAACATTCAGTAGTAGAACACTGTATTTATACTACGAAACACAATAGGTTCTGCAGTAAAATCAATATACTTATATAAAGGAGAAGATGGGGTTAATGGTTTAGAGATGGTTGTTACTTACGTGTAGGGCTGAGCAGAACCAAACCAGAACCGAAAAGTCGAACCGAATAGTATAATTTCGGTTCGGTTCGGTTCTAATTTTCTGAAAATTCGGTCTTTTCGGTCCGGACCGAATAGACCGAAATAAATATCGGTTCGGTTCGGTTCTTTCAAAAAAAATCGGTCTGAACCGAATAGACCGATTTTTTTTATTTTATATTTATATAATTTTTATAGATATAATATATTAATTTTATATGTATGTATATATTCAAAATTTTGCATGGCTTATTTTTTGTTCGAGATTTGAAGTTTGAACTATTATATTTACATTTCATACTTGTATTTCCTTAGCTAATATTTTTTATTTTTAGAAAAATCATATTTTTTGGCTTTTTTTGAAATAAATATTTTTTATTTGAAAAAATTTCGGTTCTTTTATGAAAGAACCGAACCGAATAGCATTATTTCGGTTCGGTTCAGTTCCGGTTCAAAATACAATTTCGGTTCGGTCCGGAAAAAATGATAATTCGGTTCTCGGTCTATTTGGTTCGGTTCGGTTCTGGACCGAACCGACCGAATGCTCAGCCCTACTTATGTGCAATCTCATTATGTGTTAGGTCATGAAAAACATCGTTTGAAGGCTCGTTATAGAGATATAAGTTGCATTGATGATTTGACCTTATAGAGATATATATACGTTAGCATTGATTTGATGACCATATACCTTGTGTGTTTATGGGATACCTCATGGTACATAGAGATGTGGCCTGGTTATATATAAAATTAAAAAGAGTAATGTTACAAGTATGGAAAGCAAAATTTGGTCCCTAATGACGTGATGACGTAACAATTTGGAACGATTTTAATGATGAAATTTATGTAAATGAAGGATAACTTATTATTATTGATTGAAGTGTAGCTAATCAGAACTTAATACATGATATTTAAGATATATGGAAACCTAATTCACTACCCATAATATTATTCAACTAAAAAAATCTATACAAAAGAAAATTACTGCCTTGTGTTCCTTTTTTTTGTAACGCAACTGCCTTGTGTTTCTTGAACACTGTAAAAGCGAGCCGAGAGCAATCCGCAAAACTAACCACAAATCCATCATCATCATTCTGCAAAATTCTTACATATCTATATAACCTATCTGATTTAGCAGAACTCTGGAATTTCCTCTCGTTGTACAAATCCCTCATTGATCTTGTACATGTTATTGAAGCTGCATCCATACACACCAGAAGTTGCATGCACACCGGAAGTTGCTATATCTGGGGTTACACCCTATAAAAAAAATCAATAAGATTTCCATCTGTCAAGACCTGAAATCTAGTATGTGTACTTAAAACCATTGACCTTATATCCCAAAGAGTAAAGACACATACTCAGCTGATTTATAAAGACACATACTTGCCATTACACTAGATACACAGTACACAGTACTCTTAATCAAACCACCTCATGCAATAGGGTAATTACCTCATGTACTATATTTTTCTAAGTTCCTCAAGATATTAAGAATAGGGTAATTACCACATATGCTACTTCTTTTTCTTCATATTTTCACAACCTCTATATTGTTTTTTTGGCAATTCTATGATTAGTAAACCGAAGCAAATTGTAAAATTTACCTCCCGTATCTGCTAAAAATGTGTTCAGATCACGCGATCGTGTCCGCGACGACAAATGCCCAACATACAGCAAGCATTTGACTGGAGCAGCAGAATTGGTGCAGCAGCTATCATTGCAAACAAGAAACTGATAATCAGGCAGCGTTCAAGTCGGGATATATATGCATTCAGTGTGATATCGCGTAGTCGCTAATGGTGTTGGCTTCAAACAATGGAGCATTTGGTATTATAGCCCAAAACCAGGTCCTCTGAAACCACCCTACTGCTGTTTACACTTTGCACTGCATAGAATATCACATAAATAATGCAGTACTTCCCCATATAACATGATTACACTTGGCTACTAGTGAAGGTCTGAAAACATCAAACCAAACAAGTCAGTCACCATGCATATACCTCTTCTGCGTCAAGTAAGGAGGTTTCCCACACAAGTCCTGTCATTCCTCTCATACCGCCAAGTACCTTTGCAATTAGGAAAAGATTAATATGAATGCTACACATCAAATTTTATAAAGACAGTTAAACAATTCATACAGTACAAGATACTTGCATACACATCTACGTATATATTAAAATATTGAATCAGAAATTGAATATCACATACCATATCGACAGTTATGTTTCCCAGTTGAACCTTTCCATGTTCTGCTTTGAGTTTTTTAATGCGCTCCTGTAGTAAAACACAAATATATGACAAAGAGGAACTTCACAGTCATAGTAATTTTAGGAAACTGCTGATATGTTCAAAGTTAAAACTCTTTAAAAATGGTAAATGCCATGAAGCAATAACAGGTTTCATTCCCTTTGCTGATTCAGATGGGAAATAAATTAGAGAACATCTTTAACTTGTCAAACTAACTGCCCATTTGACTTACATTAAAAAATTACTAGTAACATTTTTGGCTTTTCGAGTTATTTTCTCAACTTCTACGTAAAAGTAATTTCATACAATGAAGTTAATATCAGTTTGGATATTTTACTAATCATATATACCTTACAATGTAGGAAGTAACAAAAAAAATACTAGAAGTTACATTAAGAAAAGTAATACTAAATTTTTTCCAAGTCAAATTTTTAAACGAGCAACTCAAATAAATACCTATTTCCTACTCTAAGAATTAAACTTTCAAGTCGATTTTATGTTACTTTAAATTCTCAAAATAACAGACCTTTTTTTGCTAATTATTGAAGCGAACCAATTTTACTTGTGGAGTAAAACAAGATGTACAAAAATCAAAACTGGACTTACTTTACGATGTACAAATGACAATAAGCATAACAAAACAATTTGTGTACAGTAGTTATAATCCTATTCTAATCAAATGTACCTGCTGTTCTGGAATCAACTCCTTGAGCTGAGAACGGAGATCCTACAAGAAAAACAAAATATACTATGAGTCATATCACAAAATAAACACTTTTGAGCAGTTTATAGCTGCCCAAAAAAACAACACTGACATTCATCGCAAAGTTAAGACTTTAAAATCTGCTTATATTAACGATTATTGACTACTCAATATGAATAACATCTCTGACATATTAAACCACTATCAGTATATCACTCAACTTCATCGCAAATTACATTCTTAATTTTTTCTCTAGTGGACACCAAAAATTATATCTTTACTATGAACACCAAGTATCTCACTCAATAACAAGTATATGGGGAACAAAAAAATGATCAAGGTGAACTCTAAATTATAGTGAACAGTTCTAATCCACATAAAGTGCATAGTTACTATGCACACATTATATCAATATTATCACCTTCACATCCCTTGGAATCCTTTCTTTCTATTGATCGACTCAATAATAACAGAGTAGTTCTAATCCACATAAACCTGTTCAAGGCTTATAAATCAAAGATAAAAAAACAGCCACAACTACAACCAAGTAACAGAGCACCTGTAAAAAAAACAAAATCAAAATAATTAGTAAATAAATCGAAGTAAATGAAAAGCCCCAATTTAAGAGATTAGGGTTTCGATTTAAAAACCCCCAATTAAGAAATTAGAGTTTTGATTTTAAAAAATCCCAAATTTAAGAAATTAGGGTTTTGATTTTAAAAAACCCCCAAATTAGAGCTTACCGATTTGCAATTAGTGGTGTCGGAGTGAGTGGTGGTGGTGTCAGGTTGAGTGGTGGTGGACGGAGAGTGGACGGAGGTGAGTAGAGTGGTGGACGGTGGTGAGTGCTAGTGGACGGAGGTGAGTAGAGTGGTGGACGGAGGTGAGTACAGTGGTGGACGGAGGCGAGTGGTGACGGAGGTGGTGGAGTGGTGGGGCGAGAGAGAGAGAGAGAGAGAGAGAGAGAGAGAGAGAGAGAGGTAGTTTTAATTTTAGGTAATTTAGTTTTAGTCGGGGGCGGGGGAAACTGATAAGGGGGGGAAGGGAAAAATTGATAAGGGGGGGAAAATAATTGGTAAAGAGGGGGAATTTTTACTAAGGGGGAAAACAAATTGAAGCAGCGCGAGTTTAATTTTTTTAGTCGAACTTTAGACATCAGTTTTAAAATAAGCGATGTTTTCAAACAATAAAGACATCAGTTTAATCCGGGGTGATGTTATTACATCATTTAACATCAGTGGAATAAGTGACTGATGTCTAATGTGTGATGTCTATTGAACATTTTCTTGTAGTGTGTGCCCTATGATTTTCTAATTAGTTAAACTATCCATCAACTCTTACATATCATGATCATGCATGATATAACATAACAACGAATCAAAATTTTGGTGCAAGAGATTAACTACAACATGTCAATAACTAAACAAACACAAGGTGCCTAGTGCCACGCAAAAAGAAAAAAAACTGAACCAACACAAGTTTGATTAAATTATGAGAAACACACTTTTCTACATTAAAAAACGATTCATAGTAGAAGTAGATGCATGTCTTGACCTTATTTGCTGAATGTCGATGTAAAATTGTGATACATAAGTGTGTACATATACACACTGATTTGAGGTTTAAAAAGTTTAAATCATATGGCTTTCCATATATTCAAATAAATAGTATCATGGAATGAGATTTTTTATTAGGAAGAAAATTTAATTTGATTTTTAACTTGAATAAAAAGTTTAGAAATATATTAATATGTAATACTTAGTTTCTTTCATTAGCAAATATTTATGAAAAAAATTAATTTAATTTTTTATTTAAAGAGAAATTTTCGGCAAATATCAATGTATAATATATAATTTCATTCATTAGTAAACCTTTGAAAGGTAGTAATAATTTTTTCCTAATTATTAACATTTATTAACTTAAAGAGAAAGTTTAGAAAAATAACAATATATAATATTTAGTTTCCTCCATTAGTAAATATTTGAAAGGTAATATTTTTTTCTTAATTTTTAACATTTATTAATTCAGAATTTTGAGAAAATTAGAAAAAGATATTGAGACGATTGAAAGACGCCACCTTGTTGAAAGATGTGTGTCCTAAATCCAATCATGAATGATGAGTTAGGAGATACTTTGTTCAATCTGATTCAAGTTTGTTTAATTTAATAAAATGGTAATATTATAGAATAAGTTCATTGAACCTGACTCAAATAGTTGAACAACTAATGGAGTTCACTCACGTGTCAGTAGTTGTTCATATAGTGATGGTTGTACAAGTATCCTTAGACTTGAGGTCATCATAGTCATCTTATGTACACTGAACTATACTTTGGTTTAGTTCTTAGTCTCTAGGGACAATAATAAGAGCTCTTCTGGGCATAAGAATTTGTACATGAAGATAGTGAATGATCAATAAAGGATCTGCCCCTTCCGGTGAAGGAAGAGAATGTTCTATGCTATTCTACTTATGTTAGTTCAGGAATCTCTGGGCAGAGTGAATGAAATTAGAAAGAAGTTTCTAATTTGCATTAATCGAACTGGGCATAATGAATATGAAAGCATATGATTAATTTATATAGACTTGACACGAGATTAAAGCATTGTATTTAATCGGGACATTGCTGGGTAGAAGGAATTAATTGTACGGTAACTAGTCACTGAATATATACTTGGTATTCTAAGCAGTGAATTCATATTATCCGGATAGTCGCGATATGCTGAGAAGTATCACTCACTGTGTAGAATAAATATGATTAATTTATTAACCGTATTTAATGAATTAGAAGAATTCATATAAATAATAATAAAATAGTTTTATTATTATTTATTTCTACTACCAGCTTAATATTGAACCTACAGGGTCACACCATAAAAGAGAATGATTTGATGGTGGAAGAATTAATTAATAATGGTTAGTCATTATTGATTTATGAAATAAATATTTGATTAGCATTTTTGTTAATCAATTAAATATGATTTAATTTATTATAAATTAAATAAGAAGAGTTCTTAATATTATTAATTAAGAATTTAATTTAAGAAATTAAATTAAGTGAGAGAATTATTTTCTAAAGAGTTTAGAAAAAGAATTAATGATTAAAAGAGTTTTAATTATTAATTAATTGATTAATGAGATTAATTAATTAAAGGGTTAATAATAATAATATTTTATAGGACAAATATTCAGCTGAATATTTTGCTTATAAATATACTATTATAAACCCATTGCCTCCAACCCTAATATTTTTACAAGAAAAAGAAGAGGGAGGCAACCTTAATTCTCTCTCAAACTCTTCCTCGCTCCATGGACTCGATCTCTTGGTGGATACCGGTAGAGTGCTTCACACATTGAGGAGCAACTGCTATGAGTCACTATTCATCATCCTTGGATCGCTTTTAAAGGTTAGTAATCGATTCTCTAATTTTATTCATGAATTGTATGCGTAATATATGGGGTTTATATGTAAATAATTATTATTCATGCTTCCGCGTATGCAATAAAACCCAACACTTGTATGTTTTACTTGAAAAGAAAGTTTAGGAAAAAATAAGATACTAATATGATTTTATGAAAAAGTTTAGTACTTTAAGAGAAAATATGTGAGAACATTGATGGTATCTTTGATTTAAAGAGAAAGTATTAAAAGAATATTAAAATGGTAACTTGATTTGAAGAAGTATTCTAGAAGAATATTAAGATGGTAATTTGATTTAGGAGAACGTTTAGGACAATAAAAGGTAATTAAGAACATTTATTAATTTATAATTTTGAGAAAATTAGAAAAATATATTGAGATGATTGAAAGACGCCGCCTTGTAAGTTTGACTTAAAAAGAAAGTTTAGAAAAAAAAAACACGATTTTATGAAAAAAATTAGGACTTGAAGAGAAAATATTTGAGAAAATTAAGATGGTATCTTTGATTTAAATAGAAAGTTTTGTGAAAAAATTAAGATGGTAATTTGACTTAGGATAAAATTTAGGACAATAAAAAAGTAATTAAGATTTTTTTCTATTTATTAATTTAAAATTTTGAGAAAATTAGAATAACAGAATGGGACGGTATGAGAGCGCCACCTCACTGACTCGTCTTCTCCTTTATATAATAGTGTGATTACCAGACATATATTTATAAGAATTTCTTTTCAATCTAGAAAATGATAATAAAACATAATTTGGGCAAATAAAATTATTATAAAAAAAGAAAGCAGATTATAGATGTAAAAGAAAAGAAAAATAAATTTAAATTGCTCATGTACAACAACAACAACTATTCAAAAGGACATCGTATTTAAAGAATGGGTTTAAAGCTCACATAAGTGCATTGAGGTGTAAAAAGAAAATTACGTACTTTGGAAATGTAACCTCATAATCATAAAAGGTTGACAAGGACCAACACCTAACTTCTTGCATTAGTAAACGTGAAAGGAACTCACCTTTTAAATTACTCTTACAGTAAAACCTCGATAAATTAATATTCTTGAGGCCAGAAAATATTATTAATTAATCGAAATATTATTTGTTAGATATAATTGCTGACGTTTGTTCATCAGTGTTTAAGTACCAGGTACATATCAGAGTTTATATAGAAGTCAGTCAGAGTTTGATAAAGTCTGACTGGGTGAAGAGTTTATATAGAAGCCGGTCAGAGTTTGTTAAAGTCTGACAGGGTGATAGTTGACTTAGCTGTCGGTGCAAAGATAAAGATTCTAGAAGCAATATATTCTGAAGATGGAAAGAAGCAAAATATATTGATACAACTAAGGAGACTGGACAGAAGACTGAAGCAATCCTTAATTGATAATAATTGTATAGCTAATTTATAGGAATATCAATTAGAGATGGATTGTAAGTAGCTGTGTACTATATAAACACAGATAGGTTATCCCTAGAAGGGAGACGCGAACATTGAATATATTATTCTTGTAACCTAGTAGCTCTTTGTGATTCATTAACATCACTAAGAGAGAATTATTTAATATAATTCAGTTTGTTGATTTACAAACTTGTGTTCTTGATTGTTATTCTCATACATACTTGATTATATATTGTGTATTCGGCCTAACAATTGGTATCAGAGCCAAGGCTGTTTAATATATACAGTTTTACGATTCAAACACAGTAATAATCATGTCTGAAGAAAATCAAACTGCTCCTAAGGCTGAACAGGTTAAGCCCAATTCTGTGAGTCGATATGAAACAATCAGGGTTCCAATTCTCAGGCCAGTAGAGTATCCGATTTGGAAGGTGAAGATGACCATGTTTCTGGAGGCTACAGATCCAGAATATCTTGACAGAATTTATGATGGTCCTCATAATCCAACCAAACTAGCCCCTGTTGTTGATGGTCAAGAACAAAAGACTGTTCCAAAGGAAAAGAAAGATATGACTCCTGAGGACATCTCATCAATTGCAAAAGATGCAAAGGTTAGACATCTTCTCCACAGTGCCTTAGATAATGTTATGTCTAACAGAGTAATTGGCTGCAAGACTGCCAAAGAGATATGGGATGCTTTAGAAGTCAGATGCCAGGGAACAGGTGCTATTAAGAAGAACAGAAAGACAATACTCACACAGGAGTATGAGCACTTTGATTCAAGAACTAATGAAACCTTGACTGAGACTTATGACAGATTTTGCAAACTATTGAATGATCTGTCTCTGGTTGATAAAGAATATGAGCTTGAAGAGTCTAATCTCAAGTTTTTGTTATCTCTACCTGAAAAGTGGGATTTAAAGACAACCACAATAAGAGATAATTATGAGCTTGCTGATACAGATCTTGATGAAATCTATGGGTTGTTGAAAACTCATGAACTGGAGATAGAACAAAGGAATAGAAGATTGAGTAAAAAGTCAAAATCTGTTGCTCTCAAAGTTGAGGAGAAGCCCATCAAGAAGGAATCATCAAGGAAGAAAGCCAAGGGAAAGGCTTTAGTCATTAAATCTGAAAGTGAGTCATCAAACTCTGATGATGACTCAAACTCTGATGAAACTTCTGACTCTGAGGATGATGAAGAACAGATGATGCAAATGGCTGCACTGATGGTGAAGACCTTCAAGAAGATGGGATTCAAGAACTTTAAGAAAGGAAAGAGATTCTCAAGGAAAGATTCAAACTCTGAAAGGAAAAGTTTTAGAAAGTCTGATGGAAGGGAGACCAAGTCTGGCAAGAAGGATAAATCTGAAATCCAGTGCTACAAGTGTAAGGAGATGGGTCACTATGCTCCAGAGTGCAAGAAAGGCAAATCTGAGAAAGCACTCATCTCTAAAGGCAAAGACTGGGCAGATACTTCAGACTCTGATGATGGAGAAAATTATGCTCTAATGGCAACTGTCAGAGATGAGACTGAATTATCTGAAAATAAGGGTATAAAAGAGAGCACACTTATCTTGGACAGTGGATGCTCAGGACACATGACTGGAAATAAAGCCCTGCTATCAGACTTTAAGGAGAAGGCTGGCCCAAAGGTTTCCTATGGAGATGGCAACATAGGACACACTCTGGGATATGGCAATATTAATCTTGGAAGTGTCATCATCACAAATGTAGCTCTAGTCTCAGGACTCAAGCATAATCTGTTATCTGTGAGTCAAATCTGTGACAGAGGAAACCATGTAGATTTTCATACTGAATACTGTGAAGTTATCAGTAAATCTACTGGAAAAGTTGTTCTAGTTGGACACAGGCACAACAACATTTATGAAGCAAGTTTGGTAACAAACTCTGATGGAAGGACAGTGTGTCTGACTGCAAGAATGTCAAATGAAGAGAGTTGGAACTGGCATAAGAAGCTCTCTCATCTCAATTTGAACAACATCAATGAGCTAATAAGAAAGGATCTTGTAAGGGGACTTCCCAAGTCAATACTTAGCTTAGATGGTCTATGTGATTCTTGTCAAAAGGCCAAGCAAAGGAAGTCATCTTTCAAGAGCAAATCTGAATCTTCAGTAGTGGAACCTTATCATCTTCTACATGTTGATCTCTTTGGACCAGTAAATGTGATGTCTATGGGCAGAAAGAAATATGCTCTAGTAATTGTTGATGAATATACTAGATATACATGGGTATATTTCTTATCAAAGAAGGATGAAACTGCTCAAACTCTGATGGACCGTGTAAATCTACTGGACAAAGGATCACAGCACAAAGTCAAAATAATAAGGAGTGATAATGGAACTGAATTCAGAAATTCAATATTGGAAGCTTTCTGCAAGGAAAGAGGAGTGAAACAAGAATTTTCTGCACCTGGAACTCCACAGCAAAATGGTGTAGTTGAAAGGAAGAACAGAACTTTAATTGAAGCAGCCAGAACTATGCTTGAAGAAGCAAAATTACCAACTTATTTCTGGGCAGAAGCTGTTCAAACTGCTTGTTTTACTCAAAATGCAACATTGATCAACAAGCATGGGAAAACACCATATGAGATGGTGAAAAATAAGAAGCCAAATTTGAAATATTTTCATATATTTGGATGCAAATGCTTTGTGTTGAAGACTCATCCTGAACAGTTGACCAAGTTCGAGTTAAAAGCTGATGAAGGAATCTTTGTTGGCTATCCATTGTCAACAAAAGCATTCAGAGTCTACAATCTGAGAACTAAAGTGATCATGGAATCCATTCATGTGTCATTTGATGACAAGAAAATAACTGGACTTGATGACTTAGATGGATATGATCAACTGCGTTTTGAAAATGAAGGTTTATTCTCTGATGATGTAAACTCTGATGAAGCAGTACCGACAAACTCTGATGAAGCGGTTCTGACAAACTCTGACGAAGCATACTCTGAACCTCTACTGGTAAATACTGGAGAAAATGGAAATTCTCAAATTGGACAAAATAGAGAACCAGTTGAGGGGGAGCGTGAAGAAGCTCAACAAGACACTGCAAGTGAGTCAGTTGAGGAAACTGATTCAAACTCTGACAGTTCAAACTCTGAGCCATCCAATTCAGGGGGAGCCTCAGATACTGCAGAAAGTCAACATATGAATCAGGAGAGCATGGATCAAGGGGGAGGATCCAATAATGATGCAAGAAACCACTTACCAACAGCAAGAAAGTGGACACAGGCACACACACCTGATCTCATAATTGGAGATCCTGATGCTAGTGTGAGAACTAGAAGTGCAACAAATAATGAGTGTCTGTATCATGCTTTCTTGTCTCAAACAGAACCAAAGAAAGTGGAGGAAGCTCTTCAAGATGCTAATTGGATTACAGCAATGCAAGAAGAGTTAAATGAATTTGAAAGAAATGAAGTCTGGACACTTGTACCTAGACCAAAGAATAGATCAATTGTAGGTACAAAGTGGGTTTTCAGAAACAAGACTGACAGTGAAGGTGTGATTACAAGAAACAAGGCTAGACTTGTGGCTAAAGGTTATTCACAACAGGAAGGGATTAACTATGATGAAACCTTTGCTCCAGTTGCAAGATTGGAAGCCATAAGAATTTTTCTGGCCTATGTTGCACACAAGAAGTTTAAAGTCTTTCAGATGGATGTAAAGAGTGCTTTTCTCAATGGGAAGCTTGAAGAAGAAGTGTTTGTTGAACAACCACCAGGATTTGTAGATCCCAAGCATCCAGATTATGTCTACAGGCTTGACAAGGCATTATATGGACTAAAGCAAGCACCAAGAGCATGGTATGAAACTCTTGCTCAATTTCTTTTAGAAAGTGGGTTCACAAGAGGTACAATTGATAAAACCTTGTTTTATTTCAATTCTGGTGATGATTTGCTTTTAGTTCAAATTTATGTAGATGATATTATCTTTGGATCTACTAATGACAAACTTTGTAAGAAGTTTGCAAAGCTTATGCAATCCAGGTATCAAATGAGCATGATGGGAGAGCTTAGTTATTTTCTAGGCTTACAGGTCAAGCAAACAGATGATGGTATTTTTATCAATCAAGCAAAATATACCAGAAATCTTCTCAAGAAATTTGGTATGCTTGATAGTTCATCTGCTACAACTCCCATGGCTACAGCAACAAAGCTAGACAAAGACACAGGAGCCTCAGTAGATATGACAAACTACAGAGGAATGATAGGGTCTTTACTGTATCTTACTGCAAGTAGACCTGATATCATGTATGCAACATGTCTTTGTGCAAGATTTCAAGCAGACCCCAGAGAGCCTCATCTAACAGCTGTAAAAAGGATTTTCAAATATCTCAAAGGAACCATAACCTTGGGTTTGTGGTATCCTAGAGAATCAGAGTTTAAGTTAATTGGTTACTCTGATGCAGATTTTGCAGGCTGTAAGATAGACAGAAAAAGTACAAGTGGAAGCTGTCAATTTTTAGGTGACAGATTGGTTTCTTGGTATAGCAAGAAACAGAAATCAATTTCCACATCCACAGCAGAAGCAGAGTATATAGCTGCTGGTAGATGTTGTGCACAGATTCTGTGGATGAAGAATCAGTTGCTGGATTATGGTTTGAAGTACTCTAAAATACCTATTTTCTGTGATAACCAAAGTGCTATTGCTATGACAGGAAATCCAGTACAGCACTCCATGACCAAGCACATCAGCATAAGGTATCATTTTATCAGAGAACATGTGGAAGAAGGAAACATTGAGCTTCATTTTGTGTCTACAGACCAACAACTTGCAGATATCTTCACCAAACCTTTGAGTGAAGCTACTTTTACAAGATTGGTAAATGAACTTGGAATGATCTCTGGTTTCGACTAGAGATACAGGTTAGACCAAAAAAAAAAACTATACATGTTTGATTTTTATGCTCATGATTCCTTGCATGTATTAACTGTTATGAGTACCAGTGTCATAAACTCTGAAAGTAAACTCTGATGCTAAACTCTGTTAGTCATAAAGTGTTGGTCATACTCTGTTGGTTAAAGTCTGATGTTATACTCTGATTGTAATTTTGTCTGAACCATATGGACCAATGAAGAAACTTGTATGGAACATAATTCTCAGTAAGTAATTATGAATCCTTAAGAGTTATATAGATTCTGATCTCAAATATGTGCAGTAAGTTAACACAGCATGATACTGTCTCTATATTTATAGCATCTCTTAGTTTATTGATCCTATACACTGAGTCTGTATTAGCTGTTTGCATTTTCTCTCATAAATTAATTGTATTAACTGATGAAAAGTCTAAACTCTGATTATTAATTGCAAATAATTCACCCTCAAATCAAAAGATGCCAAAAAGAGCACAAATTCTTTTGAGATCATGTTGTGCCTAGGAAGATCCAGGAACTTATTGTATGAAATAAGGGCTAAAATCTTTGATTTTTGGTGACTAGTGCCAACCACTGATTACTGGAAAAATAAAAAAAATAAAAAAAAAATCTATAAAGGGGGTGAAAAAATAAAAGATATATCCAAATGAAAGGATATCAGTATTACAGAGTTTAGATATAAAATCAGATTTTATTTTATACATGAAAGTTTAGGCAACCAGTTTTTACTACTTTAGTTTGTGGATTTTATGCACTTTGAGATGATCTAAATATTGATTTCGGTAAACTCTGCTATTGCACACACAATTATTCACACCTGTACAGATTGAGAAAAGAGTTTATTGACAAAGAAGGACAAATGGTAAACACTGATGTATTGTGTGAAATACGCCGAGGTAACATTGTTTTAATCTCTGATGGTTAAAATGATTTCTTTGTTTCAGACATTTTATAATTTTGAGATTAGACATTTGTTTTGAAATTCAAAGAAGTATGATAACAAACGGTTCATATTTGTATTAAACAGAGAGAGAAAGGTTGAGTGTTTTGAACAATGTGATAAACGGTAATTATGGCTATTTTTACTGCGCATGTATATTGAAAGTTGTTACATACAGCTGTCAGCATATACACGTTTGACATCTGTCCCACTCACACACTTTTCAAAGAAGCCTGCTGTGTGTAGTAATGATTAAAACGTTTGAGTTTTAATCTTCACAGTTCTTATTTAAATATACTACACATAAACGGTTTAATCTTTTACACACCTCAACTTTTCATAAGCTTTTACTCACACACATTGTCTCAAACACTTTCACTGCATACAATCTATTCTCTGTTTGCTTTCTTCTAAACTGTTCTAATGGCTACAACAATGTTTATTGCTTCTGGGTTAGAATTTGTTCCTAACAATTACTCAGCTCCTTTAGCAAATGAGAACGCACCGGAGGCGTTTCATTTGATTCAGAGTTTCTTGACAAACTCTGATATCGGCACTGCTCTCACCGCACCGTCGAAGCTGTCTGCGTCACAAATAAGGACTTTTTGGCAGACAGGTACTTATGATGATGGAGGAGAGTCTGGATCTCCATCTATCATTTTTGAGGTTCAAGGAGAAGAATTTATTGTTACTCCTACTACTGTTCGTGATGCTTTGGGTCTTGAAGATTTCAATGCATTCACAACTGTTGGAGACTTTGAGTTAGTCAGAATGATGAGGGAGATAGGATACTCTGGACCTTTGACAAAGATAGGTCAACTCAAAAGGCCATTTTTGCGCAAGGAATGGAGTTTCTTTTTCGATTGCATTACTCGGGCTTTTGGAAAGAAGTGCACCAATTGGGATGCGATTCCCACGGATAGTCTACAGATCGGGTATTCTCTTCTCTATGGCAGTCATTTTGATGTTGCTAGATTAGTTTTAACTAATATTGGTGAGAAGATGCTAGAGAATAGAAATGTTGTTTATTTCTCTAGATTTTGTCAGTTAATATTCAATATTTGTTGTCCTAATGTTGAGATCTTAGAGGATGATGTTATCCTCTCATTTAAACTGCATAAACGTATATTCTCTGATCTCACTAACAAGGATAACAAGAAAGGAGATGTTGGTGTGTTAATGTTGCCTGAATCTGTGCAACAATTCCTAGTCAACCTACAACAACCACAACTGATAAACACTGAAGCTGGACCTTCTGTGTCTCAACCACAGAGGTCAAAGAAATCTAAAGTGAGGGCTGTTAAGTCTGTCAGGATAAACACTGAAGCTGGGGCATCAAATGCTGATAATATGCCTCAGAAAAGAAGAATGAAGAAAAGAAGAGCAAATAGGGAAAAGGTTGATGCTATTGATGAAGAGACTGAAACTGATGAAGAAACTCTTCATCAGAGAAAAAGAAGATTGGCAGCAGCACATCTGTTTGGTGCTGAGAATATCTCTTCAACTGTTGTTGATGATCTTGAGATTCCAAATAATGATGCTGTTCCTGAGGATAGAGTTTTTATGGAGACTGTTCTTCAAGATGAAGCTCCTACATCAAATGATGATGATGTAGTTGAGGAAGCTGCACCTGAAGATGCAGATGAAGCTCCTGAAATTCTTGTTCAGGAGGCTACAGAAAATGCTGAAGCAGAGGCTGAGATTTTTGAGTCACAAGGATTTGATATGGAATTTGAAGCACACAACTCTATAAACTCTGACCATCTTGAAGTTTTTGATGAAACAGAGGGTGTGGAAGCTGATCAAGCCACAGTTATTCTTGAAGATTCTATGGCTACACACACAGAGATTCTCTCTGTTACTCACCAGGTAATTGAAGAGGGTGAGGAAGTCGATCAGACTTTAGATGGTAATGCTCCAGAAACTGTTGCTGCAAATCCTGATGTTACTGCCAAGGATGCAACAGAGAATGTTCCTATAGAAGCAGAGTTTGTTGCAAACTCTGAGATTCATGAAGCTGAGCAGATCAACACTGAGACTGCTGCAGAGAATGTTCTTGAAGAGAATTCCGCAGAGGATGACAATGTTGCAGATAGTCCTGCTCATTCACATCCTGATATTCAAGTAGAGTTATCTGATATTCAAGCTAACTCTGATGAGGAAAGAGAAGTCAATCGTGCTACTGCAGAGCATTTTCAGAATATGTATTTCTCAAATTGGTCAAGCAAAGACACTATCTTTTCTGATGCACGAGCTGCTGACTTTGTGACCAAGTCTTCAAAGGAGATTCAAAATCCTGAACTTTTAACTCATCTAAAAGCTACAATAGTCCAAGTCAAATCATTAAACAATCGTTTTGATGCTTCTGACAAGGTTATTGAAGGTCTAAGGAATGATATAGCTGCAAGGGAACTTACACAACAGAAGGATAAATCATTGTATATTTCCTTGTGTAAAGATCAGAAGATTTTTTATTCCAGGTTGTCCAAGGTTGAAGAAAATCAAGTCAAAATGTCAACTAAGTTGGATGAAATTGCAAACTCCATTGAATTGCTCACATCAGTATTGCTGTCTGATGATGTCAAAAAGGGGGAGAGAGTGTCTCAAGAGGACAAATGCAAGAGCTCTCAAACTCTGACTTGGAAAGATGACACTACTGATGGTGGTGCAAAAGGTAAAAATCCAAGGACAAGGAATGTTCAAAGGCAAGGGAAGAGATCAAACTCTGATGCTCAGATAAACGCTGGAAAGAGAATAAACTATGGTGGTCAATCTTCTTCAACACTCAAGAGTTTAGCTGTTTCAGCTAATCCAACTACAGATGAGGAAATTGCTACTAAAATGTTTATGGCAGAACATGGAA
Organism: Heracleum sosnowskyi; assembly: GCA_030848705.1. Classification (NCBI taxonomy): domain Eukaryota; kingdom Viridiplantae; phylum Streptophyta; class Magnoliopsida; order Apiales; family Apiaceae; genus Heracleum; species Heracleum sosnowskyi. The sequence continues at coordinate 114,990,696 of CM061242.1, read as the reverse complement.
AAGATGTTACAATTGAAGATATCCAAGCTGAAGAGCAAATGCTTGCTGAAGAACACAAGAAGAATCTTGAAGCTGGAATCTACAAACAGAAAGTTATCAAGGCTCCGAGGAGAAAAGAAAAAGGAATTGTTATCAAAGAGAATGTAAACTCTGATCAGAGTTTACAGTATTCAAGGAGGCCTATTGATTCAAACGCTGATAAAGGTAAAGGTGTGATGATTGTAGAGCCTAACATGGAAAAGAAGAATTATTCAACCTCTGACAATGCTCAAGTTGATGTTATTGTTAAGAATGTGCCAACCTCTGACAATGCTCAAGTTGTGCAAACTCAGCTATCTTCACCACTCCAAGGTTTCAAAAGATCTTTATTACCTGAAACTCTGAAGCCTAGCCAGGTGAACTTTCTACAAACCAGAACAGTACTTGGAAAACAATCTTATGATAAATCTGGTTTGGGTTCCCACAGAGAGAAAAGAGTTAATAATAGTCCTTTAGATCATACATCACTGGCAGAACCTGGTGTTGGGGTTACTCAAGAAAACCTTGATAAACTAGAATCTGTTCAGATGATTTACCACAGAGGCTTGAAGAAGGAGTTTTTATTATACTTTATGGCTGATGGCAGAGTTTACAGAATTGGAGAAGATGATATTTGTCTAAAATTCTGGGAAGAGCTAGAGTATGTTCTATATCTCCTGAAGATCAAAAATAGAAATACTCATAATGCTGCTATGGTTTTAAAAGACAGAATGATGAAATCGAAAGTTCTTTTTGGAGGAAATGTTTCCAGTGCTTTCCTAAGTACAGAGATGCACATGGAAAGTTGGTGGAAATGAAGAAAAATAGTGCTAGATTCAGGACTGCACTAAATAAGAAAGTTCTAGAGTTCAATCTAGAGTATGATAAGGCTTTTTATATCAGACTTGGCAATGAAATGAACAAGAACATCATCTATTCTTTAAGGGCTGCCATTTATCAAATTGGTGAAGATGAACCAGAATTGAAGGAGCTGAAGAAGGATATGATTGCTGAACTAGATCGAGCTGAGAGAAAGCTGCTGATTGATTATCTCAGGACAGTACCTGATATTGAAGAAGTCAAGTAAAGTCTGACTGTAAGTTTTTTTTATGTTTTCTATTCTAAGTTAAATTTAAACTCTGTTTTAAAATTAAACTCTGACATATTTTAAACACTGCATTTGTTATATGTTTTGACATCATCAATTATCTTTTTAACTTGTACATTTTTATTATGAACAAGTTGGGGGAGATTGTTAGATATAATTGCTGACGTTTGTTCATCAGTGTTTAAGTACCAGGTACATATCAGAGTTTATATAGAAGCCAATCAGAGTTTGATAAAGTCTGACTGGGTGAAGAGTTTATATAGAAGCCGGTCAGAGTTTGTTAAAGTCTGACAGGGTGATAGTTGACTTAGCTGTCGGTGCAAAGATAAAGATTCTAGAAGCAATATATTCTGAAGATGGAAAGAAGCAGAATATATTGATACAGCTAAGGAGACTGGACAGAAGACTGAAGCAATCCTTAATTGATAATAATTGTATAGCTAATTTATAGGAATATCAATTAGAGATGGATTGTAAGTAGCTGTGTACTATATAAACACAGATAGGTTATCCCTAGAAGGGAGACGCGAACATTGAATATATTATTCTTGTAACCTAGTAGCTCTTTGTGATTCATTAACATCACTAAGAGAGAATTATTTAATATAATTCAGTTTGTTGATTTACAAACTTGTGTTCTTGATTGTTATTCTCATACATACTTGATTATATATTGTGTATTCGGCCTAACATTATTTAATCAATATATTAATAATTTATTAATTTATCGAGATATATCATTTAAAATATAACATCTACAGTTTTCAGAATTATAGATTTTAATTATAAATTTATATTTATTGTAATTTCATCTATAAATACTCAAAACAATTCATAAATTTGAGTAAATAATATTTATGAATTTAAGTAAATTGAATAAATTCATGAATATAATTAAATCATTAGCCGTGGGAAATGAGAAAGAAAATGAAGCAGAAGATGAGAGTACCGAGTTGGAGTCGGTCTCACGAATTTTTTTCCTTAAAACAACAATTACATTACATAATTTTCTCTTGAAATATGAACATAATACTCGAGAACTCTATAATGTACGAAGGATTCAAGATGAAGTACGAGGAGACATCTATAATTTCGATGTAACATACAATTATTAATTTATATATTACATGAGACTTATATATTTTAATAAAAATATATTATCTTATACATAATTTGTATTAAAGAGTCTGAGTTGGGATTAAAAAAAATATTAATTAATCAAGTTAAGAGATTAATACGGTGACAAGTGACAAGGTATGTCACGACAACACAAACATTGTTTGTGTGAACAACATAAACTGGATGAACGAGGAGGAGAAAGTGAAAATATAAACCGATCTTTTCAAATATAAGACTAAAATCTTAAACTACAAATACATTTTCAGCAATGAGATGAAAATATTTAATATCTCTTTAGTTTTATTAATAGATATTGTTAAGATTTATGAGTGATAGCTATGAGACAACTTAACTAGATATCTTAAATACTTAATTTCATTAAGTATGAACATATTATCACAGCCAGCGTATGTCTTTGTAACCGTTTTTGTTTATTACAAATAAGATTCTAGTGCATCTTGGTAGAAGTTCATTTATTTGTTCAAGCCTCAAGAAGTACTCAAGATGGACAACATGAATAAAGATTACTGTCACAGTGTTGACAGTAAGGTTACAAGAAGACAACATGTTGCAAGTCACGACAGTTCATTCACTATGACAACAACATTGGCGGAAGCCCTCGGACAGCAACTTTACCTCAGCCTGACAGCAAGCTTGGAAATCCTGACAGCACCTTCTGCGGGGATTTCTTACTGTCACCAAAAGCGTATTCATGTGACAGCAAGCTCAGCCATCAGGATACTGTCATGAAGGGATAACATTTGTATTGGGGAACAACCCAGTCAAACTTGTGACAGTTTGGATGTTCAAGAAACAGGCGTGTTGCAGTATCCCAACACTGTAACAGGTCTACAAGACTACGACCGAAGCTTGAGAGATCACATGACAAAGCTCACCAATTCCAGAGTATGACAAATCTACATCTACTGAATTTTGTTAGCTTAATATAGAATGTTTCTAGATTGCTTTATTTTGTATTGATAAGTTGTTTGTATAGCAATTTAGGAAAGAATCACGGGTAGGCAATTTGTAAGAAGCTGCCACATGAAAATGACAGCAGCTTCACAAGACCCGTGTTGATAGTGATAGGTTTAGCCTACTTAGTCTATCTCTCAATCCATTCTTTGTAATCACTCGAAAAACCGAAGCTCAAGAAAACAAACATTTTCTTGAGGTTGTAGCAACCCATTGCAAAATAAATAAAACATTTATTTTGTGAGAAATACTCGTGTGTTACCTTGTTTGCAATTCCATAAACTGATAAACATTAATCTTAGTTTTAGTTGTTCAAACGTAGATTGGAATTTATCAGTATTGCATTCAACCCCCCCCCCCCCCCCCTTCTGCAATAGTCAAGGACCAACAACTGGTATCAGAGCAGACAGATTGTTCTACTAATCTGAAGATCATGACAAGTATGCAGAAGTCGAGTAGCATAAAGATTCCAGCATTTGATAAGGAGAACTACAACGTGTGGAAAAGAAAAATCATGTTGTTCATCAAAGCTGCGAATCCTTTATACTTGGGTATCCTCCAAAATGGTCCCTTTGTTCCACGAAAAGAGATTGAAGCCTCAACTGTGGACGGTGTTCTTATTCCAGCCTACTGGGTCAACAAATTACCTTCAGAGTTTCTGGAGCCAGAAAAAGAAAAGGTAGCCTTGGATGATTACTTGCAACTCATCTTACTGGATGCTCTCACCTTGGACAAAGCCATGTGTGGGAATGTCATTAGGTGCTCATCAGCCAAGGATATGTGGAATAAGATCGAGCTGCTATGTGAAGGAAGTGAAGAAGTGAAAGATAATCAAAGACAAATTCTTATCTCACAGTATGAAGCTTTCATGGCAAAGTCAGGAGAAGATCTAACAACAATGTTTAAAAGGTTTAGCAAACTGCTGACTGAGCTACAGATTCATGACTGAGCTAAATGTTAAATTCTTACTCACACTTCCTGAGCATCTTGAACATAAAATCACTGCCATAAAAGAAGGAAGAAATCTAAACAATATTTCTCTTGAAACACTGTATGGTGTGCTTAAGTCATATGAGCTTGAATTTTTCCAGAAAAGAGCTATACAAACTGGATCTAGAGGAAAGATGGCTAATATGTCAGGAGCTCTTGTGGCTCATGTGCCAAGAATCACACAACCTATTGAAGGAATTCAAATCACACAACCTGCTCCAGTACCTATTCTTAAGATTGAAGAGGTTGTGGATGATGAGGAGAAAGTTGTACCGCAGATAACTGATGTTGAAGATGAAGACTTCTACTCCTTAGAAGAAATGGAAAAGATGGATAATCCAACTATGGCTTACATGGCTAAGAAATTCAAGAACATAAGGTTCAAGAGAAATAAGCCATATAAGCCTCAAGGTCAAACATCAAGGTTCAGCAGAGGGAATTCTTCCAAGGTTGAAGGTGGTGCCACAAGAGGTGGTTACAAAACAGGGATGGTGGATAGATCCAAGTTCAGGTGCTACAACTGCAATGAGCTTGGTCATTTTGCTACAGAGTGCAGAAGACAAAAACAGAATCAGAGGATGGATAAAGGGTCAAGTGGACACTTCAAGAAAGGACAGGGAAATGCCTATGTGGCTGAAGGAAACTGCTGGGATGATTCTGATGATGAAGAGGAAGAGGAATATGTGAATCTAGCCCTCATGGCTAAGTCTGATGATGCCTCATCTAGCTCTCCAAGTCAGGTACCCTCACTTGTCTTACTTGATATGTCTAAAGATGAATACAAACAAACTGTCGAGGAATTGAGTGCAGAAATGTTCAATGTTCACACTATTTAACTGCAGCTAATGAAGAAATTGCTAGGTTAACTAAATTGAATGAAACACTCACTTCTGAAAACGATTTGCTTTTGTTGAAGACCAGTCGTTTAGAATCTTTAACACAGGAGAATACTAAACTTAAAAATGCATTAGTCTGTGCTAAAGAAATTGAGGAGTTTCTAAGGAAAGAAATTAGTGAAAATGAATTCAAGATTAAAGCCTATAGAAACTCATCCAAACAACTTCAGGATTATCATGAGAAACACACAGAGGATCAAAAAGTAGGGATAGGTTTTGAGTATGGTAAAAGACCTGGTAAGGAAATTGTTAGTCAGGATTGTTCAACTGATGCTTCTGTCAAACCTCATGTTCTCAAGAAGATCAACAAACCCATTTTTAAACTTTCTGAACTTGAGTTTGATGAGGAAGCCATGCTCATTCATCAACAACTTGATGATGAGGATGAAGGTATTGACAGTACAACAATTGATGGAAAAGATGCTGTCACATTCCCCAAGACAGTGACTCTCCCAAACAATTTGACAGAATGTTCTAAAGATGCTGTCAATAATGGCAAGACAGTAGCTTCCAAAGATGCTGTCAAGAGAGCCTCAAAGACAGTGACGTCCAAACCTACTTTCATGACAGAAGGCGTGAAAGGTACTGTCAAGAAAGGCTCGACAGCAACTTCAGAACAGTCTGTTGACACAGTTACCTACAAGTCTAGAAACAGGAATGGTAAGTTAGGAAATGGCAATGCTAATGCTCCTAGAAAACTATGCAATAATTGTGGCTCTTCACATCATTTAACTCATGTTTGTAAGAAACCAAAAGAGGTCAAGGACAATGTGACCATGATAGATGGTAACTTACACAGAACCCCCATTATGCATAGATCTATGGTAGTCTGTAATAACATTGACTGTATGTCTTGCAAAGTAACTGCCATGAGCACTTGTTTTAATTTGCCTATTTCATCTACTGAACCATGTCTCTATATGCAAACTGTTGAGACTTCTGAGCCTACTGGAAACAGTAAGAAGGCTACATCCACTAAGAAGAAGACCAAGTCTAATTCTAAAGAAAAGTGGGTGAAGAAAGGAGTCCAACAGAAAATTCCTGATGTGATGATTAAAGTTGAAAATGTTGATTATGCTTGTGATACTGAAGTAACTGGACCCAACAAGGATTGGGTACCATATGCCTCTTAAATACAATTTGTTTTGCAGGGCAAGTGTAACAACCCCAGATCCGGGGTCGGGGATCCGGTCGTTACGATCTCAATTCCCATCAATAATACTTGCACTTGAATCAAAACAATTAAACTACATGCTGTGACCCTACAATAACATCACCACACACACACAACTAGTTATAGTCCCAGAGATGAAATTGGAATAAGTGTCTAGTCGTAGGATCCACAAGTTATAAGTTATTACAAGCCCAAAACATTACAGAGCATTTAAAAGTTCTTGCCGTTGTTTACATTAATCGTAATATAAATAAGTCTGATACACAAAAGTTGAAGCTTAGACTACTGATTGCTACTACCTCAGCTATGGCTGCTACCACATCAACGGGTAAATCTCTGACGGCTGCTACCCGCTTGCGCAGAGTGTGCTGGTTGCGGGCCATCTGCTCTAGCTGTTGTTGTGATATAAATAAATAAAGCAAGGGTGAGCAATAGAGCCCACCAAAATAATTTATAACTGATTATCAATAAATAACAGTTCAAAGATGTTTTTGTAACCACATGTTATGCCTTAAACGGATAAGAAACTAGTATAACATATAAGATGACGTTACAAGGAAAATTAATATAATGTTTCCGTAACCCAACATCCACTTATGCATATATGATTTGAGTAAGGTTTTATCAGAGTCATAACTCATAAAATAAAGGATGAAGTTGCAAGGATTTATTATAACTTCATTTTGTTAAACACATTTCGACCCTCTGCCAACATGATCGGTAAACCTGTACTAATGGGGAGACCCTTAGTCCCTTTCAATACATGTTGCAGAATTATCCAAGTTGGATGATGAACTAATACTGGAGTAATCTCCGCGCCAGCTGTCCAACCTTACTATGATCAGTAGCAGGTTGTACAACTAAAAGGGTTTTCTACATGTAGATGGAAGAACACGACAGCCTGACATTTGTCTACCGCCTTTCTGGATCTCCCCGGCCCATTTGGGGCAATAAAATGATGGATCGGCGCGACTCGACCTCTTACACTTGCTCCTAATTCAGATGAAATCCATGACTCTGAAACGTAAAGATCGTCCTCCTTTCCCCAAGTGTAATACTTGTTGATACGACTCCACTAAGTAGTTATATCTAGGTTGGAAAGGAAAATTCTCCAATATTTCCCAAGCGATGCTTGTTAATGGATATCGACTTGTTCCATCAATTTACCCCTCGATCGTTGAGGTGGTAACACAACATTTGATTGGCAGCAATTAAATTACTCCGAGAAAATATCTGTCCCTCGACAGTTTTTGAGTTGAGAGTTTAGAAAGAGTAGTAGTCACTTAAATCAGGTTTCCCATATTTTTGATAGTTGAGCGAGCATTTAAATCCTCTTAAAAGACAGATTTAAATGGAAAACATTGTTTTGGGAACCTCTTTATGATTTAAAAATAATTAATAATATTTATTAATTAAGTAAACCTTAAACGAATTTTCGAAAATAATATTCGTTAAGTAAATACTGATTAAATGAATATTAAAAAATAATATTCATTAATTAAATAAGGATTACATGAATATTTAAAATAACATTCATTAACTAATAAACCTCGAATGAATATTCAAAATAATACAAGTCTCGAATGAATATTCAAAATAATATAATCCTCGAATGAATATTCAAAATAATATAAACCTCGAATGAATATTCAAAATAATATAAATCTCGAATGAATATTCAAAATAATATAAAGCTCGAATGAATATTCAAAATAATATAAGCCTCAAATAAGTAAAACTCAAATGAATATTCAAAAGTAATATTCATTAAATAATAAAACTCAAATGAATATTCGAAAATAATATTCATTAAATAATAAAACCTCAAATAATATTCAAAAGTAATATTCATTAAATAATAAAACTCAAATGAATATTCGAAAATAATATTCATTAAATAATAAAACCTCAAATGAATATTCAAAAGTAATATTCATTAAATAATAAAACTCAAATGAATATTCGAAAATAATATTCATTAAATACTAAAGATTGAATAACAGTTGCCCGATATCTTTATCGGAAAATAACCTTTAATTAATACAGAAAATATAATTACCTCTAATCTAGAGAAAATCACCCGCCCTTATCCTAGGGCATCATAAAAACATGGCTTATAGTTGATATCTCATATCTAACCTATAAGCCCCAACATCAAGTATTGCTATATACATCAGTTCGAAAACAAGTATGCAATTTATATATCGCAATGCATATCATATTTGAAAACAGTTTATTATCACAACAACAGTAAGTATAGGTTTAGAAAACTTGCCTGGTGGTGAGGTAGGGGTAGTGTGCCTCGAGTCAATCCGGCGATCTATACATAATCAAAGTATCCGAGATTAATAACTTAACACCTTTACGACACTAAGTATGTACTTTTACTTAAGCTAAAACATGTTTTCAAGTTGACTCCTTAAAACTTCTACTCGCGTATGCTTGTTCACACATTTTTATAAAATAGAGATTAAATCCTTTTAACACGAAATCTTTTCGAGGGTCCTCCTAAACGTACCTAGCATGTTAACACAAAGTTTCACATTCCAATTAGTCACTTAAGGGGTTTAATCATTGCCTCAAAGTTAGCTAAGTGGTATAGTTCGGTTTCGCGAAATATCCTTTACTAAAACACTCGTTTCTCCTAAACCGTAAATCGGATTCACATGATCTTTATACCAAAACGAACCTTGAAACAAGACCTACACTATAATAGGCAGTGGTGACCTTGGACAGAAGTCATTGTGTTCGAACATCACAAACAAAACAATGGTTAAGGAAAATCGGGCATTATAACGGCTATGTTTTAACGATTCCAAAGTTTAATCATAAACTTTACATAATCAACCAAACCAATTCACCAAGTCAAATCCTCAACATCATTACTAATCCATAATCATCATCAATCAGTCAAAACCAACATCTACTTGCTTATCATCAAAACAACATCAAACTTTCATCAAACATTCGTCAAAATCATTCAATCATCCTTATGATCATACTAACTAAACTATACTTAAAACTAACCACATAAATCAATTTATAACTAAGGTTTTCAAGAGTTTATACCTTCCTTGGAGTGTATATGAGCTTAATAAACCTTGTATAGCCCTTATATAACCTTAAGATAGCTTGAATCAACCAAAGAAATCAAGAAACAAAAGTTAGTTCTTGAAATTACTATTCATTTCACTATTCATGTTCATCTTTGACCTAAGATTTGAAGGTGTTAACCTTAATGGATGATGCTAAGATTAAGAGAATACCTTAGTTTGGAAATATGGAAGCTTTAGAATCCAAGAACAAGATTTATGGATGCTTGAAATTTTGATTTTGAAAAATGTATCCCTTGGTTCTTCAAAAGGGCCGAATGTTTCTTTCTTCAAAATGGGGGAGAGTTTTTTTCTTTTTCTTTTTGCCTTGGTTGATCTTGGACAATGTGAGATATTTTGTTGGTCAAATGGTGAGTCATTGGATTTTGGCTAGTCATCAGGACACATGTCGCACATGCATGAACTTGGCTAAAGTAGCTTTACTGGTTTGCTTTTCTGGTTTGTTTCCTTTCACATGGATGATCCAAATGTTGCATTCCTCGAATTAATCTTGTTACATGTTACTTCCATGTCTACATTTAATCCTGTAATTTGTCTCGTTGTTCCGTCTCCGTTTAATCGCGTAGAATGTTCGCAGGGTTTCTTAAGGGTTCTATCGAAGTAATTTACCGTAATCGTTCTTGATATCTCTAATTCTTTTATTAAATCCATATCCATGGAATTGATAATTTAAATCCTCAAATATTCTCAAAATAATAATTAATCCGTCCGTTATTGGTGAAATTTCGGAGAAAACGGAAATGCTATTTTTCCGATTCTGACAGCGTTTGCATTCCTTCATTTACATCGTAGATCACTAATACGACTTTGAAAGTTTATTATATCGTCCCGCATATAGGGTGGTCTGAAAAACTTTTTAAATGAAAAAGTTACTATTCATCAGTGGTTTTTAACAAAAGTTACTATTCGTCAATAGTTCTAAATAAGTACAAAATTTGGGGATATTACAGCAAGAATAAGGAGCAGGTCATATGGATCATTGACAGTGGCTGCTCAAGACACATGACTGGTGATAAGGCCCTGCTATCACAATTTGTAGAGAAAGCTGGCCCAATCATAACCTTTGGAGACAACAACAAGGGTTACACAATGGGATATGGCTGTTTAGAAATTGGAAATGTTGTCATTAATGATATTGCACTTGTGGATGGATTGAAGCACAACCTGCTCAGTGTCAGCCAATTCAGTGACAGGGGATTCAAGGTTGATGTTGACATGATGGTGTGCAACATCTGTCACAAGAAGGATGGAAGCCTCTCTCTGAAAGGGGTAAGAAAAGGAAGCATGTTTGTTGCTGACCTAAGCTCAACAAAGAAGGAAAAGATTTACTGTTTCTACAGTAAAGCTACTGTTGGTGACAGTATGCTTTGGCACAGGAAACTCTCACACCTCAACTTCAAGACAATGAACATGCTGATGAAGAAGGAACTAGTGAGAGGACTACCTCAACAGGAATTCTGTCAAGAAGGACTGTGTGAGGACTGTCAAATGGGAAAATTGAAGAGAGCTGTGCACAGGACAAAGCAAATCAACACCAACACAGAGCCACTCAAACTAATTCACATGGATCTCTTTGGACCAGTCAATGTTCCATCCCTAGCCAAGAAGAGATATGCATTAGTTATGGTGGATGACTATTCTAGGTATACCTGGGTGAAGTATCTAGAATCAAAAGATGAAGTTGCTCAAGTTATCATTGATCACTTAAGAGTTCTTGACAGAGCTCCAAATGCCAAAGTTCAAATTTTGAGAAGTGACAATGGAACTGAGTTCAGAAATGCCACTCTTGGTAATTTCTGCAAAGATGAAGGAATTGTGCAACAATTTTCTGCTGCAAGGACACCACAACAGAATGGAGTTGTAGAAAGGAAGAACATGACTCTCATTGAAGCTGCCAGAACTATGCTTCATGATGCAAAGTTACCTACATAATTCTGGGCAGAAGCTATCAACACAGCTTGTTATACACAGAACAGAACCTTGATCAACAAGACTCATGGGAACACTCCTTACTATCTACTCAATGAAAAGAAACCTATTGTCAAGTATTTTCATGTGTTTGGAAGCAAATGTTTCATGATGAAAGACAACCATGAAAAGAAAGGGAAATTTGACACCAAAGCTTATGAAGGTATTTTCATAGGGTATGCTCTAGAAAGGACTGCCTATAGAGTTTATCTTTTGGAACACAGGATCATAGATGAAAGTGTTAATGTCACATTTGATGAAACCAAGTTTCCTGCACTGCATGAAGGTCAAATGCACATTCTTAGATTTGAGAATCAAGGATACTTGGAGGAAGAAGAAATTGTTGATGAAGAACCTACTTTTACTCAAACTGTTGAAACATAAAAGGATGCTGTCATTGAAAATGATGCTAATCAAACTCCAGCCCAGTCACAGACTATCTCAGGAAATGTTCAAAATGATGGTGACTCTGGAGACATTGAAGAAAATGGTGGAGACAATTGCCCTGGTGAAGACTCAGCTCCCCAAACTGAGGCTATTGTTTCAAATCAAACAAGAAGCTTGCCCAGAACCACAAGGTGGAACAAGGATCACACAAATGATCTAATTATTGGAGATCCTTCTTCTGGGGTGAGGACCAGGAACAATGTTTCTGCTGACAGCATGTTTTCCTGTTTTCTGTCCCAAATGGAGCCAAAAGTAATCGATGAAGCATTGTTGGATTCTGATTGGGTGATTGCTATGCAAGAGGAACTCAACTAGTTTGAAAGGAACAATGTGTGGAAGTTGGTTCCTAGACCAAAGGGAAAATCAGTTATTGAGACAAAGTGGGTTTTCAGAAACAAGCTGGATGAAAATGAGAATGTGACTAGAAACAAGGCAAGGCTAGTAGCTAAAGGTTACTGTAAACAGGAAGGAATAGATTATGATGAGACATTTGCACCTGTTGCCAGACTTGAAGCTATCAGGATTTTTCTAGCCTTTGCTGCACATTGCAATTTCAAGGTGTTCCAAATGGATGTCAAAAGTGCTTTTCTAAATGGAGAGTTGGAGGAAGAAGTGTATGTTGAACAACCACCTGGTTTTGAAGATGCTGAAATGTATGATTTTGTGGACAAGCTGTTCAAGGCACTTTATGGTTTGAAACAAGCTCCAAGAGCCTGGTATGATACCCTCTCAGCCTTTCTATTAGAAAACCAGTTTACAAGAGGTGTAGTAGATAAGACTCTATTCTACAAGCATCATGGCAAAGTCATCATTCTGGTTCAAATCTATGTTGATGATATCATCTTTGGTTCATCAAATGAGAAGCTGTGTGAGAAGTTTTCATCTCTAATGAGAAACAAATATGAGATGAACATGATGGGGGAACTGTCATTCTTCCTTGGGTTACAAGTTCTTCAGAAAGATGATGATATCTTCATTTGTCAAGCAAAGTATGTCAAGGAAGTTCTCAAGAAGTTTAACCTAGAAGATTCATCACCTGCCAAGACTCCCATCTCTACGTCAACAAGTTTGGATCTAGACTCCAAAGGGAAGAAAGTGGACTCTAGTGCATACAGGGGCATGGTTGGATCACTTCTCTATCTAACTGCTAGCAGACCTGTGTTAGATATAATTGCTGATGTTTGTTCATCAGTGTTTAAGTACCAGGTACTCATCAGAGTTTACTGGAAGCCAGTCAGAGTTTATTTAAAGGCTGACGGGGAGAAAGTTTACCTTAGCTGTCGGTGCTGATATAAAGATTCTAGAAGCAATATATCTTGAAGATGGAAAGAAGCAAGATATATTGAGACAGTTAAGGAAACGGAACAGAAGACAGAAGCAATCCTAATTTGATATAATTTGTATAGCTAATTTATAGGAATATCAATTAGAGATTGATTATGTAACTGTGTATTATATAAACACAGATAGGTTAACCCTAAAAGGAATGCGAATACTGAATACATTATTCTTGTAACCTAGCAGCTCTCTGTGATTCTTTAACATCACAAAGAGAAGAGTTATTTTATATAATTCAGTTATTGATTCATAAACAGTGTTCTTAAGTGTTATTATCATATTAATATTGATTATATATTGTGTAATTGGCCTAACAATTGGTATCAGAGCCAAGGCTGTTTAATATATACAGTTTATCGATCTAAACACGAGTATAATCATGACTGACAACTCTCAGGAAGGTTCTAATGCAGGTTCTAATGTTCAGAAGGTTCAACCTACTTCTGTGAGTCGATAGGAGACTATCAGGGTTCCAATTCTAAGACCAGTTGAATATCCAATATGGAAGGTGAAGATGACTATGTTTCTGGAAGCCACAGATCCAGAATACCTTGACAGAATCTATGATGGTCCTCATATGCCAACTAAACTGTCTCATGTTATCTCTGGTCATTATGCTCCAGAGTGCAAGAAAGGAAAATCTGAGAAAGCACTCATCACTAAAGGCAAGGACTGGGTAGACACTTCAGACTCAGATGAGGGAGTCAATTATGCTCTCATGGCAACTGTTAGAGATGAAGCTGAGTCATCTGAAAACAAGGGCATAAAAGAGAGCACCCTTATCTTGGACAGTGGATGCTCAGGACATATGACTGGAAATAAAGCCCTGCTATCAGACTATGAGGAGAAGGCTGGCCCAAAAGTTTCCTATGGAGATGGCAACATAGGATGTACTCTGGGATATGGCAATATCAATCTTGGGAGTGTCATCATCAAAAATGTAGCTCTAGTCTCGGGACTCAAGCATAATCTGCTTTCTGTGAGTCAAATCTGTGACAGAGGATACCATGTAGATTTTCATAATGAACATTGTGAAGTAATCAGCAAATCTACAGGGAAAGTTGTTCTAGTTGGACACAGGCACAATAATATCTATGAAGCAAGTTTGGTAACAAACTCTGAAGGAGAAACTGTGTGTCTATCTGCAAGAATGTCAAATGAAGAAAGTTGGAAATGGCATAAGAAGCTCTCTCATCTAAACTTGAACAACATCAATGAGCTGATTCGAAAAGATCTTGTAAGGGGACTTCCTAAGTCAATACTCAGCTTAGATGGCCTGTGTGATTCTTGTCAAAAGGCCAAGTAAAGGAAGTCATCTTTCAAAAGTAAATCTGAATCTTCAGTTGTGGAACCTTATCACCTTCTACATGTTGATCTTTTTGGTCCAGTAAATATAATGTCATTGGGCAGAAAGAAATATGCTCTAGTCATTGTTGATGAGCATACTAGGTACACTTGGGTGTACTTCTTAGCAAAGAAGGATGAAACTGCTTCAATACTAATGGATCATGTAAAATTACTGGACAAAGGATCACAGTATAAAGTGAAAATTCTAAGAAGTGATAATGGTACTGAATTCAGAAATTCTGAATTGGAAGCTTTCTGCAAGGAAAGAGGAGTGAAGCAAGAATTTTCTGCACCTGGAACTCCACAGCAAAATGGTGTAGTTGAAAGAAAGAACAGAACCCTAATCGAAGCTGCCAGAACAATGCTTGTTGAAGCAAAATTGCCAACCTATTTCTGGGCAGAAGCTGTTCAAACTGCTTGTTTTACTCAAAATGCAACACTGATCAACAAGCATGGGAAAACACCATATGAGATGTTGAAAAATAAGAAGCCAAATTTGAAGTATTTTCATATTTTTGTATGTAAGTGCTTTGTGTTGAAAACTCATCCTGAACAGTTGACCAAGTTCGACTTAAAAGCTGATGAAGGAATTTTTGTTGGATACCCATTGTCAACAAAGGCATTCAGAGTCTATAATCTGAGAACTAAAGTGATCATGGAATCTATTCATGTGTCATTTGATGACAAGAAAATAACTGGAATAGAAGATGAAGAATATCATGATCAACTTCGCTTTGAAAATGAAGATCTAAACTCTAATGATGTAAACTCTGATGAAGCAAATCCAACAAACTCTGTCGAAGCATACTCTGACCCTCTACTGGTAAACACTGAAGAATTTTCTCTAACAGAACAAAATAGAGAACCAGTTGAGGGGGAGCGTGAAGAAACTTCAGAAACTTCTCAAGGCGATGACTCAAATTCTGAAAGTTCAAATACTGAACAGTCCAATTCAGGGGGAGCCTCAGAGAATGCAAATGGTCAAGAACAAAATCAGGATAGCATGGATCAAGGGGGAGGATCAAATAATGATAATAGAAGCCAATTACCAACAGCAAGAAGGTGGACACAAGCCCATACACCTGACTTGATGATTGGAGATCCAGAAGCTAGTGTAAGAACTAGAAGTGCTACAAATAATGAATGTCTGTTTCATGCATTCTTATCTCAAACAGAGCCCAAGAAAGTAGAAGAAGCTCTTCAAGATGCTAACTGGATAACAACAATGCAAGAGGAGTTAAATGAGTTTGAGAGGAATGAAGTTTGGACACTTGTACCAAGACCAAAGAATAGATCTATTGTTGGTACAAAGTGGGTTTTCAGAAACAAAACAGACAGTGATGGAGTGATTACAAGGAATAAGGCTAGACTTGTGGCAAAGGCTATTCTCAACAGGAAGGAATTGACTATGATGAAACCTTTGCTCCAGTTGCAAGATTGGAGGCAATAAGGATTTTTCTGGCCTATGCTGCACACAAAAAGTTTAAAGTCTTTCAGATGGATGTGAAAAGTGCTTTTCTCAATGGGAAACTTGAAGAAGAAGTGTTTGTTGAACAACCACCAGGGTTTGTAGATCCCAAACATCCAGATTATGTCTACAGGCTTGATAAGGCATTGTATGGACTAAAGCAGGCACCTAGAGCATGGTATGAAACTCTGGCTCAATTTCTTTTAGAAAGTGGGTTCACTAGAGGCACAGTTGACAAAGCCTTGTTCTATTTTAATCATGGTGATGATTTGCTGTTAGTTCAAATCTATGTGGATGACATAATTTTTGGGTCTACTAATGACAAACTCTGTAAGAAATTTGCCAAGCTTATGCAGTCAAGATATCAAATGAGTATGATGGGAGAGCTTAGTTATTTTCTAGGCTTACAGGTCAAGCAAACAGATGATGGGATTTTTATCAATCAAGCAAAATATACCAGAAATCTTCTCAAGAAATTTGGTATGCTTGATAGCTCATCTGCTACAACTCCCATGGCTACTGCAACAAAGCTAGACAAAGACACAGGAGCCTCAGTAGATATGACAAACTATAGAGGGATGATATGGTCTCTTCTTTATCTCACTGCAAGTAGACCTGATATTATGTATGCAACATGTCTTTGTGCAAGATTTCAAGCAGACCCCAGAGAGCCACATCTAACAGTTGTGAAGAGGATTTTCAAATATCTCAAAGGAACCATAACTCTTGGTTTGTGGTATCCTAGAGAATCAAAGTTTAACTTAATTGGTTACTCTGATGCAGACTTTGCAGGCTGTAAGATAGACAGAAAAAGCACAAGTGGAAGCTGTCAATTTTTAGGTGACAGATTAGTTTCTTGGTACAGCAAGAAACAGAAATCAATTTCCACATCCACAGCAGAAGCAGAGTATATTGCTGCTGGTAGCTGTTGTGCACAGATTTTATGGATGAAGAATCAATTGCTGGACTATGGATTAAGGTACTCTAAAATACCTATTTACTGTGATAATCAAAGTGCCATTGCTATGACAGGTAATCCAGTACAGCATTCCATGACCAAGCACATCAGCATAAGGTATCATTTTATCAGGGAACATGTGGAAGAAGGACACATTGAGCTTCCTTTTGTGTCTACAGACCAACAGCTTGCAGATATCTTCACCAAACCTTTGAGTGAAGCTACCTTTACAAGACTGGTAAATGAACTGGGAATGGTCTCTGGGTTTGACTAGAGATACTGGTTAGACTCAAAATCTATACATGATTGATTTTATTCTCATGGTTCTTTGCATGTGTTAACTGTTATTTGCACCAGTATGTTAAACTCTGATAGTAAACTCTGTTAGTTATACTCTGTCAGTCATACTCTGTCGGTTAAACTCTGATGTTATACTCTGATTGTGATATTGTCTGAAACATATTGACCGATGAAGAAAGCTGTATGAAGCATGATTTTCAGTAAGTAATCATGAATCCTTTTAAGTGTTATAAATTCTGATTACAAAATGTGCAGAAATTTTACACAGCATGATACTGTCTCTATATTTATAGCATCTCTTAGTTTATTGATCCTAAACACTGAGTCTGTATTAGCTGTTTGCGTTTTGTCTCATAAATTAATTGTATTAACTGATGAAAAGTCTAAACTCTGATTATTAAGTTGCAAATAATTTCACCCTCAAATCAAAAGATGCCAAAAAGAGCACAAATTCCTTTGAGATCATGTTGTGCCTAGGAAGATCCAGGAACTTATTGTATGAAATAAGGGCTAAAATCTTTGATTTTTGGTGACTAGTGTCAACCACTGATTACTGGAAAAATAATAAAAAAAAAATTATAAAGGGGGTGAAAATAAAAGATATATCCAAATGAAAGGATATCAGTATACAGAGTTTAGATATAAATATCAGATTTTATTTTATATGAGAGTTTGGGCAACCAGTTTTTACTGCTTTAGTTTGTGGATTTTATGCACTTTGAGATGGTCTAAATATTCATATTCAGTAAACTCTGCTAATTCACACACAAATATTCACACCTGTACAGTTTGTGAAAAGAGTTTATTTATAAAAGAGGAGGATTGGTAAAAGCTGATGAGTTGTGTACTCTACGCTGAGGTAATTTTATTTTAATCTCTGATGATTAAAATTAATTATTTGTTTCAGACAGTTAACAATTTTGAGAAAACATTCTTGAAAATAAAAGAGTATGATTGGTAACGGTTCTAATTTGTATTAAACAGAGGAGAGAGGTTGATTGTCTAGAAAAGTGTAAAAGGCGGTAATAATTGCTGTTTTTACTGCGCATGCGCATTGAAAACTGTCAATTATTTGCTGTCAGTCATTGCATGTGTGCCACGTGTTCCACTCACACAGTTAACGGAGTAAGAAAGTTGTGTATTAATGATTAAAAACTGTTCGGTTTTTAATTTTGAATTTCATATTTATACAATACACACACATACGTCTAAACTTTTCACATCTTACTTCAATTCATATCTATTGTCACACACACATATTCACAAACACTTTCTTACTTTCAAACTTTATCAACGCTTTTGCATCAGTTTCTTTGATTTCTTTCAAATCTTACTAATGGCGACTACAACTTTTGTTTCTTCTGGGTTAGAATTTGTTCCAAATAACTATGCAGCACCATTAAACACTGCCAACGCTCCAGAATCTTTTCATATGATTCAAGAATTTCTTGCTCAGTCAGCGATTGGGCGTGCTTTAGTTGAACCAGCAAAACTTTCTGGTTTACAAATCAAGGCATTTTGGGAGTCCGGGATGTATGATGATGGTGGTGAGACTGGTAGCCCATCTATAATCTTTGAATATGAAGAAACAGAGTATGTAATTACTGCTGGAACCATTCGGGCTGCAATGGGGTTTCCTGAGTTTTCGTCGTATACTATTGGAATGGGTGATGAAGATTTGATAAGGATGATGCGAGAGATTGGGTATTCTGGACCCTTGACTAAGATTGGACAGTTGAAACGACCGTTCTTAAGTAAGGAGTGGAGCTTCTTCTTTGATTGCATTACAAGGACGTTTGGCAAGAAATGCACCAACTGGGATGCTATTCCCACAGACAGTCTGCAAATCGGGTACTCTCTGTTATATGATAATCATTTTGATTTTGCACGACTTGTTTTGAATAACTTAGGGGAGAAAATGACAGAAAATAGAGGGGTAGTTTACTTTTCTAGATTTTGTCAGATTTTATTCTCTTACTGTGTTGAAGGGGTAGAAGTAATTGATGAAGATGTTTCTTGTTTTAAATTACACAAGAGAATATTTTCTGATCTTATTAATAAAGATGTTAAGAAAGGGGTTGTTGGAGACCTGTTGCTACCTGCATTAGTGCAACAGTTTTTGAATGACTCTATCCAAGTAGAACAACAACCAGAACCAGTAAGAACAGAAGCTGCTCCTTCCCAACCAATTCGTACTGGTGGTAGAATCAAACATAGGGCTTTTAAACCAGCAAAGTCTGTTAAGCCAACTACTGAGGTTGGGGTTTCTAAAACTTCTGTGCCAAACTCTGTTGGTACATCTAAGAAGAGTAGAGCCAAGAGACCTCGTTCTGATGCTAAGGATGATACTGAGACTCTGACTCAGAGAAGAAGACGGTTGATATCTAACTATTTGTTTGATGAGTCAGATAATGAAGCTATTCCTGAGGCTGTTATTGAAGCTGTTCATGAGGATGAACAGAATGTAGATCCTGATGTTGAAATTCAGGATGCTGCTGTAGAACCTGATGCTGTTACTAAGGAGACTGAAGTTAATGATGAAGCTACTGTGCCTATAGTGGACATAGTAAATACTGATGAAACTCCTGAGGTGTTCCTTGAACCTATATTGGAGATGGACAATGAAGAGGAGATTGAAGCATATCCTAGTATCAGTGTTTGTGATACTGAGGATGTGGCAGCTGATCAACCCACCCAGATAATAGATGAGTCCATTGCAACTCATACAGAAATTCTTTCTGTCAATAATTCAATTCCAGAAAAGGGTGAGGAGGTTGATCAAGTAGTGGAAACTGCTCAGATAATTCCTGAAGCTGCTGTAGAGAAATTTGATGAAGCTATGGCAGAGATCTTGACAGAGCCTGCTGTTCAAACAGAAGAGATTCTTGTAAACTCTGAGATTCCTGAAGCTGCACAGCTAAATGCTGAGGTTACTGCAGACAATGCTAATGAAGAAGCTGCAGAGCAGTTAGAGGAAAATGCTAATGAAGCTAGAGTTGTTTCTGATAATGCTGATCATGCAAACTCTGGGATCAATGCTGATAATGCTGAGCTTTCAGACTCTGATGAGTCAATACCTTTTCTAAGAGATCCTACAGCAGAGTCTATCAAAGCAAATCACAATGCCACTGAAGATCATTTCAGGGAAATGCATTATGCTAATTGGTCAGGAGTAGACTGCATTTTCTCTACTCAAAGGGCTGCTGATTTTGTACATAAGACTGCTACAGAGATTACTAATCCTGAGTTATTATCACATTTTAAGGCGACTATTGTTCAAGTCAAGTCACTGCACAATCGCTTTGATGAGGCTCACAAGGTTGTTCTTGGATTGAGTAATGATATTGCTCTTAAGGAGTTAGCACTGAAGAAGGATAGAGTTCAATTTTCATCCATGAAAAAGGATCAAGAAGAGATTAAGCAGAGGCTTACTAATGTTGAAAGCAATCAGACTGTTATGTCTTCCCAACTAACTTCTATTTCTGCATCACTTGAGTTGCTGACATCAGTTTTTATTCCTGATGATGTCAAAAAGGGGGAGAAAATACCTAAAGACAAATGCAGAAGGACTCCAACTTTAAGACTGAGGGATGATTCAAATGATGGTGGAAGCAGAGAAACAGAGAAAAGGTCAAAGTCTTCTCAAGAGCATGGGCGACTTAGGTCAAACTTTGCTAGACAGACAAACTCTGAGAGGTTAAACTCTGGTAGTCAATCTTCTTCAAGACTTAAAAGTCTAGTGATTTCATCAAATCCAATTACTGATGAAGAGATTGCTGCTAAGATTTTTATGGAAGAACATGGCAATGAAGCTACAATGGAAGATATAGATGCTGAGATGAAGCTTCTTGCTGAAGAACACCAAAAAAAGATTAAAGCTGGTACTTATAAGAAGAAATCAGTAAAGGCTCCTAGAAAGAAGGAAGTTGGAATTTCTATCAAAGAAAATACTCAACAGAGTATACAATATACAAGGAGGCCTGTGATTGCAAATACTGATAAGGGAAAGGGTAAACTGGTAGAAGAAGGACAGTTACCAAAGAAGATTTATTCAACCTCTGACGTTGCTCAAGTTGAATCAAGGATAAACAAATCAACCTCTGACGTTGCTCATGTTGATATTTCTACTAAAGCTGAGACAACCTCTGACAAGGCTCAAGTTGTACAAACTCAGCTAGCTCCACAACTCAAAGGTTTCTTAAGACCTGTACTTTCTGAAACTCTAACGCTAGAACCTGTGAACTTTTCTCAAACCAGGACAGTACTTGGAAAAGAATCTTATGACAAGTCTGGTTTAGGTTCACACAGGGAAAAGAGAATAAATAACAGACCTTTAGATCAAACATCACTGGCAGAAGCTGGTATTGGGGTATCTCAAGAGAGCCTTGATAAACTAGAATCTGTTCAGATGGTCTATCATAAAGGATTAAAGAAAGAGTTTCTGTTATATTTTATGTCTGATGGAAGAGTTTACAGAGTAGGAGAAGCTGATGTTCAGTTGAAGCTATGGGAAGAGCTTGAGTATGTTTTATATCTTCTCAAAGTCAAAAATAAAAGTACTCATGATGCTGCTATAGTTCTAAGAGATAGGATGATGAAATCCAAAGTGCTTCTTGGAGGTGGTGTTTCTAGTGCATATATTCCTAAGTACAGAGATGCTTATGGAAAGATTGTTGAGATGAAGAGAAACAGTGCTAAGTTCAAGACAACACTGGGTATTAAAGTCTTGGAATTCAATCTGGAGTCAGACAAATCATACTATATTCGGCTAGGGAATGAAATGAGAAAGAACAACATTTATTCTCTGAGAGCTGCTATCTACCAGACTGGAGAAGGTGATCCAGAGCTCAAGGAACTGAAAGAAATCATGGTGGAAGAGCTAGAAAAGGCTGAAAGGAGACTTCTCATCGATTATCTCAGGACAGTGCTTGATATTGAAGAGATTACGTAAAGTCTGACTGTAAGTTTTTAAAGTTTTCTGTTCTAAGTTAAAGTTAAACTCTGATTATATTTAAACACTGCATTTGTTATATGTTTTGACATCATCAATTATCTATTAACTTGTACATCTTTATTATGCACAAGTTGGGGGAGATTGTTAGATATAATTGCTGACGTTTGTTCATCAGTGTTTAAGTACCAGGTACTCATCAGAGTTTACTGGAAGCCAGTCAGAGTTTATTTAAAGGCTGACGGGGAGAAAGTTTACCTTAGCTGTCGGTGCTGATATAAAGATTCTAGAAGCAATATATCTTGAAGATAGAAAGAAGCAAGATATATTGAGACAGTTAAGGAAACGGAACAGAAGACAGAAGCAATCCTAATTTGATATAATTTGTATAGCTAATTTGTAGGAATATCAATTAGAGATTGATTATGTAACTGTGTATTATATAAACACAGATAGGTTAACCCTAAAAGGAATGCGAATACTGAATACATTATTCTTGTAACCTAGCAGCTCTCTGTGATTCTTTAACATCACAAAGAGAAGAGTTATTTTATATAATTCAGTTATTGATTCATAAACAGTGTTCTTAAGTGTTATTATCATATTAATATTGATTATATATTGTGTAATTGGCCTAACAACCTGACATAATGTTTGCTACATGTCTCTGTGCAAGGTTTCAAGATGATCCAAAAGAGTCACATTTGGTGGCTATTAAGAGAATTTTTAGATATCTAAAGGGCATTCCTAATCTAGGCCTTTGGTATCCTAAAAACTCTGGATTTGAGCTGGTGGGGTATTCTGATTCAGATTATGCTGGCTGTAGGATTGACAGAAAGAGCACCACCGGAAGCTGTCAATTTCTTGGTGGAAGATTGGTGTCCTGGTTTAGTAAGAAGCAACATTCAGTTTCTACATCAACAGCAGAAGCTGAATACATTGCAGCTGGAAGTTGCTGTGCACAAATTCTGTGGATGAAGAATCAACTGTTGGATTATGGTCTAGTGCTAAATAATATCCCTATCTACTGTGATAACACTAGTGCCATAGCCATCTCAGACAACCCTGTTCAACACTCTAGAACAAAGCACATTGATATCAGACATCATTTCATAAGAGAGCATGTTGAAAGAGGAACTGTGAAGTTGATCTATGTACCTACAGAAAAGCAACTTGCAGACATTTTTACAAAACCACTGGATGAAGCAACCTTCAACAGGTTGGTAAGTGAATTGGGAATGCTGAATCTGGTATGTTGACTTACTAGTTTTTCCATTCTAATATTCAAATGAAGCTTGTGATAGTACCATCTCAAAAAGTTGCTGCCATGAGAAAGTTACTGTCTACCTAAGTCTCTATCTGTTTACGACAGCACGTTTACTTTGACTTTGTTAAATTGAATTTTGTGCTAGTCTTATACTTGATAGTTTGATTTTGTATGACATTAACTTGCATGGTTTTTACTGCTGAAATTGGTCAAGGATTTTCCTTGATTGGTCAGTTTTGCCTTGATTGTTGAATTAGTGGTAGACATCACTTAATTACAATCTTTGGTAGTTGTATGGGTATTCTAAACTGTTGACCATTTACCTTCCCTTAACCTAGTATGCCTATAAAATGAAACTTAGGCCATATTAGTGAATCATTCAGAACTAAAAGAGGTAAAATGGAAAACAAAGTAGGAATCAAAGTCAGGCCAAAGTCTTGTGGCAGTGAGCCCTACAATGAAGAAGTTGAAGCTCTGTTTGATGAGTTGTGGGACATCCTCGATGAGGAGGAAGAATTAGAACTTGCTACTAAAGCCGCTGAGGAGGCCAAGGTGTAAGAAGAGGAGAAGGAATTCCAAGCACTCCTTGAGAAAGAAGGAACCACAGAAGAGGAAGTTAGGGCAAAATTTCTAGAATTGGTTAAGAAAGACAGTAATAAATAGTTAATCTCTCCAATTTTAGTAATCTAACCCTCTTAAATTAATAAGATTTATCCTTTTCCTTCCGTAGGTTCTTTTTGCTTGCTGTATGTGTTGTTAATTGCTTAAATGGCTGAATTTGTTTTGAATGAATGATGAATCAGTAATAAATATTGCATATGTTAAACTGGTGTCTCTTCAGTTAAGTTATTTATCATAACAGTTTCAATTCAAAGTCTTGATAGTTGTTGTTTTCCCGCAAAGGTTGTTGTCTTCAAGAAAAGTAGTTGTCACGGTTCATTGACAGTTAGTTTCTCAACAGCAGTAAACAACTTTCTGTCACGATTTGTAAAAGATACTGTCATATGAGAACTTAACGATGATAATAAGTTTTGCGCGAAATGTTTCTGTCACGCAAAACATGCTGTCATCACACGAAAGTTACTGACACGGTTGTTTTGAGCGCACAGGTTACTAACAAAAGTAGTGGACCGTTAAGTTTGGACACTCACCCTCCACGAGGAGAGAGAAATCAGCTAGTAACCCACGTGACCGTAAATTGGGTTAAGACACGATTTCACTTTCCCACGTTGTCAGTTAAACGCTTGAACTTCCCTCTAAATTCATCAAACATACAACTGTTCTCTAAAAGCAAACACAACACTCCCCTTTCTCTTCTTTCTAAGCAATTCATCTTCTACCTTCTTTCTTCTCTCAACAAGCAAAAATGGCCCCCAAACAATCAATCTCACAAACCAACTTTGTTGGCATCTACTCTCCTAGTGATGCCGATGAGGGTTTCAAAGGGCTTGTTTATTTTATGAATAAGTCCTATCTTGGGTATGCAATTACCTCTACTCCTGTTCTTGACCTAGACAAGATTGAAAATTTCTGGGAGACAGCTGTTGCTCAAGAAGATGGTGACATCTCCTCCATTCAATTCAAACTCAAGGAGCACATCTATACTCTCCATACACAGGGCATCAATGCAGCCTTGGGAATTGTTCTAGAACCAGGAAAGACATATATCGAGCTTGCTAGTGATGAGACCCTCAAGAAGCTCTTCCTGAAAATTGGGTATTCTGGACCCATTCTTGAAGAGGGAACAACAAAATGGTACCCCTCATTCTACCCCATACACTCAGCCTAGGTTCTCTAGACTTCCCAAAGTACAAAGACAAGCCTTACAAGAAACCAGAAAAAGACCCCTAGAGACTGGTGTTAGTCGTAGTGTTGAGAGTCAAGAGGGAGTTCCTGCACCTAGTGCAGCAAATAAGGAAGGAAGTCAAATAGAACCCACAGTGGTTCCTCCTGAGCCTAAGAAGAAGAGAGCTAAGAGGACCAAAACTACTATCAGGCACCCTGCAGTCTCCCAAAAGACTGTAGAGGAAACCAAGGAAATTAACTCCTCCCTAGATGTGTCTTCTCAACAAGGGACATCTATTGAAATTGACCTGTCTCCCAAGGCACCCTGTACAGAGTCTGCACAACCTCATGTTCCAACTCATGAGGAGCCTCCATTTGCAGAAACACACATGGAGTCAGGACACAGTGAGGATTTCACTTCCCCCATTGATGCTTCACAAGTTCCATCTGTGGAGCAGCCATCATTCTCTTCTCCACTTTCACCTTCTTACTTCCCTACACATTCATTTGTTTCTTCTCCACAACCTAGAGAGGGGGACAGTCCCAACCCTTCAGGTTTTGATCATCCATCTCCAATCATGGATGAGCCCCCATCAAGTGGTCCACAAGAACCCATTTCTCAAAGTGAGATGGACACCACTCCTTCAAACACTGAGAAAGAGCAAGGTACATCCTGCTAGAAAGTGAAACAACCAGTACCTTGTTCAATTTCCAAGGAGCATCTTACCTCAGGGAAGATGCTGTAACAGCCTCAGTTGCTGTCAAAGACTCTGAGAATGTTACTGTCATAGGTGCCCCTGCTGTCAAGGACTCAGCTGACATTGCTGTCACAACCAAACATGGTGTCCAAGATGCAGTGGAACCTACTGTCAATATTCCAACAGACAGTAACATTCTTGGCAAAGTCTCTGTCACCTCTGCTCAGCCTGATTTTGATGCTGTAACTGTTAAGGATGTCTCTGATGATGATGTGCCACTGTCTCAATTCTTAAAGGTACATTCTAAACCATCTATTTCATTGCATGTAAGTACTGCTCATACCCATGCATTTAGGATGAGTGAGGGTGTGCAAAAGAAAAGAGAGATAAAAGAAAAGAGAGGTGAGCATAAAAATGAGAGGCATCCAAATGAGCTGGCAAAAGGTGAGGGACTTGAGCATGTCCATAGTGAATTTGAGGGAGCCCCACATGTACAGGCACTAGGCCTTGAGAGTTCTTATGTGAGGAGTGATGAGATCACTCAGAAAAACACTGAGAGTGTGAGAACCCCCATAGCCTCCAAGCCCCAGTCCTTCCCTTCACCCCCAAGAAGGTTAAGGTCCGGTGGCCCCTCTACTGCACTCAGGTTGGAAGCTCTAGAGAACATGTGTCTCTCCATGGAATCCAAGATTGACAGCCTGTCTACCATGGTGGCCTCTGGCTTCTCCAGTCTTCAGGCAACCATTCAGGCTCTTTCTGCAAGTCTTGATGCTGCCAACTTACCTAAGGGGGAGAAAAAGGTAAGATCAGAATCATAAAGGGCAGAATCAGGAAGGGAACACTCAGAATTAGTAGGTGTCCCCAAGCAGGCTGTTGCTCAGGGGGAGCCTATCTCAAAGGATTTTTCAAGAAGTGAGGGGGAGCCTGCAGCTAAAAAGAAACCAGTGTCTGCAAAGAGGAAGAGATGAGCAAAAGGAAGTTCAGGAAGCAAGGGGGAGCAAGTGCAAGAAGCTGAAAATCTCTTTGAATATGAGATGGCTGGAGAAACAGTTCTTATGTCTAAAGAAGCCCTGGAAGCAATGCAAGGGAATGTTCCTTCCAAGAAACCAGTACTACCTCCTGTGTCAATAAGAGAGCCAACTCCAATGCCAAAGGAGAGTGCTCTTGAAAAGCAATGGAGAGAAAAGGAGGAGCAGAATAGGCTGGGAAAAGGGAAAGACAAAATGCCTGAATACATCTTGTCAGGTAACACATGGAGTGAAGGAACAAAGTTCAGCCAGGAAGATGCCAATGCTTTAATGGTTGACTACAGGGAAAGCACTCTGAAAAATCATGATGAGGACTTCTACAAGGTAGTTGAGGAAGCTATAAGGAGACAAGCAGAAGGCTGAGTAACTGCTCAACTCTGCTTAAAGAGAAAATCACCAGTGTATGTGTAAAGATCAATGAAGAAAGGAGGTGGCTTATTGATGTGTACCTAAACACTGGAATATCAATGTTCATTACTATGCAGCTATTGCAGAGTCTTCCAACAAAAGTGCTAACTGTGATGAAGAACAAAATCAAGGCAAACCATACAGCCTTCAATGAGATCTTACATCTGCAAATGCTGAATTTAATTTCAGAGAAGCTTCCAGAAGTCTACACCAATCCATTTTGTGTCTACTATGAAGGTACCACTAAAAGTAACAGCAGAAGATGTGCATACATGAGTCTAGGAGGCACTTCAACAATGGAGTCAGGGTCAATATTAAAGGTGCTAAACATGATTCTCAACTCTAAAGCCAACAAGGAAAGAGTTCTTGCTGTCAATGCAATCTATGACTTGTTGGTGAAAAGGGATAAGAAACTGAGCTCTACTATAAAGGAGATGATCTCCAAAGCAAACTCCAACAGAGCTGAACAAGGAGAAAGCTGTTCCTATGATGTTCCTCATGGTGATGATGATGAGTTGGATGGTAGTGGAGGAGCTGGAGAAGCAGGAAATGCTAGTGGAAGTACTTCTGGGAATGATGGATCTAAATCCCAGGAGGAAAATAAAGAAGAAGCTCTTGTGCAAGAAAAGAAAGATGCTGGAGCTATAGAAGAAGAGGAGTCTGAAATAGTTGAAGCTTTGGAGGCAAATATCTTAAGATGTGCTATAGACAGTATAAATGATGAAAAAGATACTGTCACCAAAGAAGCTGTCACAGAAGACACTGTCCTCAAGGAAGCTGTCATAAAAGAAGCTGTCACAAAAGACACTGTCAAGGAAGATACTGTCATGGAGGACACTGCCAACAAAGATGCTGTCAAGGATGGAATCAAGCCTACTGCAAGCCAAAAAGGACAAAATCCTTAGCCAGGGCTTGGTTTTCTAGATAGGAACCGGAACCTCAGGAGACTGCTAAAGCCAGGAGAGGAAAGACCAAGTACTTGGGTATTCAGAAAGCTACTGGTCTTTGCAGGAATCTGAAGAAGCCTCTTCAAGTCAAATATCCAAACTCTTTTGAAGTACAGCATGCAAAATCCAAAGAAATCAGAAATGTTGAAGTGGAATTAAATGTCAATCAAAAAGCAAACATGTACATTCTTTGGTGGGATTCATCAAGGTCTGCAAAGGTGGATGTAAACTTCATCATGGAACTTGAGTCAATTTCTGTGAATGATGTCCCTTCGATTATAAGAACAAAGGTCAGAAGAAGAATTGATTACTTTGTCTTGGACAGAATGGTAGAGCTACTCCAGAGCTATGACAATGTATCCAACAAAGTCATGGAACATGTTCTGAAGTACAAGGAGGAAAGGGATATGGAATTCTATCAGAAGTTTGGTATGTTTGAAGACCATGATGATTCTGACATTGCTCATCTATTGGAGTACTCTGATGAAGAGGTAGCTGATTATGAAGATGACATTCCTGAAGAAGAAACACAAGCACAACCTAGTCAAGAAAGATCTTCAAATCCTGCAGCAAGAAATGCCACTGAAGATATGGAAGATGCATTCTTGGATAAAAGCAGATAAGCCAACAGGGTGGAGAGTGAAGGACCCAATTACCAATCCTGTATGCTTGAGAATCCTCTGAGAATCAAGTTCATATGGGAAGAGATTCCAGTGAGAAGTTTTCATAAACTCAAGACCAGTGCCCTGAAAGACTTACTCTACCTGGTGATTGGATCAATTCATCCATTGGAACAACAATGCTCTTCTGAGATTGAGAGCATTCTTCAAAGGAGAAAGGGTGAAGACTCAAAGCTGGATAAGTCAAGGAGAAAAACTCTAAATGCATACCCTGGAAGTAGATTCAAAGATTTCAAAGGCACACTGAAGTTCAGAACTCATGCATTTGGTAAAGACTTATGGATGGATCTTCAGGATGCTAGGGTATGTCTCTCCAAGATAGTCCAAAAGCACATTGATGAGATTGAAGATGAGGCTATCACTCCTGATGAAAAAGCACTAGTAGAAGGACTCAGAGAAGTCATTAAGGAAGCTCTCAACAGAGAGGATAAAGCAAGACAGAAAATAAAATCTGAAGCTAAGTAAGAATCCTTTGTCAATTCTGATCTTGTTAGTTAAGTTGTCAGCATGTATTAATTGTAAATTTGTTGTTATTGTCCATAAAAACAAATTGGGGGAGATTGTTAGAATTTATGGGTGATAGCTATGTGACAACTTAACTAATATCTTAAATACTTAATTTCATTAAGTATGAACATACTGTCACAACCAGAGTATGTCTTTGTAACCGTTTTTGTTTATTACAAATAAGATTCTAGTGCATCTTGGTAGAAGTTCATTTATTTGTTCAAGCCTCAAGAAGTACTCAAGATGGACAACATGAATAAAGATTACTGTCACAGTGTTGACAGTAAGGTTACAAGAAGACAACATGTTGCATGTCACGACAGTTCATTCACTATGACAGCAACATTGGCGGAAGCCCTCGGACAACAACTTTACCTCAGCCTGACAGCAAGCTTGGAAATTCTGACAACACCTTCTGCGGGGATTTCTTACTGTCACCAAAAGCGTATTCATGTGACAGCAAGCTCAGCCATCAGGATACTGTCATGAAGGGATAACATTTGTATTGGGGAACAACCCAGTCAAACTTGTGACAGTTTGGATGTTCAAGAAACAGGCTTGTTGCAGTATCCCAACACTGTAACAGGTCTACAAGACTACGACCGAAGCTTGAGAGATCACATGACAAAGCTCACCAATTCCAGAGTATGACAAATCTACATCTACTGAATTGTGTTAGCTTAATATAGAATGTTTCTAGATTGCTTTATTTTGTATTGATAAGTTGTTTGTATAGCAATTTAGGAAAGAATCAC
Source organism: Heracleum sosnowskyi (assembly GCA_030848705.1). Lineage (NCBI taxonomy): Eukaryota > Viridiplantae > Streptophyta > Magnoliopsida > Apiales > Apiaceae > Heracleum > Heracleum sosnowskyi. The sequence goes on along the minus strand of CM061242.1, from coordinate 114,960,451 downwards.
GGGTAGGCAATTTGTAAGAAGCTGCCACATGAAAATGACGGCAGCTTCACAAGACCCGTGTTGATAGTGATAGGTTTAGCCTACTTAGTCTATCTCTCAATCCATTCTTTGTAATCACTCGAAAAACCGAAGCTCAAGAAAACAAACATTTTCTTGAGGTTATAGCATCCCATTGCAAAATAAATAAAACATTTATTTTGTGAGAAATACTCGTGTGTTTGCTTGTTTGCAATTCCATAAACTGATAAACATTAATCTTAGTTTTAGTTGTTGAAACGTAGATTGAAATTTATCAGTATTGAAAACTACATTTATATTTACCTTTCTTTAAAATTAAGTTATTAAAAGTAATGATATATATTAAAACATGCAAAGGAACAAAAAAATAAGCAAATAAAATTTTGAATTACTCATTTATTTTTAATGGAAAAAGGATAACGTCAAAAATAATAATAATTTTATTTTATAAATAAATAATAATAATATGAATTAATACATAAACAAAAATAAAGAAATAAGCAAATGAATTTCAATGTTTAAGTTTATTTCAAATTATCAAACATATATTTATGAGAATTTCTTTTCAATCAAAAAATGATGATAAAACATAATTTGGGCAAATAAAATTATTACAAAAAATGAAAACGGATTATAGATGTAAAAAAAGAAAAATTAATTTAAATTGCTCATGTACCAACACCAACAACTGTTGAGAAGGACAACGTATTTAAAGAATGGGTTTAAACCTGACATAGCTTGGGTGCACTGAGGTGTAATGAGAAATTTACTTTGAAAATATAACATCATAATCATAAAAGGTTGATCATAAAGACCAACACCGTACAAACGTGAAAGGAGTTCACCTTTTAAATTACTCCAAAATTAAAATCTCGATAAATTAATATTTTTGGAATAAAAAAAATTATTAATTAATTAATCGATATGTTAATAATTTATTAATTTATCGAGATATCTCATTTTAAACTTTTATAACATCTACAGTTCTCAAAATTATAGGTTTTAAAATTATAAATTTATATTTATTGTGATGTCATCTATAAATACTAAATTTTCCCCATAAATTTGAGTAAATAATATTTATGACTTTAAGTAAAATGAATAGATTCTTGAATATAATTAAATCATTAGCAATGTGAAATGAGAACGAAAATGAAGGAGATGATAAGAGCCGGTCTCACGAAAAAATGTCCTTAAAGCAACAATTACATTACTTAATTTTTTCTTGTAATATGAACATAGTACGCTAGAACTCCATAATACATTTAAGAAGAATTCAAGACAAAGTACAAGTAGACATCTATAATTTTGATGTAATATGCAATTATTAATTTATATATTATATGGGACTTATATGTTTTAATAAAACTATATTATCTTATAAATAATTTTTATTAAAGGGCCCGAGTTGTGATTAGAAAAAAATATATTAATTAATCAAGATTATTAATTTATCGAGGTTTTACTGCATTTACATACACAATTTAGACAATAAAAATGGGATAATGCATGTTAGATGTATACTTATGGAAATAAATGAGGTAAGATGGTAACATTAAGATACATAATTATTGTGCAAAATGAAGTGCATCAGTTTGTCTTTTATTATTTTTGGGAATTTACACTGAAACAACATCGATGACAAAATAACTCGACTAACCTGTGCCCAAGGGCACGGGGATATTAATGTGCTTGGTTCATCGTGTTTAAACTCATTTCTAATAATTTTTAAACCCATTAAATATAGTATAAAATTAAAAATTAGTTGAAAATGTATTTAATATAACTCTTTTTTTTTCATTTGATTAAAATAAATATGATTAATTATGTGCATAGTTTATAAATTATTTATTATATTTTTTAATAAACTTTTATTCAAGTAATAAAATTATTCAAATAAATACTAATTTAAAATTTTAATTTTAAATCGTTAGATTATAAATTATTTTATTAGATTTACCCAGATAACTAATTTTTTTAGTAGTAGTTAGTACTAAAATCTATTTTGTAATTTTTTATATTTTCGATGTAAGTCAACTTTTCATGATTCCCATGTATTTCTAAAATTTTAAAGTAAAATTGTTTTTTAAAACTTTTTTCCATGCTTTAATGCTTTGTTGGAGGTTGATGACTCGATGAGGCATGACATTTCTCCTCTCTATATGTTATTCCCAGTTACACACTTAGCGGGGGGGGGGGGGGGGGGGCAGTTGAATACTATTCTAGATTTTTACAACTTTTCTACAACTTGAAAGTAAGAACAGATAAATTAAATTACAGAAACAAAATAAAGATAAGGACACAGTGCTTTAAAAATTTTAGGTAGATTGTTTTGTGATCCACCTGAGATATATATTAAAGAAATAATATGTGATATTTGGTTAGAAATACACAAATGCTATTACAGTTCTTTTCTCCTAAGAAATGTAACAGAGAAAACCTAAGCAAAGACAATGTAAAACTATTTTCTCTATTTTCAAAGAACTGCTACACTTGGTTATAAAAGACCCAAGTTTACAAGTCATACTACAGACAAAAACTATCTCTATTTTCTAGGTCCAGTATGCTTGCTTCTTCATTCCAGATGCATGTGACTGAGATGTTGTACTCTTGACAAGTTGACTTGTTTGTACATCTCTTGTGTTTGCATGGAAATGGAATGTTTCTTCTTTTTCTTCTTCGAGGTTCACCAGTGTTTGGCTTCCATATTTTTTTTGTTTACTCTATCAACCCATGTGCTTCTCCAGTGTCAAGTCACCATCAACCTTTAGCCTTGAGCTTCATCCATTGGTAGTGTTCTTGACTATCCGTGGATAGCATTAAGTTGGTCATCCGTGGATAGCATTGAGTTGATCATCCGTGGATAGCATTAAGACTTCATTCGTTGTCATTCATTTTCACTTAAACAGAATTACATAGCACATCCTATTTACAATTAGCTATCATATTCTTCTTATCTACTGAGAGTCAACATGACTTGGTACTTAATACTTTCAATCCTTAGACTAGAGTAAAACTGAATATGTTACATGATTACTTATCCGCGGATAAGCTTCCCAACAACGGATACTATAGAAAGTATGTCATCCGTTGTTAGTTACAAAATGACTTATACAGAAATGTGTTATATGTTAAGTTATCATCAAGAACAACATATTTCCTAACACTATATATATACCTACTATCGGCTACTAGCTTACTATACTATCAAAAATCACCCCCGATACATAAAGAATACTATGATTTTCTTTGTTACAACAGTAACTGTGAGAAGAGGGTCTTTAGTGGCAGCGGCGCCAAACAATGTCACAACGCATCCATTCACTGAAACACAAACAAGAAGGAAGATGCAACTTATTGTGAGGATTGCAAATCAGTTTTTCCCACTTTTACAGACGCCACCGATCATGCATCCACTACTCACAGAGAGGGTGTGAGTGTAAAATCCAAGGAAAAGAAGGGAAAAAGAAGGAAATGAGAAGGGGAAGGGGAAGGGGAAAAGGAAAAGTTTGAAGAAATCGAGTGTGATTGTGTGATTGTAGCTAGTTTGTTATTGTTTATTGATGTTATTTCTAGTCTTGGATTGGAGTTGTAGTATGTTATGAAGTGTTTGTGTTTTAGTTTCTGAAGTCTTGGGTAGCCTCTAGGCTCTGTATGCAAGTGATCTATTGTATGCCCGCTTTTTCTATTTAATAAAATGAAGTCTTTAAAATATGTAATTAGCCCTGTTTTGGATGCAATGTATTTGAATTCTTGCCCCTGCCTTTCGCAAGATTGTGTATGAATCTATTGTATTGTTGTTGTTATTATTATTATTATTATTATTATTATTATTATTATTATCATCATCATCAATATCATAATTAGTTTCTCAATGCCAATTACTTGGCTACATTATGTGACAAATAATCCTTCCAGTTTAGTTACAATATTTTTGTGAATGGCTGCCTCACCTACAATTCATTCCCCCCTTGTATCTCTGAAGAAGAGTTTGAATAGGAGCTTACAGATGTGGGGAACAAGCTGCTTAAACCCCCCTTTTTAACTGAGGAACTACTCAAGCTTCTTGATGTAAAAACCCTTTTTATTGATTTTTTACAGAAAAATTTGATTTTCTGTGGTAGCACTTTTTAGATTATTTGATTTTGTTGATCTGATTGTTGTTTGTTTCTCATTTTGTGGATAATTGTTGTTGGTTTCTGTAATTGGGTTTATTTTTTGTGACAAGTTTTGAGGCCAAGTTATGATTTTTTTTGTTTACCTGCATAGTTGATATGTTTCTTTATGTCTAGTTATTATGTGTGTTGATTTTATTGTATATTTGATATGTTTGTAATCAGGTATGGCGGTAGATGTTGTTCAATTATGGTACAATCACTCCGGAATCCATTTATTTTATGGCATGTTGATTGAATTCTCGATTAATGCTGTACTAGAACAATAGAATGCTAACAGAACTTTATTTTTAAAAAACTGTGCTTTTGGGACATGTAAAATGTGATGCTAACTCAATCCGCTAACTGCTAATAGCTAACAGGTAATTGTCGAACAGGGCCAATCAGTTTCAACCACAATCGATAGGCTTTGAAGTCAAGTTAATTGAAACCGCTAGATGTAATACTAAAAGTTATACTACATAGAAGTTTAAGGTAGGTTCTAATTAGTCTAAAATGCTAATTGTTTTGTGGTTTTTAATGTATGTTTCAGTTTTGGAGTCTAGCACCTCTCTTATTAATATATGAATGTTGTTATGGATTAAAAAACGTACTTGTAACTTAATTGCTAGGGTTTAAGAGCTTTCGAGCTTTAATGGCTGCTCTTGTGTTTCGTGACTAAATCGGTCCTCACAAGATGCCTATGTATCTCAATCAATGCTGAGAATCAAGCCAGAAAACGTAGTTCTTGGTGTTGCCCTCGGGGCTATGGCGGCAGGGGAACATCAAGGACGTAGTGACTTGTATGTCCTTATTCGAGGATGAAGTCTAAAACGTTGTAGATGACATATGGAGTTGTGTCCAAAACGTTGTAGATGACGTATGGAGCTGTGTCCAAAACGTAGTTCTGAGATGAGGGGTAAGACCCTTTATATAGGCGTTTAGAAGCCTAGTGGATAAGTATTGATTTCCTTGAAGGATAAGTCTTATCCTTGACGGTGAATAAGTATTGACTTTCTTGAAGGATAAGTCTTATCCTTGACAGTGGATAAGGATAAATTCTAGATCCTTCCTTGTAGGAGTTGTTTCCATATCATAACAGACTTGTATCGAAACAACCCAATTGTATTAGAACAAGTCTGTATTGGACGTCTCCTAATACAGGTTGTACTTCTAACCCAAATATTAATTACCAAATTAATATTTAATTAGAGTTTCGGGCCTTATTAATGGGCCTTATTTATGGACCAACTAGGTTTAATTAATGCAATATTAATTATGTCTTTAGGGTTATTTTTAACCTATATCATTTGCCCCCCAACTTCTATGATAATGCTCTAGGATTTCATAGAAGTTATACCGGTCTTTTTCGAGACTTGGGGTCTTTTTATCCCTTACCTGGGACTTACTACCCTTTTTTGGGGATTTTAATATACACTAGTGTTTCACGAGTATCGTCTTGGTGTAAAGTGTGGAGCGACCTACACATTTACGACGATTTTGCCTTATTCGAGGCTAACTTGACGTTTGCATAAGTCTTTTATGTCTTAGACCGTCTTGTTTTGGCTTCAAGCCTTTCATTGAGCATATCGAATGATGGGGTTTGGACTGAATGTCTTAGGTTTCTCGGGTTTCAACCCTTCACCCTTACGAGTTCTTATTGATGGCTCCACTCGTAGTGATTCTTTCCCAAGTCTATCATATCAAACTTCTCTTGAGCTTGAAATTTTCGCTAATTAACAATAAGCATCTTAGGCTTTCTTTTGTATGTTTATTAGCAACATTCACCCTTCGGGGTTTGTTGTATTTAGCTCTATTTATGCAGTTGACATGCATATTTTGTATGCTTTCCTTTGCATTCATTTGTAGTTTGTCTTGGCAATGCTTTGAGGATGTTTCTACCAATCAAAACGGGCTCAACCCTTCATCTGCTTTCTAGGAAGCTCATGATTTCATCGAACTTTATTTCTACTTGTCCTACTAGCGGATCCTTTTAGGATGCACTAAACATAATAGACTTTCAAGTTTGCAGCATGCCAAGTTCTTGGCATTTCGATCCCTTCCAGGGTTTCCAATTTGTAGGAGCCTTGACCAAATACGTTCTTAACGCGATATGGTCCTTCCCAATTTGGGGCCAACTTGCCTTTTTGTCCAACTCCGGATGCCTCAATCTTTCGGAGGACTAAGTCTCCTTGACGGAAGAATCTCTCTTTAACCCTTAGGTTATAGTAGAAAAATGCTCTTTTTTGATGTTCAACTACTTTAGCATTTGCCTCATCTCTAACTTCATCAATTAGATCTAAGGCCAGCCTCATGCCTTCTTCATTTGTCTCTGGCTCATAAGCTTTGATTCTTGGAGATGTGTGAGTAATCTCCACTGGAACCACTGCCTCTGCCCCATATGCCAGCAGAAAGGGGCTTGCTCCAGTGGTGACTTTACAAGTAGTACGATATGCCTATAATATGGGGAGAAATTCTTCTACCCAAGTGTTTCTAGAGCGTTCAACTCTTTTCTTCAGTCCATCCAGGATAATTCGATTGGCAACCTTAGCTTGTCCATTTGCTTGAGGATGGGCAACAGAAGTGAATCGTAACTTGATATCATTCTCGTCACAATACTTCTTGAATTCATCGTTGTTAAACTGAGTTCCATTATCCGTGACCAAGATTCGTGGAATTCCGTATCTGCATATTACATTTTCCCAGAAGAAATGCATTACTTACTTGGTGGTTATCTTGGCTAAAGGTTTAGCCTCAATCCACTTGGTGAAGTAGTCGATTGCCACTATCAAGAACTTTCTTTGCACACTTACCATTGGAAATGGTCCAAGTATATCCATTCCCCACATGGTGAATGGGATAGGTGAGTTTAGGGATGTCATCATCTCTGGTGGTTGCCTAACCACTGGTGCATGTTTTGGCACCGTTCACATTTCTTTACGTAGCTTTTAACATCTGCAAGTATGCTTGGCCAATAGAAACCTAGACGAGTGATTTTATGAGCAAGGGCTCTGCCCCCAAGTGCTGTCCACAAATTCCTTCATGCACTTCCCTTAGGGCCAATTCTGCCTCTTGGGGTCTCAAGCATTTCAGATACGGAACAATGAAATAGGATTCCCTCAATCAGGGTATACCTTAGTGCTCTCACATATAACTTCCGTGCTTCTGAAGTGTCGTTGGGTAACCACCCAGTTTTCAGATGAGATTTGATGGGATCCATCCAACAGCTGGCAACTTCAATGGGTGCTACCAACTTTCCATTGATGCTTGGGGTCTTCAAGACTTGGAAGTATACACTTCCTGCGTAGTTTTCAATTTCAGAAGAGGCAAATTTAGACAAGGCATCAGCCTTCATGTTCTCTTCCCTTGGAATGTGTTCAACATAGCATTCATCAAACTGCGTCATGATGGCCTTGACAAGTTTTAGGTACTTGGCCATGACTTCATTTCTGGCCTCAAACTCCCCATTTACTTGGGAAACCACTAGCCTCGAGTCTCCACACACTTTTAGAGTTTTAACTCTCAAGGCTCCAGCCAGCCCTAAGCCAGCTATCAGGGCTTCGTATTCAGCTTCATTGTTTGTCGTTGGGAAGTCCAGTTTTAGTGCATACTCTATGAGAAATCCATCAGGACTTTGTAGCACCAAACCTGCTCCACTTGATTTTGTTTTTGATGCTCCATCAAAATAGAGCACCCAACATTCTTTGGACACCATGTCTTCATCTTTCTTGTCTTCCACTATTACTTCCTGCCCCCCGACTTCCTGGTTGTCAATAGTGCATTCAACCATAAAGTCAGCGAGTGCTTGAGCTTTTATGGCCGTTCGAGGCTTATACTTGATGTCAAATTCTCCCAATTCAATAGCCCATTTGATCAACCTTCCACTAACTTGAGGGTTATGCAAGATGCTTCTTAGAGGCTGATTGGTCAAGACCTCTATCTTGTGTGCCTGGAAGTATGGGCGTAGCTTTCTTGAGGCCATTATCAAGGCTAAGGCAAACTTCTCAATCGTAGAGTAGTTTATTTCTGCCCCATATAGAATCTTGCTTACGTAGTAGATGGGTTTCTGAACCTTCAACTCTTCGTTTACCAAAACGGTTCCAAGGGCTGTGTTAGAAACCGCTAAGTACAAATAGAGGATTTCTCCTGGCTTTGGTTTTGCCAACAGTGGTGCCTCAACCATGTACTTCTTCAAGGCCTCAAAGGCCTCCTGGCAATCTATCTTTTTCACTGGAGGGTTAAAAGGTAAAACAAGCAAGAGTGAGCAAAAAAAAGCTTAGCAAGTATATAGTACTGCACAAGATAAAATAATGATGCAATGATAGCAATATAGATGAACTCAGCTGGCCAAGAAAATGGCAATATATGAGAAAATCAATTTAACTGGCAAAATGAACAACAATAATAATCAATATCAACTGTAAGATTGAATTGGATTTTTACTGTGATGCAACGAGTTAAGGTGGATGATCAGTCACACCAAAACTCCGGACCATACCCACGGTATGTCCAAATACTGAACTAGATCCAAGGCCGCTTTTGGCCTACATAATACTGTTACTCTGACTGGCGTCTGCAGTCCTTAAAAACATTTCATTTTAATTAAAAACTTCCAATTCAAACTTAGCACTGGGAGTTAGGTGTCGGAACAATCGACCACCTCATTAATTCAAACTATTACTTTCAACTGTCTGATCAACTTTATCAACTGAATTAGGCTAAGACAAATGCATAAGAATTAGATTTCCCATCACAGGGAATCAAGGTATAATCTGACAATGCAAGGTGCTGCAAGGTATAAGTTAGGAAATGAAATAGAGTTCTTCAAATCACAAACAATAGGTTATCTCAATCTCAGGATAATAAAGGAATCTGGTTATAAAACAATAATTAAATTAAGGATTGAAAACAGAAATCTTGATACGATACTCTGAACAAGAGAGTACAAGTTAGTAAACTTGCCTTTGGTCCTTAGCTATCACATAAAGCTGAAGTACTATGATTCTCATCTTTTCTATCTTACGTCATCACAATTTCCATTCTGGTAACTCTTGGTTCCGTCACATACGCGGTTGCTACGAGTCTGCACTATCGAGATCGTGCCCGCCCAACTATTCACTAGTTAAATATAACATATACTTTAGCCTTCGTACTATACTTCTACATAATATAAATGTTTATAAACTTAAACGCATGTATATTCTACAGAATATTGGGCATGACCTATTCATAAAGTGGACATTGCCCTGCTTTTAAAAAAATACCAAAAGTACTAATTCAATCATCCACAACAATTCACAATTTATCTAATCTTCACATAATCTGCCTCGACTTGCAGTAAACATATAAGAAAATAAACATATTAGAAAATAATTCTGCATTGACTTGCAGTTACTTTATCCAGAAATAGCAATCACATTCATATTTATCACGTAGCACGTAAATTATCTAATTCACATGATTTCTATACTTCACGTAACACATAGCACATGGATAGACTGACAACTTTTATAATTATACATTTTTAATAGCTACACATTCAACACATAAACACCTTTCATTTACGTATGCATTTAAACTAGCATCTCATATACATTTACCAAATAATATTCATTTAATAGTTCTGCCGGAAATTCGGCAGCACTTCCTCTTTTTGTATAATAATTCACCTATTTTAAAACTGTTAGGCCGAATACACAATATATAATCAAGTATGTATGAGAATAACAATTAAGAACACAGGTTTGTAAATCAACAAACTGAATTATATTAAATAATTCTCTCTTAGTGATGTTAATGAATCACAAAGAGCTTCTAGGTTACAAGAATAATATATTCAATAATCGCGTCCCTTCTAGGGATAACCTATCTGTGTTTATATAGTACACACAGTTACACAATCCTTATCTAATTGATATTCCTACAAATTAGATATACAATTGATATCAATTAAGGATTGCTTCTTATCTTCTATTCCGTTTCCTTAGCTGTATCAATATATTCTGCTTCTTTCCATCTTCAGAATATATTGCTTCTAGAATCTTCAATTCAGCACCAACAGCTAATTCAACTATCACCTTGTCAAACTTTAAATAAACTCTGACCGGCTTCCATTAAACTCTTCACCCTGTCAGAGTTTAATTAAACTCTGACTGGCTTCTGATAAACTCTGGTCAGTACCTGTTGCTTAAACACTGATAAACAAACGTCAGCAATTATATCTAACAATCTCCCCCAACTTGTTCATAATAAAATGTACAAGTTAAACATATAATTGATGATGTCAAAAACATTTAACAAATGCAGTGTTTAACATATAACAGAGTTTAATTTAAAACAGAGTTTAAATTTGACTTAGAATAGAAAATATATTAAAAACTTACAGTCAGACTTTACTTGATTTCTTGAATATCAGGCACAGTCCTGATATAGTCTAACAGTAGTTTCTTCTCAGCTCTATTCAATTCAGCAATCATAATCTTCTTCAGCTCCTTCATCTCTGGTTCATCTTCACCAATTTGATAAATAGCAGCCCTCAAAGAATATATGCTGTTTTTGTTCATTTCATTGCCAAGTCTGATATAAAAAGGTTTATCAGACTCTAGATTGAACTCAAGAACCTTTTTATTTAGTGCAGTTCTGAACCTAGCACTATTCCTTTTCATTTCTACCAACTTTCCATGTGCATCTCTGTATTTAGGAATGTATGCACTTGATACTCCAGCTCCACTCAAAACTTTGGATTTCATCATCCTTTCCTTCAAAACTCGAGCAGCATCATAAGTACTTCTATTCTTTACTTCAAGTAGATATAGAACATACTCTAGCTCTTCCCAAAGTTTTAACTGGATATCAAATTCACCAAATCTATACACTCTGCCATCAGCCATAAAATATAACAAGAATTCCTTTTTGATTCCTTTGTGAAAAATCATCTGTACAGATTCCAGTTTGTCAAGGCCTTCTTGAGTAATTCCAACTCCAAATTCTGCCAATGAAAACTTGTCTTGAGATCTGTTATTAGTTCTTCTCTCTCTGTGTGAACCCAGTCCAGATTTGTCAAAGGCTTCTTTTCCCAATACTGTTCTGGTTTCTGAGAAATTTACAGCTTCAAGCTTTAAGTCTTCAAGAATTTTCGATTTGCTGAATCCTGGAAGTAGTGTAGATTTCTGTACAACTTGAGCAACGTCAGAGGTTGTCATGTCTTCAATAGAAACATCAACTTGAGCAGCGTCAGAGGTTGATTTAGCTAATCTTGTTTCAACTTGAGCAATGTCAGAGGTTGAAATATCTTTCTTCTTTAGGTTAGGCTCTTCAATCATTATGCCTTTACCCTTATCAAAGTTTCTAATCACAGGTCTCCTTGTATTTTGTACACTCTGTTGAATATTCTCTTTGATAGAAATACCAACTTCTTTCTTTCTAGGAGCCTTGATTTCCTTTCTCTTGTAGATTCCAGCTTCAAGATTTTTCTTGTGTTCCTCAGCAAGCATTTGCTCTTCAGCCTGGATATCTTCAATAGTTACATTCTTTCCATGCTCTTTCATGAATATCTTAGCAGCAATCTCTTCATCAGTAGATGGATTAGTTGAAACAACTAAACTCTTGAGATTTGAAGTAGATTGACCACCAGAGTTTATCTTTTCAGAGTTTATTTGTCTACCAGAGTTTACTCTAGTCCTGCTTTGCCTTTGAGCAATGACCTTTCCTTTATTTCCTTTGCTTCCCCCATCAGTAGAATCATCCCTCTGTCTCAGAGCTTGAATGTCTTTGCATTTGTCTTTAGGTACATTCTCCCCCTTTTTGACATCATCAGAAAGTAATACTGATGTTAGCAATTCTAGAGCATTAGAAATAGAATTCAATTGAGTAGACATTTCAGCCTGATTCTCCTCAACTTTTCCAAGCCTTTTCTTGATTTCCTCAGAATCCTTGGCTTGCTGCTTGAATTGTGTAGAATAAAATGATCTGTCAAGCTTCAAAGTTGTATCCCTGAGAGAAAATTCATTCCTTAGATTTGTAAACATCTGTTGATTCTCATCAAATCTATTATTAAGAGATTTGACTTGAACAACAGTTGCCTGTAAACTTGTAAGGACATCAGTATTGGATATCTTCTTGACAGAATCAGATAGCAAATCTGCAGCCCTTTGTGCTGAGAAAACACAATCTGCATCAGCCCAATTTTTGTAGTACATATTCTGGAAATGCTCATTGGTCTGTCTATTAACTTCCATTCTTTCATCACTATTGACATCATCAGCCAATGAAACTTGAATGCTAGGATGTGAATGAGAACCCTCAGCATCATTTCCAGCTTCTTCATTAGTGTCTGCTGCATTTTCAGGAAGAATATTTTCAGCAGTAAACTGTGCAGCTTCATCAATTTTCTCTTCTGCGACAGCTTCAGGAAGATCAGAGTTTACCTTAGCAAAAACCTCTGCTTCTCTTTGAATCTGATTAACCTCCTCACCTTTGTCAAGATCACAAGAAATAACTTCAGTATGAGTGGCTAGAGATTCTTCTACCTGATCAGTGACTTGATCAGCTTCCACACCCTCTGTATAATGATCAGAATGGATAGAGGTGTGTGCTTCAGCAGCTTCCTCAACTACATCATGAACCTTTGATGTAGGAGCATCGAAATCCATAGTAGCATCCGTATTTAATCTGTCTAGATTGACAGCTTCAGCATTTGCAGCATCCTCCTGAACAAACACTTCAGGAGTTTCAGTGTTTACAAACACTCTGTCCTCATCAGCATTTAAAATATCCTCCTCAACAACAATTTCAGGAGTATCTTGAGGAACAGCTTCAGTCACAATCTCCTCATTCTCTGATGCAGGAGCTTCAGTGTCCTTAGAGACTCTGTCCATGGTTATATTTACAGCACCAAAAAGATGTGCAGCCACTAGTCTTCTTTTTCTCTGATGAAGAGTTTCTTCATCAGTTTCAGTCTCTGAGGTTTCAACAACAGACTTTGCCCTATTGGCTCTTCTTTTCTTTATCCTTGTCTTCTGAGGCAGCTCTTCAGGTGTTGATGCCCCAGCTTCAGTAGATGGTTTCCTTGCAGGTTTAGTACCAATGTGCTTGGTCCTACCTCCCCTTGCAGGTTTAACAGAAGTTGATGGAGGTTCTGGTTGAGATTCAGCTTGTGGTTGTGGATTTACTTGAGCATCCACAAACTGTTGCACAGAAGTAGGCAGCAAAAGATCTCCAACAATGCCTTTCTTAATGTCTTTATTTACTAGATCAGTAAATACTCTCTAATGTAATTTAAAACAAGAAACATCTGCTTCAAATACATTTTCTCCTTCAACACAATAAGAAACCAAAAGCTGACAGAATCGAGAAAAATAAACAACTCCTCTATTCTCGGTCATCTTCTCCCCTAAATTAGTCAACACAAGTCGTGCAAAATCAAAATGATTATCATATAATAAAGAATACCCGATTTGCAGACTGTCTGTGGGAATAGCATCCCAATTTGTGCATTTCTTGCCAAATGTCCTGGTAATGCAATCGAAGAAGAAACTCCATTCTTTGCGCAGAAACGGCCTTTTTAGTTGCCCAATCTTTGTCAATGGCCCAGAGTAGCCAATCTCTCGCATCATTCGGATTAAATCCTCATCACCCATTCCAATAGTGTAGGAAGAATATTCAGGAAACCCCATTGCATCTTGAATAGTACCAGCAGTAATAACATACTCTGTTTCGTCAAACTCAAAGATTATGGATGGGCTCCCAGTTTCACCACCATCATCATAAACCCCTGTCTCCCAGAACGCCTTGATTTGTAAACCAGAAAGTGTGGCTGGTTCAACTAAAGCACGCCCAATCGCTGACTGAGCAAGAAACTGCTGAATCATATGAAATGCTTCTGGTGCGTTTGCAGTGTTTAGTGGTGCGGTATAGTTGTTTGGAACGAACTCTAACCCAGACGAAACGAAAGCTGTGGTTGCCATTAGAAGATTTTGAAGAAATAACAGAGTTTATGTGTAGAAAGGTGTTTGTGAATATGTGTGTGTGATAATAGATGTAAATGAGTAAGATGTGAAAAGTTTAACTGAAGATGTGTGTATTGTATATAAAAGAAAATTAAAGATGAAAAACTGAAGAGTTTTTAATCATTAATACACAACTGTCTTACTCCTATAATCATGTGAGTGGGACACATGGCAAACGTACAGACGCTGACAGCTGTATTGAACAACTTCCAATACAGACGTGCAAACGAGAAGACACCTTGCATCACATATCCGCTTATTAAAAAACATCAATAATAATAAAATTATCGATTTGAATATCTCAGAAACATAATAATAAAGTACGAAGGAGCTCAACAGTCAGAATAATAATGACTGTCTTGGAACTCCGCACTTTCATGTTCCCAAGCTTCGAACCACGCAAAACCCTTCAGTTGCCCTGTTGGGTGCTATAAAAGCTGGAGCATTCTAACAACAGGCAATACACATATCAAAAAAAATTACCATACATCAAATGGCAGGAACCTTTGAATTCATGGATGTAGAATCATTCTTGGATTTGAACTGGCGTCAACAAGCAAACTACATCATCGATGAGTTTCTTGTGTTGTCATTTCTGAATGATGAAGGGCTCATCGCTGATGATGAAATAGCGGAAGGACCTATCTCCAACCCCTATGTGCACATCATCCGTCCTGGACCATATGATGTGCCCATCCTTGCAGATGATGAGGCTGTGGAGATCTGTATGATGCTCTTCTATCAGAGCTACTTGAAGGGTTCGAAAAAGAATGTCTTCTTGGAATCCTGCAAGCTGCAAACCAGAAAGAGAATGCGAGAGGATGATGATGATGATTCAACATCAGGGGGTTGTCAAGCCTTGAAAATCCCAGATGCTATAATAACCTGTTAATCGAACAAGTAGCTAGACAAGAGTATGAACTTGTCTGAATGTAAACAAAGTTTGAATCGATTAATGATAAAGATCCATTTTTTTTTGTTTTACATATCAGAATTGCAAATAATCGTAAAGTGAAAGAAATGATATCACTTTAAATAGTAAACTAACATACTCATCAGCACTACTAATCACCATCAGGACTTATCAAACATACTCTTTCTTTTCTCTGTTTAATGCAAAATTGATCCGTTACAAATCATACATTTTTGAAAAACAAATGTCTAATCTCAAAATTATAATATGCCTGAAACAGAGAAATTATTTTAATCATTAAAGATTAAAACAAAGTTACCTCGGCATATGTCACACAATACATCAGTGTTTACCATTTGTCCTTCTTTGTCAATAAACTCTTCTCTCAATCTGTACAGGTGTGAAAATATGTGTGTGCAATAGCAGAGTTTACTGTAATCAATATTTAGATCATCTCAAAGTGCATAAAATCCACAAACGAAAGTAGTAAAAACTGGTTGCCTAAACTCTCATGTATAACATAAAATCTGATTTTATATCTAAACTCTGTTTTCTGATATCCTTTCATTTGGATATATCTTTTAATTTTTCACCCCCTTTCTTTATTTTTTATTTTTCTTTATTTTTCCAGTAATCAGTGGTTGTCACTAGTCACCAAAAATCAACGATTTTAGCCCTTATTTCATACAATAAGTTCCTGGATCTTCCTAGGCACAACATGATCTCAAAGGAATTTGTGCTCTTTTTGGCATCTTTTGATTTGAGGGTGAATTCTTTTTAATTAAGAATCAGAGTTTAGACTTTTCATCAGTAAATATAATTAACTTATGAGAGAAAATGCAAACAGCTAATACAGACTCAGTGTATAGGATCAATAAACTAAGAGATGGTATAAATACAGAGACAGTATCATGCTGTGTTAACTTACTGCACATAATCGAGATCAGAATCTATACAACTCTTAAGGATTCACAGTTACTTACTGAGAATTATGCTTCATACAAATTTCTTCATTGGTCCAAATGTTTCAGACAAAATTACAATCAGAGTATGACATTAAACTGTAACTATCAGAGTATGACCAACAGAGTTTAGCATCAGAGATTACTTTCAGAGTTTATCATCAGAGTTTAACATGTTGGTTCACATAACAGTTAACACATGTAAGAAATCACGAACATAAAAAGTGAGTCTAACCCGTATCTCTAGTCAGAACCAGAGATCATTCCAAGTTCATTTACCAATCTTGTAAAAGTAGCTTCACTCAAAGGTTTGGTGAAGATATCTGCAAGTTGTTGGTCTGTAGACACAAAATGAAGCTCAATGTTTCCTTCTTCCACATGTTCTCTGATAAAATGATACCTTATGCTGATGTGCTTGGTCATGGAATGCTGTACTGGATTACCTGTCATAGCAATAGCACTTTGGTTATCACAGAAAATAGGTATTCTAGAGTACCTTAACCCATAGTCCAGCAATTGATTCTTCATCCATAAAATCTGTGCACAACAGCTACCAGCTGCTATATACTCTGCTTCTGCAGTGGATGTAGAAATTGATTTCTATTTCTTACTGTACCAAGAAACCAATCTGTCACCTAAAAATTGACAGCTTCCACTTGTACTTTTTCTGTCTATCTTACAGCCTGCAAAATCTGCATCAGAGTAACCAATTAACTTAAACTCTGATTCTCTAGGATACCACAAACCCAGGGTTATGGTTCCTTTGAGATATTTGAAGATCCTTTTTACAGCTGTTAGATGAGGCTCTCTGGGATCTGCTTGAAATCTTGCACAAAGACATGTTGCATACATGATATCAGGTCTACTTGCAGTAAGATACAGTAGAGACCCTATCATTCCTCTGTAGTTAGTCATATCTACTGAGGCTCCTGTGTCTTTGTCAAGCTTCGTTGCTGTAGCCATGGGAGTTGTAGCAGATGAACTATCAAGCATACCAAATTTCTTTAGAAGATTTCTGGTATACTTTGCTTGATTGATAAAAATCCCATCATCTGTTTGCTTGACCTGTAAGCCTAGAAAATAACTAAGCTCTCCCATCATGCTCATTTGGTACCTGGATTGCATAAGCTTTGCAAACTTCTTACAGAGTTTGTCATTAGTAGATCCAAAAATAATATCATCTACATAAATTTGAACTAAAAGCAAATCATCACCAGAATTGAAATAAAACAAGGTTTTATCAATTTTACCTCTTGTGAACCCACTTTCTAAAAGAAATTGAGCAAGAGTTTCATACCATGCTCTTGGTGCTTGCTTTAGTCCATATAATGCCTTGTCAAGCCTGTAGACATAATCTGGATGCTTGGAATCTACAAATCCTGGTGGTTGTTCAACAAACACTTCTTCTTCAAGCTTCCCATTGAGAAAAGCACTCTTTACATCCATCTGAAAGACTTTAAACTTCTTGTGTGCAGCATAGGCCAGAAAAATTCTTATGGCCTCCAATCTTGCAACTGGAGCAAAGGTTTCATCATAGTCAATTCCTTCCTGTTGTGAATAACCTTTTGCCACAAGTCTAGCCTTGTTTCTTGTAATCACACCTTCACTGTCAGTCTTGTTTCTGAAAACCCACTTTGTACCTACAATTGATCTATTCTTTGGTCTAGGTACAAGTGTCCAGACTTCATTTCTTTCAAATTCATATAACTCTTCTTGCATTGCTGTAATCCAATTAGCATCTTGAAGAGCTTCCTCCACTTTCTTTGGTTCTGTTTGAGACAAGAAAGCATGATACAGACACTCATTATCCGTTGCACTTCTAGTTCTCACACTAGCATCAGGATCTCCAATTATGAGATCAGGTGTGTGTGCCTGTGTCCACTTTCTTGCTGTTGGTAAGTGGTTTCTTGCATCATTATTTGATCCTCCCCCTTGATCCATGCTCTCCTGATTCATATGTTGACTTTCTGCAGCATCTGAGGCTCCCCCTGAATTGGATGGCTCAGAGTTTGAACTGTCAGAGTTTGAATCAGTTTCCTCAACTGACTCATTTGCTGTGTCTTGTTGAGCTTCTTCACGCTCCCCCTCAACTGGTTCTCTATTTTGTTCAATTTGAGAATTTCCAGTTTCTCCAGTATTTACCAGTAGAGGTTCAGAGTATGCTTCGTCAGAGTTTGTCAACCCTGCTTCATCAGAGTTTATATCATCAGAGAATAGATCTTCATTTTCAAAACGCAGTTGATCATATCCATCCTTGTCTTCAAGTCCAATTATTTTCTTGTCGTCAAATGACACATGTATAGATTCCATGATCACCTTAGTTCTTAGATTATAAACTCTGAATGCTTTTGTTGACAATGGATAGCCAACAAAGATTCCTTCATCAGCTTTTAACTCAAACTTTGTCAACTGTTCAGGATGAGTCTTCAACACAAAGCATTTGCATCCAAATATATGAAAATATTTCAAATTTGGCTTCTTATTTTTCACCATCTCATATGGTGTTTTCCCATGCTTGTTGATCAATGTTGCATTTTGAGTAAAACAAGCAGTTTGAACAGCTTCTGCCCAGAAGTATGTTGGTAACTTTGCTTCATCGAGCATAGTTCTGGCTGCTTCAATTAAAGTTCTGTTCTTCCTTTCAACTACACCATTTTGCTGTGGAGTTCCAGGTGCAGAAAATTCTTGTTTCACTCCTCTTTCCTTGCAGAAAGCTTCTATGATTGAGTTTCTGAATTCAGTTCCATTATCACTCCTTATAATTTTGACTTTGTGCTGTGATCCTTTGTCCAGTAGATTTACATGATCCATCAGAGTTTGAGCAGTTTCATCCTTCTTTGACAAGAAATACACCCATGTATATCTAGTATATTCATCAACAATTACTAGAGCATATTTCTTTCTGCCCATGGACATCACATTCACTGGTCCAAAGAGATCAACATGTAGAAGATGATAAGGTTCCATTACTGAAGATTCAGATTTGCTCTTGAAAGATGACTTCCTTTGCTTGGCCTTTTGACAAGAATCACATAGGCCATCTAGACTGAGTATTGATTTTGGAAGTCCCCTTACAAGATCCTTTCTTATTAGCTCATTGATGTTGTTCAAATTGAGATGAGAGAGCTTCTTGTGCCAGTTCCAACTCTCTTCATTTGACATTCTGGCTGTCAGACACACTGTTTTTCCATCAGAGTTTGTTACCAAACTTGCTTCATAAATGTTGTTGCGCCTGTGTCCAACTAGAACAACTTTTCCAGTAGATTTACTGATAACTTCACAGTATTCACTATGAAAATCTACATGGTTTCCTCTGTCACAGATTTGACTCACAGATAGCAGATTATGCTTGAGTCCTGAGACTAGAGCTACATTTGTGATGATGACACTTCCAAGATTGATATTGCCATATCCCAGAGTGTGTCCTATGTTGCCATCTCCATAGGAAACCTTTGGGCCAGCCTTCTCCTTAAAGTCTGATAACAGGGCTTTATTTCCAGTCATATGTCCTGAGCATCCACTGTCCAAGATAAGTGTGCTCTCTATTATACCCTGCAATCACAAACAAACACTAAGTGTTAGTTTTAAGGATCCAGACTTGCTTGGATCCTTTGTCTTTCTTAACCGTGTTAGCTTTTGCAGCGGAATCTGTATTATCAGAGTTTAAACTAACATTGTCAGATTTTACACTAGCAGAGTTTGCTCTAACCCATTTCAAGTTGGGTTTTAGCTCATAATAGTTGTGATAAATAGCATGATAACTCTTGCAAGTATAAATGGAATGCCAAGTGCTCCCACAGTGTTTGCATAAAGTTTGTGGTTTAACTCTTACATAATCATTCTTTACTCCTGATGTAGAAGATAAAGAATTAATATGTTTGTTCTTAGTGCAAAATCTAGCAAGATGATTAGAACTACCACAATTGTAACATGTTTTCCTTGAAGCACCAGCATTAGGCAAATGATTATTTCTGTTATTTATGCCTACTTTTCCATTCCTATTTTTCTTGGACCCTTTAGGTTTCATGGCAGACTTTACCTCTTTCAACTTATGATTGAACTGTTTTCCTGTCATCAAGCCAACATTAACCTGTTTTTCACAAGTTTTTACTGGTTTTCTAACAGCTTCTAACTCCATACGTTTTTCTGTTATAATATTTTCCTGTTTTTCACAAGCTTCATCAGATTCCATATTAGCTTCCCTTATTACAACAGATTTTAACTTATTGGCTTCTGGAACAAATTTCACAGGTTTAAGTTGTGGTTTTACCTTAACCTTGTCTTTAAACCTAAGTTCATCATTTTCACAATAACCTAAACCTACAGAATCAGTCTGAAACACTTGATGAGTGTCTCTTCCAGAATCTGTCCAAGTTTTGATTATTTTTCTTTCTTTTTCTAAATCAGATTCTAGTTGCCTATATCTTTTCAGCAACTCCTGTTCTACATAAACAGCATCATCTCTTTCTTTTTGAATCTGCTTCATATTTTCAAGTTCTTCTTCAAGAAACTTGTTTCTATCTTTAAGACTAAGATTCTCAGCTTTAATCCTCTCATTCTCTAAGGTCTGATCCCTATAGCTAACATGAACACTTTTCAGATATACTCTTAACTCAGAGATATTATCAGTATCATAAGCATAAGTAGTTAGGGGTACCTTATTTTCCGATGATTCAGTCTCATCTCTGACAGTTGCCATAAGAGCATAGTTTTCTCCATCATCAGAGTCTGAAGTATCTGCCCAGTCTTTGCCTTTAGAGATAAGTGCTTTCTCAGTTTTGCCTTTCTTGCACTCTGGGGCATAATGACCCATCTCCTTACACTTGTAGCACTGGATTTCAGATTTATCCTTCTTGCCAGACTTGGTCTCCCTTCCATCAGATTTTCTGAAACTTCTCCTTTCAGAATTTGAATCTTTCCTTGAGAATCTCTTTCCCTTCTTGAAGTTCTTGAATCCCATCTTCTTAAAGGTCTTTACCATCAATGCAGCCATTTGCATCATCTGTTCTTCATCATCCTCAGAATCAGAAGCTTCATCAGAGTTTGAATCATCATCAGAGTTTGATGACTCACTCTCAGATTTAATGACTAAAGCCTTTCCCTTGGCTTTCTTCCTTGATGATTCCTTCTTAATGGGCTTCTCCTCGACTTTGAGAGCAACATATTTTGTCTTTTTACTCATTCTTCTATTCCTTTGTTCTATCTCCAGTTCATGAGTTTTCAACAACCCATAGATTTCATCAAGTTCTGTATCAGCAAGTTCATAATTATCTCTTATTGTGGTTGTCTTTAAATCCCACTTTTCAGGTAGAGATAACAGAAACTTGAGATTTGACTCTTCAAGCTCATATTCTTTATCAACCAGAGACAGATCATTCAATAATTTGCAAAATCTGTCATGAGTCTCAGTCAAGGTTTCATTAGGTCTTGAATCAAAGTGCTCATATTCCTGAGTTAGTATGGTCCTCCTATTCTTCTTGATAGCACCTGTTCCTTGGCATCTGACTTCTAGAGCATCCCATATCTCTTTGGCAGTCTTGCAGCCAATTACTCTGTTAGACATAACATTATCTAAAGCACTGTGGAGAAGATGTCTAACCTTTGCATCCTTTGCAATCGATGAGATGTCCTCAGTAGTCATATCTTTCTTTTCCTTTGGAACAGTCTTCTGTTCTTGACCATCAACAACAGGGGATAATTTTGTTGGCATATGAGGACCATCATATATTCTGTCAAGATATTCTGGATCTGTAGCCTCCAGAAACATGGTCATCTTCACCTTCCAAATTGGATACTCTACATGCCTGAGAATTGGAACCCTGATTGTTTCATATCGACTCACAGAATTGGGCTTAACCTGTTCAGCCTTAGGAGCAGTTTGATTTTCTTCAGACATGATTAATACTGTGTTTGAATCGTAAAACTGTATATATTAAACAGCCTTGGCTCTGATACCAATTGTTAGGCCGAATACACAATATATAATCAAGTATGTATGAGAATAACAATTAAGAACACAGGTTTGTAAATCAACAAACTGAATTATATTAAATAATTCTCTCTTAGTGATGTTAATGAATCACAAAGAGCTTCTAGGTTACAAGAATAATATATTCAATAATCGCGTCCCTTCTAGGGATAACCTATCTGTGTTTATATAGTACACAGTTACACAATCCTTATCTAATTGATATTCCTACAAATTAGCTATACAATTGATATCAATTAAGGATTGCTTCTTATCTTCTATTCCGTTTCCTTAGCTGTATCAATATATTCTGCTTCTTTCCATCTTCAGAATATATTGCTTCTAGAATCTTCAATTCAGCACCAACAGCTAATTCAACTATCACCTTGTCAGACTTTAAATAAACTCTGACCGGCTTCCATTAAACTCTTCACCCTGTCAGAGTTTAATTAAACTCTGACTGGCTTCTGATAAACTCTGGTCAGTACCTGTTGCTTAAACACTGATAAACAAACGTCAGCAATTATATCTAACAAAAACTGATATCAATAATCAAGATCCAACTTACAACTAACCTCATCCATGATTTAGCTTAATCAATCTAAACTCACAATTATAAAATACCAAACTCATTATCAGAAAATAAACATTTACTCATGAGACAATCATTAAAAACCAATTAAAATTCAACTCTAGGTATCAACCTTTATATAACATTTATAGACTCGATTAAACAAATAGCATAACCCGAGGTCATCATCATACGTTCAAGACTCCACAACAAAATACATAAGTCACATAACACGTCATAAGTTAAAACTCTTTTTGGAAAATATTTGATCTTTCTTTTATAAAAATTTGAATATATAAATCTATGAATCGAAAACAATCATTATACTTTTAATCTAATTATCACTAAATTAAATAGAATTAATCAAAACCAGGTAAATAATAAAACAATTTGAAAATATTAGTTGAATTTGATTTATAATCAATCAAGATTAAATAATAATTAATTAATAGAATTCACCAATTAACTACTCAGTTAATTGGTCAATTAAATCAATTACATTATTATTTAGAATTGATTAAGAATAATCAAATTCAACTACTTTTTAACTCTAAAAATTTTAAAACAAATAATAAAATAAATACTTAGATTTTACGAAATTTCGGCATGACCCGTTCGTAAACAGGACTAGCCAGAAATTTTGCATGTACTATGCTGCGCCCCCAATCATAGGACGGATCACATAGTACAGCACAACAATAATAACCTGTACATATCACAAAACTTAAACAACATAATATTTCAACCAACAACTACAACAAATCCCAAAACTGGGAATCCACCAGAATACTGAAGTTCCAAAACGGCTGGTTTACAACTCAGCCAAACTTTAAATACTTCAAACTACAATATACAACTAACAATTTCTCGAAATCAAGCTCGACATACTTTAACGACTTACTACGCAGAAATAACTATTACCAAACTGAATCTCTACAAAAAAAACTAAAATTTATAAATACTTTATAAACTCTGCACCATATTACTAATTTACACACTCCAAGAACCTGCACAACCAATAAAATCAATTAATCTCAAATAATAATAACAATTCAAATCTTCAACTAACTAATACCAATACGAAATTTTAAATATCACACTTCACTAAACAGTTTGAACTGATTAACAACATATATTACTTAAAACCAAAACTCAAATACAATTCATAATATATATATATATATATATATATATATATATATATATATATTCTGAAATTTTCAGAATACATACCCAAATATTTAAACTAATAGCTTTTGAAAAAAAAATACCAAAGATACTACAACTTATAACTAAAATAAATTATTATGAACTCATTAATCAAAATACGCGAATTTATAACTACTTATTACACATAACGAATTATTAAATCTCCACGTTAACTGAATTCGAATTTTAAATATCTCAAATTTATCACAACAACAATTTCATACTACGCATTAATAAATATACAGAACTAAACATTACAGGGGTTTCGATTATTGCCATATAACATCACAAAACAAAATTATCACCCATTACTAATAAATCGAATTATCAACGAATTACTAGAAAAAGAATTAATAACTATCATACTTAAATAACAGAACGAACTAAATCCTACAACTTCCATATACTCAGAATTTTATTCAAATAATCAAAAAATCAACTCCAAAACATCTGCGTAAACAATTATAAGCAATTTAATAAAGAAAACGAATTTTTAAATTAACTAATACCCAAAACCGATTTATTACTTAATACTATAAAATCCAAATTTATTTGTACACAAATCATTCAAAAGAAACGAATTGTAAAACATAATTTATAGACCAAAACGAATTTTATCACAATCACTTATCAAGAACTGATTTTAAAATGAAACAACGAATTATATAACTTCACATAATCAGAAATCGAATTTATAACAAAAGTTTTGATTGATTTTGATATACCCTCTAAAATCGCAGGGGGAGGAAGGAATGAACACAGGCGGTGGCTGTGTGCAGTGGTGCGGTGGAACGAAGTACTGGCCGGAACCGAGCAGAGAAGGGCGGCGGCGCGGCGATCGGAAAACTGAAGAAACAGCGGCGGCCGGCGAACTTCGACGGAAAGGAAGCGGGCGGCGTGGTGGAGTGACGCGTGTGTGCGACAACAGAAACAGAGTGGAGGTGCTGCGGCCGCAGAGGAAAAATCGAAGGGGGGGGGAATCTCAGTTTTCTTTCGATTGATACTATTGCACGTGTGTATGTCTAAGGGTGTATATGCGGTGTTGTAATTAGATATGTACAGGTGGGTTAGGTAGGATTAAAGATAAAGATGAAGGCTTTAATACTTTAACTAGCCCACAGACTGAAATTAACGGGATAATGCGGTACTGAAAATGATTTTTTTAAAATGAAACAACTCTAAAATAATTAAATCCAACTAATAAATTATTAATATGCCCAAATTATTCTAAAAACATTTAAATGTTCAAAATTCATAACTGAATAAATTTTGAACTAATTTACTTAAAACAATTTTGTCAGGCTCAAATTTACTAATAAATACTGAAAATCATTTTTAATCACATAATAGCACATCACATATCCATATAATAATATTTTAAACATTTAAACACTTAATGCAGCAAATTTTTAATTTACTCAAAATAAATAAATATTACTATTCTTATTACTCAAATAAATAGGAAATTCGCACCTTAATTTCCCAAATAAATTAACCAGCTTTCACAAATATTATTAAATAAAATATACACATAATACAATTCCTCCTTTTTGAGAAAAGCAATTAATCATTCAAATAATAATATTAATAAACCTTGAAAATTTGGGTTACTACATTAAATCCTCAGCTGGTTTCCCTCTTTGGTCCTCATTATCACTAGTATCCATGTCTTCAATGGGGAGAACCTGCCCTCCGATTCCATCAGGCCTTAACGCGGCTACGTAACAACTTCTGGCCATCTTTTGGTCTCCCCGTTCTTCACCAATTCCATTCCTCGTTGGGAAGTTGATTTTCAGATGATAAGATGAGGCAACGACCTTGAACGCATGAAGACCCGTCCTTCCCAGGATTGCATTGTAGGTCGAAGTTGCCTTTATAACTATGAAGTTCAACATCTGAGTAGACGTATTCGACCCTTGTCTCATTGTCATTGGGAGTTGGATAGTGCCTTCCACCTTCGACTCCACTCCATTGAATCCATATATGGGCATATTCGAGGGTGTCATCTGAGAGTCAGTATAGCCCATCTTGATAAAAGCATCATGAAACAAGATGTCCACTGAAGCCCCATTGTCGACCAAAACTCTCTTTGTTTCAGAATTCCTTATCACAAGTACGATGACTAAGGGATCATCGTGGGGAAACTTCACTCCCTCCAAGTCAGAATCATCAAAACCTATTGATATTTCTGTTCGGGCACGTTTCGGTGCTTCTCCAACTATGGTCATTACCTCTCGGGCATAGGCTTTTCTTGAGTTTCGGGAGGACCCAACAGCAGTTGGTCCTCCGAATATCATGTTGATGACTGGCCCTCGGGGCTTGGGATTACGATCTTGATCGTTGTCCCTTCTGTCGTAATCTTTTCTTTCATAGTTTCCTATTTGACTCCCTTGATTTCCATCTTTTGTGAATTTATTGAGCTTTCCTCTCCGTATCAGAAACTCGATCTCATCTTTCAATTGTCTGCAATCATCCGTGTCGTGACCGACTTCCTTGTGGAACCGACATAATTGGTTTTGATTCCGTTTAGACATATCAGTCCTTAGTGGCTTCAGCCATCGGAGATCCTCCTCCTTTTCTATTTCCATCAGAATTTGGCTCCTCGGAGTGTTAAATCTTGCATACTCCGTAAACTTTGGCCCAAAATTGTTCCTCTTGGGTGGAGAATCAGAATCCTTCGACGTTCTAGGAAACTTTTCCTTGACGTCGTACTCCTGAGTTTCCTTTCTTTTCTTTGAATTTCCACTGCCACCAGTAGTGAGTTCATACTTTCTCATGCTTTCTTCAGCCATGATGTATTTTCCGACTCTATCTTGGAGCTTCAGCATGCTCTCGGGTGGATGTTTTGCCAATGATCTTTTGAAGTGATCATCTGTGGTTCCTTGCTGCAGGGCTATCATAGCTACTTTGTCCTCCAAGTCCGGGACTTTCAGAGCCTCCCGGGTGAATCGGTTGATATAATCCCTTAAAGCTTCATTCTTTCCTTGCTGGATTCCCATGAGTGATGCAGAACTTTTCTCGTGCACCCTTCCACTAACAAATTGGTTGATGAATGCTTTGCTTAGTTCCTTAAAAGACCCAATGGAATTGGGAGGTAGACGACTATACCAACGTTGGGCCATGCCCGCTAAGGTTTGTGGAAACGCCCTACACTTGACCGCATCATTGGCTGGCTGCAACAGCAGTGCATTAGAGAAGGTTCTTATGTGATTTGCGGGATCTTCCGTTCCATCATAAGCTTTAATCGTTGGCATCTTGAATTTCCTAGATATGGTAGCTTTCATGATGTCTTGAGTAAACGGTGGTGTAGGATCATCAGGATCTCCTAGGGGCAACAAAACACTAGGATCGCCCCTTGGGGCTTCAGCCGTCTTCGTTCTTCTTGGTGTTGGGTCCAGGTTGATTATCAGGACTCTTCCAGTTGTTTAGTTTTGTGATTTGGCGGCCCCTGTTCGGCCAGTAATTTCTTGAGCCTTGCAGCCTCCGCCTCATGGGCCGCAATCTTCTTCTTAGTAGTTTGGGGTTGTTCCTGATTTGTTTGGGAAGAGCGTCTCCTCCTTGGGGCAACATCCCTCTCTTCTCCAGATGAATAATTCTCGTCCTCAGTGTAGGGACCCGAGTAGTCTTGAATCAAAGGGGTCCGTCGAGTTTGAGTTTGCTGATTTTGGGGTCCCAGACCTTGTATATAAGGAGGAATGTATGCCTCATGGTAAGTGGGATTGAGACCACTACCGCCCGCTATGGATCAAGGGGGCATGCCATAGCTTGGCATCCCAAGAGTTTGAGTTGCGTATTGGGGAAGATCCTTAGTATGGAGTTGAAGACCACTTGGTGCATTCATGAGCAATTGGGAGGTCGTGATTGGTTGCTGGTGAGCGGTCTCTTGTGGATTAGATCCATGAACGACCATCTGCAGGGGATTCGTCCCTTCAACTGAAAGTGGGATTTCCGGTCCTTGAGTGGTGGTGAGAGGGATTTCCGTGAGTATCAGCCTCAGAGGTGATAGGAAGCTCCTCAGAAGTTTGAGTATCTCGAGTTGTTCTTCGTGTGTTCGCCATGGTTGATGTTGTCTTCCCACAGACGACGCCAAATGTTATGGATTAAAAAACGTACTTGTAACTTAATTGCTAGGGTTTAAGAGCTTTTGAGCTTTAATGGTCGCTCTTGTGTTTCGTGACTAAATCGGTCCTCACAAGATGCCTACGTATCTCAATCAATGCTGAGAATCAAACCATAAAACGTAGTTCTTGGTGTTGCCCTCGGGGCTATGGCGGCAGGGGCACATCAAGGACGTAGTGACTTGTATGTCCTTATTCGAGGATGAAGTCTAAAACGTTGTAGATGACTTATGGAGCTGTGTCCAAAACATTGTAGATGACGTATGGAGCTGTGTCCAAAACGTAGTTCTGAGATGAGGGGTCAGACCCTTTATATAGTCGTTTAGAAGCCTAGTGGATAAGTATTGATTTCCTTGAAGGATAAGTCTTATCCTTGACGGTGGATAAGTATTGACTTTTTTGAAGGATAAGTCTTATCCTTGACAGTGGATAAGGATAAATTCTAGATCCTTTCTTGTAGGAGTTGTTTCCATATCATAACGGACTTGTATCGAAACAAACCCAATTGTATTAGAACAAGTCTGTATTGGACGTTTCCTAATATAGGTTGTACTTCTAGCCCAAATATTAATTACCAAATTAATATTTAATTAGAGTTTCAGGCCTTATTAATTGGCCTTATTTATGGACCAACTAGGTTTAATTAATACAATATTAATTATGTTTTTAGGGTTGTTTTTAACCTATAACAAATGCTTATTTTAAATAATATATGTGCTAAAAGCAATTGAACTAGCTTATAAGATTCTATATTTGGCCTAATTGTTGTTAAAAATAGTTGCCAAATGAAATTTTATGTTAAATTTTAAAATTTCAATTCTTATTTCTTAAATAAGAGTGTAAAATATGTTATTGATATAATAATAATATTAATTTAGTATTACATGTCGCATATATCTTCTACTTACATTAAACTTTATTTTTAAATATTAATAATTCATTAATCAAAAGCAATATGACATTTACAAAAATAATCAAAATTGAACAACCACGTAGTAAAATAGGTCAAATAAGGGTTTTCTTCGTCCAAGTTACAATTGTTAATCAAATCATCAATTTTGGAACATTCCTCGCTGGTATTGCTGAAATTTGCACCTTTTTCGAGACATAATTTAATAATCTGTTTTAGTCATGAGAAACATGTATATCTGATTTGTCAATATGTACTCGAATAACCGAACATGATTACAATCCCGTGCAATTCAAATCAATGAACCAATATAGTACGAAAGCAAAATAAAACAAATCTCACAAGAAAAGATAACAAAACCCAATTTACCGGTAAAAAAGGCCCACCAACAAGGTACTATAACTCCCGACAAAGAAAGTGAGATTTATTAAATTTACATTTACATTAAATTTAATGGTTGAAAAGAACTTGGATTTGGTTTTTTTTCCAGTCAAATGGTTTTAGGTTATTAGAAGAAGTACAAACTATATTTTGCAATAATTAGGTAAATTAATATATAACAGATGTAATTGTACATTTATAAAATTAAAAAAATGAAAATAATAATTAGTTAATGCATCAAGTTAATAAATAATATACTTATGTGGTCTAAAAAAGTATTTATGCAACTATTAAGTCAAGATATTAATAAATGAATTCTTTTAAAAAGAATATTAAAGTATGAAAACAATGATAATACTCCGTAAATAAGCTTTCAAAAGATAATAATAGTACCTTTTCAGAAAAAAATAATAATAGTAAAGCAAGTTTTACACATTTACACTTGTCCTAGTTTTGATAAGTTAAAAACTTCTCCTAACGGGTCTGAACCGGGTCCGACCCGGAGTATTCTCCAAGCCATTGTTTATATTCCCAGAACTTCAGTTCACAAAACACATTCATTCTATCTATCACTTGAATACAATCATCATCACATTCAATCACACTCAGCAATGTCTGTAAGTAATTTCATCTTTAATCCACATACATACACGTGTAATTTGTATATACATCGTCATCTCTGTTGTTTATTTTTTTTCAAAACCCTAATTTTAGCATTTTTGTGATATTTAGATCTGATTGGTTGATTGTGTGATTGATTGATGAATTGTGTAGATATTTGAGTACAATGGAAGTGCTTTAGTGGCTATGGTTGGGAAAAACTGTTTCGCAATTGCTAGCGATCGGCGTCTCGGTGTTCAGTTACAGACGATTGCTACTGATTTTCAGAGGATTTTTAAAATTCATGATAAGCTGTTTCTCGGTCTCTCCGGTCTCGGTTCCGACACTCAG
This sequence comes from Heracleum sosnowskyi, assembly GCA_030848705.1. Lineage (NCBI taxonomy): Eukaryota > Viridiplantae > Streptophyta > Magnoliopsida > Apiales > Apiaceae > Heracleum > Heracleum sosnowskyi. Next base: position 114,930,289 of record CM061242.1, on the reverse strand, counting down.
ACTTTGTTAGTTTCTCTAAGCTGCTCTATTGTATTTTCTGTGTGCGTGTGTTAATATATCGTGTTCGTTTAAATACTAACTGATTTAACGGATGATTTGTATTATGATTTGTACTGTGGTGATCAGCAGCTGATTTTAGAGTTTGTAGAATAAATGATTTAAATTGGAATATGAGTATATAAGTGTGACTGTGCAATATGTTTGGTGTTTGGATCGGAAACTTAAGCTTGAGTAGAGGTTTTGCGATTTGGGACGGGATGATGTATGTTATAAATCTGAATAATATGAATAGGAGTTGGTTTGTTATTGGTAGGATTAGAGTGGTAACTACTGTTATAGAACATGCTGATTGATTCAGTAATTATAAGATTCAGTTTAATTTACAATCATAGTTATTAGTATCATAAACTATTCAGAAAGAGTTCTAGTCATAACATTTTATTGTTTTAATAACTGAAATAATTATGTGAAATGTCGATATATATGTGCTATAGGTATAGGGTGAAGTAGTGTGCTATTGGGCGAAGTAGTTTGTAAATGACAGAGAATAATTTCTTTTCTTCCGCGTAGTTCTTGTTTATTAATTTATAATTTGTTGAACCAAGCATACATGTACAGATGTATCGGGTTTTTTTCATTGTAAAGTCTTTATACATGATGTAAGAATTGTAAAATGCAAGGACCAAGTTAAATACAGAAACATGTTATTATGATCAAGTTGAGCAACATATCATGATATGAGGTTCCAAGTCCCAACACCAAATTATGTGTAATCTGTAGCAGTCCTATAGATGTATATCCATGTAGGTGATTTTAAATTTTGTTTCTTTGTAGACATCAACGGCTTGTATTTCGTCACAAGCTGTATCAGCTTCGAGAGGAGAGAGATATGAAGCCTGAAACATTCGCTAGCCTTGTCTCTGCTGTTCTCTACGAGAAAAGGTCAGTAAGCAGCTCTCTGTACCATTCATTTCTGTATAAAATACATTTATTTACGTTGACATACGTGCTTGATATGGTCTGTGCTATCTGATACTGCAATATATATATGAGGTGGCATGTTTAATGTGTAGGTTTGGTCCATATTTTTGCCAACCTGTAATTGCTGGATTGGGAGATGATGACAAGCCCTTCATTTGCACGATGGATTCTATTGGAGCCAAGTATGTTCCATCTATTAATATATTAAATTTAATTGTATATCAAGAAATTTATAGTATTAGGTATTTATACACATTTGTAGTCATGCATACGTGATGTCTTAAAGAAACCAGTTGTTGCACTTTAATATGCTATTAAATTCTTTTAGGGAGGTTTAAGAGAAAGAACACCTTAGTTTGCCTTGCACTTTAGTGTTTAGGCTCATTCATAGTCTCACAGGGATCGAGTAGATCCTAACTTATAGGGGCTAACAAATTGTTAATGTTACGATAGATCAGGTGTAGCTAGTATTTTGGTACATTTTAAAACTGCGAAACAGGGATCGAGTAGATACTAACTTAAATATCTAAAATAAACACAGAAACCATCAATCTTGTATTCTTGTTTATAAAATCCCATAGTGCATAGTCCCCACTGCCCACATTATTCACCTTTTAATCCTCATAAAGTTCATAATGGATCTAACTGTATTGATAGGTAAGGTCTGGCATAATGCATGTAGAGGCCTTTAAATAGCAGTGAATGTTTTTTTCAAGTTATAGTCTGTCGTTATGTGTGTGGTTACAACATTGGCCAGCAAATCTGATTCTTGATCATGTTTTTTTGTTGAACTCTGTATAAAAAATTGGATATTTTGACACGGTTCTAACACGTTTTTTCTTGTAATATTCCTAAATAAATACAGAGAGCTCGCAAAGGATTTTGTTGTTGCAGGTACTGCCTCAGAGTCCCTTTACGGAGCCTGTGAGTCCATGTTTAAGCCCGACATGGTATGCTATTCAACTTGACTTAATTTATTATTAATAGAGGTATCATATGACCATGGTATATGCAGTTTGATATAGACAAGATACAAGATAACAAGCATTAGAAGATATATCAATATCATGACACAATTTAATATGGGATGTCCTCTGCATGTCGTGCAATGCTCTAGAGAGATTAAATTTAGGAGATACAAAAACCTAAAATTCCTCTGTTAGCTACATTCTAAAGTTCAATGCATTGGCATGCAAGGCGTTCGTAAGTAGCAGTCAGATTTGTCATTTGTGATGTGAATGCAATCGTTGTTCTGACTGCAAAGAGGATTTTTTCACACTTGAAGTAACAGCAAACATGTAGAGTTTGAACAGCACACCAACACTATTTTTTCCATAATAGCCCAATTCTGTTTTACTAAATAATTCTTTGTTCTTTCATAGCGTGTATCTGCATGTTTCACTTGTAGTAAATATCGAAAGAAGCATTAGTTTGTTTTTCTAAGTGAACAGTGTAAGCAAGAAATGTAACATCTAGCAACATAAGGAAGAGGTAGGTACAGATAAAACCCGAAGTTTTAATGGTACCGGGCATGTATTAACCTGTGCCAATGAGCAAGTAATGGGGCATGCAGGAATACCTAAAACATTGAAGTCAATCAAAAATAATGATAAAAATGAAATTCTCATATTAGATTTATCTGTTACCTATTACTAATCATTAAAATATTATAGTGATGTAACAACTCTATGTATGATTCTCTGTGACTTGGAATCTTAATTTTTTAAAAAGTTTACTTCCCTATATAATACAAGTAAATATTGTTTTGATATCTATTTTCAAAAGCAAACTACGTACTGATGTCCTTAGACCACTTGCTATGTGTCGCTTAATCTGAAGTCACTTCCAGCATCCAGGATTTCGACCCATATTAAGTGGACTTTTTGTGACAATTTATTGATACAGATGGTAAAACGGCAATGGCTTGTAATATACACGTTGACTAAATTAATAAGTGTCGAGGAAGTATTTTTCCAAAAAAAGTTTTCTAAAAATTACATATAATTACAAAAGACATTTTTCTCTCTTATTCCCCTTGCATCAGTTTTTCATTTCTACCTCATGTCCCCCCAACCCCAAATCAGTTTCTTTCTTGAATATCTTTTTCCTATCACTTAATATCTAGTCACGATCCCACTTGATACTTCCAGAGTGTGCCGAAGGACCTGATGTGAGCATGCATGAATGTGTATGAGTTGTTAATAAATGTAACATTTTCCTACCATTACATCTATCAAATTCTTTGTTGGGGGCTCTTTACCTGAAAAAGTAGTTTAGACTGGGTACTTGCTGAAATTTTGTTGTAGAACTAGTAACAGGGATGACGTTAAGATCATGTTTTAATGTCATATTGATTGTGTCAGGCTTCCCGCAAGAAATGCTTGATATTTAATCTTGAGAATACGTATATTTCAGTAAAAAATGTAATGGAATTTTGTCAGTGACTTTTAACTTTTTCATTTTAACTGTAATTACAGGAAGCTGAAGAATTATTTGAGACTATCTCTCAAGCATTGCTATCATCTGTAGATCGTGACTGTCTTAGTGGCTGGGGAGGCCACGTATACGTTGTGTAAGCAAAAATAGTTAGCTATTTGTTCTTTTTTATTTACGTATTATGAGTAACGAGGAAACTTATGTTGTGTAAGCATTACTAAGTAACTTAAAGAAAGTTGTACCTATATTGTGTTTGGTTCGAAAAATAAAATTGGGAGAAACTAAATTATTACCAAGTATGTATAGATTCTAATCCTTCCTTCATTACATTCCCAGATATCTAAACTAGAGCTCAAACCTACCAATTAGAGAAGTGATGCTCCATCTTCCTTCGACTCATTTCACCAATATCTGTTATTAAATATGTGTACTCATTTTTTCCACTCGTCCCAGTTACATGCATTCTGTTTCCCTATTCAATTATCTCCAACCAAACAGTGGATAAGTGTAAATCTCAGTTTGTAATACATAATTTGTCTACTAATAAAATAGTGATAATTTGAATGAAAGCAGTTCTTAAAATATTATGTGTAACATCTTTCATTTAGAGGAGGTAATTTTTTCTAGTAATATGTATGTGTGCTGAATGCCTAAATCCATCTCATGGAATAGAAATATATTAGAAAAACTAAATTTCATGCAAATTCATGATTTGAATTTTGAAGATAGTCAGATCCCTTATACAGTAAGTTATAATTATGGTCTACTTGGTCAATACATAAGCGGGAATTGTTCAAGTATTTTGTTTGAATTGTTCCAGGACACCAACTGAAGTGACTGAAAGGACATTGAAGGGTAGGATGGATTGACATACTGGAAGGAAGATTTTCCCTAAACTTTCTGCGTCAAGCTCCTGTTTTCATTTAATCTCAGTCGTAGGTTTTCTTCTGTATCACATCGATGTATTATGATGTTATAATCGGTTTTTCCAACTTGAAAACAGGATGAATGTAGTTTGGTTTCTACCATCTAATTTATAGCTTGTCATTATATAACTTATCTTCTCGTGTGAAGAGATGGTATATAAAAGCTATGATATTGGTGAATGCTTTGCTTTTTAGTGGTATCATGTCAGCAGTGCACCTCCTAATGTCCTTGAGGCCTTTAAGTGATATTTTCTGGTCATGTAGTATGTACTTTACCAATCAATGATTACTATGATTCCTATAATTGCAGTGTGGTTGAACCCTTTAAAGTAGTTCAAACCCCTGATGAAAATTTATTTAAAGATTATTTCTACTCGTAGATTATACAAAAAAAGTTCAATCTATGTTTGGGTAAGTAATAAAAGCTTGTAGTTATGTAAAATGCATTATAATATTTGTCATTGCGTTTATGTATGTATTTAATAAATTTATATATTTTTGTTGTATATTTAAATGTTTTAATAAATAAATGTATATTAGATTGTTTTAAAAAAAAAGTAATGTATATTAGTTTCTTGATTCTTCCTTTAAATGTTCCTTTAATAGATTAAATCAAAGTTTGATTACATTATATAATGTCATAAAACAGATAATTTTTTATTGTGCAACTTAAAAATTCACAAACAAATTACTTTTTAAACAACAATCTAAGCATTTGTGGTTTTGAACATTATACAAAGTGACTACATACTTAAAATAAATATATGTAGTTGAATATATTATATATACCCATTTTTAGTTATAAAAGTGATGATTCACTATTTAAATTAAATATAAATTAGTATGTGATCTTATTTTGGAAAAGTTTTATTATGGTAACAAAGAATCTTTTTTTTTCATTTGACTTAATTAAAAATTTTGTGCAGTATTCTTGCCAAAAAAATAAAATAAAAATTGTGGAGTATAGCAAATTTGTAGAGTATCTCTATAACTGGAGTGGAGGGCAGAATAATCAAGAAAGAATAAATAAAACAAACAGTCACAAAAATAGACAGTTACTAAACGGTTAGTCAAATGCCTTCAAAGCCTCTGTTTCTTTCATTCTACTCAAGTTCTTGAGACACACACACACAAACAAAGGATTTTGTCCCTAAATGATACGTTTTTTATGAACATGGATTGCCTTTGCATTGATTTTCAATTATAATCACTGAAAATTAAGAGCACCACTGCACCACACACACCAGAGACCGGGAGAGAGGGGGGGGGGGGGGGGGGGAGGGAGAGAGAGAGAGAGCGAGAGGGAGGGAGAGAGAGAGAGAGAGAGAGAGTCTGCAGTTGTAATGGACAGTTTCATTAGCGGCATTGCATCAGGAGTTGGTTCAGTCATTTCAAAAATATTTGGGTCCCCCCTTGATTTTCTTTCAGGAAAATCTTGCAGGTACTCCTTCCAGATCAAACATTATGATATATTTTGCTTCTTCTTTATCCAAACCATATTGTAATTTGTATACATTAGATTGTTTAGTCGTTCCAATTAAAGTAAGAGTTCATATATTGTTCAGACACTCTGTAAATTTCATTTTTATGGTTTGTGATTCAGCTCAGTATGTGCACCAACATGGGACTTCATTTGTTATATCGAAAATTTCTGCGTTTCCCAGTTATTCAAGTTTGCTATGGTTGCACTTCTACTTTACCTTGGTGAGTTTTATTGCTTGTCTTATCTCACATTCGTATGTTTAGTAATTTGTCTCTTATCAAATTATCACTTGCATGTCTTATTTTCTAAATTTGCAGTTCTCTTCTTCTTTTATTTGCTATATGAATTGGGAATTTTTAAGTGCATATGTTGGACTTCCTGCAAAATAGTATGGGCATGCATTTCGATATATGTCTCGATGTGGGAGTATTGTTGCTACTTTCTATTTGATAAGATCCGTCATGTTAAGCGAATAAATCGTAGACGGCGCAGAAGAGATGTCGAAGAGCAATGCTACAACGCGAGTTCTGGTGATGAGCTAGAAGAAGAGAGTAGTAGCAGCATTTCTAATGATGAAGTTGACAAGATTGAAAAGAAAAGGAAATCGAGAAGAGATTACAAAAGAGACCATGTGACAAGATCACTGAGACCGCATAGCCATCGTGTTCGGGTGGGAGTAAGTGGGAATTCAGGTTACATTACCAGGTACAACTCGGCTAAGCATTGGGATGATCAGGGTAGCAAAGTTCATAGTATTAGAGTGGCACGAACTTCAAAGTTTGCACGTAAAGGAACCAGTCAGAGAGGTTTAAAGCACAGGAAAAGGCGATAACATGAGTTCAGGGAGCTCATAGCAGAATTTGTTTTTGATGAGATTGCCTCAGAATCGATTTATGGTGTTAATCACTGCATGCTCCAGCTTTACATGGTACCTTTTCTAATTATTGGCACTTAGTTCTTCTTCTCATATAGTGTCTCTTCGTGATGCAATTCCATTAGTTAGTCTAAACAAACTAACAGATGGTGCATTCTGTTATCAGGACTATACATGTAGCTCTTAGCTGTACTTTCTACTTGAAAGGTTACCTACAATAATAAACAGATCTCTCTCTGTGTGTAGAGTAACTATGAAATGTTTGACATTTCTGGTAGACAATGTTGGAATAGTCCAAATTCTAAGGAGGATACAAGGACAAAGAGGCTTACAGGATGCAGGGAGCATATATTGTATTTAAGATCCTAAAGTAGCTCTTTATATTCCGTTATAGTTATAAGATAAATGGGAATGGAAGAATGGTTTGCAGATTGCTACGTCAAACTTATGGTGTTAAAGATCAGTATATCTTCCAATGCTTGCCAAATAAGATCAGTATATCTTCCTATGCTTGCCAGATTATTAGACAGTTTGCAAACAGTGTAAAGGTTTCAGTAGTATCAAGTTTGCTACTATTTTTGTATTACTTTTGATGTCGAAAGGAAAGTGTATGAGCAGGGGTTTTTAATCATTCTTCCAGATCACGATGTCTGTAGTGGTGCTGTCTGCCAAAAAGATTATTTTCGCACAGATATTTGATCTTCTACTTGTACTTATTTACTACTTGCATCACATGCTGTTTTTTTTGCTAAATACTTGCAGCATATGCTAAGCAGCAGCTTCCGACTGTTGCTTATATCAGCTTTCGACTGTTGCTCAGATTTGTCTTTCTCTTGCTTTAAAGGTTTTTATACTTTTTCCGATAACTAATTGCAGCATGTCTCCAGGACAGGAAGAAAGGATCGAATTGGAACTTATATCAAATAATGGGGAAGTTTCTACTATCGGAAATGCCATGTAATCTGCCAATATTGGTGATCACTTATACAGAGGCCATTCTTTTTTGTGTAAATTCTATTGAAGTGGTTGGCACTTGGAGTTAATAGTGATGATGCTGACTTGAGGAGAGTGAGCTGTGAGCATACAATCAGACAACAACGAAAGTAAAAAGAAACTTGTAGCAGTGTGTTCGGACTCTATGACACCTAGAAAGACGAGTCTTCGAAAACACTTTAAATTGATGAGGTTACCTGGTCCAACAGGGTACAAGTTGTGAGCATCAGTAAGATTTGTAAACTATGCAGCAAGGCAAACCGACGAGAGATTTATGATCTGACTAGTGTTTTTGTTGCAGTTAGGTGTGACAAGCTAATTTCTGCAGCAATTGATACACACGTTTAATAGTAGTAACTGCTCTTCATTATTATGTTTAAGATCGGTAGATCAATCACATACAGCTTGGTTTGCTCCTATTCACGAGACTCGGACCCTCAACCTCTTATTGTTTTACAAGTCAAGCAATACTACAGTTACAAGAAAAATCTGAAACCTCATAACTTTACAACCTTCCTCCCACAAAAAAAATATGCATTTTATTTAACAAAAAAATAAAGAAAAATACAAAAGGGTAATATAGACATTTAAAAACGTGCGAACATCACAAGAAACATCGTACTTCAACACTTCACGCGTATGTTTGTCTCCTGCCAAGAAATTACATCGCCTGACCTTGAAGTCTAAACATAAATAATCACATATATATTGCCCAGTCCCACACCCAAGTCAAGTCACCTAGTAAATCAAAGTCAAGATCATCTTTCTTGCACAAAAAATCCCATAAAACATCTCTGATCATTTAAATTCCCAAGAATTCTGATAGATTTATAGGTAGATACAGAAACATGCATGGTCAAAGAAGAGTTATGGCATGGAAAATAGTTTTGATGTACTTTGTAGTTATATCAGCAACAATTCAAGAATGTTTTTGTGATTATAATCAGGGACACAAGAATGTTACAAATCAATTGGGCTCCTCTGTTATCTTTCCTCTTACTGGCAATGTTTATCCCAAAGGGTATGTGGTTCTTTCCCTTGATCATAATTTTTGTGTGTAAATTTGTGTGCATTAGAGAAACGTTGTTTTTGGGTTTTGCATTGGAGGAATATTATTGTGGGCTTCTGCTTAATGTTAAATTTTAGTCAAAGTAGTCTTGCTCTTGATCTTGATCTTGATCTTCATCTTGATCATGATAGATATGTGTGTGTAGATAACTAATCTGATATAAATTGGGTTATTCTGTGGTTAGATCGTAAGAATGTTTTTTGAAAGGCTTTGCATTGGAGAAAATGAGAAATTTATATATTTTTGGTTATAGTCGATTACACAAATTTGAGTACTCACGCACACATGCTTCAGCTGAGGTTTGCACGGTCTTTTACTACCAAGTACCAAGAGGGGAGAGATATCTGTCACACTAAGTCAGCAATATTTTTGTGGAGGTCTTGCAATGTAAAAATACTGTTGTGGAATTTGCGTAATTCTTAAATTTGGGTTCATTCTGATTTTTTTTTTCTTTTCCCCTTTAAAGTAGTGGGGTTTTTATTGTAGGACTTAAATTCCTAGACAGTATTGATAAGAGATTGAAATTATTGATCTTATTATCATTGATACCGGATAAAATATGTAATTAAATTTATAGCAGGACTTGACTGTTATGTTTGATACGGTTTGTTTTGAATAGGATTTGATCTATTAGCAAAAACCTAACTTTTTGGAGAAATAAATGGATTTTCGGATGATTATCATATAGTTGACATTCGAGAATGAAGTTCTTTTTGAAACATCCTGCCTTCTTAGTTAATTTGTCTAAAAACTCATATGTTATATCAACCCACAGCAGCTCCTTATGTCTTTTGAGTCAGAATCATCCATATTCTTTCCTATAAATAAAGAATTAGTACATTTTTGGCATTTTTTTGTGGATTGTCAAGCATGAGCTCTTTCTATCTAGACGATTCCATCATTTTACGACTTGTTTCTCTTTTACCTCAATGCTTTTTGACTGTATTTTAGTTCAAATTAAATAATACATTATTTTAGAGCCAGGTTTTATTTTGTTTTCTCTTCACGCAGGTACTATCATGCAACTCTTAACATAGGCAATCCACCAAGACCTTACTTCCTCGATATAGATACTGGAAGTGATGTCACCTGGCTACAATGTGATGCACCTTGCACCAAATGTTTTCCAGTAATATTCGTTTCCTCTTAGCTACAGAAATCACTTTGCGATACTTATCTCTATCCAATATGTTGAGTAGATTCATGTGATAATAATACACACATCGAATATTTGCCTGTCAGTTTAGTCTATAAGACATTTCAATTAGCCAGGATTGGTTAATTAGTTAAGATACTCAATCCTATACTGATACATCGCTGATCAATGAAAAATAATATTGTATGTCTTCTGAACATCTTATCTATGTGCAGGCACCTCACCCTCTCTACAAGCCCAGTAAAGACATTGTGAAATGTAAAGATCCCTTATGCGCTGTATTCCACTTGCCAACAACTGTATCCTGTGCAATCCCAGAAGAGCAATGTGACTATGAGGTTGAATACGCAGATCATGGCTCATCTATGGGTGTACTGGTTAAAGATATATTTCCTTTGAAATTGACTAATGGCAAAACTGCTGTTCCTCGTCTGGCCTTTGGGTAAATAAGTTGCTCAACCTTATTTAAATTTATTTATGTATTAAGTGTATTTATTATTTTCTTTGGTTGCTCACCCATGACTTGTTAAGTGACAACTAATGAATAAATGATGTGTATGATTGGTAGAATGTTCAATTTCTTCTTTCTAATTGCATAATGTTGTTTAATCTCACTGAAAACTGTATATATGCAGCTGCGGTTATGATCAAGAAATTGCACATGGAGTGCATCCACCATATACTGATGGAGTCCTTGGCCTCGGTAAGGGGAAATCAACCATTTTAGCACAATTGCGCAACCTTGGCGTGATGCAAAATGTATTTGGTCATTGCTTAAGTGCACAAGGGGGAGGTTATCTTTTCTTGGGGAATAATATTCTCCCCTCTTCTGGAATTGTCTGGGCGCCAATGTCAAGCAAGTCTGGCGAGTAAGAATTCTCCCATTATACCTCTTTCATGTAATATAACCTGTTTCTCATGTAAACAACAATTTCATTACTTTCTTTTTTTGATATAATTAATCAGAATGCACTACACCTTGGGACCTGCTGAACTACGATATGATGGGCAAGCTACTGGAGTTGAGGGCCTTCCAGTATTGTTTGATAGTGGAAGTACTTACACCTACTTCAATTCTCGATCTTACAAAGCTCTACTTTATCTGGTAATTTAGAAATAACACTGAAAGAAAGCAATTGCGTATTGTTATGACGGACTAACCCATCAGTTGTTTGGTTTCAGTTGAAGAAAACTTTAAGCCAGAATCAATTTAAAGATGCTAATGATGATAAAACCCTTCCGGTTTGCTGGAAAGGTAAAAAAGCATTCAAATCCATCCGCGATGTCAAGAACTTATTCAAGCCGTTGGGTTTGAGTATTACAAATTCCAAAAATGTGCAGCTCCAAGTGTCTCCTGAAGCGTATCTTATTGTCTCAGTAAGTAATATTAGAATGCTTGCCTATCTTTTTCCTTTATCTATTTACCTTAAAGACAAAGCATAACGAGTTATACGTAATCCAGGATCGTGGAAATGTGTGCTTAGGCATCTTGAATGGCAAGGATGTAGGACTGGAAGACTCTATTATAATTGGAGGTAAGTGATACACTACTAACTCAATTTTGTAAGAGGAAGTTCCTTTTTAGCATTTCTCATATACATACGCTGTTTGATATTGGCAGACATTTCTATGCAAGACAAAATGGTGATATATGATAATGAGAAACAACAGATTGGATGGATCCCTGCAAATTGCGATAGACTTTCCAAGTCTTGAGCAAATATTTGTTCAACTTATCCATTAACGAGCTGCTGAGGACATTCTCGCTAGTGCATTTTTTAAAGTGTTGAATGTTGATCATGGCTTCATGGGAGTTCTTTTCCAGCATCATTCAGACGAGCTGCATATCTTATATATCAACCTTTTCTCCCTTCGAAGTCAGTTGCTGGAAGGAATTATAACTTGGTCAGATGACTCAGATTAGTTAATTTCTTGTAACAAAATTAAGGCAAAACTATCTTCATAAAGAGAATATTTAGAAAAGTATACAAAGTTTGTTTAGAATGTAATCAATGTCATGAGTAGATATTTCAATTAACCAACCAATAGACTAGTAGAGATACTAATTAATTATACAGTTAACACTCTTTAATTCTATTGATTTTTCAGTTATTTTAGTGTGATTTTGGTGTTCTCCTAAAAAAATTTAATCTCATTCGAATCGAAGACCATCACAAGTCTTTAATAAAATGCATTCTGTTAACTTAAGAAAAAGAAAGAAGCATTCTGTTAGCGTTATCTAATTTAAGTGGCTATTACAATTGACACACTATCACTAATTAAAATCTAAAACCAACTTAGTTTGCCAATTATAAGCTGAAATAACTACTTACAGATGTCTGAGTCTGTCAGTGTCATATTTTGTTTCCTCAATATATTAAACTGACTAAAAAAAGGGTTTAATTTTCACGAAAGAAAGTTATCTGAGGATGAATGTTCATTTAAAACATGAATTCGTTGGCTACTGGCTAGCGTGCGAAATGCAAACTATCCTCCTTGCTCATACATTTACATTTCAAGTAATATAATCAATCAACCAAATAGGGATAAACGTAACAGCTTTTAGTTTGTTGCAACTCGAGCAGAGCTTCGAAATCTTGTTTTACTAATTTTTAAAGTTCCGGTAAAATATATATTTTGTTAATATCCGAAGGACGTCCAGAGCTCTCGAGCTGAGTCAGCCCTGGCCTGGCCTATATATATGACAACCAAGTTAACTGGCACTAAATGGTTAAGAACTATGGATCAGAGGGTAATAGTTTTATTGTACATTGTGGCTTTGTCTGGAACAGTTCAACAATGTTTCTCTTTTACCAGTGATCAGCTCGGGAAGCATGAGAATGTTACCGATCAAATTGGTTCCACCATAATCTTACCTCTCTCAGGAAACGTTTATCCCAAAGGGTCTGTATTCATAGTCTTGCTCTTGATCATCATATGTGTGCATGATGTGTGTGTTTACTGGATTTTAGTTCAAGTTTTTTTGAAAAGCAAAGATGTTGAATTTGACATTCCTAAATGCAGGGACTATTATGCAACCATTACCGTAGGCAATAGCAATCCACCCAGTAGTCGTACTTACTTCCTCGATATAGATACTGGAAGTGATGTCACCTGGATCCAATGTAATGCACCTTGCCAGAATTGTTTTAAAGTAAGAGTAATTCTTTATTTTTAGCTACAAAAATCACTCCGCTTTACTTTTCTATATCCAATTGTTTGCCCACTGTGTTCACCAAATAGTGACAATACCTGTCATCTTACTCAAAAGGCACTTAGATTTAGCCAGGATATGTTAATCCAGTTATTTGTATTGGATATATTGTTGGTCAATGGGAAATAAAATTGTATAACATATGATTTCCTGAAACTCATATCTTGCGCAGGCACCTCATAATCCCTACAAGCCCAGCGGAGATATTGTGAAATGTAATGATCCCATCTGCCCGTTGTTTCCGTGGCCAGAAGAATCACCCTGTAAAAGCCCACAAGACCAATGTGACTATGAAGTTGGATTTGCTGATGGTCTTTCTTCTCTTGGTGTAGTTCTTAGAGATTCATTTTCTTTTAAATTGACTAATGGCAAAATCATAAATCCTCGTCTGGCTTTTGGGTAACTAAGTTGCTCAGCTTTATAATTGCATGAAATTAATAATATACATATATAAATGGTTGGTAGAATGTTAAAAAAATGTTGTATTCTCTCTGTGCATACTATAAATGCAGTTGTGGTTACGATCAACAAGGTTTTCCAGCAGATAAAACTAGTAATGTTGATGGAAACCTTGGCCTCGGGAATGGAAAAGGAACCATTTTAGCGCAACTGAGCCAGCTTAGTCTGGTACGAAACGTGTTGGGTCATTGCTTTGGTGCACAAGGAGGTTATCTTTTCTTGGGTGACAATGTTCTCCCTTCTTCTCAAATTGTCTGGGCGCCATTGTCAAGCAAGTCTGGCGGGTAAGAACTCTCAAAACGTACCTTTTTTCTGCTGTAGAATCTGTTTCTAATAGAACTCATCAATATTACTGATTTTCTGTTTCAATTCATCAGAGATCACTACTCTTTGGGCCCTGCTGAGTTACGATTGGATGGGCAACCTATAGGAGTTGAGGGCCCTCCAGTAATTTTTGATAGCGGAAGTACTTACACCTACTTCAGTTCTCGAGATTATGGAGCTCTACTTTCTGTGGTAATGTAGAAACACTACTGAGAATAGCATTTTATATGGTTATAATATGTTAGAATAACAATATAAGATTCTGGAAAGTATCTTCCTCTAATACCTTGAGGTTTTAGAGCGACTGGTTACTCAACATAATAAGCTAACCGTAAGTTGTCTGGTTTCAGTTGAAGAATAATGCAAACAAAAATCAACTTAAAGATGCTACTGACGATAAAACCCTTCCCGTCTGCTGGAAAGGACCAAAAGCGTTTAAATCCATTCAGGATGTCAAGAACCTATTTAAGCCGTTGGTTTTCACTTTTACACAATCTAAAAATGTTCAGTTCCCGTTGTCTCCTGAAGGGTATCTTATTATCTCGGTAAGCAACATTAGGATGCTTGCCTATGTTTCTTTCTTTTTACCTTGACGACAAAGCATAACAGAGATATCTGCACTCCAGGATCGTGGAAATGTGTGCTTAGGCATCCTGATTGCTGAAGCAGGATTGGAAGGCTCTACAATAATTGGAGGCAAGGGAGACACTATTAACTAATTTTTTAAGTGAAAGTTTCTTGTAGCATTTCTCATAAACATTCGCTGCTTGCTATTGACAGACATTTCTATGCAAGACCAACTGGTGATCTACGATAATGAGAGACAACAGATTGGATGGGTCCCTGCAAATTGCAATAAACTTCCCTAGTTTTCCTGAGCCCTTCTCTCGCATTTCTTTCACATTATGGATTGTTGATGGCAGTCACCTGGGAATTGCGAGTTCTTGTTTGACAGTGTCGATCATTGTCTGACCAGAGTTCTTGTAACAAAAATTGAAGCATAAAAACATAATATATACGTCTTTATAAAGAAAATTATAAATATCGATCTGTAAAGTTCTTTTTACTGTTGCCAAAACTAAAGCAATACATGATATAATAATCTGCTGCAGTTGCATGTTGAATTTGATGACAGTAAATTTGGACGGACAATATTTATTGGTCCAAATTTATTTAATACTAAAATAATAGCATTTCAGTTTCTTAATTAAGTTTTTTATACAAATAAATAAGTAATAGTAAAGTTGTTTCAAAAAGTAATAGTAAAGTTATTTATTTTCATTTTAATATTTTAAAAAAAATACTAAATCATAATTAAATCAAATATACTTGCATTTCTTAATTGAAATTGAATACATTCAAACACAAAAATATTTGATTACAATACATAAAATTAAAATAAAATGTAATTTAAATTAATTTGATCATCCAAATGAGATACAAAAAAGAAACGCTTGGTTTTGTAACTTTTTAGTCTCAAAACACCACTTTATCTACTATTTTACTGAAAACAATACTTAAAATTACGTTTTATAAAAATAATATTTTATCTTGTATTTTATTGTGCTATTCGAGATCATTTTTTCAAATTATACTATTTGGGCTATTAAATTTATAATATGTATGGTGAACACCCACCAAATTAATATTTTTAGATAAGAATTAAAATTGCCATGTAAACTTATTTTCATATAAAAATTAAAATTGTCCTGAAAATAAAACAACTAACGCTACAAATGTACTTTCTTTTAGTAGCTCTTTTTCGAGTATAGCTAAAATATAATACAAATTACAGTGAAAATAAAATAAAAAAAGCTACAAATATACTTTTTTTTAAGTACCTCTTTTTATTATAACTAAATATGTTAGATATAATTGCTGATGATTGTTTATCAGTGTTTAAGAAACAGGTACTTATCAGAGTTTACGCTACAAGCCAGTCAGAGTTTGTTAAAGTCTGACGGGATGAGAGTTTATTTAGCTGTCGGTGCATACTTGAAGATTCTAGAAGCAATATATCTTGAAGATGGAAAGAAGCAAGATATATTGAGATAGCTAAAGAAACGGGACAGAAGACAGAAGCAATCCTAAATTGATATAAATTGTATAGCTGATTTATAGGAATATCAATTAGAGATTGATTATGTAACTGTGTTCTATATAAACACAGATAGGTTAACCCTAAAAGGGATGCGAATACTGAATACATTATTCTTGTAACCTAGCAGCTCTCTGTGATATTTTACATCACTGAGAGAAGAGTTATTCAATATAATTCAGTTTATTGTTCATAAACAGAGTTCTTGATTGTTATTCTCATATATATATTGATTATATATTGTGTATTCGGCCTAACAATTGATATCAGAGCCAAGGCTGTTTAATATATACAGTTTATTGATCTAAACACAAGTATAATCATGACTGAAAACTTTCAGGCAGGTTCTAATGGAGGTTCTAATGCTCAAAAGGTTCAATCTGCTTCTGTAAGTCGATATGAGTCAATCAGGGTTCCAATGCTCAAACCAGTGGAATATCCAATATGGAAGGTTAAGATGACCATGTTTCTAGAAGCCACAGATCCAGAATACCTTGATAGAATCTATGATGGTCCTCATATGCCAACTAAACTGTCTCCTGTAGTTGCTGGTCAAGAACAAAAGACTGTTCCGAAGGAAAAGAAAGATATGACTCCTGAGGACATCTCATCAATTGCGAAGGATGCAAAAGTTAGACATCTTCTTCATAGTGCCTTAGATAATGTCATGTCTAACAGAGTTATTGGTTGCAAGACTGCCAAAGAAATCTGGGATGCTTTAGAAGTCAGGTGTCAAGGAACAAGTGCTATAAAGAAGAACATGAAGACTATTTTAACACAGGAGTATGAACACTTTGACTCTAGATCTGATGAAACTTTGACAGATACATATGACAGATTCTGTAAATTGTTGAATGATTTGTCTCTTGTTGATAAAGAATATGATCTTGAAGAGTCAAATCTCAAGTTTCTACTATCTCTACCTGAAAAATGGGATTTAAAGGCAACAACAATAAGAGATAATTATGATCTTGCAGAAACAGATCTTGATGAAATTTATGGGTTGCTTAAAACTCATGAACTTGAGATAGAACAAAGAAACAAAAGATCTGGAAAGAAGACAAAATCTGTAGCTCTCAAAGTTGAAGAAAAACTCATGAAGAAAGAAACATCAAAGAAGAAAGCTAAGGGAAAAGCTTTGGTCATAAACTCATAAAGTGAGTCATCAAACTCTGATGGTGATTCAAACTCTGATGCTTCCTCTGAATCTGAGGATGATGAAGAACAAATGATGCAAATGGCTGCTTTGATGGTGAAAACCTTCAAAAAGATGGGTTTTAAGAACTTCAAGAAGGGAAAAAGATTCTCAAGGAAAGATTCAAACTCTGAAAGAAAGAGTTTCAGAAAGTCTGAAGGAAGGGATACCAAGTATGGAAAGAAAGACAAGTCTGAGATCCAGTGCTACAAGTGTAAAGAGATGGGTCATTATGCTCCAGAGTGCAAGAAAAGAAAATCTGAGAAAGCACTCATCACTAAAGGAAAAGACTGGGCAGACACTTCAGATTCTGATGAAGATGTCAGCTATGCTCTTATGGCAACTGTTGAAGATGAATCTGAAACATCTGAGAATAAGGTACCCCTAACAACTTATGCTTATGATATTGATAATATATCTGAATTGAGAATTTATCTTAAAAGCATACATGTTAATTATAGAGATCAGACTTTAGAAAATGAGAGAATTAAATCTGAGAATCTTAAGCTTAAAGACAGAAATAAATTTCTTGAAGAAGAGCTTGTTAACATGCAACAAGTTCAAAAGGAAAGAGATGATGCTGTTTATGTTGAGCAAGAGTTGTTAAAGGGATTTAGACAACTAGAATCTGATTTGGAAAAAGAGAGGAAGGTAATTAAAACCTGGACTAATTCTGGAAAAGACACACATCAAGTTTTTCAAACAGATACAGTTGGGTTAGGTTACTGTGAGGAAGATGAACTTAGGTTTAAAGATAAAGTTAAAGTTAGAACACAACTTAAACCTATGAAATTTGTTTCTGAATCTAGTAAGCAAACCTCTGTACTTGAATCAGAAGCTGTTAAAGAACCAGTAAAAATCTGTGATAAACAGGTTAATGTTGGTTTGATGACAGAAAAACAATTAAAACATAAGCTCAAAGAGGTAAAGTCTGTCAACAAACAGAAAGTGTCCAAGAAAAATAGGAATGGAAAAGTAGGCATTAATAAAAGAAATGATTATCTGCCTAATTCTGATGCTCCTAGGAAGACATGTCATAGTTGTGGTAGTACTAACCATCTTGCAAGTTTCTGCACGAAAAACAGAGATATTAATTCTTTAACCTCCAAGTCTGGAGTGAAGAATGATTATGTTAGGGTTAGACCACAGACTTTATGCACTCACTGTGGGAGTACTTGGCATTCAATTTATACTTGCAAAAATTACCATGCTATTTATCACAACTATTATGAGTTAAAACCCAACTTGAAATGGGTTAGAGCAAATTCTGCAAGTGTAAAGTCTGACACAGTTAGCTTAAACTCTGTTGAAAGTTTTTCCGCTGCAAAAGCTAACTATGTTAAGAAAGCCAAAGGATCCAAGCAAGTCTGGATCCTTAAATCTAACTCTTTGTAATTGGTTGTGATTGCAGGGCATAAGGGAAAGTACCCTAGTCTTGGACAGTGGATGTTCAGGACACATGACTGGAAATAAAGCCCTGCTATCAGACTATGAGGAGAAGGCTGGCCCAAAAGTTTCCTATGGAGATGGCAACATAGGACGTACTATGGGATATGGCAATATCAATCTTGGAAGTGTCACCATCACAAATGTAGCTCTAGTCCCAAGACTCAAGCATGACTTGTTATCTGTGAGTCAAATCTGTGACAGAGGTTACCATGTAGATTTTCAACCTGAATACTGTGAGGTTATCAGCAAATCTATAGGGAAAGTTGTTCTAGTTGGATACAGACGGAATAATATCTATGAAGCTAGTTTGGTAACAAACTCTGAAGGAAAAGCTGTGTGTCTGTCTGTAAAAATGTCAAATGAAAAGAGTTGGAAATGACATAAGAATCTCTCTCACCTAAACTTGAACAACATCAATGAGCTAATTCGAAAAGATCTTGTAAGGGGACTTCCAAAGTCAAAAGGCCAAGCAAAGGAAGTCATCTTTCAAGAGTAAATCTGAATCTTCAGTTATGGATCCTTATCATCTTCTTCATGTTGATCTATTTGGTCCAGTGAATGTAATGTCTCTAGGCAGAAAGAAATATGCTTTAGTCATTGTTGATGAGTACACTAGATTCACATGGGTGTACTTTTTAGCAAAGAAGGATGAAACTGCCTTAACACTGATGGAACATGTGAAGCTACTAGACAAAGGATCACAGTATAAAGTAAAAATTATAAGAAGTGATAATGGTACTGAATTCAGAAATGCAATAATGGAAGAATTTTGCAAAGAAAGAGGAGTGAAGCAAGAATTTTCTGCACCAGGGACTCCACAGCAAAATGGTGTAGTTGAAAGAAAGAACAGAACCTTAATCGAAGCTGCCAGAACAATGCTTGATGAAGCAAAATTGCCAACTTATTTCTGGGCAGAAGCTGTTCAAACTGCTTGTTTTACTCAAAATGCAACACTAATCAACAGGCATGGGAAAACACCATATGAGATGGTGAAAAATACGAAGCCAAATTTGAAATATTTTCATATTTTTGGATGCAAATGCTTTGTGTTGAAAACTCATCCTGAACAATTGACCAAGTTTGACTTAAAAGCTGATGAAGGAATTTTTGTTGGATACCCACTGTCAACTAAAGCATTCAGAGTCTACAATCTGAGAACTAAAGTGATCATGGAATCTATACATGTGTCATTTGATGACAAGAAAATAACTGGAATAGAAGATGAAGAATATCATGATCAACTTCGCTTTGAAAATGCAGATCTAAACTCTGATGACGTAAACTCTGATGAAGCAAATCCAACAAACTCTGATGAAGCATACTCTGAACCTCTACTGATAAACACTGAGGAAGTTTCTCTGACAGAACAAAATAGAGAACCAGTTGAGGGGGAGCGTGAAGATACTTCAGAAACTTCTCAAAATGATGACTCAAATTCTAAAAATGAGTCAGCTGAAGAATCAAATAGAAACTCTGGGTCAAATTCTGAAAGTTCAAATACTGAACAGTCCAATTCAGGGGGAGCCTCAGAGAATGCAAATGGTCAAGAAGAAAATCCGGAGAGCATTGATCAAGGGGGAGGATCTAATAATGATAATAGAAGCCAATTACCTACAGCAAGAAGATGGACACAAGCTCACACACCTGACTTGATAATTGGAGATCCAGAAGCTAGTGTGAGAACTAGAAGTGCTACAACTAATGAATGTCTGTTTCATGCATTCTTGTCTCAAACTGAGCCCAAGAAAGTGGAAGAAGCTCTTCAAGATGCTAACTGGATAACAGCTATGCAGGAAGAGTTAAATGAATTTGAAAGGAATGAAGTATGGACTCTTGTACCAAGACCTAAAAACAGATCTATTGTTGGTACAAAGTGGGTTTTCAGAAACAAAACAGACAGTGGTGGAGTGATTACAAGGAATAAGGCTAGACTTGTGGCTAAAGGCTATTCACAGCAGGAAGGAATTGACTATGATGAAACCTTTGCTCCAGTTGCAAGATTGGAGGCAATAAGGATTTTTCTGGTCTATGCTGCTCACAAGAAGTTTAAAGTCTTTCAGATGGATGTGAAAAGTGCTTTTCTCAATGGGAAACTTGAAGAAGAAGTGTTTGTTGAACAAGCACCAGGGTTTGTGGACACCAAGCATCCAGATTATGTCTACAGGCTTGACAAAGCATTTTATGGACTAAAGCAAGCACCTAGAGCATGGTATGAAACTCTGGCTCAATTTCTTTTAGAAAGTGGGTTCACTAGAGGTACAATTGATAAAACCTTGTTCTATTTCAATACTGGTAATGATCTGCTGTTAGTTCAAATCTATGTGGATGACATAATTTTTGGGTCTACTAATGACAAACTCTGTAAGAAGTTTGCAAAGCTTATGCAGTCAAGATACCAAATGAGCATGATGGGAGAGCTTAGTTATTTTCTAGGCTTGCAAGTAAAGCAAACAGATGATGGGATTTTTATCAATCAAGCAAAATATACCAGAAATCTTCTTAAGAAATTTGGTATGCTTGATAGTTCATCTACCACAACTCCCATGGCTACTGCAACAAAACTAGACAAAGACACAGGAACCTCAGTAGATATGACAAACTACAGAGGAATGATAGGGTCTCTTCTTTATCTCACTGCAAGTAGACCAGATATCATGTATGCAACATGTCTTTGTGCAAGATTTCAAGCAGACCCCAGAGAGCCTCATCTAACAGCTGTGAAAAGAATTTTCAAATATCTCAAAGGAACCATAACTCTTGGTTTGTGGTACCCTAGAGAATCAGAGTTTAAGTTAATTGGTTACTCTGATGCAGATTTTGCAGGCTGTAAGATTGACAGAAAGAGCACAAGTGGAAGCTGTCAATTTTTAGGTGACAGATTAGTTTCTTGGTACAGCAAGAAATAGAAATCAATTTCCACATCCACAGCAGAAGTAGAGTATATTGCTGCTGGTAGCTGTTGTGCACAGATTTTGTGGATGAAAAATCAGTTGCTGGATTATGGATTAAGGTACTCTAAAATACCTATTTTCTGTGATAATCAAAGTGCTATTGCTATGACAGGTAATCCAGTACAGCACTCCATGACCAAGCACATCAGCATAAGGTATCATTTTATCAGGGAACATGTGGAAGAAGGAAATATTGAGCTTCATTTTGTGTCTACAGACCAACAGCTTGCAGATATCTTCACCAAGCCTTTGAGTGAAGCTACCTTTACAAGACTGGTAAATGAACTTGGAATGGTCTCTGGTTTTGACTAGAGATATTGGTTAGACTCAAAATTTCTCCTTCTGTGATTTGTTGCTCATGATTCTTTGCATATGTTAACTGTCATTCATACCAGTTTGTCAAAATTCTGAAGTCATACTCTGTCATAATGTTAAACTCTGTCAGTCATACTCTGTCGGTTATACTCTGATGCTAAACTCTGATGTTTAACTCTGATTGTGATTTTGTCTGAAACATATGGACCGATGAAGAAAATTGTATGAAGCATGATTCTCAGTAAGTAATCATGAATCCTTCTGAGTGATATAAATTCTGATCTCAAATGTGTGCAGAAATTTTACACAGCATGATACTGTCTCTATATTTATAGCATCTCTTAGTTTATTGATCCTATACACTGAGTCTGTATTAGCTGTTTGCACTTTCTCTCATAAATTAATAGTGTTAACTGATGAAAGTCTAAACTCTGATAATTAGTTGCTAATATTTCACCCTCATGTCAAAAGATGCAAAAATATGCACAAATTCCTTTGAGATCAAGTTGTGCCTAGGAAGACCCATGAACTTATTGTATGAAATAAGGGCTAAAATTTTTGATTTTTGGTGACTAGTGCCAACCACTGATTACTGGAAAAATAATTAAAAAAAAATCGAAGGGGGTGAAAATAATAAATTTATAAGTACAGAGTTTAGACAAAATCAGATTTTGTTTTATAAATGAGAGTTTGGGCAACCAGTTTTTACTGATTTAATTTGAGGATTTTATGCACTTTGAGATGCTCTAAATATTTATATTCAGTAAACTCTGCTAAGTCACACACAAATATTCACACCTGTACAGTTTGTGGAAAGAGTTTATGAATAAAGGAGGAGGATTGGTAAACACTGATGAACTGTGTACTCTACGCCGAGGTAATTTAATTTTAATCTCTGATGATTAAAATAAATTTCTTTGTTTCAGACATATTATAATTTTGAGAAAAGACATCTGTTTTGAAAATTCAAAAGAGTATGATTGGACAACAGTTCAAAAGTGTATTAAACAGAGGAGAGAGGTTGAGTGTCTAGGAAAGTGTCATAGGCGGTAATTATTGCTCTTTTTACTGCGCATGCGCATTGGAAACTGCCATTTACTGCTGTCAATTATTGTATATGTGCCACGTGTCCCACTCACACGTTTCACGGAGTAAGACAATTGTGTGTATTGATTAGAAACTGTTCAGTTTTTAATTCTTTATTTTGTATTAATATACAATACACAAAATCGT
This sequence comes from Heracleum sosnowskyi, assembly GCA_030848705.1. Taxonomy (NCBI): domain Eukaryota; kingdom Viridiplantae; phylum Streptophyta; class Magnoliopsida; order Apiales; family Apiaceae; genus Heracleum; species Heracleum sosnowskyi. The sequence continues at coordinate 114,907,133 of CM061242.1, read as the reverse complement.
TTGAACTTTTCACAACTTACTCCAATTCACACTTCACTGTCACACATACATTTTCACAAACACTCTTACTGCAAACACTCTCAATTTCTTCTCTAAGTCATTCTCTGATTATTTCTAAATCGTGCTAATGGCTTCTACTGCTTTTGTATCTTCTGGGCTTGAATTTGTTCCTAATAATTATGCTGCTCCATTGGTTAATGCGAACGCACGGGAGGCGTTTCATTTGATGCAAAATTTTCTTGCCCAATCTCCAATTGGGCGTGCTCTTGTAGAACCAGAGAAGCTTTCTGTGTTTCAAATCAAAAGCTTTTGGGAGACTGGTATCTATGATGATGGTGGTGCTTCTGGAACACCATCTATTATTTTCGAGTTTCAAGAAACAGAGTATGTCATTACTCCTGGTACAATTCGTGCTGCTATGGGCTTTGGTGACCATACTGCTTACACCATTGCTGTTGGTGATGCTGAGTTGGTGAGAATGATGAGGGCGATAGGTTATGGTGGATCTTTGGCCAAGATAGGTCAATTGAAGCGACCGTTCTTGAGGAAAGAGTGGAGTTTTTTCTTCGACTGTATAACAAGAACGTTCAGGAAGAAGTTCAATAACTGGGATGCAATACCCACTGAAAGTCTACAAATTGGGTATTCTCTTATCTATGATACTCATTTTGATTTTGGTAGACTAGTTCTTATTAATATGGGTGAAAAGATGACTGAAAATAGGAGAGTAGTTTACTTTGCTAGATTCTGTCAGCTTTTATTTTCTGCTTGTGTTAGTGGGGTAGATATTCTTGATGAAGATGTTATTCCATGTTTTAAGTTACACAAGCGTATATTCTCTGATCTTGTGAATAAGGATGTTAAGAAGGGTAATGTAGGTGATCTTTTACTGCCTGCATTAGTGCAACAGTTTTTGGATGATTCTATCCAAGCAGAACCACAACCAGAACCAATAAACACTGAAGTTCCTTCATCTACATCCCAACCAATTCATACTGGTGGTAGAATCAAACACAGGGCTTTTAAAACTGCAAAGATTGTTAAGCCAGCTACTGAGGTTGGAGTGTCAAGATCTTCTATGCCACAGTCTGATGGTCCTTCTAAGAAAAGGAGAGCAAAGAGACCTCGTTTTGATGATGAAGAAGATACTGAAACTCTCAATCAAAGAAGAAGAAGATTGATTGCTAACTATCTTTTCGATGAGTTAGAAACTGAAGCTGTTCCAGCAACTGAACAGAATGAAGCTCCTGCAACTAATGTCAATGTTGAAACTACTGTGCCTATAGTGGACAGAGTAAATGCTGATGAAGCTCCTGAGATGGTGTTTGAACCAATCTTGGATATTGAAGAGGAGTTTGAAGCACATCCTTCAATCAGTGTTTGTGACACTGAGGATGTGGCTGCTGATCAAGCCACTCTAATAATTGATGAGTCTATGGGAACTCATACAGAGATTCTCTCTGTCACTAATCAAAATCTTGACTTTGGTGAGGAAGTTGATCAGGAAGCAAAATCTGTCTCTTCTGAGAAGGTTGTTGAAGCCGCTGTGGAGAAAATGAATGAAGCTACAGCAGAGAATAAAGAAGAAGATGTTTTTGTTACAAACTCTGTTCCAAATACTGTTCTAGCAGAAGACGAAGTTGCTGAGGCAGTTAACTCTGAGAAGAATGAAGCTGTTGCAAAGCAAATTCATGATGAAGCTGCACAGTTACACATTGAAGTTACTGCAGAGAATATAATTGAAAGAAGCTGCAGAGCCCTTAGCAGAAAATGTTGTTGAAGACAGGGTTGTTTCTGACAGTAATGATCACACTTCTGTAAATTCTGATCATGCAGACTCTGATGACCATGAATCAATACCTTTTCTAAGGGATCCTACTGCAGAGACTGTCAAGGAAAATCAAAATGCAACTGAAGCTCATTTTAGAGAAATGTACTATGCAAATTGGTCAGGAGCAGAGTGTATTTTCTCTACACAAAGGACTGCTGATTTTGTTGATAAGTCTGCTAAGGAAATTTCAAATCCTGAGCTGTTGACACATTTGAAGGCTACAATTGTTCAAGTTAAATCCTTGCATAATCGCTTTGATGAGACTCACAAAGCTGTCATAGGCCTGAGAAATGATATTGCTGCTAAGGAATTGGCCTTAAAGAATGATAGAGCTAAATATTCCTCTATGCTCAAGGATCAGATAGAAATTAAGCAAAGACTAAGCAAAGTTGAGAGCAATCAAGATGAAATTTCTACAAAGATTGATTCTATTGCTGCATCTTTGGAATTGCTAACATCAGTGCTTATTCCTGATGATGTCAAAAAGGGGGAGAGAGTTCCTAAAGACAAATGCAAAAGGGATCAAACTCTGAGACGGAGGGATGATGCAACAGATGGTGGAAACAAAGAATCAGAGAGAAGGTCAAAATCTACTCAAGAGCAAGGGAGACTTAGGTCAAACTCTGCTAAGATGACAAACTCTGATAGAGTAAACTCTGGTGCTCCATCTTCTTCAAGACTTAAAAGTCTAGTGATTTCAGCTAATCCAATTACTGATGAAGAGATTGCTGCTAAACTGTTTCTGGAAGAACATGGTGGTGATGCCACAGTTGAAGATATAGATGTTGAGATACAGATTCTTGCTGAAGAGCATAAGAAGAAGGTTGAAGATGGAACTTATAAGCAAAAGGCTGCCAAGGCTCCTAGGAGAAAGGAAAAAGGAATTTTTATTAAAGAGAATGTGAACTCTCAACAGAGTTTACAATACTCAAGGAGGTCTGTTGAAGCAAGTACTGATAAGGGTAAAGGCAAACTGATTGAAGAACCTGAATTATCAAAGAAGGTTCATTCATGGCTCACGTTGAATCAAGACCTAATAAATCAACCACTGACGTTGCTCAAGTTGATAATTCTGCTAAAGTTGTGACAACCTCTGACACTGCTCAAGTTGTACAAACTCAATTGATATCTCCACAACTCCAAGGTACTTTTGCAAGACCAACTAGAGATGAAACTCTGAAGTCAGGAAATGTGAATTTTCTTCAAACCAGAACAGTGTTAGGAAAGGAATCTTATGATAAATCTGGTTTGGGATCACATAGAGAGAAAAGAATAAATAACAGTCCTTTAGATCATACATCACTGGCAGAACCTGATGTTGGGGTAACTCAAGAAAGCCTTGACAAGTTAGAGTCTGTTCAGATGATTTATCACAAGGGAATTAAAAAGAAGTTTCTGTTATACTTTATGTCTGATGGAAGAGTTTATAGAGTTGGAGAAGCTGATATTCATCTAAAGCTATGGGAAGAGTTGGAGTATGTTTTGTATTTGCTGAAAGTGAAAAATCAAAGTACTCATAATGCTGCTCAAGTTTTGAGAGATAGAATGATGAAGTCTAAAGTTTTGCTCGGAGCTCGAATTTCAAGTGCTTATATTCCTAAATATAGAGATGCTTATGGAAAGCTGGTAGAGATGAAAAGGAATAGTGCTAAGTTCAGAACTGTACTGGGAATAAAAGTCTTAGAGTTCAATCTAGAATCTGATAAGTCTTTCTTTATAAGACTTGGAAATGAGATGAATAAAAACAACATTTATTCTCCGAGGGCTGCCATATATCAGACTGGTGAAAGAGAACCAGAACTTAAGGAGCTGAAAGAGATTATGACTGCTGAGCTAGAAAGAGCTGAAAGAAGACTACTTACAGATTATCTCAGAACAGTGCCTGACATTGAAGAAATTAAGTAAAGGCTGACTGTAAGTTTTTAAAGTTTTCTGTTCTAAGTAAAAGTTAAACTCTGTTATGTTATAAACACTGCATTTGTTATATGTTTTGACATCATCAATTATCTTTTAACTTGTACATTTTTGTTATGCACAAGTTGGGGGAGATTGTTAGATATAATTGCTGATGATTGTTTATCAGTGTTTAAGAAACATGTACTTATCAGAGTTTACACTAGAAGCCAGTCAGAGTTTGTTAAAGTCTGACGGGATGAGAGTTTATTTAGCTGTCGGTGCATACTTGAAGATTCTAGAAGCAATATATCTTGAAGATGGAAAGAAGCAAGATATATTGAGATAGCTAAAGAAACGGGACAGAAGACAGAAGCAATCCTAAATTGATATAAATTGTATAGCTGATTTATAGGAATATCAATTAGAGATTGATTATGTAACTGTGTTCTATATAAACACAGATAGGTTAACCCTAAAAGGGATGCGAATACTGAATACATTATTCTTGTAACCTAGCAGCTCTCTGTGATATTTTACATCATTGAGAGAAGAGTTATTCAATATAATTCAGTTTATTGTTCATAAACAGAGTTCTTGATTGTTATTCTCATATATATATTGATTATATATTGTGTATTTGGCCTAACAAAATAATAACAAAGAAGTGTAGAAACTTGTATTGAATATTCTTAGATATATTTTAATTTTTTAATAAGTTAATAAGTGCATAAACTTGCATTGAATATTCTTAGATAAATTTTAATTTTTCAATAAGCTAATAAGTGTAGAAACTTGCATTGAATAATATAAATGTGTTAATAAAAAAACGATATATGATACATAACTCATTGATCAAATTAATACAATTAATAATAATTAAACAAAAGTAACAAATGCTTCAAGATTGCAATCAACATACATTTAGTGTACAGTAGTGTTCTATGTCAGTATAACCTTACAAAATTTGAATACAATGTAAATATTTAGGAGCTTTACATGATCAGTAATAGCGAAACAATACACATATATAAATTTGTGTTGTACACCTATACATTACATAGATATTACAATGAAGAACCAAAAGTTAGTTCTAACTTGTCCATTACATGATAAATTCATCTCTCATTTTCTTGTCAAGCTAACTTCACCGGCAAAACCAATTCTGATCTTGCTTGATATCTGTAGCTCTCCATAAGTATAAGATAAGAGAACGGAGGAATGTATGGAAAAGAGTGTAAATTACATTGTTGAAGATATCAAGTCTATTTTTATAGATTCATTCATCGACAGCTTTTATCATCCTTTTTCCCGTAAGACACCACTCAACACCACTCAAGAGAACAAAGAAGATATCATTAGTTCTAAAAGAAGCGATTGGTTCAGTTCAGAATCTTCGAAAGCACTGATTCAGGGGATTATTAAAGGTCATCCATTCATCTAACATGTGGACAGTGGAAGATGGTGTGGCCTCAAACAATCTAGAACCATTGCAATCACTGAACCATAAACACAATTCGTATTGCTTGCTACCAAAAGTTATTATATAATATCTGAGTATTGTATGGCTTGGTAGGACATGTATGAACATTCAACATAGCTATGCTTGAAGACTGAGACAAACTGGGAGTGAAATTAGTAGTTATGTTTCACAAAAATAAATGGGCAAAAGATATACTTCACCTTTTGCCAACGCAACAGGATCCTATGATGACGGAACAGCTTCCTTCACATGATCAGACAATACCATCCGAGTCTTGTCGACAGTTCCAAAATCTCTTGAATATTCCATTTAATATCATTCCCAAATATCCCAACTTTTGATGCACTTGAGGTATACTTGAATAAACCCATAACACAGAAAATATTTTAGATATAAGATGAATTGGTGAAAGCAATTAAAAAACAAAGCAAGATAGCATTTAATTACTTAAAAGATTGATGCATAAATAACTTGTGTAAACCAACCAAATCACTGATTGAATAATTAAAAAAATCTACTCAAGTTCTAAGAATCTGAACATCTATCCATAATGTAACGATCTATTTTTTCATGATTTCTCAGTTTAGTTTAGTTGAACATTAAATTTTATTCATGATAGTTGACACATTTTTATAGATGACATGCACGTGGAATTTGCACTCAAAAAGAAGTATATGTGACTCGACCAAATAATTAGTGTGCTATCTTGAAAAGGTTTGAAAAAATTTGATAAAAGTGTAGCTGAGAAAAGTTAGTACGACTAAAAGAAGTCTTGCACGAAAAGTGATGGCATAGTTAAGACACCTAGATCAGTTTGGCAATCTTATACAAAACAAAAACATATGCTTAGAAGCTCAAACTTGTAAGAATGAATTAACAACCATTTATATTCAAATGACATAATTTTTTGTGGCATATTAGCAAACAGTTGTGATATATGTACCAAAATACAAATCTACCACAACTTTAATCATAAAGTTTCACTCTGCAACTAATTACAAACATAATAAAAAAACAATTAACACAATCGATATAAGAAATTGAAGAGAAAAGGCTACTTACTATTAAAATGATGCACCTGAACTACGATTTGATACAAACCTTTTACCTGCAAATCAAATTAAAAAGGGATCAATATAATGAAGGGATCAATATAATGATGAAATTTTGCTGTCCAAAAATAAAAAAACTCATTTAGACATTTTGTCAAACACTTCATGACACATGGTATAAAGCATATAAATTCAACACTTAAGAATGAAAAACTTGTACATTACAAATATATATACAAATATAGATCTGAATCGTGAAAGCTACAAACAATCTGAAATGAATAATCTAAAACAATTGGCCATAAACAAACTCTAGCAGTTTATAACAATTACATCATCGTACCTGGTTTTGTTTTGTCTTGTACAAAATCTACATAAAACCTGCAAAAGAAAAGATTATTTTGTTAAATATATTCGACTCATGGATTAACCGTACTCATGAACAACCTACAAATAATAAACAAATAAGAGAAAAAAAAAATTAAGAATATGACCAACACAATAGAAAAAGGGTAAAATTATTTACAGACACACAAATGGGATAGAAGAAAAGATGAGAGAACAATAGAGTTAGAACTTTTACCATTGATTTTAAATTTGAAAATAGACGGTAGAGTGAAGTAGGATTGTGAGAAATGAGAGAATTTGAATTTTGAATTATTGTGATGATATGGTTTTGGAGAGGTGCTGCATACCTGTGTCTGTGTTAGTGTGTATGTACGTAAACATGTGATTCCAGCTAATGGGTCAAAAAACAGATGTAAGTTTGAATTTGTGTTTGTAATCAATTTTTTTATAACTTTTGGAAAATTTTTGAATGACATTTTATGTAATTTTATATGAAGTCTTGGGGCAGGGGTATAAAATCTATACTCTTTATTAATAAGCAAAACAATGTGAAAATGGCGCGCGGTACTAAAGTACCAAAGTACCAAAGTACCAAATTTGGTTATCACTTAACTTAATCCGGGTTCGATTCCTCGCAACTACATAATTATACAAGATTTATTTACTTTAAATTCTTTAGCTTCATCCAAGTTTCGATTCCTTACAACTACGTAATTATACAAGATTTATTTATACCAAGTTTGGTTATCACTTAACACGAGTTCGATTCCTCGCAACTACATAATTATACAAGATTTATTTACTTTAAATTCTTTAGCTGCATCTAGGGTTCGATTCCTTACAATTACGTAATTATACAAGATTTATTTATTTACTTTAAATTCAATAGTTTCATCGAGCGTTAGATTCTTTGCAGCTACGTAATCATACAAGATTTATTTATTTACTTTAATTTCTTTAGCTTTATGCACAGTTCGAACTACATAATTAAATAGTTATTTATTTATTATATATTTTTATCATTAAATTCTTGAGAAATACATTTTTAAATAATATTTATTAATAATTTATTAATACTAATATTTTAATATCAACTCATACTCGGTACGTGCTTGGCACGGGTTATAAGCTAGTATCCATAAAAAGGAATTCAGGATTTATAATTTAAAAGATGGGATTGTCCGTGTCTCTTTACAAAATGTCGAAAATTTGGAATCTATCAAATACCAAAAAAGATGTGTGTTTAAGCAACATAAAAGAGGTATAAAATATTGATCCTAGAGTTTCAGCGTCGGTATCATTTGATTTATCTTCGCTATCCAAGGTGTAGGGATCACTAATTGTAGCCCGGGTAATAGTATTTTTCATCGTAAAAGTCATCGAACTCCTTCCATTCAGACGATCCAGGAGGCGGGGGATCGTCCCTTCGTCGAGGTTGTGTGACAGGGCGGGGGATCGTCCCTTTATCTGTTATAGTTGCCATGCAGCTCAGAAACTCCCAAAGCTAGAATATTGATGGAAATTCTTGCGCAAATGATATATTGATTATGCTTTGACACTCTTTACTCATTCACTCCTGAATTATTACAGTGTAGATTCTTGTATTCTTGCGAAAACTTTAAAATTTTTAAATACGTGAAGTTTATGAAAAATGCATTTGTTCAAGCAACATAATCAATTTAATGGAAATTTATCGATAAATTCTTGCGGAGCCTTACTCACACTCCGCCTTACTTGTGTATATCCAATTGTTCGCCCATTGTGTTCAGGCAAATCAGTGTGACAATACCACTCTGTCATCTTAATTCAAGGCACTTAGATTTAGCCAGGATTTGTTAATCCAGTTACTTCCCATACCGATGTATCGTTGGGCATTGCAAACTAAAATTTTAAATGTATGACATGAATTCCTGAACCTCATATCTTGTGCAGGCACCACATCCTCTTTACAAGCCCAGCAAAGACATTGTGAAATGTAATGATCCCTTCTGCTCATGGTTTCGCGGGCATAACGTAACCTGTTACAGCCCACAAGAGCAGTGTGTCCATGAAGTATATACTGATTATGGTACTTCACGGGTTTTACCCGTTAGAGATTTGTTTCCTTTAAAATTGACTAATGGCAACACCGTCGTTCCTACTCTAGCGTTTGGGTAATTAAGTTCCTCAGCCTTTTATATACATATGAACATGTAATAAACTCTTTTCCCATGCAGGGAATGTAGATCAAGAGGTTTTATTCATGCTTTGTTTTGAATTGAGTTGCCAAGTGACAATTAATGACCAATGAAATTTATTGTGTATACTGAATTATAGAAACTAAGTTAACAAAACACACAAATGATATTCAATGGTTTTGGATATCTTTATTCAACGTTCAAAAGCAAATATAAATACAAGAGGTAAACTACTTCAGCTAAAAGCCAGGACCTACTTTCCTACATTAGCTCCACTACTCCACTGCTAACAGAAGACTCCACAAAACAAGCTAAATAACTAGACTAATTCAACCCGTGTGACTAGCAAGCTTGTTCCCAGAATTTGGACAAGCACAAATACATACACACAGACTTTGAATAGTTTTATTGAACATATAAAACCAATGAACTCACGATATTCTCCAATCACTACCTTCTCCAAGCCATGTTTGAGATTACAAATGACAACAAATGCCCCCTTAATCTCAAACACTATCTGTCAGCTTCTCAACTCCCAACAGACCTCGCATATGTTCGAACTTCACAGTGGTTAATGCTTTAGTGAGACTATCAGCTCGCTGTTTGTCACTCCCAACGTGCTTCACTATCACTTCCCCACGTTCAACGCATTCACGAATAAAGTGATAACGCAAATCAATATGCTTACTTCGAGCACATTTCGCAACCATATTCCTTGACAAGCAGCTGTCGTGGCCGCCATAAATTCAGCTTCACACGAGGAGAGAGCCACACACCTTTGCTTTTGTGACACCCAGGAGATCAAACTCTCGTTAAGATAGTATGCCATTCCTCCCGTACTTCGCCTATCATCCAAGCTTCCTCCCATATCACTATCCGAGAACCCAGTGATGAAGTTATTTCCACTATTGTGCGTATACACCAGGCCATAATGCATGGTTCCCTTTATATATCTCATGATCCTCTTGGCAGCACTCAAATGCAGTGTTGTAGGTCATTCAATATAACGACTCACCATTCCCACAGAATATGCAATGTCTGGACGGGTATTCACCAAGTAACGTAGACCACCAATCATGCTCTTAAACATGGTAGCATCAACCGGTTCGCCCTATTCATCCTTGAATAATTGATCCTTAGGGTCCATAGGAAATTTCGTGGGATTGCAGTCTCTCATGCCAGCCTTTTCAAGGATCTTTCTCGCATAACCTGACTGTCTCAATTCAATGCAGTCGTCACTTTGTTTCACTTCAATACCCAGGTAATAACTCAATGTGCCAAGGTCAGTCATATCAAACTTATCTCCCATTTGTTGTTTAAATTCTTTAATGGTCTCAATTCGTGCTCCTGTGATCAAGATGTCGTCCACGTACACAGCCACTATCAAACATTGATCTCCTTCCTTTCGTGTATATACGGCATTTTCATAAGGGCATCGTTCGAAGCCTAAATCCAGCAGACACTGATTTAATTTGGCATACCATGCCCGAGGGGCTTGTCTCAAACCGTAAAGGGCTTTCTTTAATTTGTATACCAAGTGCTCTTTACCCTTTTTCTCGTAGCCGTCTGGTTGAGCTACATACACGTTCTCCTTCACTTCACCATTCAAAAACGCTGTCTTGACGTCCATGTGATGCACCTGCCATTTATTTTTCGCAGCCAAAGCAAGTAACAATCTCACCGTTTCAAGACGCGTAACTGGTGCATAAACTTCTTCAAAGTCCACCCCATGCTTTTGTGTATATCCTTTAGCTACAAGGCGAGCCTTGTGTTTAATTACATTCCCTGCAGCGTCCTTTTTCAGCTTGAAGATCCATTTTAAGCCAATCACTTTCTCTCCCCGAGGCAGTTCTGTGAGACTCCATGTATCATTTTTTTCGATAGACTCCAATTCATCTGTCATGGCTTTCTTCCAACTCAGATTCTTTGAGGCTTCACAGTAGTTGACAGGTTCGTCTATACCCATTAAGTGAAGCTCCTCCTCAGTTATCATTTCTTCAGTGTCATCATAAATCTCACTAATGAGTCTGCTTTTCTTTGGCTCTTCACTGTCGTCATAGTCCTCACGATTCAACCTTGGCTCTGTATTGCTGTTTAGAGGTGTGCCAGGCACCTGATTCTTGTTTTCAGTTTCTGCATCATCACCCAGGGACATTCTTTCTCCTTCTTGCTGTGATGTCAAATTGTTAGGCCGAATACACAATATATAATCAAGTATGTATGAGAATAACAGTTAAGAACACAGGTTTGTAAATCAACAAACTGAATTATATTAAATAATTCTCTCTTTATGATGTTAATGAATCACAAAGAGCTTCTAGGTTACAAGAATAATATCTTCAATGATCGCATCCCTTCTAGGGATAACCTATCTGTGTTTATATAGTACACAGTTACATACAATCCTTATCTAATTGATACTCCTAACAATTAGCTATACAATTGATATCAATTAAGGATTGCTTCTTATCTTCTATTCTGTTTCCTTAGCTGTATCAATATATTCTGCTTCTTTCCATCTTCAGAATATATTGCTTCTAGAATCTTCAATTCAGCACCGACAGCTAATTCAACTTTCACCTTGTCAGACTTTAAACAAACTCTGACCGGCTTCCTTTAAACTCTTCACCCTGTCAGAGTTTACTTAAACTCTGACTGGCTTCTGATAAACTCTGGTCAGTACCTGTTGCTTAAACACTGATAAACAAACGTCAGCAATTATATCTAACAATCTCCCCCAACTTGTTCATAATAAAATGTACAAGTTTAAACATATAATTGATGATGTCAAAAACATTTAACAAAAGCAGTGTTTAACATATAACAGAGTTTAATTTAAAACAGAGTTTAAATTTGACTTAGAATAGAAAATATATTAAAAACTTACAGTCAGACTTTACTTGATTTCTTGAATATCAGGCACAGTCCTGATATAGTCTGATAGTAGTTTCTTCTCAGCTCTTTCTAGCTCTTCCATCATGATCTTCTTCACTTCTTTCAACTCTGGATCAGATTCTCCAGTCTGATAAATTGCAGCTCTCAGAGAATAGATGGAATTCTTCCTCATCTCATTCTCTAGCTTAATATAATAAGCCTTATCAGATTCTAAATTGAATTCAAGAACTTTTGTACCAAGAGCTGTAGAGAGCTTTGCACTATTTCTTCTCATCTCAACAAGATTTCCATGAGCATCTTTGTACTTAGGAATGTAAGCACTTGTAATCTTAGCACCACTGAGAACCTTTGCTCTCATCATCCTTACTCTCAAAACTTCAGCAGCATTTTGAGTCCTTTGATTTCTGACTTTGAGTAGATATAAGACATATTCTAACTCTTCAGCCATTTTCAAATCTATATCATTTTCACCTATTCTGTATACTCTGCCATCAGCCATGAAGTATAACAGAAAGTCCTTCCTAAGTCCCTTATGATAAATTAACTGAACAGACTCTAGTTTGTCAAGGCTCTCTTGAGTAACCCCAACACCAGGTTCTGCCAGTAAAGTTTGATCCATTGGACGGTTATTTATCCTCTTCTCTCTGTGTGAACCTAAACCAGACTTGTCATAAGATTGTTTTCCATGTACTGTCCTGGTTTGAGAAAAATCCACAGGTTCTAATGTCAGAGTTTCAGAAAGTACAGGTCTTAAGAAACCTTTAAGTTGAGTTTGTACAACTTGAGCCTTGTCAGAGGTTGTCACATCTTCAATAGAAACATCAACTTGAGCAGCGTCAGAGGTTGATTTAGGTAATCTTGTTTCAACTTGAGCAATGTCAGAGGTTGAATTATCTTTCTTCTCTAGGTAAGGCTCTTCAATCATTATGCCTTTACCCTTATCAGAGTTTCCAATCACAGGTCTCCTTGTATATTGTATACTCTGTTGTGTATTCTCTTTGATAGAAATACCAACTTCTTTCTTTCTAGGAGCCTTGATTTCCTTTTTCTTGTAGATTCCAGCTTCAAGATTTTTCTTGTGTTCCTCAGCAAGCATTTGTTCTTCAGCCTGGATATCTTCAATAGTTACATTCTTTCCATGCTCTTTCATGAATATCTTAGCAGCAATCTCTTCATCAGTAGATGGATTAGTTGAAACAACTAAACTCTTGAGATTTGAAGTAGATTGACCACCAGAGTTTATCTTTTTAGAGTTTATTGGTCTACCAGAGTTTACTCTTGTCCTGCTTTGCCTTTGAGCAATAACCTTTCTTTTATTTCCTTTGCTTCCCCCATCAGTAGAATCATCCCTCCGTCTCAGAGCTTGAATGTCTTTGCATTTGTCTTTAGGTACATTCTCCCCCTTTTTGACATCATCAGAAAGTAATACCGATGTCAGCAATTCAATGGCAGTAGAAATGGAATACAGTTGAGTAGACATTGCATTCTGATTTTCCTCAACTTTCCCAAGCCTCTTCTTGATTTCCTCAGAATCCTTGGCTTGCTGCTTGAGCATAGAATAATAAAAAGTTCTGTCAGACTTAAAAGTAAGATCCTTCATACTGGCTTCATTCCTTAGATTTGTAAGCATTTGTTGATTCTCATCAAATCTATTGTTAAGAGATTTGACTTGAACAACAGTTGCCTGTAAGCTTGTAAGTACATCAGTATTTGAGATCTTCTTGACAGAATCAGATAGAAAATCTGCAGCCCTTTGTGCTGAGAAAACGCAATCTGCAGCAGCCCAATTTTGGTAGTACATATTCTGGAAATGCTCATTGGTCTGTCTATTAACTTCCCTGGCTTCATCACTATTAACATCATCAGCCAAAGAAACTTGAATACTAGGGTGTGAATGAGAACCCTCAGTATCATTTCCAGCGTCGTCATTATTGTCTGCTTCATGGTCAACAAGAATATTTTCAGCAGTAAACTGTGCAGCTTCATCAATTTTCTCCTCTGCTACAGCTTCAGGGATATCAGAGTTTACCTTAGCAAAAACCTCTGCTTCTCTTTGAATCTGATTAACCTCCTCACCCTTGTCAAGATCACAAGAAATAAGTTCAGTGTGAGTGGCTAGAGATTCTTCTACCTGATCAGTTACTTGATCAGCTTCCACACCCTCTGTATAATGATCAGAATGGATAGAGGTGTGTGCTTCAAGATCTCTGCTATCAGAATGAGTAGCAGCTTCCTCAACTACATCATTAGCCTTTGATGTAGGAGCATCTAAATCCATAGTAGCATCAGTATTTAATCTGTCTAGATTGACAGCTTCAGCATTTACAGCATCCTCCTGAACAAACACTTCAGGAGCTTCAGTGTTTACAAACACTCTGTCCTCATCAGCATTTAAAATATCCTCCTCAACAACAATTTCAGGAGTATCTTGAGGAACAGCTTCAGCCACAATCTCCTCATTCTCTGATGCAGGAGCTTCAGTGTCCTTAGAGACTCTGTCCATGGTTACATTTATAGCACCAAAAAGATGTGCAGCCACTAGTCTTCTTTTTCTCTGATGAAGAGTTTCTTCATCAGTTTCAGTCTCTGAGGCTTCAACAACAGACTTGGCCCTATTGGCTCTTCTTTTCTTTAGCCTTGTCGTCTGAGGCATATCTTCGGGTCTTGATACCCCAGCTTCAGTTGATGATCTCCTTGCAGGTTTAGTACCAATATGTTTGGTCCTACCTCCCCTTGCAGGTTTAACAGAAGTTGATAGAGGTTCTGGTTGAGATTCAGCTTGTGGTTGTGGATTTACTTGAGCATCCACAAACTGTTGCACAGAAGTAGGTAGCAAAAGATCTCCAACAATTCCTTTCTTAATATCTTTATTTACTAGATCAGTAAATACTCTCTTATGTAATTTAAAACAAGAAACATCTGCTTCAAATACATTTTCTCCGTCAACACAATAAGAAACCAAAAGCTGACAGAATCGAGAAAAATAAACAACTCCTCTATTCTCTGTCATCTTCTCCCCTAAGTTAGTCAACACAAGTCGTGCAAAATCAAAATGATTATCATATAATAAAGAATACCCGATTTGCAGACTGTCTGTGGGAATAGCATCCCAATTTGTGCATTTCTTTCCAAATGTCCTCGTGATGCAATCGAAGAAGAAACTCCATTCCTTGCGCAGAAACGGCCTTTTGAGTTGCCCAATCTTTGTCAATGGCCCAGAGTAGCCAATCTCTCGCATCATCCGCATTAAATCCTCATCACCCATTCCAATAGTGTAGGAAGAATATTCAGGAAACCCCATTGCATCGTGAATAGTACCAGTAGTAATAACATACTCTGTTTCTTCAAACTCAAAGATTATGGATGGGCTCCCAATTTCACCACCATCATCATAAACCCCTGTCTCCCAGAACGCCTTGATTTGTAAACCAGAAAGTTTGGCTGGTTCAACTAAAGCACGCCCAATCGCTGACTGAGCAAGAAACTTCTGAATCATATGAAATGCTTCTGGTGCGTTTGCAGTGTTTAGTGGTGCGGTATAGTTGTTTGGAACGAACTCTAACCCAGACGAAACGAAAGCTGTGGTTGCCATTAGAAGATTTTGAAGAAAGAACAAGTAATCGATGTGAAAGCTTAACAGAGTTTATGTGTAAAAAGGTGTTTGGGAATATGTGTGTGTGTGAGAAAAGATGTGTATGAGTAAGATGTGAAAAGTTTAACTGAAGATGTGTGTATTGTATTTAAAAGAAAATTAAAGATGAAAAACTGAAGAGTTGTTAATCATCAATACACAACTGTCTTACTCCTATAATCATGTGAATGGGACACATGTCAAGCGTGCATACGCTGACAGCATATAATTGGCAGTTTCCAATACGCATGCGCAGTAAAAACAGCAATAATTACCGCCTGTTACACTTTTCTATGCAATTAACCTCTCTCCTCTGTTTAGACACCTGATATCACATAAGACACTCACAATTTCCGCTTATTGGCAAACAAAATCAATAATAATAAAATTATCGATTTTAATATCTCAGAAACATAATATCGAAGTAGCTCAACAGTCAATAATGACTGTCTTGGAACTCCGCGCTTTACTGTTCCCAGAGCTTCGAACCACGCAAAAACCTTTCAGTTGCCCTGTTGGATGCTATAAAAGCTGGAGCATTTTAACAACAGGCAATTCACATATTAAAACAAATACCATATATCAAATGGCAGGAACCTTTGAATTCATGGATGTAGAATCATTCTTGAACATGAACTGGCGTCAACAAGCAAACTATATCATCGATGAGTTTCTTGTTTTGTCATTTCTGAATGATGAAGGGCTCATCGCTGATGATGAAATAGCGGAAGGACCTATCTCCAACCCCTATGTGCACATCATCCGTCCTGGACCATATGATGTGCCCATCCTTGCAGATGATGAGGCTGTGGAGATCTGTATGATGCTCTTTTATCAGAGCTACTTGAAGGGTTCGAAAAAGAATTTCTTCTTGGAATCCTGCAAGCTGCAAGCCAGAAAGAGAATGCGAGAGGATGATGATGATGATTCAACATCAGGGGGTTGTCAAGCCTTGAAAATCCCATATGCTATAATAACCTGTTAAACGAACAAGTAGCTAGACAAGAATATGAACTTATCTGAATGTAAACAAAGTTTGAATCGATTAATGAGAAAGATCCATGATTTTGTTTTACATATCAGTATCGCATAGTAATTGTAAAGTGAAAGAAATGATATCACTTTAAACAGTAAACGAACATACTCATCAGCGCTACTAATCATCATCAGGACTTATCAAACATACTCTTTCTTTTCTCTGTTTAATGCAAAATGGATCCGTTACAAATCATACTTTTTCGAAAAACAAATGTCTAATCTCAAAATTATAAAATGTCTGAAACAAAGAAATTATTTTAACCATCAGAGATTAAAACAAAGTTACCTCGGCATATGTCACACAATACATCAGTGTTTACCATTTGTCCTTCTTTGTCAATAAACTCTTTTCTCAAACTGTACAGGTGTGAAAATATGTGTGTGCAATAGCAGAGTTTACCGTAATCAATATTTAGATCATCTCAAAGTGCATAAAATCCACAAACTAAAGTAGTAAAAACTGGTTGCCTAAACTCTCATGTATAACATAAAATCTGATTTTATATCTAAACTCTGTATACTGATATCCTTTCATTTGGATATGTCTTTTATTTTTCACCCCCTTTATATATATATATATATATTTTTTTTAATTTTATTTTTCCAGTAATCAGTGGTTGGCACTAGTCACCAAAAATCAAAGATTTTAGCCCTTATTTCATACAATAAGTTCCTGGATCTTCCTAGGCACAACATGATCTCAAAGGAATTTGTGCTCTGTTTGGCATCTTTTGATTTGAGGGTGAATTATTTTCAATTAAGAATCAGAGTTTAGACTTTTCATCAGTAAATATAATTAACTTATGAGAGAAAATGCAAACAGCTAATACAGACTCAGTGTTTAGGATCAATAAGCTAAGAGATGGTATAAATACAGAGACAGTATCATGCTGTGTTAACTTACTGCACATAATTGAGATCAGAATCTATACAACTTTTAAGGATTCACAATTACTTACTGAGAATTATGCTTCATACAAATTTCTTCATTGGTCCATATGTTTCAGACAAAATTACAATTAGAGAATAGCATTAAACTGTAACTATCAGAGTATGACCAACAGAGTTTAGCATCAGAGTTTACTTTCAGAGTATGACTGACACTTCACAGAGTTTACCATCAGAGTTTACCATGCTGGTGCACATAACAATTAACACATGTAAGAAATCATGAACATAAAAAGTGAGTCTAACCCGTATCTCTAGTCAGAACCAGAGATCATTCCAAGTTCATTTACCAATCTTGTAAAAGTAGCTTCACTCAAAGGTTTGGTGAAGATATCTGCAAGTTGTTGGTCTGTAGACACAAAATGAAGCTCAATGTTTCCTTCTTCCACATGTTCTCTGATAAAATGATACCTTATGCTGATGTGCTTGGTCATGGAATGCTGTACTGGATTACCTGTCATAGCAATAGCACTTTGGTTATCACAGAAAATAGGTATTCTAGAGTACCTTAACCCATAATCCAGCAATTGATTCTTCATCCATAAAATCTGTGCACAACAGCTACCAGCTGCTATATACTCTGCTTCTGCAGTGGATGTAGAAATTGATTTCTGTTTCTTACTGTACCAAGAAACCAATCTGTCACCTAAAAATTGACAGCTTCCACTTGTACTTTTTCTGTCTATCTTACAGCCTGCAAAATCTGCATCAGAGTAACCAATTAACTTAAACTCTGATTCTCTAGGATACCACAAACCCAAGGTTATGGTTCCTTTGAGATATTTGAAGATCCTTTTTACAGCTGTTAGATGAGGCTCTCTGGGATCTGCTTGAAATCTTGCACAAAGACATGTTGCATACATGATATCAGGTCTACTTGCAGTAAGATACAGTAGAGACCCTATCATTCCTCTGTAGTTAGTCATATCTACTGAGGCTCCTGTGTCCTTGTCAAGCTTCGTTGCTGTAGCCATGGGAGTTGTAGCAGATGAACTATCAAGCATACCAAATTTCTTTAGAAGATTTCTGGTATACTTTGCTTGATTGATAAAAATCCCATCATCTGTTTGCTTGACCTGTAAGCCTAGAAAATAACTAAGCTCTCCCATCATGCTCATTTGGTACCTGGATTGCATAAGCTTTGCAAACTTCTTACAGAGTTTGTCATTAGTAGATCCAAAAATAATATCATCTACATAAATTTGAACTAAAAGCAAATCATCACCAGAATTGAAATAAAACAAGGTTTTATCAATTGTACCTCTTGTGAACCCACTTTCTAAAAGAAATTGAGCAAGAGTTTCATACCATGCTCTTGGTGCTTGCTTTAGTCCATATAATGCCTTGTCAAGCCTGTAGACATAATCTGGATGCTTGGAATCTATAAATCCTGGTGGTTGTTCAACAAACACTTCTTCTTCAAGCTTCCCATTGAGAAAAGCACTCTTTACATCCATCTGAAAGACTTTAAACTTCTTGTGTGCAGCATAGGCCAGAAAAATTCTTATGGCTTCCAATCTTGCAACTGGAGCAAAGGTTTCATCATAGTCAATTCCTTCCTGTTGTGAATAACCTTTTGCCACAAGTCTAGCCTTGTTTCTTGTAATCACACCTTCACTGTCAGTCTTGTTTCTGAAAACCCACTTTGTACCTACTATTGATCTATTCTTTGGTCTAGGTATAAGTGTCCAGACTTCATTTCTTTCAAACTCATTTAACTCTTCTTGCATTGCTGTAATCCAATTAGCATCTTGAAGAGCTTCCTCCACTTTCTTTGGTTCTGTTTGAGACAAGAAAGCATGATACAGACACTCATTATTTGTTGCACTTCTAGTTCTCACACTAGCATCAGGATCTCCAATTATGAGATCAGGTGTGTGTGCCTGTGTCCACCTTCTTGCTGTTGGTAAGTGGTTTCTTGCATCATTATTGAATCCTCCCCCTTGATCCATGCTCTCCTGATTCATATGTTGACTTTCTGCAGCATCTGAGGCTCCCCCTGAATTGGATGGCTCAGAGTTTGAACTTTCAGAGTTTGAATCAGTTTCCTCAACTGACTCACTTGCTGTGTCATGTTGAGCTTCTTCACGCTCCCCCTCAACTGGTTCTCTATTTTGTTCAATTTGAGAATTTCCAGTTTCTCCAGTATTTACCAGTAGAGGTTCAGAGTATGCTTCGTCAGAGTTTGTCAACCCTGCTTCATCAGAGTTTATATCATCAGAGAATAGATCTTCATTTTCAAAACGCAGTTGATCATATCCATCCTTGTCTTCAAGTCCAATTATTTTCTTGTCATCAAATGACACATGTATGGATTCCATGATCACCTTAGTTCTCAGATTGTAAACTCTGAATGCTTTTGTTGACAATGGATAACCAACAAAGATTCCTTCATCAGCTTTTAATTCGAACTTTGTCAACTGTTCAGGATGAGTCTTTAACACAAAGCATTTGCATCCAAATATATGAAAATATTTCAAATTTGGCTTCTTATTCTTCACCATCTCATATGGTGTTTTCCCATGCTTGTTGATCAATGTTGCATTTTGAGTAAAACAAGCAGTTTGAACAGCTTCTGCCCAGAAGTATGTTGGTAATTTTGCTTCATCAAGCATAGTTCTGGCTGCTTCAATTAAAGTTCTGTTCTTTCTTTCAACTACACCATTTTGCTGTGGAGTTCCAGGTGCAGAAAATTCTTGTTTCACTCCTCTTTCCTTGCAGAAAGCTTCCATCATTGAATTTCTGAATTCAGTTCCATTATCACTCCTTATAATTTTGACTTTGTGCTGTGATCCTTTGTCCAGTAGATTTACATGATCCATCAGAGTTTGAGCAGTTTCATCATTCTTTGACAAGAAATACACCCATGTATATCTAGTATATTCATCAACAATTACTAGAGCATATTTCTTTTTGCCCATGGACATCACATTCACTGGTCCAAAGAGATCAACATGAAGAAGATGATAAGGTTCCACTACTGAAAATTCAGATTTGCTCTTGAAAGATGACTTCCTTTGCTTGGCTTTTTGACAAGAATCACATAAGCCATCTAGATTGAGTATTGATTTTGGAAGTCCCCTTACAAGATCCTTTCTTATTAGCTCATTGATATTGTTCAAATTGAGATGAGAGAGCTTCTTGTGCCATTTCCAACTCTCTTCATTTGACATTCTGGCTGTCAGACACACTGTTTTTCCATCAGAGTTTGTTACCAAACTTGCTTCATAAATGTTGTTGCGCCTGTGTCCAACTAGAACAACTTTTCCAGTAGATTTACTGATAACTTCACAGTATTCACTATGAAAATCTACATGGTTTCCTCTGTCACAGATTTGACTCACAGATAGTAGATTATGCTTGAGTCCTGAGACTAGAGCTACATTTGTAATGATGACACTTCCTAGATTGATATTGCCATATCCCAGAGTGTGTCCTATGTTGCCATCTCCATAGGAAACTTTTGGGCCAGCCTTCTCCTCAAAGTCTGATAGCAGGGCTTTATTTCCAGTCATATGTCCTGAGCATCCACTGTCCAAGATAAGTGTGCTCTCTATTATACCCTGCAATCACAAACAAACACTAAGTGTTAGTTTTAAGGATCCAGACTTGCTTGGATCCTTTGTCTTTCTTAACAGTGTTAGCTTTTGTAGCAGAATCACTATCAACAGAGTTTAAACTAACATTGTCAGACTTTACACTAGCAGAGTTTGCTCTAACCCATTTCAAGTTGGGTTTTAGCTCATAATAGTTGTGATAAATAGCATGATAACTCTTGCAAGTATAAATGGAATGCCAAGTGCTCCCACAGTGTTTGCATAAAGTTTGTGGTTTAACTCTTACATAATCATTCTTTACTCCTGATGTAGAAGATAAAGAATTAACATGTTTGTTCTTAGTGCAAAATCTAGCAAGATGATTAGAACTACCACAATTATAACATGTTTTCCTTGGAGCAGCACCAGTAGGCAAATGATTATTTCTATTATTTATGCCTATCTTTCCATTCCTATTCTTCTTGGACCCTTTTGGTTTCATGGCAGATTTTATCTCTTTCAGTTTATGATTAAACTGTTTCCCTGTCATCAAACCAACATTAACCTGTTTTTCACAAGTTTTTCCTGGCTTTCTAACAGCTTCTCTTTCCATAAGTTTTTCTGTTATAATATTTTCCTGTCTTTCACAGGCTTCATCTGATTCCATATCAGCTTCTCTTATTACAACAGATTTTAACTTATTGGCTTCTGGAACAAATTTCACAGGTTTAAGTTGTGGTTTTACCTTAACCTTGTCTTTAAACCTAAGTTCATCATTTTCACAATAACCTAAACCTACAGAATCAGTCTGAAACACTTGATGAGTGTCTCTTCCAGAATCTGTCCATGTCTTGATTATTTTTCTTTCTTTTTCTAAATCAGATTCTAGTTGCCTATACCTTTTAAGCAACTCCTGTTCAACATAAACAGCATCATCTCTTTCTTTTTGAATCTGCTTCATATTTTCAAGTTCTCCTCCAAGAAACTTGTTTCTATCTTTAAGACTAAGATTCTCAGATTTAATTCTCTCATTTTCTAAAGTCTGATCCCTATAGCTAACATGTACGCTTTTCAGATATACTCTTAATTCAGATATATTATCAGTGTCATAAGCATAAGTAGTTAGGGGTACCTTATTTTCAGATGATTCAGTCTCATCTCTGACAGTTGCCATAAGAGCATAGTTTTCTCCATCATCAGAGTCTGAAGTATCTGCCCAGTCTTTGCCTTTAGAGATGAGTGCTTTCTCAGATTTTCCTTTCTTGCACTCTGGGGCATAGTGACCCATCTCCTTACACCTGTAGCACTGGATTTGAGATTTATCCTTCTTGCCAGACTTGGTCTCCCTTCCATCAGACTTTCTGAAACTTCTCCTTTCAGAATTTGAATCTTTCCTTGAGAATCTCTTTCCTTTCTTGAAGTTCTTGAATCCCATCTTTTTGAAGGTCTTCACCATCAATGCAGCCATTTGCATCATCTGTTCTTCATCATCATCAGAGTCAGAAGCTTCATCAGAGTTTGAGTCATCATCAGAGTTTGATGACTCACTTTCAGATTTAATAACTAAAGCCTTTCCC
Organism: Heracleum sosnowskyi; assembly: GCA_030848705.1. Classification (NCBI taxonomy): domain Eukaryota; kingdom Viridiplantae; phylum Streptophyta; class Magnoliopsida; order Apiales; family Apiaceae; genus Heracleum; species Heracleum sosnowskyi. The sequence goes on along the minus strand of CM061242.1, from coordinate 114,884,724 downwards.
TTGGCTTTCTTCCTTGATGATTCCTTCTTAATGGGCTTCTCCTCGACTTTGAGAGCAACAGATTTTGTCTTCTTGCTGGATCTCCTGTTTCTTTGTTCTATCTCAAGTTCATGAGTCTTTAACAATCCATAGATCTCATCAAGATCTGTATCAGCAAGATCATAATTATCTCTGATTGTTGTTGCCTTCAAATCCCACTTTTCAGGTAGAGATAGCAAAAACTTGAGATTAGACTCTTCAAGCTCATATTCTTTATCAACCAGAGACAGATCATTCAACAGTTTGCAAAATCTGTCATAAGTCTCAGTCAAGGTTTCATTAGATCTTAAATCAAAGTGCTCATACTCCTGTGTGAGTATTGTCTTTCTGTTCTTCTTGATAGCACCTGTTCCCTGGCATCTGACTTCTAAAGCATCCCATATCTCTTTGGCAGTTTTGCAGCCAATTACTCTGTTAGACATGACATTATCTAAAGCACTATGGAGAAGATGTCTAACCTTTGCATCTTTTGCAATTGATGAGATGTCCTCAGGAGTCATATCTTTCTTTTCCTTTGGAACAGTCTTTTGTTCTTGTCCATCAACAACAGGGGACAATTTAGTCGGCATATGAGGACCATCATTGATTCTGTCAAGGTATTCTGGATCTGTAGCCTCCAGAAACATGGTCATCTTAACCTTCCAAATAGGATACTCTACTGGCCTGAGAATTGGAACCCTGATTGTTTCATATCGACTCACAGAATTGGGCTTAACCTGTTCAGCCTTAGGAGCAGTTTGATTTTCTTCAGACATGATTAATACTGTGTTTGAATCGTAAAACTGTATATATTAAACAGCCTTGGCTCTGATACCAATTGTTAGGCCGAATACACAATATATAATCAAGTATGTATGAGAATAACAGTTAAGAACACAGGTTTGTAAATCAACAAACTGAATTATATTAAATAATTCTCTCTTTATGATGTTAATGAATCACAAAGAGCTTCTAGGTTACAAGAATAATATCTTCAATGATCGCATCCCTTTTAGGGATAACCTATCTGTGTTTATATAGTACACAGTTACATACAATCCTTATCTAATTGATACTCCTAACAATTAGCTATACAATTGATATCAATTAAGGATTGCTTCTTATCTTCTATTCTGTTTCCTTAGCTGTATCAATATATTCTGCTTCTTTCCATCTTCAGAATATATTGCTTCTAGAATCTTCAATTCAGCACCGACAGCTAATTCAACTTTCACCTTGTCAGACTTTAAACAAACTCTGACCGGCTTCCTTTAAACTCTTCACCCTGTCAGAGTTTACTTAAACTCTGACTGGCTTCTGATAAACTCTGGTCAGTACCTGTTGCTTAAACACTGATAAACAAACGTCAGCAATTATATCTAACACAAATCCCTGATGTCCGAGTATCCTTTATTCTCAGAAAAACTTTCTTTAATACTCTCCCATGGCCAAGATTTATCCTCTTCGAACACAACGTCCTTACTAACACAAATGCGTCCTTCCACCGGGTTGTATAGTCTATAAGCTTTAGAACCAGGCTCCTTTCCCAAGTTAACAACACTTACACTTCTGTCATCCAATTTTCTAACATGCTGACTGGGAATTTTCTTGTGGGACAAACAGCCAAACACTCGAATGTGACCTATGTCTGGTTTGTTGCCCGACCATGCCTCGTACGGTGTCAAGCCAGTTAAGGCTCGTGTTGGAAGTCTATTCAGCACGTATATGGTATGACGAACTGCTTCTCCCCATAGTATTGCAGGCAGGTTCATCTCTTTCAAATAACTCCGAGTCATTTCCATCATTGTACGGTTTCTTCGCTCCACGACTCCGTTCTGCTGAGGAGTGTATGGGGCCGTAAAATGTCTTGCAATTCCTGACTGCTCACAATACTCCTTGAACTGATTTGAAAGGAACTCTCCCCCACGATCTGTTCTGAAAGTCTTGATTCTCAGGTCATCACCATCCTCTACCAGTGCTCGAAATCTCTTGAATGCTTCAAATGCCTCTCCCTTGGTTTTCAGTAAATATGCCCACATGACTCTACTAAAATCGTCCACCAACAAAAATATGTACCTGTTTCCAGCCGCTGTTTCTGGATCAATAGGCCCACAAAGATCTCCGTGAACAAGCTCCAAACGCTTCTTTGCACTGAAATTTGCATGACTTGGCACACTTTTGCGAGTCTGTTTTGATAACAAATAGCCTGCACAGACTTGACTTGGTTGCACTACTCGGGGTAATCCTTTCACCATATTTTCTTTGTACATCATCGATAAAGCCTGATAGTTAACGTGACCCATACGTGCATGCCACAGCTTCGATACACATTCCAAACTTGACAGTAAACATTCAGCATTTCCAGTTTTGATTATTATCTTGTAGAGACGATTTGGTGATCTCTTAATCTTCATAAGTAACTTCCCTTCATTTTCATACACCCACATAAACTCACCTCTAATGACTACTTTATTTCCATCTTCACAGAGTTGTCCTATGCTTACAATATTGTTACGAAGATTGGGGATGAAAAATACCTCGTTAAGCATTCGTTCCTTCCCATCTTTGCAGTTTAGTAGGACGGAACCCTTTCCCTTTATCTCAACCGTAGAACCGTCTCCAAATCTAACACGACCAGTGACACCATCAAGCGAGCAAAATTTTGACCTTTGTCCCGACATATGGTTGCTTGCACCATTGTCAAGGTACCACACATCAGAGTTTAACGCCATTCCCTCTTTGTCCAGTAACAAGTGAGGTCGTATGTTTCCTTCATTTAGTAACACCATCTTTGGTTCATTTTCTTCACTCTTGGCCATTAACAAGGCTGGTTCATCATCAACCATTTCAGCAATGTTAGCCTCCTGTCTCTGATCCTTGGTTTTTTTAGGTCTGCGACACTCAGCTGCGAAGTGTCCGTAGAGATGACAATTGAAGCATTTCACTCTACTTTTGTCACGTTGAGACCGAATTTTGTTTGCAGACCAATTCCCTTCTGAATTTCCCTGGTTGCGCTTTACCCATTCATCACGTGTGAGAAGCAATTTCTCCTCTTTGCTCTCCCTTTTACGCCACTCCTCTTCGGTCAATAAGAGTTGGTTTTCCTGTACCTCACACTTCCCTCTAATTCTTTCATCGTGAGCCTTCAAAGCCCCCATGGCTTCTTCCACCGTCATGGTCTCTAAATCACTGAACTGCTCCATTGTCGATGTGATTTGCAAGAACTTTCCAGGGACTGCTCTCAACATTTTTTTAACCACATAAGATTCTTGTATCGTCTCACCTAATGCTCGTATATTCGTCACAAGTCCATTAAGTTTCATGTAAAAATCGTCCAATGGTTCTGATTCTTTCATGCTTAAAGCCTCGAACTCAGCCTTGAGTGTCTGAATTCGAGCTTTCTTCACACGATCTGCACCTTGGCAGAGAGTTTTGATCGCGTCCCACGTTTCTTTAGCCGTCTTCTTCTCAGCAACCGACAGCAGCATGTCTTCTGCTATTCCTTGATAAATCATGGCTAAAGCGACCTTGTCTGTTTTATCCTCGACCACAGCCTTCTCACCAGCCTTCTCACTAGGTGTCTCGATTGCAGTCCAAACTCCGTGGGCTTGCATAAACACCTTCATCTTCATAGACCATGCCGTGTAATTGCTCTTGACCAACAATGGGTAACTAAGCCCAAGTGATCCTCCTCCTTTTCCCTTATCCACAGTCGACGCCATTGATTCTCACTATCCTTTGTGTTATTGTCTAGCTCTGATACCAGAATATTGTGTATACTGAATTATAGAAACTAAGTTAACAAAACACACAGATGATATTCAATGGTTTTGGATATCTTTATTCAACGTTCAAAAGCAAATATAAATACAAGAGGTAAACTACTTCAGCTAAAAGCCAGGACCTACTTTCCTACATTAGCTCCACTACTCCACTGCTAACAGAAGACTCCACAAAACAAGCTAAATAACTAGACTAATTCAACCCGTGTGACTAGCAAGCTTGTTCCCAGAATTTGGACAAGCACAAATACATACACACAGACTTTGAATAGTTTTATTGAACATATAAAACCAATGAACTCACGATATTCTCCAATCACGACCTTCTCCAAGCCATGTTTGAGATTACAAATGACAACAAAATTAATGACTGGTAGAATGTTCATTGTTCAATAATGTTCTGTTCTCTCTCTGTGCATACTATATATAATATATGCAGCTGTGGTTACGATCAAGAACAAGTAGTTTTAAATGGAGTGCATCCACCTTATACTGATGGAGTCCTTGACCTCGGGACTCGAAACACAACCATTTTAGCGCAATTGCGCAAAGTTGGTATGATGCAAAATATATTCAGTCATTGTTTTAGTGCACAAGAAGGAGGTTATCTTTTTATGGGTGACGATATTCTCCCTTCTTCTGGAATAGTCTTGGCGCCAATGTTGAACGATATCAGTTCTGACTTGTAAGAACTCCCAAAACGTACTTCTTTTCTGCAGTGGAATCTATTTTTAATACAACCAACTAATATCACTGATTTTATGTTTCAATTAATTAATCAGCTACAACTTGGGCCCTGCTGCATTTCGATTTGATGGCCAAGCTACTGGAGTTGAGTACCTTCTAGTATTTTTTGATAGTGGAAGTACTTACACCTACTTCGGATATCCAGCTTACCAAGCTCTACTTGATATGGTAATGCAGAAATAAAACTAAAAAAATAGCACGCACTTGGGATTGTTATGATAAGCTGACCATAAATTGTTTGGTTTCAGTTAAAATAAAACTTTAAATGGAAGCCAATTAAAAAGTTGCGAATGACGATAAAACTCTCCCTGTCTGCTGGAAAGGCACAAAAGCATTTAAATCCATTCGTGATGTCAAGAACTTATTTAAGCCGTTGGTTTTGAGTTTCACAAATTCCACAAATGTGCAGCTTCAGTTGTCTCCTGAAGCGTATCTTATCATCTCAGTAAGCATTATTAGAATGCTAACTATCTAGTTAACCTTTTCTCTGAAGACAACCCGTACTGATATATGTGTATTACAGGATCTTGGAAATGTGTGCTTAGGCATTCTGAACGCAGCTGTTCTTGGAATGATAAGCATGGATTCAATTGGAGGTGAGGGATACATTAGTAACAGAAAAATTGAAGTGAAAGTTCCTTGGAATAATTCTCATATTTTGTTGCTTGCTGATCTTGGCAGAAATTTCTATGCAAGACCAAATAGTGATCTACGATCTTGAGAAATACCAGATTGGATGGCCCCTGCAAATTGCAGTGAACTTCCTAAGTTCTCCTGAGTCCTACTCTTGCTTTTCATTCACATTATGGACTGTTGGTGGCATCGTTACCGCGAATTGTAGTTAACAGCGCCGATCATCGTCTAATCAGAGTTCTTGTAACCAAAAAAGTTGAAGCACATCTATACATCTTCATAAAGAAAATATTACAAATTGATCAGCAAAGTTCTATTTACTGTTGCCAAAGCTAAAGCAGCAGTACATGTTAGAATAAGCAGCAGTGCAATACAGATGTTGCACACAAAGTTCTAAAGCTTAAGCAGATCATATAATGAGCGATACAGCTAAAACTCTTAACTATACTGAAATAATATTAGATAAAATTTTGCTAATAAAATATTATTGATACTTTTTGAAGAGCAAAGTGCAGACAGAGAATTGAAGAACAGAATTGATTGCATTCAAATGTTAACGGTCTTCATCATAACAGTGCATATGCTCAGCTGTCTATAGAATTTACAAACATAAGACAAAACAAAAGGAAGCCTACAGACTACAAACTTAAAACTTAAAGGGGACTCACATATTAACCCTCATCATTATGCTTGTCCTTACAGACTCTTGGACTATTATTCTAGTTGCATGAAGTCTAACCGATGCTCTGCTTAATAATTATTACGCAATTTATTGCTCACACAACGATCTAGTGTACTGTATTAGTAAAAACCTATTTTGATTAAAGAAGACAAAATAGCACAGTTTGAACATGTTAATCAAGAGTGTCTCTGCAAGACCAAATGATGATCTACGATAATGAAAGCAAATTGTAATAAACTTCCCTAGTTCTCCTGATCCCTTCTCTTGTATTTCTTTCACATTATGGATTGTTGACGGCGTCATCTTGGAATTGCGAGTTCTTGTTTGACAGTGTCGATATCATGTAACAAAAATTGAAACATAAGAACATAATATTTACGTCTTTATAAAGAAAATATAGAAAATTTATAAAGGGTCAGGAACCAATTATTTAACAATATGTTTCCTGGCCGTTGGATCGACATTTCAACGACCAAGATTAAAAAAATAATTGCCTCGTTCCGCGCTTTTTTATCGTGGAGCCTGTGTGTTCCGCGCTTCTTTACTGCGGAGCGTGTAATTACCAAAATACCCTTAAATTCCTCCGCATAAAATAAGCTTGGATCGTCTATAAACTGTATTACTTTCAGTTTTACTGTTATCGACCCGAATACCAAATCAATTTCAAAACCCTAATTATTTGTGTGCGATTAACGGTGCGATTCGAGCGATTGGAGCGTTTCTGGGCGTCTTCTCCTGCGATTGTCATCTGCAATGGAAGATTACCAACAGAGGTTAGTGTTTTTATGGTTTTCTTCGAAGTTATTGCATATTAACGGGTTCGGGTTCGACTGATTTAGGTTTTTAGGGTTAGGGTTCGAAGTAATTGGGGATTTAGGGTTATAATTCGGGTTCAAATTAATTGTGCTTGTTAATTTAAGTTTAATTATTGATTAATTCATAGTAATTAGTGTTTAAATGTTAGGCCGATTACACAATATATAATCAATATAAGTATGATTATAACAATAAAGAACACTGTTTATAAATCAACAATTGAATTATATAGATAACTCTTCTTTTTGTGATGTAAAATATCACAGAGAGCTGCTAGGTTACAAGAATAATGTTTTCAATAATCGTATTCCTTTTAGGGTTAACCTATCTGTGTTTATATAGTACACAACTACATAGAATCAATCTCTAATTGATATTCCTATAAATTAGCTATACAAATCATATCAAATTAGGATTGCTTCTGTCTTCTGTTCCGTTTCCTTGTCTGTCTCAATATATCTTGCTTCTTTCCATCTTCAAGATATATTGCTTCTAGAATCTTCAATGTTAGCACCGACAGCTTTAGCAAACTCTCACCCCGTTAGACTTTAATAAACTCTGACTGGCTTCCAGTAAACTCTGATGAATACCTGTTGCTTAAACACTGATAAACACTCATCAGCAATTATATCTAACATTAAATTATGGTAATGGGTTTGGGTTCGGGTTCGTGTTGATTATGGTACGTGTTTTCGATGTTATTGGTCTTGAATTCGAATTGTTTCGGTTTGGTACATGTTGAGATAAGATTTTGCACGAATTGTTTAGACGTAATTTAGTTTTGTTGTTTTGGTTCATGTTGTACTCGTTCTTGAGGTTGATGTTTATTGTTTTTTGTCGAATTGCTGGTAGAACAGAACAGATTGTGTTTGTTCATTGTTATCTGTCGAAGTGTAGGCATTGTATTTCTTCATTGTTCTCTGCCGAAGTGTAGGCATCTGTGCATTTATTTTGGTAGTGGTAATGTGATTTCGGTTATAAGTTGATGACTTAACGATAATATGACTTTGTGGATGTTAATGGTTCTGAATTTCTGTTGATTAGTATTGTCATTTTCAAATGTTTGAATTTGTGTTGATTATTGTTCGTTGTGAATGTTTTAGGCTGGAGGACATACTTCTGGGACCTATTAGTCAGACGATTATATTTGATAATGCTTATCATGTCAGTCAGGAGGTTTGAGATGGAGTTGACAGGGGTACATTGCTGTGTTATTCTGGTAATAGATTGATGCGTTCGTGGGTTCTATCAGATGCTCAGAAGGAGATATTGAACATGACGGGGTTTGATTTGTTTGCAAACGTGGATGTTGTGCTTCTGAATGATACTGCGCTTGTGACAACCTTTGTTGAGAGGTGTCACCCTGAGATTAATACTTTCTTCATGAGGCAGGGTACGATGACAATGACTTTGCAGGATGTTCATTACATATTGGGGTTGCCCACTACTGGTTAGCCATTGGTTGGGGGTGCAATCCAAATTCAAATGGCCTATTTTACTAGGAACTGGTTTGAAGAGCTTACGGATAAAGAGATCGAACTGGCAATGGATACAAGAGGAGGGATAAAGTATACATGGTTGCATAAGCGGTATGGGGGTGATCCTGGTAATGATCCAGAAGATTAATTTGCACACGAAGGCATACTTGATGTTGGTTGTGGGGTCAGTTCTGTTTCCTACTAATAGTAGAAATGTGGTGCATCTGAGGTACATTACCCCGCTTTTCTACTTGGATAATATTCACACGTATTCTTGGGGTTCTTCCCTTTGGTATTAAATTCATTGGATTTAGAGGTGATGAATTTTTGGGTATTTTGGCAAATTTGGTCCATTTTGGCCATATTTGAGAGGTGTCGTAAATTTTATGAATTTTTTTTTTCTAAATTTTATTGTTGGGACAGTTCTTGCAGTACTGGTATAGTACTTTTATTGATTCGGTACAGGTGGGAAGTGACAGAAATAGACAGGTTATGTTAAAAAAAAATAATACCACTCCGCGCAAAATTTCCGCGAAGCACTTTACAGCTACGCGCAAAATTACCGCGGAGCGCTGTAATGCTCCGAGGAAAATTTTCGCGGAGTTTCCAGACATTTTTCCAAAATGAAGGTTCCCAATTTCCATCAAATTAACTTCCAATACACTACAAATGACCTTAGTAACTTACTTGAGGCAAAAAAAACCATTTCAAACAAGTTCACATTGAAAATTTAAAAATTATCATCTTCACCATAATGCTTATCATCAAAATTTGATTCATCATCATCATAAACTATATTAACATACTCTACATCATCTTCGAGCATGGATTTACTATTAATATTACCAAAATCAAAATCAACATCATAAAGATCATTACTTTCAAATTTTTTTTAATTTTTTCCTTGGAACAAACTTTGCAAACTTTTTATCCGCCATAATAATCAAATAATAACGATAACAAATACTTACACAATTCAAAGAATGAACAAATACTTCTTCAAGCTCTTTAAGATCTCATTTTCTCCCTCTTTTGCAACCTAAATGACAAAGTGTGGCTACAATGATGACATAAAGGGGATTAGGGTTAAAAACGGCGGAGGCAAAATGGGAGTCAGGGGCTCCGCACTTATTTTGCGCGGAGTGGACTGTCGCTCCGCGTAAAAAACGAGCGGATGAGCTTTTTTCAACGAAAAAAAGCGCAGAATGATGCAATTTTTTTGACTTAATTGCACTGTGCATACCTGAAGAATAATTATTTTGCACAAAAGTGACTAAATTTTTGTTCGAGCCAATGTGATGGTTAGTTGTTCATAAAGTAGCCAGAGTAGTGACTCCGGGTCTGCTCCATTAGTTGATCCGTTAAAATCTAACGGGTCTGAGGGTAAAAATGTCAAAGAACAAAGAGAGTGTGTCCGTTTTGGTTTCATTTTTCCTTCAGATATTGTCCCTCTTTTCAAATCTCCCTGCATATACATACACATACACATATACGTACATATTTATATAGTATAATTTGTATCTATATATTGTGCTATAATTTTACAGATTCAATTGATCGAATAACTACGACTCTGCCCACTCATCAACCGTAAGTTTTTTCACTCTCGTTACTCTCAAATTTACATATACATACATGTTTTCTATATATATATATATATATATATATATCTGGCTTGTGTGTGGAATTTGCATGATGTGTGTGATCCTTAGGGTTTTGGTTTCGTACATATGCTTTTTGATTGGTTGCGATTTCACGATTTGTCAAAAATTAGGGTTTTGTTTTGATAATTGTTGAACTGATCAGGTGGATTGTTAATTTGTTGTTACAACTTAGATACGTAATTTTGATTTGTTTTGTGGAATTTGTAGCAAGAAGATGATGAGATGTTGTTTCCTCTAATGGAAGAACCTTTACCGGTGGAAGGACCTCAATCGATGGAAGGTATAGATGTTAGTTTAGTTTCGATGAAACAATCTCAACTCTCAATTGCTAGTAGAGATGAGAGTGCAGAGTTTTGAATCCCTAATTCTGAAAAGGGGCATTGTATAGAAGACAACATAGTTGTTGAAAATGTCTTTGACCTTTTTACCCTATGTCTCGTTAGATTTTAACGGATCAACTAACGGAGATGACCCGAAGCCACTATTCTGGCTACTTTATAAACAATTAACCATCACATTGGTTCGAATAAAATTTTAACCACTTTTATGTAAAATAATTATTTTTCAGGTATGCACAGTGCAATTAAGTCTTTTTTTTAATCCTGGCCGTTGGAATGTTGATCCAACGGCCATGAAACAGATTATTGTTTAATTGATACATGACAATCAATTATCAGGACCTTGACCCATTTATAAATATCGATCAGTAAAGTTCTTTTTACTGTTGCCAAAGCTAAAACAATACATGGTGTAATGATCTGCTGCAGTTGCATGTTGAATTTGAATCATTTGATGACTGTATTAAGTTCAAAAAGAAAAACTTAATTATCTGATCAGTAATCCTATATTCATCCATCTCAATGTTTTAATATAATTAAAGGGATCCTATTGGAATGGGATTTTCAGTGCCTCACAGAAGGTAGAAAATTTAAAATCTATCAAATACAAAAAGAAAAGAAAAAAGATGAGTGTATTCAAGCAAACATAAAGAGGTATAAAATATGGAGAGTTTCGATCAACGTTGGTATCAGTTGATTGCCTTCGCCATCAAAGGTGTTGTTAATCCCAAATGACCTAACAGAATTGTAGAAGGGGGGGTTGAATACAATTCTTGATATTTTCTTAAACTTAAAACACTTTATAAAATAAAACTGAACTGAATAAATAAAAACACAAGATATAAATAATTCAGTTGGATTGTTTGATGATCCAACTGAAGTGTTTTTATTGCGGAAATAATCTGTGATACACAAGTACACAGCTGCTCAGTTACAGAGTTGTAGAGAAGAATGCTCTCAAAGATAGCTAATACAAACTATTTGTTTTTCTTCTCTTACTCTTAAAGTAACTGCTACACTTGGTTATATATTCCCAAGTTTACAAAGCTATTTTTGGCTACACTAAAGTACACTAAAGGTAACCGCCAATAGTTTGCTTTTCATCCCTTTGTCCAGTGGTCCTTGGAGATCCTTGCTTTTGTCTTTATGCTTATTATGATCACTCCCAAGACCCAAATGGAAACTGGGATGTTTCCTTATTCCCCATGTCCATTTTAATGGTTTCCAATGCAAAGTACACTTCCACATCACCTTTAGATCTGTTCAGTAAACTGTCACTATCACTTTGTCAACTATTCAGAAAAGCAATAATGATTCGTTGATAGCAGGGAGATGTGTTTCGTTGATAGCTTTATTTTCCATTTCGTTGATGAGTAAACTCCATTTCGTTGATGAGTAAACTTCATTCCGTTGATGGTGTATCCTTGTTCCGTTGATAGAGTAATCTTCATACCGTTGACATGTCTTCACTTAGGCAAAATTACAAGGCATGATATACTTACAATTGACCAACCTATTTTGCCTATCTATTACTTAGTCAACATGACTTAGAAAACCTATCTAGTACATACAACAAAATGCATATCAAACTGTGAAGTATTGTACAGTGCAATTGCTACAACACTCATTCCGTTGATGAGCTTCCTGTCAACGAAACACTGCAAAGCATGCCATTCCGTTGACAGTTACAAAATGACTTAATACAAAATCTACTAAGTGTTTTTATAATTATCATCAAGAACAACATATTCCTAACAATCTCCCCCAATTTATGACTGATAGAATAACAGCCATAAATCAAGAGCCTTGATGATAACAAAAACACTCAGTCAAATTACACATGTTAAAAGTAGAAATTGCATTGAGCTTCATTGAATTTAATTAAAATACAAAGTAGAAAATCTTACAAAACAAGTGCACAGAGTTGCTCCTCTAGACTGAGCAGATTTTTCATCTTTGCCTCTGTGGTCTTGTTTTCTTCCCTTTTCTTGCATTGTTCTCCTCAATCTGAGCTTGAAGTCTTCTGTAGAAAATCTTCTCTTCTTCATCTTGATCCCCCAACTTGGATTGCATTAATCTTAGAGTTTCATTGGATGCCTTCTCCAGTTGGTCTTCTATTCTGAAGAATCTTCTACAGTTGTCCTTGTCTCTGAATTCCATCATCCAAAAAGGTTGGAGATGAATTTTCTTTCCTGTTTGAGGGACCTTCAATACTCTGGGAAGTGCACCAGGCTTGTTCCAGCTAGCTTTGATTTGGCAAATTTTGGAAACAACTTCAGACTTAGCTGTTTTGGTAAAACCAAAATCTTTCTTCAGGCATTTAAACACAGATAGCAGTGTCTGATAGTCTTCTCCCAGAATTCTATGTAGAGGCCAAACCTGTTCTCTCCCACCCTTGTAGACAAACACCAATCTCTCTGGTAGTTTGTAAGAAGCTGCTATTCCTCTTACTTCAACTAGGTCATCAAGATGGATATGTAGGTCAGACTCCTCCCTGATATCAGCAATGTAGATGAAGTCTTCTGGGTTGGTAGGAGGTTTTTCAGCTTGTGGTCTCCTTACTAGAATTGGCTTAGCCTTGGTAGCCCTTTGCTTAGATTTCTTCTTTGAATCCATCTCAAAGAGGAATTTTGGAAAGTTGGCCTCATCAAACTCAATTGGCTCTTCCTTTGGCTCAATTGGCTGATCATGGAAATTAACAGGATGTTTAGGATCAAAGGCTAACTTTTCCCTTAGAGCTGGATCAGGAATTGTTGGAGGTGCAGTTGGTACAGAAGAGTCTGATGCAATACTCTGAGAGTCATCATTCTCAAAGGCTATATTTCTCATAGCTCTTGCCTTTGGTTGCCTTGTGCTCTTCTTTGCACTCCTTTCCTCTCTGGCTTTTTCTTCTTGCTGTCTTTCTTCTTCATCAAGAGATTGAGCAACTGCAAGTGCTTGCATTGCTGCTCTTTCTGACTCTTCAGCCTTAGCTTCAGCAAAGTTTGGGTGACCAGCCCAAACACAGATTTGTTGTCCATTCCTGTAGACAATTGCCCTTTGCTTCCTTACCTCATAATCATTGCTTTTGTTGGGATTTATGGGTGATAGCATAGAAACAACTTAACTTTGATTGTACTTAATTTTTTAAGTTAAGTAGAACATACTGTCATAGCCAAAGTATGTTCTTGTAATCAGTATGTAATGTTATTCTAGTTGTATTATTTGAAAGAAGTTCACTTGTGTGTTCAAGCCTCAAAGAATGCTTTTTGGATGACAACATGAATAAAGGTTACTGTCCTAAAGCTGTGACAGTAAGATTACAAGAAGACAGAATGTTGCAAGTCACGACAGCATATTCACTCTGACAGCAACATTGGCGGAAGACTACGTGACAGCAACTATTGCCCTCGACAGCAAGTTTGGGATCCTCGACAGCACTCTATGCGGGGAACTCATACTGTCACCAAAAGATCATTCCTGTGACAGCAAGCTTTGCGGCAAAAGTAACTGTCTCTATAAAGATCCTTATGCTAGGTATCTTTCTCAGTCAAATCCCGTGACAGTTTAAATGTTCAAGAAACAGGCGTGATGCAGCATCCCTAAGCTGCACCAAGTCTGCAAGACTACGACAGAAGCTTCAAGGCACTACAAATCAAAGGCGAATCAATTCAAGAGCAAGGTCAAGTCTTTATCTGCTATGATAATGTTTCAGAGGCTGTCATGGAACATGTTCTAAAATATCAGGCAGATAGGGATGCTGAATTTTATCAGAAATTTGGCTATAACTTTGCAGATTTTGATGATGCTGATATTCTTACTGATCTCCCAGCCTCTCCTATACCATACCACTGGTACTATGAGTTTGATGACTTACCCACAGAAGAAGGGCAAGCCCAACCAACCCAGGAAGGGCAACCCAAGCCAAGCAAAGGACCTGAATCTTCTGCATATTCTCAAGCTCAGACAGAACTTGATAAGAAGGAAGCTGAATTGCTAGAAATTCACAAGGCCTCTAACAAGGCAGAAAGTGAAGCTCCAAATTATCAACCATATATGCTGGAAAATCCCCTAAGAGTCAAGTTCCTAAAAGAAGAAATCCATGTTTGCAGCTTGCATAAGCTTAAAACATCCACTCTGAAGGATTTACAGTATATGGTAGCTGGTTCAATTCACCCCTTGGAACAGATTTGTTCTTATGAGATAGAGAAGTTATTGGAAGGGAGAAAAGGAGAAGACTCAAAGCTGGACAAGCAAAGAAGGAAGTCTCTCAATGCTTATCCTGGAAGAAGATTCAAGCTCATTAATGAAGAACTTCATTTCAGAACTTATCCATATGATATAGAGCAATGGCTGAATCTCAGGGATGTTAGCTCTCTCATATCTCCTTCCATAAAGAAGATCATTGATGAAGTAGAGGATGATGCAGTGTCTGCTGCTGAAATTTCTCTTGTAGAAAGTCTAAGAAGCTGCTTGGCAGAAGCTCTCAAAAGAGAGGATGCAGCAAGACAGAAGAGGAAATATCAAGCTAAGTGAAAATTCTTGAATTCTGATCTTGTTAGTTAAGTTGTCAGCACATATTGTAAATTTGCTGTTATTTTCCATAAAAACAAATTGGGGGAGATTGTTGAGATTTATGGGTGATAGCATAGAAACAACTTAACTTTGATTGTACTTAATTTTTTAAGTTAAGTAGAACATACTGTCATAGCCAAAGTATGTTCTTGTAATCAGTATGTAATGTTATTCTAGTTGTATTATTTGAAAGAAGTTCACTTGTGTGTTCAAGCCTCAAAGAATGCTTTTTGGATGACAACATGAATAAAGGTTACTGTCCTAAAGCTGTGACAGTAAGATTACAAGAAGACAGAATGTTGCAAGTCACGACAGCATATTCACTCTGACAGCAACATTGGCGGAAGACTACGTGACAGCAACTATTGCCCTCGACAGCAAGTTTGGGATCCTCGACAGCACTCTATGCGGGGAACTCATACTGTCACCAAAAGATCATTCCTGTGACAGCAAGCTTTGCGGCAAAAGTAACTGTCTCTATAAAGATCCTTATGCTAGGTATCTTTCTCAGTCAAATCCCGTGACAGTTTAAATGTTCAAGAAACAGGCGTGATGCAGCATCCCTAAGCTGCACCAAGTCTGCAAGACTACGACAGAAGCTTCAAGGCACTACAAATCAAAGGCGAATCAATTCAAGAGCAAGGTCAAGTCTTTATCTGCTAAATTGGTTTAGCTGGAAATAGAATGGATCTAGGTTGCTTTCTTTGTAATGTATATCTGACATGTTAGCAATTTAGGAAAGTCACATGGGTAAGACAATCTGTAAGAAGCTGCCACTTGACAGTGACAGCAGCTTTACAAACCCGTGACTGATAGTGATAGGGTTAGTCATATACCTACTATCAACTCATTCTAGAATGGTAACGAATAGCAGGAGGTGTCTTAGAAGAAAAACCCGAAGCTCGAGATCTTTTTCTTGAGGTTGTAGCAACACTTTGCAAAATAAATAAAACATTTATTTTGTGAATCTTGTTCTTACTAAATACTGTTCGTGATTGCATATATTGCTGATAACGTTTAATCTTGATTTTAGTTGTTGAAATTTAGATTGAATTTTATCAGTATTGCATTCATCCCCCCCCCTTCTGCAATACACAAGGACTAACAACTGGTATCAGAGCGTTCAGATTAACATACATATCTGAGATCCCGGAGAAAATGCAGAAATCAAACAGTATCAAGATCCCAGCTTTTGATAAAGAGAACTACAGCATTTGGAAAAGAAAAATCTTGTTGTTTATCAAAGCTGCAAATCCACTATACCCAGGTATACTCGAGAATGGTCCTTTCATTCCAAGAAAGGAAATTGAAGCCACAACAGTGAATGGTGAGATTATTCCTGCACATTGGGTTCCCAAAGATCCCTCAGAAATCTTGGAACCTGAAAAGGAGAAAATGGTGCTAGATGATCATTTGCAACTTATCTTGCTCGATTCTCTCACGCTGGATAAAGCCATGTGTGGAAGTGTAATAAGCTGCACATCAGCCAAGGAGATGTGGATCAGGTTAGCCTTACTCTGTGAAGGAAGTGAAGAGGTTAAGGGCAACCAAAGGCAAATTCTAATATCTCAATATGAGGCATTCATGGCCAAGCCTGGTGAAGACTTAACTTCCATGTTCGAAAGGTTCAGTAAGCTCTTAACTGAATTACAGATACATGGCAAGTACTATGACAGAAAAGAATTAAACGTCAAGTTCCTGCTCACACTGCCTGATCACCTTGAACACAAGACAACAGCCATACGAGAAGGAAGAGATCTCAACACTATAACCTTTGAGACACTTTATGGTATTCTGAAATCCTATGAACTCGAACTCTTTCAAAAGAGAGCCATACAAAGTGGAACAAGGAACAAGATGGCTAATATGTCAAGTGCCCTAGTAGCACATGTGCCAAGGATCACACAGCCAAGTGAAGTACCACAGATCACACAATCAACCCCAACACAGACCTTAAAGATAGAAGAGGTGGTTGAAGATGATGAGAAAGTGGTACTACAGATTAAAGATGTGGAAGATGAAGACTTCTACACAATGGAGGAACTGGAAAGCATGGACAACCCTACTATGGCTTACATGGCCAAGAAGTTCAAGAACTTTAGGTTCAAGAAGGATAGGTCATATAAGCCTCAAGGCCAAGCATCCAAGTTCAGCAAAGGAAGCTCATCAAAGGCTGCTGTGGGAAGTTCAACCAAAGGAGGATACAAAACTGGATTTGTGGATAGATCAAAGTTCAAATGTTATAACTGTGGAGAACCTGGTCATTTTGCTACTGAATGCAAAAGACCCAAACTGGTTCAAAGATATGAGAAAGGAACTGGTGGATACTCTAAGAAAAATCAAGGTAGAGCCTATGTGGCTGAAGGAAAGTGTTGGGATGATTCTGATGATGAAGAAGAGGAAGAGTATGTTAACCTAGCTCTCATGGCTAGCACTGATGAGGTAGCATCAACTCCTTCAAGTCAGGTACCTTCACTTGTCTTACTTGATATGTCTACTGATGAGTATAAGAAAACCATTAAAGACTTAAGTGCTGAAATGTTCAATGTCTATACTAGCTTATCTGCTGCTAATGAGGAAATCTCTAGACTAAGTAAGCTAAATGAAACACTTCAGTCTGAAAATGATTCTCTTTTTCTCAAAACCAGTTCTCTAGGCTCTTTAGCTCAAGAGAATGCCAAACTTAAAAATGAATTAAAATGTGCTAAGGAGGTTGAGGAATTCCTGAGGAATGAGATTGCTGAAAATGAATTTAAGATTAAGGCCTATAGAAACTCATCAAAGATACTTCAGGATTACAATGATAAGCATACAGAAAATCAGTCTGTTGGTATAGGTTTTTCTTATGGTAGAAGACCTGGAAAGGAAACTGTGATTCAAGATTGTCCTGGAATAGCTGCTGTCAAACCCACCATTCTCAAGAAAGTTAAAACTCCTATTTTCAAAGCTGCTGAAATTGAGTTTGATGAAGAAGCCATGCTCATCAAACAAGAAATTCTTGATGAGGATGAAGGTGTTGACAGCACATTCAAGGAAGGAAAGGATACTGTCACAATCCCCAAGACAGTAAACTTACCAAGCAATCAGACAGTAAGTTCAAAGGATGTTGTCACGATTGGCAAGACAGAATCTTTCAAAGATACTGTCAAGAATGAGTCCAAGACAGTAACTCTCAAACCTTCTGTCAAGACAGTAGGATTAAAAGATACTGTCAAGGATAGTTCGACAGCAACTTCTGAACATACTGTCAATCCAGTGACTCCCAAGTCTAGGAACAGGAATGGTAAGGTAGGTGTCAACAAAGGAAATGGATACACTAATGTTGGAGGTGCTTCTAGGAAACTATGCAATAACTGTGGATCTACACATCACTTAACACATGTTTGTAAGAAACCAATTGAGGATAAGATCAATGCAACTGAACTCAATGGTAACTTACACAGAACCCCCCTTATGCATAGGACTATGAGTGTCTGTAATAACATTGATTGTATGCCATGCAAAATCACTGCCATGAGTACATGCTTTAACTTACCTGTTCTCTCTACTGAAAAATGCTCATACCTAAACACTGTTGAGACTTCTGAGCCTGCTGGCAACAGCAAAAAGGCTTCATCCACTAAGAAAAGGACCAAGTCCAATTCTAAACCTAAGTGGGTGAAAAGAGAAGTCAAACAGGAAGTCTTTGATAATGCTTGTGATGTTGTGACTGGAAGAAACTCAGGGAACACTGAAACTGCAGGACCCAACAAAGATTGGGTACCATATGCAACTTAGAAACATTCTGTTTTGCAGGGTAAGAAGAAAAATCAGGTCATGTGGATAATTGACAGTGGTTGCTCAAGACACATGACAGGTGATAAAGCCCTGCTATCACATTATGTAGAGAAAGCTGGCCCAATCATAACCTTTGGAGACAACAGCAAGGGTTACACAGTGGGATATGGCTGTCTGGAAATTGGAAATGTTGTCATTGAAGATATTGCTCTTGTGGATGGATTGAAGCACAACCTACTCAGTGTCAGCCAATTCAGTGACAGAGGATTTAAGGTTGACTTTGACATGATGGTTTGCAACATCTATCACAAGAAGGATGGAAGCCTCTCTCTAAAAGGGGTCAGAAAAGGAAGCTTGTTTGTTGCTGATCTAAGCTCAACAAAGAAGGATAAAGTTTACTGTTTTTACAGTAAAGCTACTGTTGGTGACAGTATGCTTTGGCACAGGAAGCTCTCACATCTCAACTTCAAGACAATGAATATTCTGATGAAGAAGGAGTTAGTGAGAGGTTTGCCCCAACAGGAATTCTGTCAAGAAGGACTGTGTGAAGATTGTCAAATGGGCAAACTGAGAAGAGCTGTGCACAAGTCCAAACAAGTAAACACCAACACAGAAGCACTCAAGTTAATTCACATGGACCTCTTTGGACCAGTCAATGTACCATCTATGGCCAGAAAGAGGTATGCCTTGGTAATGGTGGATGATTACTCAAGGTACACTTGGGTGAAATTTCTTGAATCCAAAGATGAAGCTGCTCAAGTGATTATTGATCAAGTCAGAGTTCTTGATAGAACCCCAAACTCAAAAGTTCAAATCTTGAGGAGTGACAATGGTACAGAATTCAGAAATGCCACTCTTGGAAATTTCTGTAAAGATGAAGGAATTGTACAACAATTCTCTGCTGCAAGAACTCCACAGCAGAATGGAGTTGTAGAAAGAAAGAACAGGACTCTCATTGAAGCAGCTAGAACTATGTTGCATGATGCTAAGTTGCCAACATATTTCTGGGCTGAAGCTATCAACACAGCCTGTTATACTCAGAACAGAACCATGATCAACAAAACTCATGCAAGTACTCCTTACTGTCTGCTAACTGGAAAGAAACCTACTGTCAAATATTTTCATGTGTTTGGGAGCAAATGCTTTATGATGAAAGACAACCATGAGAAGAAAGGAAAATTTGACACCAAGGCTTTTGAAGGATTATTCATGGGTTACAGCACAGAAAGGACTGCCTACAGAGTTTATGTCATGGAACATAGGATTATTGAAGAAAGTGTTAATGTCACATTTGATGAAACCAAGTTCCCAGGACTGCATGAAGAAGGAAAGATGCAGACATTCAGATTTGAGAATCAAGGATACCTGGAAGCTGAGGAGATTGTAGATGAAGAACCTAGCTTCACTCAAATTGTTGAAGTTGACAAAGATGCTGTCAACACCACTACTGTCATTCAAACTCCAGCTCATTCACACACCATAACATCTAACATTCAGAACAGTGTTGACTCTGGAGACAATGAAGAACATGGTGGAGACAATGAAATTGATGATCATTCAAATCAACAAGCTGAAGCAAATGTTCCTGTTCAATCAAGTAGCCTGCCCAGAATCACCAGGTGGACCAAGGACCACACAAATGACCTTATAATTGGTGATCCCAATTCTGGTGTGAGGACAAGGAACAAAGTCTCTGCTGACAGCATGTTCTCATGCTTCCTGTCACAAATGGAACCCAAGACAATTGATGAAGCATTGTTGGATTCTGACTGGGTGATAGCCATGCAAGAAGAGCTAAATCAGTTTGAAAGAAACAATGTATGGAGATTGGTTCCAAGACCTAAGGGAAAGTCAGTTATTGAGACCAAGTGGGTTTTCAGAAACAAACTTGATGAAAATGGATTGGTGACAAGGAACAAAGCAAGGCTAGTGGCTAAAGGTTACTGTCAACAGGAGGGAATAGATTATGATGAGACATTTGCTCCTGTTGCCAGACTTGAAGCTATAAGAATCTTTCTAGCTTATGCTGCACACTGCAACTTCAAAGTATTTCAGATGGATGTCAAAAGTGCCTTTCTAAATGGAGAGCTGGAAGAAGAAGTGTATGTGGAACAGCCACCAGGGTTTGAGGATGCTGACATGCATAACTTTGTGTACAAACTCTTCAAAGCTTTGTATGGACTAAAGCAAGCACCCAGGGCATGGTATGACACACTTTCCACCTTTCTTCTGGAAAACCAGTTTACCAGAGGAGTTGTGGACAAGACACTTTTCTACAAGCATCATGGCAAGGACATCATTCTGGTACAAATCTATGTGGATGATATCATTTTTGGTTCTACAAATGAGAAGCTGTGTGAGAAGTTTTCCCATCTCATGAGTAACAAATATGAGATGAGCATGATGGGAGAATTGTCATTCTTTCTAGGGTTACAAATTCTTCAACAAACTGATGGAATCTTCATAAGTCAAGCTAAGTATATCAAGGAACTTCTCAAAAAGTTCAACTTGGAAGATTCATCTCCTGCAAGGACACCAATGTCCACAGCAACTAGTCTGGATCTTGATCCTAAAGGAAAGAAAGTTGACTCAAGCACTTATAGAGGCATGGTAGGATCCCTCCTATACCTAACAGCTAGCAGACCTGACATCATGTTTGCTACATGTCTTTGTGCAAGGTTTCAAAGTGATCCAAAGGAGTCACACTTGGTAGCCATCAAGAGAATCTTTAGATACTTAAAAGGCACTCCTAACCTAGGCCTTTGGTATCCTAAGAATACTGGATTTGATCTAATTGGTTACTCAGACTCAGACTATGCTGGATGCAAGATTGACAGAAAAAGTACTACTGGTAGCTGTCAATTTCTTGGTGGAAGATTGGTATCATGGTTTAGCAAGAAGCAGCATTCAGTTTCTACCTCAACTGCAGAAGCTGAGTACATTGCTGCAGGCAGTTGCTGTGCACAAATTCTATGGATGAAAAGTCAACTTCTAGATTATGGTCTAGTGTTAAGAGATATTCCCATTTACTGTGACAACACTAGTGCCATAGCCATCTCAGATAATCCAGTTCAACACTCTAGGACAAAGCACATTGATATAAGACATCACTTTATCAGAGAGCATGTTGAACAAGGAACTGTGAAGCTAATTTATGTCCCAACTGACAAGCAACTTGCTGACATCTTCACTAAGCCATTGGATGAAGCAACCTTCAACAGGTTGGTAAGTGAATTGGGAATGCTGAATCTGGTATGTTAATTTACTAAGGTTTCTAAATTTTCAATTTTTTTTTCTGAAGCTCATGACAGCAATGTCAAACCTGTTGTCAAGAGAAGTTACTGTCTACTTGGTTTATGTCTGTTATGTGACAGCATGTGTTGATTTGACTACTCATGTCAGTATTTTTGTGCCAGTCTCATATTTTTAAACCGTGTATGACTTTAATGTGGTTATCTGTTAAGTTTGAGAGTTAAAAATCTGTTCCATTGGACTTTCACACTCTTTTGCATTAATCTGTAGGATTAAAGGAGGACACGACCATTAATTACTTTTGTGGTAGTTGTATGGGTACTCTAACTGTTGACCATTAGACTTTAATCCTTAGACGGTTTTGCCTATAAATTAACCTTAGGTTTCACCAGTCTGCTCACAGTTTTAAAGTAAATAATGGAAAACAAAGTAGGAATTGAAGTTGGTCTAAAGAAGTGTGATAGTGAACCCGACAATGAAGAGATCGACGAGCTCTTTGAAATGTTGTTGGACGCCATGGATGAGATCGATGAGGAAAAGGAGGCCAAGGCTAAGGAAGAAGAAGCCAAGGCTGTGGAAGAAGAGAAGGAGCTTCAGGCCCTTCTTGAAAAAGAAGGCCGCTCTGAAGAAGAGATTAAGGAAGAAGTCTTAGAACTAGTTAATAAAATCATAGAATAATGTACTAAATGTTCAATTTTAATGATTTTATTAATATTAATAAAAGTCCCATGTTTTTGTGGTTACTGAGTTTATGATTTGTCTGTGTTAATTGCTTAATATCTGTGTTCAAAAGATTACATTGCTAAATCCATAATTTGTCAATATTAAGTTCAGTGTATGAATCAAGCATTCTAATAAGTTCATGACAGAACCATTTCCTAATCGAAGTTACTGTCGTTAAGAAGGATACTGTCATGTGTTTCTTGACAGCAACCTTCTTGACAGCAGGAAAAGACCTTCTGTCAAGACTTGTAAAGGATACTGTCATTCATATGCTTAACGGTGACAGCAAGTTTTTGCGCAATAGTTGCTGTCGCGCAAAACCTACTGTCACCACCTCCTCTTACTGACAGATTGTTTCTAGCGCACAGGTTACTGTCAACAATAGTGGACCGTTGTAATTGGACATTCACCCCACAATTGACAGTGAATAACGGGCAGTAACTCACGTGTTAAGAGAGTGGATTAAGACACGTCCTTTAACTCCACTTTTTGAGCAAACGTTTGAGAAACCCATATTTATTCTCCAGTTACTCAGATATATCACTCTCACAAAACTCAAGGCAAAATACTTTTCTTCAAGCAAAAAGCTACTTTCTCACTTTCTTCTTTTCTTGAAATCTCCATGGCCCCCAAACAGACTCTCTCTCAAACAAACTTTGCTGGCATCTTTTCCCCAAATGATGCTGGTGAGGATTTCAAAGGACTGGTGTTTTTCTTGAACAAGTCCTATCTTCGTTCAGCCATTACCTCAACTCCAATTCTCGACCTAGACAAACTTGAGGAATTTTGGCGCACTGCTGTTGCTCAAACTGAGGGTGAAAACCCGGCTATTCAATTCACGATTAATGGGCAACAATACATTCTCACAGCTGAGGTCATCAATACTGCTCTTGGAATTACACTGGAAGCAGGCCAAAACTTTGCTCCACTTGCTAATGATGACACTCTGAAGAAGCTCTTCTTGAAGATTGGGTATGCAGGCCCTATTCTCGAAGAGGGAACAACCTAGTGGTACCCGTCTGGTGAAATGGACAGGAAGTATCTAAGGAAGGAGTGGAGCATGATATTTGATGCAATGGTCAAGGTGTTCTCTACCAAGTCCACAGGCTGGAATGGGATACCCTCCTACATCAAGAAACTGACACATTCTCTTGTCCATGGATACAAGGTGAATGTTGGAGCTCTCCTCATGGCACAACTCAAAGCTGCCATAGGTAAGAAGGTATCACACTACCCTCGCTTTCTTATGATGTGTATCAATACTTTCTGTGACTTTAATAATGATGCCCCTCGTCTAGAGGTTTGTTCTGTCTTGAAAAAGAACACACACACACTGTTATCTTCACAGGATCTAAATGCACATATTCCACTTTGCTTCACTCAGCACATGGTTGATCAAGTGACCAACCTTGATTATCCATTACCTACTGGTTATGATTCTTTTTCTCTTGAGGATGAAGCTGGATTAGACCCAAATTCAGTTAACCCCCATTCAACACCATACACTCAGCCTAGGCCCTCTAGACTTCCCAAAGCCCAAAGAGAAGCCTTGCAAGAATCCAGAAAAAGATCCTTAGAAGCTGATGTTGGTGGTAGCTCTGTTAGTCAAGAGGGAGACACTGCACCTAGTGCAGCAAATAAGGAAGGTAGTCAAGCAGAACCCACAGTGGTTCCCCCTGAGCCTAAGAAGAAGAGAGCTAGGAGGACCAAAACCACTGTCAGCCACCCTGCAGTCTCCCAAAAGACTGTGGAGGAAACCAGGGAAATAAACTCCTCCCTAGATGTGCCTTCTCAACAAGGTGCTTCTATTGAAATTGGCCTGTCTCCCAAGGCACCCTGTACAGAGTCTGCACAAACTCATGGTTCCCAACCTGAGATACCCCCACTTGAAGAAACACACAGTGAGTTAGGGCACAGTGAGGATTTCGCTACTCCTATTGATGGTTCACATGTTTCATCTGTGAATCAGCCCCCACTCTCTACTCCACTTTCACCTTCTTCCTTCCCTACACATTCTTTTGTTTCTTCTCCACAACCTAGAGAAGGGGACAGTCCCAACCCTTCAGGTTTTGATCATCCATCTCCAATCATGGATGAGCCCCCCTCTAGTGGTCCACAAGAACCCATTTCTCAAAGTGAGATGGACACCACTCCTCCAAACACTGAGCTAGGGCAAAGTGGTATTTTGTCAGAAACTGAAACAGCCAACACTTTGTCTGACCTCCAAGGAGCATCTTACCTTCAGGAAGATGCTGTCACAGCCTCTGTTGCTGTCAAAGACACTGGGGATGCTACTGTCCTGGGCACAGCTACTGTCAAAGGTGGAGAGAAAGATGCTGTCACTACAGAACATACTGTCACTCCACCTCCCAAAGATGCTGTCATGCCAGAACCTGCTGTCCAGACTCCAACTGACAGTAACATTCCTCCCAAAGATGCTGTCAAGTCCTCCCAGCCTAATTTTGATGCTGTACTTGTTGAGGATGCCTCTGATGATGACCTACCTCTTGCCAAACTCCTAAAGGTACATTCTACATCTTCTCCTTCCATGCATGTTAGTACTGCTCATACCCATGCATCTAGGTTGAGTGAGGGTGTGCAAAAGAAAAGAGAGATAAAAGAACAGAGAGGTGAGCATAAAAATGAGAGGCAGCCAAATGAGCTGGCAAAAGGAGAGGGACTTGAGCATGTCCAGAGAGATCTTGAGGGAGCCCACACTATTCAGGCACTAGGCCTTGAGAGTCAAACTGTGAGGGGTGATGAGATCACTCAAAAACACCCTGAGAGTGTGAGAACCCCCATAGCCTCCAAGCCCCTGTCTTTTCCTTCCCCTCCAAGAAGGTTAAGGTCGGGTGGCCCCTCTGCTACTTTTGGTAACAGGATTGCAGCTCTTGAAGGACAGTGTGCTACTTTGGACTCCAAGCTGGACTCTCTCTCTCAACTGGTGGTTGATGGATTTGCTGCTACTCAACTTTCTATTCAGTTCCTTACTGACCTGGTAGCTGCCAACTCAACTAAGGGGGAGAAGGTAGCAAGATCAGAATCAATGCCTATTCAAGAATCAGGTGGAACTCAGGGGGAGCCTGTAGCTGTGAAGACCAGAGGGGGAGCTAAAAGGAAAGCAATGTCTCAGGGGGAGCAAGTCAAACCAAGCAGTGCAAAACCACAGGATAAAGCTGAAAGGACTATTGAAGTGGAAATGGATGGAGAAAGGGTGTTAATGTCAAAGGAAACTCAAGATGCATTGCAAAGAAGACCTGCATCTAGACATCCAATCTTGCCTCCTGTGGTGATTAGAGAACCTATTCAAGAAACTCAAGAAACTGCTCTGCACAAGAAATGGAGAGAAATGGAGGAACAAAACAAACTTGGGAAAGGTAAAGGGAAACTGCCTGAATCCATCTATAAAGGAACTACTTGGTCAAATGGTACTGAGTATGATCAAGAGGAAGCCAATGTCTTGATGGTGGATTACAGGGAGAGCACATTACACAACCATGACAATGAGTTTAGCAGTTTGGTGGAAGAAGCAATGAATGCTCCTAGCAACCGTCCATCCAACACCACAAAACTGTTAAAGGAACAAATTACCAGTGTCAGTGTAATGGTGAATGATGAGAAAAGATGGGCTGTAAGTATTTATCTAACTTCTGGCATATCTTATTTCATCACAATGCAGCTATTGCAGAGTCTGCCAGCAAAGGTGTTGTGTGCTTTGAAGGGAAAGATCAGGGCAACTCAAACACCATTCAATGAAATATTGGATATGCAAATCCAGAACCTGATCATACAGAAGCTACCTGAAGTCTACTCAAATCCATCATGTGTTTTCTACAGATCTAAATCTAAGGATGGCATTAGAAGGAACAACTACATGAATATTGGTAGCCCATCCAAAATGGAAACCAAGTCAATTCTGAAGGTACTAGATGGAATACTCAGTTCAAATGCCAATCCAGGAAGAGTTCATGCTGTTCAAGAAATCTACAAAATGCTGGTGTTGAGAGACAAGGCACTGGGAGCTAGAATGAAGGAGCTAATCACTAGAGCCAATGCCAAAAGAAATGATCAAGGTGGAAGTTGCTTCTATAACATTCCTCCCCATGATGATGATGATGATGAAGATAGTAAGGATGGAGGTGGTGAAGCTTCTGGAAATGCTGGAAATGCTGGTGGAAGTAATTCTGGGAATACTGGTATTCAATCTCAGAATGAAGGCAATGAAGAAACTCCTAGCCAGGAAAAGAAAGATGCTGGTGCAACAGATGAAGAGGAGTCAAGAATACTGGAAGCTTTGGAGGCAAGCATTCTTAGATGTGCTATTGACTGCATAAATGCTGAAAAAGATGCTGTCATCAAAGGTACTGTCGACAAGGATACTGTCATAGAAGATGCTGTCTTGAAAGATGCTGTCGACAGAGGTACTGTCAAGGAAGGTTCTGTCAAGGATGAAACCAAAGCTGCTGTCAAGCCCAAGAGACTGAAAGCTAATGCTAAGGCATGGTTGTCTAGACAGAAACCTGCAGGAAAGCACAAATACTCAGGAAAGGAAAAGGCCACTGGATTTGGCAGAAATCTAAGGAAGCCAATTCAATCAATTCCTCCCAACAGTCTTAAGATTCAACAAATGAAATCAAAAGAAATTAAGAGTGTTGAGGTTAAGCTGGATGCAAATCAAGAGGCCTCTGAGTATATTCTGTGGTGGGAAGAATCAAGGTCTGCCAAGATTGACAAGGACTTCAATCTGGTAGCCACATCAACCAAGAACAGCACATCAACCATAGATAAAAGAAGAATTGATTTCTTCTACCTGGAAAGAATGGTAGAGTTGCTGGAGAGCTATGATAATGTTTCAGAGGCTGTCATGGAACATGTTCTAAAATATCAGGCAGATAGGGATGCTGAATTTTATCAGAAATTTGGCTATAACTTTGCAGATTTTGATGATGCTGATATTCTTACTGATCTCCCAGCCTCTCCTATACCATACCACTGGTACTATGAGTTTGATGACTTACCCACAGAAGAAGGGCAAGCCCAACCAACCCAGGAAGGGCAACCCAAGCCAAGCAAAGGACCTGAATCTTCTGCATATTCTCAAGCTCAGACAGAACTTGATAAGAAGGAAGCTGAATTGCTAGAAATTCACAAGGCCTCTAACAAGGCAGAAAGTGAAGCTCCAAATTATCAACCATATATGCTGGAAAATCCCCTAAGAGTCAAGTTCCTAAAAGAAGAAATCCATGTTTGCAGCTTGCATAAGCTTAAAACATCCACTCTGAAGGATTTACAGTATATGGTAGCTGGTTCAATTCACCCCTTGGAACAGATTTGTTCTTATGAGATAGAGAAGTTATTGGAAGGGAGAAAAGGAGAAGACTCAAAGCTGGACAAGCAAAGAAGGAAGTCTCTCAATGCTTATCCTGGAAGAAGATTCAAGCTCATTAATGAAGAACTTCATTTCAGAACTTATCCATATGATATAGAGCAATGGCTGAATCTCAGGGATGTTAGCTCTCTCATATCTCCTTCCATAAAGAAGATCATTGATGAAGTAGAGGATGATGCAGTGTCTGCTGCTGAAATTTCTCTTGTAGAAAGTCTAAGAAGCTGCTTGGCAGAAGCTCTCAAAAGAGAGGATGCAGCAAGACAGAAGAGGAAATATCAAGCTAAGTGAAAATTCTTGAATTCTGATCTTGTTAGTTAAGTTGTCAGCACATATTGTAAATTTGCTGTTATTTTCCATAAAAACAAATTGGGGGAGATTGTTGAGATTTATGGGTGATAGCATAGAAACAACTTAACTTTGATTGTACTTAATTTTTTAAGTTAAGTAGAACATACTGTCATAGCCAAAGTATGTTCTTGTAATCAGTATGTAATGTTATTCTAGTTGTATTATTTGAAAGAAGTTCACTTGTGTGTTCAAGCCTCAAAGAATGCTTTTTGGATGACAACATGAATAAAGGTTACTGTCCTAAAGCTGTGACAGTAAGATTACAAGAAGACAGAATGTTGCAAGTCACGACAGCATATTCACTCTGACAGCAACATTGGCGGAAGACTACGTGACAACAACTATTGCCCTCGACAGCAAGTTTGGGATCCTCGACAGCACTCTATGCGGGGAACTCATACTGTCACCAAAAGATCATTCCTGTGACAGCAAGCTTTGCGGCAAAAGTAACTGTCTCTATAAAGATCCTTATGCTAGGTATCTTTCTCAGTCAAATCCCGTGACAGTTTAAATGTTCAAGAAACAGGCGTGATGCAGCATCCCTAAGCTGCACCAAGTCTGCAAGACTACGACAGAAGCTTCAAGGCACTACAAATCAAAGGCGAATCAATTCAAGAGCAAGGTCAAGTCTTTATCTGCTAAATTGGTTTAGCTGGAAATAGAATGGATCTAGGTTGCTTTCTTTGTAATGTATATCTGACATGTTAGCAATTTAGGAAAGTCACATGGGTAAGACAATCTGTAAGAAGCTGCCACTTGACAGTGACAGCAACTTTACAAACCCGTGACTGATAGTGATAGGGTTAGTCATATACCTACTATCAACTCATTCTAGAATGGTAACGAATAGCAGGAGGTGTCTTAGAAGAAAAACCCGAAGCTCGAGATCTTTTTCTTGAGGTTGTAGCAACACTTTGCAAAATAAATAAAACATTTATTTTGTGAATCTTGTTCTTACTAAATACTGTTCGTGATTGCATATATTGCTGATAACGTTTAATCTTGATTTTAGTTGTTGAAATTTAGATTGAATTTTATCAGTATTGCATTCATCCCCCCCCCCCCTTCTGCAATACACAAGGACTAACAGCTTTCCTTGCTTTTTGTGATGAGAAGACCAAGAAGCTTGTGCTCATCTGGATAAGGTGCAGGATAGAAGGTCCTTTCTGTGTTTTTGCCCTTTGGTTTAGCAGGAGACTTGGGAGATAAGTTCTTTGCAATGTAGCTTGTTCCACATCCCTGATGCATGAAGTTTGTCCTTTCTCCTTCCTTGATCCTTGAGTGACTCCATGCAGAAGGGGCTCTACCTTATATGAAGAATTGGTCTGTGGCTCCCATTCCGTTGACACTAAAACCATGGCATCCGTTGATGGCTCTGTTGAAGAAGCTTGATTCGTTGATGGATCTGAAGTCTTTGCAGAATCAGCTAACTTCTTGATTCTTTCATCTATCCTGGACCAGTGGTCTTTAATCTGTTCAGCAAGCTGTAGCTTCATAGATGCTTGCTGAATCAGGTCAATGCTGTCCAGTTTAGCTTTGCCTGACTCCCCCATAGCTAGTGGCTCCTTTGGCAGGGAAATGGCTGGGACCATAACCTTTGTGATTTGAATGTCTAGCTCCTTAGATTTCTCCCCCTTTTTGTTATCATCAAGAGAGATGACTGGGAGTCCTTGAGCTGCCACTAGCTGGGCCAACAGTTGTGTCTGCTTCTCCTGTTCCTTTTGCATCTGAGATAAAGTAGCTTCCACCTTGTCCACCCTAGAAGAGAGAGTCTTCAAGGAGGTAGCCACCTCAGGTTCCTTAGAGAAAAACCTGTTCATCTTGGACACAGTGAGAAGAGGAAGCTTTTCATTTAGCCTCCTGTCATTAGCATCCTTGAGATTGCTAATTGAGTCCTTGATTTCTCTAGCCTCAATCCTTGTCTGCATCATCTGTAGCCTTTGGATTTCCAGTGAATCCATAATAGCCTTGTAGAATTTCTTGTCATTGGCATTTGCAGACTCATGAGCCAGATAGGCCTCATTGTACTGCCTTGTGATTGCAGCATCCAGGGAGATCCTTCCTTGTAAATCTTGAGAAAGCCAGTTTGGTGTAGGAGGCACCACAGAAGTCCCAGTCTGTGAAGTAGTGGCCACCTGATTGTCACCAAAGCTGTCCTCATCATCAGAGAAATCAAACTCACCACTTGCTGCAGCTCCTGGAGATAGATTGGTCAAGGCATCCTTTGCTCTTTGCATTGATGCAGTTGTATGAATTAGTTGGAGTGACCTCTCTGCCTCCACATTGCCCTGTTGAGCCAAAACTTGATAGGCTGACACAGGATGAGTAAAGGTCTCAGGATCTAGAGAAATACTATCCAGAGTTTGTTGATAATGCTCTTGGAAAGTAAGTTCCCTTTCTCCCTCATTGACCTCCATTGACTCACTAGCAATGGCCGCTTCCTCCCTTATGACTCTTGTAGTCCCTTCTCTCTCTCCTCTATTTTCTTGCATCATGGGCTCCCCATGGCTCACACCTCTCACACCCTCACCTTCACCTACTAAGGTGGAACTCTCAATCTCTCCTTTTGCCTGGCTGGAAGAAATAGCCAGCCTCTCACTCTCATTCTCTCCTTTTGCCTGGCTGCAAGCCAGCCTCTCAGTTTCACTCCCTCTCAATCCTAAAAGTGTCTCAACTACCACCAGGTCATCTACACTAGTTGTGGAAACAACTAGATTTTCAATAAGGGGTGTAGAATGACCTATCAACGGAATGGTAGTTTGAACTGTCAACGGTATGGATACCGTTGATGGAGAAACACTTGTCAACGAAATAGACTGTTTCGTTGATGAAGTCAAGAAAGCACTTTGAGAATGAGAAGTTACAGTAGGGTCTGTGGTGATTGATTTGAGAGTTTGGTCCACAGATCCCCTTGCAACTTCAGAAAAAATTGGTTGATGGCCCAACAAATCACTTAACAAGTGATGACCACCAGCTTCAGAGTGGGGCTTCTCCAAGATTAGAGTTGGAGAATCAGGAATAGATGTATGGATCATGTCCACATCTAGAGATAGAGTTGGTGAATTTGATGGAGATAGTTCAAGGTTGATGTTTAGAGAATGGGACTCTAACCCCAGAGTTATAATAGGGGTTACATCAAACTGAATTTGAGAAACTGGAAGTGTTGCTTCCAGTGTGTGTGCACCCTGTGAACCCTTGGACTTTTGCTTCACTCTCCTTTGGTATTGGGAAAATGTAGACTGTGGGCTTGAAGTGTCCCTTACCCTTTTGGACTGTGCTCTAGGTTGAGAGCTTGTTTCAATAATTACATCCTTTTGGGAGGATGCAATTAGACTTGTGTTTAAATCCATTTTACTCATTGTGCCTTGTTGGGAAGACACAATGGGGTTTGGCTGGGAAACTCTTACCTCACCTTCCTTATTCTTGGGGTTTCTTTTATGTTCACCCCTTCCCTCACCTCTCACAACTCCAGACTCACTCCCCTTAGGTTGTGTGGTAGTTTTTACAACAGGTGCCTTTTGAGAAGCACCTGAGGTTGGCTTGGAGGATTTCTTAGATTTTGGTTTTGTTGCTGGGGCAGGAGCCTGTTGGGTCACAGCTACAGACTCCATAGCAACTGGGTTGGATGAAACAATGGAAGTAACAACTATACTAACAGGGATAACAGTAGTTACCTCAATGATTGGCAGATACACCACTGGAACATCACCATTGTGGTTCAGCCTCAGTATGTCTGTCAATACTCTCTTCTCTTGTACAAAGCACTCAAACCTGGCAGTAGGGTTAGAGATAACTAATGGTGCTGGACTAACATGATTAGCCAGCATCATCAGAAACCTTGCATAATAGATATGTTTCTTCCTATTTGCCTTATCACCCAACTTAGCACCAATTTCATACATAAGTTGGGTGCTAAAGTTGTAATATCTATCATTTAGAAGCATGGTTAGGAGAATTAACATAGAGTTAGTTAATGCATCAAAATTACTAATCTTTCCAGAAAAGACCTTAATGAATGCATCAGCTAAATAACTGTATTCCCTAACCAAACCTCTCCTAATTATCTTACCCAAGTTATCAGTAGGCAAAGAGTAGTTTATAGAATTTAGCATGGTAGTTATTTCAGTGTTAGAAGGCAAAGCATCACAGTTATTATCAGGAATATGTAAACATGCTTGCAAAACATCAGAATTAACTATGTACTCATTACCTTGAAGAGTGAATTGCAGTGTGCAGTTTGTTCCACTATACTCACATGAGATCCAAATCTCCTCGATTATTTCATTGTAGAGTGGTGTAGAGTGAAACATCGCATAGCCCAACTTACAGTTCCTCATGAAGTCCATCATCTTGAAAAAGATGCTGTTCGGACTCTCCTTAACAACAAATGGAATAGAATTGTTCTTCTCATAGATGAACCCACCAGCAGACATAAGCTTGACTATGGGTGCCATTGTTGAGTGAGGAAAAGCTTCGAGCTGTATTACTTGTTAGAGAGAAGAAGATAGAAAAACTTTTGGAATTTTTTAGAACAGGTAGAAATGAAATAAAGAAATTGAAATTTCTTAAATACTCCCCCAAAAATTCTCAGAAATTAAGTCCAATAATTAATCTAAATTACCTGATTGACTTAAAAAGTAACCGTTAGAATTAAATATTACCACGATTTATACTTACAGGGGTGTATGCATAGATCGTGATAAAGAACGAGCAGTTTCAACGGTTCAGATTAAAAAGCGCTACATCAACGAATCAGATTGGGCGGTTAAAGTCCCGTCATATTTCGTTGATAAAGCTGCGTTTCGTTGATATAAAAGAGCTATCAACGAAACACCCAGAAAAATGCTAAGACTATCAACGAAATGGTGCGTTTCGTTGACATAGTAATTTTGACTTAGACAAAATTTCACCTTTTCCTGAGAAAATCAATTCACAGAAAAATCATAGCAGATTCCTGGCTGCATTTTAACTTGCAAGAATCTCAAAATAATTAAGAGAAATTTAGCATACCTAGCTCACTTACTAATCTTGAGAATGTGGATTCATCAAGTGGCTTGGTAAAGATGTCTGCAAGTTGTTGTTCACTTGGAACAAAATGTAACTCCACAGTACCATTCATAACATGTTCTCTAATAAAGTGGTACTTGATGTCAATGTGCTTGGTCCTTGAATGCTGCACTGGATTCTCAGTAATGGCAATGGCACTAGTGTTGTCACAGAAAATAGGAATTTTCTCAACTCTTATTCCATAATCAAGTAGTTGATTTTTCATCCATAAAATCTGTGCACAACAACTTCCAGCTGCAATATACTCAGCCTCAGCTGTGGAGGTAGAAACTGAGTTTTGTTTCTTGCTGAACCATGAGACAAGCTTGTTTCCTAAGAATTGACAGGTGCCTGTTGTGCTTTTCCTGTCAATTTTACACCCTGCAAAATCTGCATCTGAATAACCAATTAGTTCAAAACCAGATTCTCTAGGATACCAAATGCCAAGGTTTGGTGTTCCTTTGAGATATCTGAAAATTCTTTTAATAGCAACTAAATGGGATTCCCTAGGATCAGCCTGAAATCTAGCACATAGACATGTAGCAAACATAATATCAGGTCTACTAGCTGTTAAATATAAAAGTGAGCCTACCATGCCTCTGTAACCTGAAATGTCCACAGATTTTTCCTTAGTATTCAATTCAAGTTTGGTGGCAGTAGGCATGGGAGTTTTGGCAGGAGAGCATTCCATTAAATTAAACTTCTTTAATAAATCATGAATGTATTTTGTTTGACTAATAAAAATGCCTTCATTAACTTGCTTCACTTGAAGACCAAGAAAGTAAGTTAATTCTCCCATCATGCTCATTTCATATTTACTTTGCATAAGCTTGGCAAACTTTTGACAAAGTTTCACATCTGTAGACCCAAAGATTATGTCATCTACATAAATTTGAACAAGTATAGTAGAACCATTCACAACCCTGTGAAAAAGAGTTTTATCTACAGTACCTCTAGTGAAGTGATTCTCAAGGAGGAACTGTGAAAGTGTGTCATACCAGGCTCTAGGTGCTTGTTTCAAACCATAGAGTGCTTTGAGGAGGAAGTATACATATTCTGGAAAATCATTATCTTCAAAACCAGGAGGTTGACTTACATACACCTCCTCTTCCAATTCCCCATTCAGAAAAGCACTCTTCACATCCATTTGATAGACTTTGAAATTGGCATGGGCTGCATAGGCTAGGAAAATCCTTATTGCTTCTAGTCTTGCAACAGGAGCAAAGGTTTCATCAAAATCAATTCATTCTTCCTGTGAATAGCCTTTTGCAACCAATCTAGCTTTGTTCCTTGTGACTATGCCATTTTCATCCATCTTGTTTCTGAACACCCATTTTGTGCCTATGACACTCCTGTCCTTAGGCTTGGGCACCAGCTTCCAAACATTGTTCCTTTCAAATTGGTTTAGCTCTTCTTGCATAGCCAAGACCCAATCTGGATCTAGAAGTGCATCCTCAACTTTCTTTGGCTCATCTTGAGACAGAAAGCTGCTATATAGACATTCTTCTTGAGTTGCTCTTCTAGTTTGGATTTTTGAAGACACATCACCTATAATTAGTTCAAAGGGATGATCTTTAGTCCATTTCCTTGAGGGAGGTAGATTTGCTCTTGAAGAGGTAGCTTCATGATCATGATTGCATTGATTGGATATTTGTCCTTGAGAAACTCCCCCTGAGTTTGTTGTCCCTAAATGATCACTCCTGGAAGCATTTCTGTGACTGTCAACGGATTGTCCATTTTGACTGTCAACGAAACGCTCATTCTGACTATCAACGAAACGCTCATTCTGACTGTCAACGGAATGTCCATTTGGTCTACTAGCATCTATTCTTTTCAATCTTAATGCAGCAATTTCATCTTCACTGCTGCTTTCATCTGTGCTAGATACAACAACTTTAGGCTGTTTCTCAGTAGCCTTAACATGATTCATTTGATCTCCATCCTCATTTTCAAAAGAAAGACTTTCATGGAAACCTTCATCACAGAGACCCTGAATTTTGAGATCATCAAAAACAACATGTACAGATTCCATAACAATGTTGGTTCTGAGATTGTAGACTCTGTAGGCTTTCCCTGCTGCATAACCCACAAATATTGCTTCATCTGCCTTTGCTTCAAATTTCCCCAAATGCTCAGCTTGATTTCTCAGAACAAAGCACTTGCATCCAAAGACATGAAGAAAATCCAATAGTGGCTTCTTTCTTTTGAGTAGCTGATAAGGGGTCATTCCTTTGGCCTGATTAATCAAAGAAATATTCTGAGTGAAGCAAGCTGTATTAACTGCCTCAGCCCAAAAATAAGTTGGTAACTTTGATTCATCTAGCATTGTCCTTGCAGCTTCAATAAGTGTTCTGTTTTTCCTTTCAATTATACCATTTTTTTCACAGAACACCTTCATGCTTGAATTCTGTCCCATTGTCACTCCTAATCCTTCTTACTTTCAAGTCAGGATGATTGTTTACCATCTTGATGTGATTGATAATGATTTCACTTGCCTCATCCTTGGAGAGCAAAAAGAAAGTCCATGTAAATCTAGAAAAATCATCAACAATCACAAGACAATATTTCTTCTTTGAAATAGACATGACATTTACAGGGCCAAACAAATCCATATGAAGCAACTCAAGCTGATGGACAATTGATGACTCTGTCTTGCTTTTGAATGATGCCTTCTTTTGTTTCCCTTTTTGACAGGCATCACGCAAACCATCCTTGGAAAACTCCACTTGTGGAATTCCTCTAGAAAGATCTTTCCTCACCAAATCATTCATAACTTTAAAGTTCAGATGAGATAATTTCTTGTGCCATAGCCAACTTTCATCCTTGCTTGCCTTGCTGAAGAGGCAAGTGATGGTTTCTGGACTTGTGCTACTAAAGTCAGCAATGTACACATTCCCTCTTCTGAATCCAGTCATTACCACATTGTTGTTTCCTCCTTTAGAAACAACACAGGCTTCTTTAGAAAAAGTAACTAAAAATCCTTTGTCACAAAGTTGGCTGATACTAAGCAAATTGTGCTTAAGACCATCCACCAATGCAACTTCATCTATGATGACATTCTCTTTTGAAATCAAGCCATATCCCTTAGTGTAGCCTTTGCTGTCATCTCCAAAAGCAATACAAGGGCCAGCTCTTTCCTGAAACTCTGTGAGCAGGGTAGAATCACCAGTCATGTGTCTTGAACAACCACTATCCAAGTACCAAAGATTCCTTTTGTCTCCCTGCACACAATAGAACCAAATCAAGTCGATTTTGGTACCCAAGTTTCCTTGGGTCCTGTTTTGTTAGCCTTTGCTTTTCCTTTTATATCATTTTTCACCTTGGGCTCAGATTGATTTAAATCAATCTTTATCCTTGGTGTTGATTTCTGAGGATTGCTCACACTTTCATTCTTAGCATGCATAATTGGAGGAACAAACATGTTATTCATATTCCATGGCATTTGTGGCACATTAAACATATTCATGTATGGATTAGACACAAATGGCATGCTGGCATATGGATTTTGAAATTGTGCATATGGAGCAAACATGTTAGGCATAACAGGCATTGTAGGCATAGAACTATTCATTGCAGGCTTGGGAATTTTCACTTTAACAGTCTTCTTAACAGATTTACAGTTAGTAGATAAATGACTAACACTTCCACAATTAACACATGTCTTTCTAGGAGCATATTTATCAGGTGTGTAATTGTTGTGTTTGTTAATTCCTACTTTGCCATTCCTGTTATTCTTTTTATTTCCCTTAGCCTCAACTTGAACATTCTCTAACTTATCTTTCAATTGCTTGTTGGATAAGTGACCTACATTAGCTCTCTCAACAGGCTTCTCAACTTTCTTTGATTTACTAGACTCACCTTGAACAAAGTTCTTGGTGACAGGACCATACTTGTCATTAAGTCTAGTGAGTTTATCTTTTCTTTTGTCTGTCAATGAAACTCCCTGATCGGTTGATGGTTCATCTGTCAACGGAACATTGCATTCCGTTGACATATCAACCTTCAACAAATGATCATTGTTGTTTGTTGACTCTGTTTCTGATTCTAAGGTTTCACAAACATACCCTAGTTTCTCTTTGTTCTTTTTCCATGATTGTTCACAGAAAGATTCCATACCTTGAACATTAATGATGTTGGTAGCAACATTCCTGGCATCTTTCCATTTAACAATCACACTTTGTTCTATTTCAAGCTGTGTCTTAAGAATTTCTTCCCTTTGTAACACGTTCTCAAGTTCCTTCTTAGCATCCCTACTAACACATCTCATTTTCTCAAATTCAATGAGCTGTGCTTCTAACATTGCATTCCTATCACTTAAGAGCAAATTAGTCTCTTTTATTCTTGAATTCTCTTTGGTAAGTGATTTAAGAGTAACACGCAAATTATACAATACAGTAGACATTTCATTTACTGCACTATCGCATTCCTCTTTAGAAAGCTCAGAAAGATTAGTAATTGTTACCTGGTTGCTTGAGGAGCTTGCTTCCTGCTCATGATTGTTAGCCATAAGAGCCAAGTTGACATATTCAACATCATCATCAGAATCTTCACCATTACCAGCCCAATCATACTCCTGAGACATGAAAGCCTTTTCTTTTTGCTTGAGAAGTTCAAAGTATTTCTTTTTATAATCAACAGGCTCAAATTTCCTGTTGCTCTTCTCAATCTTGGGCTTTCTGCAGTCTCCAGCAAAGTGACCAAGCATTCCACAATTGAAACATTTAGATTTAGACTTTTCAATCCAGTTACTTTTGTTAGGTTGAAAGTCTCTCCTTGGTGGTCTTGCTTCTGAGTTTCTCTTGAACTTGAACTTAGAAAATTTTCTTGACAGAAAAGCAATGTGTTCATCAATCTCATCTAAGTCATCCAAGTTGGCTGGTTCTGGTTCTTCTTCTTCTGTCATCTTACCTTTATCCTTGCTAACATCACTTCTACAACTAGCTCGACTAGTTGTTGCCTTTGCAGCTTCTTCAGTGTCATCTTCCAGTTGGTTTACAGATGCAATCAATGCAATAGATCCACCCTTCTTCTGTACCTTTTCAATTTCCTCATCTTGCTCCATTTCCAGCTCATAAGTCTTCAAGGTTCCATAAAGCCTTTCAAGAGTGTAGTCTTTGTACTCTTGAGTGTTTCTGAGAGAAACAGTCATAGGCTTCCATTCTTTTGGAAGAGCTCTAAGAAATTTAAGGTTTGAATCCTTGGTTTGATAGATCCTCCCATACAACTTTAATCCATTCAAAAGCTTTTGAAACCTACTAAAAGTGTCATTTAAGGTTTCACCAGCTTTAAAATGAAAATGCTCATATTGTTGTATAAGAAGCTGCATTTTGTTTTCCCTAACTTGCTCAGTACCTTCACAGAGAGTTCTAACAGTGTCCCATACTTCTTTGGAGGTCGTACAGTTTATGACATTGTCAAACATCTCTTGCTCCAAACCATTAAACAGAATGTTCATGGTTCTTTTATCTTTATGGATTTCTGAAAGATCTTCAATAGTCCATTCTGAGACAAGTTTTGGAATTTCTACATCAGGAGCATCATCTGGCACTCCAACTCTAGATGCAAACTTCATGGGAACGTGTGGACCTTTCTCAATGCAGTCTACATATCTCTCATCCATAGACATGAGATGTAAATGCATCTTTACTTTCCAGTGAAAGTAATTGTCCTTATCAAGAACTGGTATCTTCACACCTGCATCCTTCTTCACCATGGTTTCTGTTTTTTTTGGTCTTGATCTTTAAACTTCTTGTTTGTTAGAAGCTCGCTTTGATACCAATTGTTAATCCCAAATGACCTAACAGAATTGTAGAAGGGGGGGTTGAATACAATTCTTGATATTTTCTTAAACTTAAAACACTTTATAAAATAAAACTGAACTGAATAAATAAAAACACAAGATATAAATAATTCAGTTGGATTGTTTGATGATCCAACTGAAGTGTTTTTATTGCGGAAATAATCTGTGATACACAAGTACACAGCTGCTCAG
Source organism: Heracleum sosnowskyi (assembly GCA_030848705.1). Classification (NCBI taxonomy): domain Eukaryota; kingdom Viridiplantae; phylum Streptophyta; class Magnoliopsida; order Apiales; family Apiaceae; genus Heracleum; species Heracleum sosnowskyi. The sequence goes on along the minus strand of CM061242.1, from coordinate 114,845,485 downwards.
TTACAGAGTTGTAGAGAAGAATGCTCTCAAAGATAGCTAATACAAACTATTTGTTTTTCTTCTCTTACTCTTAAAGTAACTGCTACACTTGGTTATATATTCCCAAGTTTACAAAGCTATTTTTGGCTACACTAAAGTACACTAAAGGTAACCGCCAATAGTTTGCTTTTCATCCCTTTGTCCAGTGGTCCTTGGAGATCCTTGCTTTTGTCTTTATGCTTATTATGATCACTCCCAAGACCCAAATGGAAACTGGGATGTTTCCTTATTCCCCATGTCCATTTTAATGGTTTCCAATGCAAAGTACACTTCCACATCACCTTTAGATCTGTTCAGTAAACTGTCACTATCACTTTGTCAACTATTCAGAAAAGCAATAATGATTCGTTGATAGCAGGGAGATGTGTTTCGTTGATAGCTTTATTTTCCATTTCGTTGATGAGTAAACTCCATTTCGTTGATGAGTAAACTTCATTCCGTTGATGGTGTATCCTTGTTCCGTTGATAGAGTAATCTTCATACCGTTGACATGTCTTCACTTAGGCAAAATTACAAGGCATGATATACTTACAATTGACCAACCTATTTTGCCTATCTATTACTTAGTCAACATGACTTAGAAAACCTATCTAGTACATACAACAAAATGCATATCAAACTGTGAAGTATTGTACAGTGCAATTGCTACAACACTCATTCCGTTGATGAGCTTCCTGTCAACGAAACACTGCAAAGCATGCCATTCCGTTGACAGTTACAAAATGACTTAATACAAAATCTACTAAGTGTTTTTATACTTATCATCAAGAACAACATATTCCTAACAGGTGTCATAATAGTATGCGTTATAGTTGTCATGTGTTGGTCTGAAACTTCCAAAGCTAAAATGTTAATGGCAATCCTTGCGCAAATGATATTAATAACACATCTACAACACTCTTTACTCATCCACGACTCATAAATTATTACAGTATAGATTCTTGTATTCTCGCAAAAAATTTGAAAGTTTTTTAGACTCGAATATAAGATATGTGGTTGTTCAATCAGCATTATAAATTTGATTGAAATTTTGGTTAATTTTATTTTGATTTCCCTGTTTTGGTGAAAAATATAATTGTCAACGATCAAAGATCAACACAAATTATTTATGTCAACCAAAATATTTTGTTTTTCTTTTTGAAAAATAATGGAATTAATTCATTAATGAAAAGTCCTACGACATCTACAAAGATAGTCGAGTCGAACAAACATAAAATAAAAACAATCGTCTATCCTTCTGAAGAGATAGTCAAACGATATGTTGAAAATGATATATTTACATGTACCCGCTTCACCGTAACTTGTTTCACCGCAACCTGTTTGAGCTATCAATCATAATTGCAATTCCATACAAACTTTTATCACTAAATCAAAACCAGCACTCACAATAAAGGAGAGAAAACAGCACCCTCTCACCATGGAGAGAAAAACAAACCGAAATTGCAAACTAAAAAACCAAATTAAAAGAACTTAGATCTGAAAAAACGAAACCACAATAGGGGATAATCGGTCCACTCTCGAATCCAAAGGCCCGCTTGAATCGAAGAAGAACAAAACCAAAAACTCCAAAAATTTAGATCTAAAAAAACAAACCAAACAAACTAAATGGGTAAAAAACCTTACCTGAAGAAAATAAGAAAACCTTACCCAAAATACTTTGTTATTTTAATTTTTAGACACATTGAGAATTTGATATTTGATCTATCTTTAATAGAACACGTTTCGTTCGTTCAAAGAAGAAAAATGCATTCTATTAGCATCTCTAATATAAATGGCTACTGTATTTTGGTTGACACTGAAAATGGCCACTACTTAAAATTTAAACCAACTTACAGCAAATCCAACAACATACTTATATCATGTCATAAACTCAAATATAAATAATTTAACAAAAAATGGTGCTCCAACAATGTCCTAGTGGTTACCTAAATCACTAGAACATTCATCTCATTACCTATTAATAAGTAACCACTAGTCATTATCTATTTAATTTTCATGAATAAAAAATTTACTTCCCTCATTTTCTACATTTATTTTCTCTATCTTTTTCCACTCTTTCTCTCTCTCTTTTCAAATATATTATTATAATAATTATAGGGAATAGATATAAGTAATGTTGTTGGAATTTTTACAAGAAATCAAGTACCTAAATCACTAGAACACATTATTATATAATATTTATGTTGGAGTAACTATCCACTAGTTAGTTACTCCTCCTCTTGCCACATCAGCTTGCCAGCAAATGCTTAGCTGTCAATTAGTTTGTTACAAAATTAGTTACACGTTGTTGTATATAAGCTAGTAGTAGTAGTATCTCTATGATTCAAGATTGTAAGATAGATTGCAGATTATGATAATGAGAATTCAGTAGTTAGTTTACTTAGTCTATGTAACTAAGTTCATACATTTTCTGCAAATCAACAAATCAACATGGTATCAGAGCAGATTCAATGCTATCATTTGATCATATCGCTATCAGATTCAATGATTGTTTCGCTATCGCATGTGTTATCTTGATCTGTTCATTCTTTTCTTTTCGATTCTGTTGATTACGCTGTGTTTTATGGTAATTGATCTTGTTGATTACTGTCATCATGAATATGATTGATATTGTATCTTTTTCATAAATCGCATTTGATATTATTCATCAAATTGCAAGATTGCTTGAATTCTGTGTTTTTTTTGTTCTCTTTCAAACATCGATTGTTATTGTTTCTGTACAAATTAGACGGCAATGGCTGATAATAATAGAACTAGGAGTCCTAATCAAGATCCTTCAAGTGTGTTCTTCATTCATCCATCAGATTCGAACACATCTCAATTAGTTTCAGTGAAAGTTAATGGTACTGGTTTCAACAATTGGAAATGTTCTATGATTTTGTCATTATCTGCTAAAAATAAGCTTGGTTTTGTCGATGGAAGTGTGAATAAACCTGATCAGGCATCTGGTGACATTAAGTCTTGGGAGAGATGCAACGATCTTGTATGTTCCTGGATCATTTTTAATCTTGATGATGTTCTTGCTAAGAGTGTTTTGTTTCTTAAAACCGCGAAAGAAATTTGGAATGATCTCGAAGAGAGGTTTGGTTATACTTCCATGACACAAGTATATTCTCTTGAACAACAGTTATATGAATTGAATCAAGGAAATGATAAGATTTCAGATTTTTTTACGAAAGTTAAGACTCTGTGGGATGCTGTTAGTGATGCTAATCCGTTGCCTCAGTGTACTTGTCTCAAATGTACTTGTAATTTGGAACAAAGGATGCATCAGATGCAAGAAAATCAGAAGGTGATTCAGTTTATGATGAAATTAAGTGAGGAATACTCTTCAATCAGAGGGCATATCTTGATGCAACATCCTATGCCTAATATCACAAATGCTTACAAATTGTTTGCTCAAGAAGAACGCCATAAGGAAATATCTCAGTTGACATCTCAGACAGAATCTCTAGCCTTTTACTCAAGCAGAGGAAGATTCAATAACAATTCTAAAAATTTGAAGGCTCCTTCTAACTCTACAACTTTTACTGGTTTTAAGCCTCAATATCCTTCTTCTTCGAATGCTGGTTTTACTGACCCCAAGATTGCAGGTGGTTTTGCTAAGAAACCTGGTTCTCAGTACTTCTGTACTCATTGTAAGATTGCAGGACATAGTCTTGACAGATGTTTCAAAGTTCATGGCTATCCCCCTAATTTCAAAGGTTTCAAGGATAGGAAATTTGCAGCTACTGTTTCTACTTCTACTGATGATTCCAGCTCTATCACTGTTGGTCAATATAATCAATTAATGGAAATGCTACAGAAACAATCTCCTGGACCACAATCTCTTCATTCTAATGAAACAACTGCTCTTCTTGCAGGTACTTTTTGTTTATCATCTGGTTTCTTTGAAAACTGGGTTTTAGACAGCGGTGCTACTGATCATATATGTTCAAACCTAGATTTGTTCACTAATATCACTAATTGTGAAGGCTTGAATAAGTACATTACAGTTCCATACGGAAGAAGAGTTCAGATTTATCACATTGGTGATATAACTCTTACCCCAGACATAATGTTACGACAAGTGTTACATGTCCCGGAATTCAAGTTCAATCTTATCTCTGTTTGAACATTGTGTAAAGATTTGGATTGTCATTTGATTTTTAATCATGATAATTGCTTTCTTCAGGACCGTTTTCAGAAACTCCCTCTGAGGCTTCTTGGTAAACAGCAGGATGGTTTATACAATATTAGTGCTTCTACTCATTTGGATAATGCTGCGGTATGTTGTTCAACAATATCAGATGCTAAGTTGTGGCATCTACGCTTGGGGCACTTGCCTTTTTCTCAGCTCCAGTTGGTTCATCCTACTTGTGATATTCAGGATACTCTTAAGAATACTATTTGCCAGATTTGTCCGGCTTCTAAACAAACAAGATTATCTTTTCCTCATAGCACCATTAAAACTACTGCTATATTTGATTTGTTACATTTAGATATATGGGGGCCTTACAAGACTTGTACCCCTTCTGGTTGTACTTTGTTTTTTACTATCGTTGATGATTTTAGTCGGTTTACTTGGATCCATTTACTCAAACGAAAGTCAGATGTTGTTCAAATTCTACATGATTTTGCTGCTCATATTGGTACTCAATTTCAGTATACAATTAAAGCTATACGCACTGATAATGCAGAGGAGTTTTGTGAGGATGATTTGAAATTGTTTTGTACTAGAACGGGTATAGTCCATCAAAAGAGTTGTAATTACACACCCCAACAAAATGGGGTGGTTGAACGGAAGCATCGCCATTTACTGGAAACTGCTCGTGCACTGTCTTTTCAGTCCAAACTTCCTTTGACATATTGGGGGGAATGCATTCTATGTGCCACTTATCTTATCAACCGTATGCCACTCAAGAGCATCAACAATCAAACTCCATACTTCAAACTGTATAATGTTGTTCCAGACATCTGTAATTTGCGAACTTTTGGCTGCCTTTGTTACGTTTCTACTTCAAAAACAAATCGTACAAATTTTGATGCTCGTGCTAATCCTGGAGTGTTTATAGGCTATCCAGTTCATACCAAAGGCTACAAGGTACTTGATTTTACTACTCAACAGATTATTATCTCTCGTGATGTAGTTTTCTATGAAACGCACTTTCCTTATTTGTTTCAGTCTAATTCTACTTCTAATACTTTTCCTTCTGCAATATACTTGCCTACCATTACACCATCTTCACTAGTTGATCACAGTGATGATATACTTGATCTGAATAATCATACATTTGATTCGTTTTCCTCTCACAATGCTGATAATCCTGTCACACATTCTTCATCTGTTATCCATTCAGACTTTTCCCGTAATTCTTCTACTTCTAGTTTGAATTCTAGTTCTATTCCTTCTTCCAATCCTGATATCTTAGTTGACCTAAGTCAAATTGATTCATCTTTAGCCACTTCCTCAGCTATTACTCATACACTAAATCTCGTTCACACAAGACTCCATCTTATCTTCAGGATTTGGTCTATAATCTAGCTACAACACCCCACTGGTGTAATCTTGTCCAATTTTCAGACTTACCTTCACAGCATATGTGCTTTCTCTCCAAAGTTTGTGATATTGGTGAACCTACTAATTTTCATGAAGCTTCTACTAATCCCTTATGGATTGAAGCTATGGCTAAGGAGGTTGCTTCTCTAAAAGACAATAAAACTTGGGACTTAGTTGACTTGCCAGCTGGAAAACGTGCTATTGGTTCTAAATGGGTGTTTAAGGTTAAGCTTAAATCTGATGGGTCATTAGAAAGATGTAAGGCTTGACTCGTTGCTAAAGGGTTTAATCAACGTTTTGGATTTGATTACGAGGAGACTTTTTCCCCAGTGGTAAAAATGGCTACCATTCGTTGTCTCCTTGCTATTGCTGCTAGTAAGCACTGGGTTTTACATCAACTTGATGTTAACAATGCATTTTTGCATGGTGATTTGACTGAGGAGGTTTATATGAAAGTTCCGGAAGGAATTCCTAATCCTTTTAACAAAGTTTGCAGGTTACGTAAATCCATTTATGGCCTTAAGCAGTCTTCTCGAGAGTGGTTCCCCAAGTTACTTACTTTACACACTGCAAGCTCAAGGGTTTGTTCAATCTAAAAATGACTACAGTCTCTTTATCAAAAAGTCTGGTACTTTAGTTTGTATGATTGCAGTCTATGTCGACGACATAATTCTCACTGGTACAGGTGCACAAGCTATTGCTGATATTAAGCAACATTTAAATACTGAATTCGGTATCAAAGACCTTGGTGTTTTGAGTTACTTCTTAGGCCTTGAAGTGGGCTATCTACCATCTGGGATTTTTCTTAGTCAAAAGAAATTTACTCATGACTTGCTCGCTGGTTGTGATTTTGATCTGACTGCTAAAGCTTCTACTCCTTTACCTTTAAGTGTCAAGTTAAATGCTTTTACTGGTGATCTTATTTCCACTCCTGAACTATATCGCTCTTTGGTTGGCAAATTGAATTTTCTCACTCACACATGTCCGGACTTAGCTTATGCAGTTCAATCGCTTAGTCAGTTTATGCAACAGCCACGGAGTTCTCATTTTTCAGCTCTAGTCCACACTCTGCGTTATGTTTCACAGACTATTGGACAAGGCATTTTGTTGAATGCTTCTGATCCCCTTCGTTTGCAAGCCTTTAGTGACTCAGATTGGGCAGCTTGTGTTGACTCCCGACGGTCTGTAACTGGCTATGTCATGCTATTAGGTTCCTCTCCTGTTACTTGGAAATCAAAGAAACAAAGTACGGTCTCACGTTCGTCTTCTGAGGCTGAGTACCGTGTCATGGCTTCTGCTGCTAGTGAGATTACTTGGTTAGTTCGATTACTTGATGAATTGGGTGCGTCTCAGAATTCTCCAGTGGTTCTTCATTGTGATAGTCAGTCAGCCATCATCCATATAGCCAAAAACCCCATTTTTCATGAGCGTACTAAGCACATCGAAATCGATTGCCACTTCACTCGTGATAAGGTGCTTGAAGGTCTTATACAGCTTACATATCTGCCTACATCATCTCAACTGGCTGACTTGTTCACTAAGAGTTTATCACCTTCTCCGTTTTGATTGTTGCTCTCCAAGTTAGGGTTCCATTCCTTGCGTGATTCTGGACCTCCTAACTTGAGGGGAGGGGAGGGGAGGGGAGGTAACTAACCACTAGTTAGTTACTCCTCCTCTTGCCACATCAGCTTGCCAGCAAATGCTTAGCTGTCAATTAGTTTGTTACAAAGTTAGTTACACGTTGTATATAAGCTAGTAGTAGTAGTATCTCTATGATTCAAGATTGTAAGATAGATTGCAGATTATGATAATGAGAATTCAGTAGTTAGTTTACTTAGTCTCTGTAACTAAGTTCATACATTTTCTGCAAATCAACAATTTATAAGTAACAAAAGAGGAGAGTTGGTCAGGGTGTTCATTCTGTGTTTGTTTGGTAAACGTGGACAAGATTGTGCATACTGAAAATAGTAAATAAATATTATGCCAAACCATATACTCCCTATAATTAACACACGAATGGTCTACCTACAAAATTGAAATTATGTTATTTATATTATAATTAATTATAGTACTCTCTCCGTTTTAAAAGATTTTTGATATTTTTTTATTTCAAATTTTTTTAATAAGTTCCTAACATTTTTTAAAATAACAAATATTTTATTTAACAAAATTAATCCGAATGCACATAGATTCATGTTGGCCAAAGGTGCATATGCTGTTTATAAATTTATAAATTTCCAAAAGGTGCATATGCTGTTTATTTATGTGTTGGAAGTGACGCTTTAACGGAGAAACATAGGGGGACCGGTATGTGACTATGTGTCACCTTAAATCGATTTGATTCTGGACCCTTAAAATGCGGCCTCATGTGTGAACTATCAAGTACCTTTATAAGTCCCACCACTAACTACCTCTGCATTTCACATCAACATATCTGTGTTGCTACAAAAGAATCATTCATAATTTGGTTTTTGCTACTCTCTTTTAATTTGTTCTTTACGAAAGATGTTGCACAAAAAGGAAAGTAATTTACTGATGTACATGCTTCATTTTAAAGTACTGAAAGTTACAACTTTAGGATGACATTGAAAATAACTTGCAAGTAAATAGAAAACTGATCATGCTCGCTTGACACGGAGAGGCTACGTCTAGTAATTAGGCTGGAATGGCTTATAATCCTTGAGATTCATAGCAAGTCCAGCAAATGCACCAGCGGCTGCTGCAATTGATATAATTAGGCAAGCTACACTTAACATCTGTAGACAAATCCATTTGCTGCTCCACTTTGGTATCTTCTTTTGCACTATATACATTTCCACTGGAAAATAGGCAGCGAGTGGCCAAAACCCAAATGCTCCAAGAATGCCAGAGACATTGTCGAAGAATGGCATTAGCATAGGTATGACTGTTGTTATGACCACGAAAACTGTCCTCCAAACCAAGCGGAAAAGATTTAGCTTGTAAGGTTTGAATCCTGCCGGCAATGCAGTAATGTCGTATTCTTTGTTAATGAAATTGCTGCGTGGAAAAATTCTTGCAGCATGTTTTTCGACAAATGCAAATATGGGTTGGCAGGTAAGTTGGTATGCACCAACAAGGTGGAGTACTATGGTTATATTAGCTATGTCAACAAGCCAAAAGGGGTTGTAAAATCCGAATCCGGTCAGGAGGTTTTTGGGTGCTAGGTCTCCAAATGCAGCATAGCCAAAACACCCAAACAGCATGTAGAAAACAGTTGTCACTGAAACACTTAACAGAGTAGCTTTCTTCATTGTTTGAGATTCTGAAGGTGGAGACTTGATTGTATTCTGAATTTCGATGAGTATGAGAGAGTAAGAGTAGGCAAAAGCTATTTCTCCAAGTGCTTGTAAGGTCCTCCATATCTTTTCAGTCTCACTAACAACACCAATGCTAATTCCAGTAAGGCTTCCCCTGAATTGCCCTGTTTCTGATAACACAGAAATAGTCATCATTAGCGACCAGCGTAGAAAGATCTTGTAGCGGGTCCGTGATTATGTATAATTACCGATTTTTAACACTAAACCTGTCGTAAGTAGTACATTAAAAAGTTTGTTTCGGTTTCAAGTTTGCATCTACTCAATGCTCATCTCAGTCTTTTGAAGCCCTCAAGTTACAATAAAGGAGATCTCATTCACAATATCTCAAGTTCGCCATTTGATTCTATACTCTCTTTCGAGTTTTATACTTTACTAATACCCATTTGATAACCTGTGCCAAGCACGGACCAAACATGAGTCAACATCAACATATTAATATTGATAAATATTAATAAATATTTTTAAAAAATATATTTGTCGAGAATTGAATGATAAAAATATAATAAATAAACCAGTATTTAATTATGTAGTTATAGACAATCGAACCGTTTGTAAAACTAAAGAAATTAAAGTAAATAAATAAATCTTGTATGATTACGTAGCCGCAAGGAATCGAACCCTCGATGTAGCTAATAAATTTAAAGTAAATAAATAAATCTTGTATAAATACGTAGTTGCAAGGAATCAAACCCCGGATGAAGTTAAATAATTTAAAGTAAATAAATCTTGTATAATTACGTAGTTGCAAGGAATCGAACCCAAATTTCGTGATAATTAAATTTGGTACTTTGGTACCGCGCACCATTTTCACATTGTTTTGCTTATTAATATTAATTTTAATTATTAAAAAAATTATTAAAAAAAAATGTACTTATAGATATTTGAATGACAAAAATATATAATAAATAAATACTATTTAATTATGTGATTATAGGCAATTAATCTTGAATTTGGTAACACGCGATATTTTAACATTATTTTCTTTATTAATAAAGAGTCTAGAAGTTATAGACAATTGAAATTTGAATGAAATTAAAGTAAATAAATAAATCTTGTATAATAACGTAGTTGTAAGTAATCGAAACTTGAATTAAGCTAAAGAATTTAAAATGGAGTAATGCTAGAGGTACCGAATTGGGTACCGAATTTTGGTACCAAATGATGTGACATTGGTGATGTGGAAGTCTGGGATGATTTGATTGGGGGAATTAATGTGAATACAGGGGGTCCACTATTATTAATTAAATTATAGCCAATAAGAACATGACATGTGACATTTGAGATCCATTTTGGGATCCAATTTGGTACCCCTAGCATTATTCTTTAAATTAATAAATCTTGTACGTAGTTGCGAGGAATCGAACCCAGGTCTCGTGATAACCAAATTTGGTACTTTGGTACTTTTGGTACCGCGCACCATTTTCATATTATTTTCCTTATTAATAAAGAGTACAGGCTCGTCTAAATCATAAACACAGCGCGTACAACACATATGGATTAGAAATTTCTCTCCTTTAACTAATGAGAGTCGACCCCCTGCCACCATAGCCGCCGCCCTCCCCCTTCTTCTTCTTCATCTACAGCTTCGTTTCCCCCATTAATCCATTCTCCAATCCTCCTCTCAATTATCTAAACCTTTTGTTTCCTCCTCTCAATTATCTAAACCTTTTGTTCCAGTTTTTGTTCAATAAAAATCGAAACAAAACCAAACATCTGGAATTTATTTCTCAGATCTATCTTGATTTTGAGTCCGATTCTGCAAATAAAAAATACCTTTAGATTCAAATTCTCCTCCTTAACATCATACCAAAATTTGGTGTCATTCTGAGGTCTTTGAATTTTTGGTATTAGTCTCGTCTATTGGCGTGTGTCCGCCTATTGGCGTGTGTCTGGCTTGTTACCCTTTTATTGGGATGTTAAGGTATGTTCTTTTGATGTTGGTATGTGTTTTGTTCCTCGTTACTTTGAAAATGATTTATGTGGTTTTGTGGGAGATCTGTAATTCGTGCATTGGATTTGGGCTGGTGTCGGATATTGCAAGAGTTTACTTTTCACAACTAAAATTTGTTCATCTTATGAGATCTTTCACCTACGACATGTCTATAGCTGGTTTTCGGCATGTAGATAGTTGGGGTGTGTCTGAACATTGGGCTACAGGTGGTGCGTACGTGAAGGTCATTTGTGATATTACTGGTTCCAGGATTGGTGCAGGTTTGATAGATCGGGAAGCCATTTTAATCTTTTCTAGTTCAAAGAATTTAGAAATTCATGATGTTAAACAGTCTGAAAACATAAGCGGCTATTTGTTTAGCTCGTTTATTTGTTTCTATTCAGGTTGTAGTGTCAGCTCAGGGGTTTGCCCTGACTGTGATTCCGTTGATGCAAGTTAATAAAATCTCTTTGTTTGTCAAAAAAAAATAAAGAGTACAGATATATTCATATCTAAAAGGGAAAATGAATTTTTTTATTACTGAACTTTATATACTTTTAGAAATCAACCACTGAACTATAAATTTTTAAAAACCAACCACTGAACTATAAATTTATTTGTTTATATCACTAACGTTACTCTCGAATTTCAAAATTAGCATTCCGTTAAAAAATCAGTGACGGAATGTTTAATTGATTCTAGATTGGTGGTTGAACCCTAGTTTGTATTAAGTCCCAATCTGAACATTCGTTGGCCAATCATTTAACGGAATGCTAATTTTGAAATTCGAGAGTAACGTGACTGGTTTCTAAAAGTTTATAGTATAGTGGTTGGTTTCTAAAAGTATATAAAGTTCAATGATAAAAAAATTCATTTTCCCTGTCTAAAATGTAAATACGTATTTACACCATGTGTGCACAAGATTTAGCAACCGGTAGCAAAAAATAAAGGATACATAAATTTTGGCTGCCCAAGGCCAAGAACCCCTTGGACCCGTATCTGATCATCAAATTGTTCTCGAAATTATCTAAAACAAAATAAACGTACTAGTATAAAGGGTATACCTGCAACTTTGAAGATACCGAGTGCAAGACCTATTGAAGAGTAGGTGAAGGACATAGCAGCAGCAACAACTGAAAGCCAAGATGTCTGATTGAAATCTGGGATTTGTGAGAAGAGGACTCCCATGCCACCAAATGCAAGCATATAAGGAGTGCTTGAGATGTGGCAAGGATTCTTGGCATGACTATCATGGAAACAGTTTGACCTGTTCACTGCCCTGTTTTCATCAACTCATCAGTTTCGTGAATAGATTACAAGAACCATACAAGTACATGAAATAGATGCTAATATTTTCTTTTCTGACATAGAAATTTTACTCACGCCATGCTAATAGATGCTGCAATCGTGTATCCGATAGCAACCCCAAAGAGATTCATGTATTGAATTGCCCCACAAATTTTGACCTTACAACCACCTGCAAAGGGAAGGAAGAATAACAACTATTAGGCTAAAAAAGGTGGTAAGAACTTAAAAACAAAAAAGAAGGATGAAAGTACCAAGAAAAAGAAGAATAAAGTACCAAGATTGGCTTTCACAGCTTCCATGTAAGTATAATTTCTCTTCCCAGCTACAGGATCACCGGAACGATAACAAGAGGCCAACAGGGAAGAAGTGTAGCAAGTGACAAAGGAGAACAAGAGCATAACAGTCGGACCAGCAATCCATCCAAGTTGTGCAGTGGCCCAAGCCAAAGACAGAATCCCCGAGCCAATTACTGCTGTTATGATATGAGCACTTGCTGTCCAAACAGTCCCTGTACATACATGTATCAAGAAACACACTGATCAGCACTAAACCAGCAATGAAATAGCAAGCCACTCAATAAACTCAGTATTGCATGCACTAAAATTTGTATATACAAGTATAAATTATGCAAGTGGTACCTGTTCTTTTAAGACGACCATCGTCGTCGAAACACTTGGACACGTGAAATCTTTGCTCATTCGAGATTATTTCTCCAGACATGATAAACACAAAAATGAAAGAGATAATTTGTTGTTATCTTAACAAATAACAAGTTCAACAGACAACTGAAATATAGATCTATGGATATATTTGGGAGGAGGTTTGCAGAATCTCAAATGGAAAATAAATATTTGGAAGAAAAAGACGGTGATTTGGTAGGAGGGTTGCTTCAAGTGGTGACTACTGGTCTCTGCTCTAGGAATGAGGGGAGGGGGGTATAAATAGGCTGCTTCAGGAATGAGGGGAGGGTTATAAATTATTTACAGTATTTACTGAAGGTTACAAAAAATATATAAATTTTAATTAATTTATGTTATGCTTCATTTCAGAGCTCTGAGCTGTACAAAAAGGTATCTGTCATCTTAATTTTTTGGAAGTGGTTAGAAATATTCAACCTTGTAGACTCGAGACGATACACTTTGAAATACGAAGCGACATTAAAATTGTGATATGCTTTTTAGAGTACTGTTTAGACTTTTTTTTTTTTTGAAGGTAAGAGTACTGTTTAGACTTTAGATTGTTAGATAGCAACTTCAACTGGGGTTAAAGAGTACTTTCATCACTGCACTCGCCGTCGACTTCCAATTGGGTCACTGCACTAAAAAAACTTTCAATTACCTAACTACATATAAAACTTTCTGGTAAATCATTAAACATAAATTTTTTTTTATCACTGTTAAGTCTCATTAAACATAAAATATGAAAGTTTTTTGAGTGCAGTGACCTAGTTGCAAGTCGATCGGTGAGTGCAGTGATAAAAGTGCCCTTTAACCCACTTCAACTTGTACTTGATAGTTACATTTGCAAACAAGATAACGGAAGAAAGTTGATAGTTACATTTACAAACAAGAAAGGAAGAAAGGAATGAGGGGAGGGCCGAGGGGTATACTTCAAACTTCAAAGAGAATTTTATACTTTTCTGTTTTCAAGTTTTCCAAAAATGTTTGAATTTTCATTTTCTAAGAAAATTATTGAAAACTGTGAAAACATGTTCCAAACACATAATTTAGTCAAAATTATGTTTTTTTCAAGTCAGTATATCATTTTATTTATATTTTTTGAAATTTTCAATAAAATCTACAAATATTTTTAAAGTAATAAATACTTAAAATATCATTTTATCATATATTTTTATCATGATTTAAAATTTTAGTTTTTAAGAAATAATATATTAATAATTTAAAATTATAAAATTATTTAACTTATTAGTGTAAGTTTGTCTATAAATTAGTTGGAACTTGGATACGTGTTAAATTTTTGTTTAGCTATAGTTTAAAACATACTGACATTGACATGATTAGATTCTGGTAGCACAGTAAATAAATATGTTGGTGCCTTTCTGGTAGCACAGTAAATAAATAGGCGCGTTTAAGTTTCTTCCTTTCCATCTTGTACGAAACAACAAGTTAAAAATGTCTCAAAAAATATTTAAGTAATTTTGAAATATACATCTATGGATAGATTTTCCTAGAGATTTACGGAATCTCAAATTGAAAAATAAATATTTGGAAGAAAAAGAAGGTGAGTTGAAAAATAAAATGTATCAAAGAATATTTAAGTAATTTTTAAATACTGCTGTTATTCTTATAAAAAAAAATGGTAATACTAGAAATTGTAGATGTTCTAGTGCTCTGTGATACAACTCAAGAATATATACTTGAAATACGAAGTGACATTAAATTTTGACGAGAGATATCTCTGTTGATAGAACTTTAAAAGCAAAAGAAACAAAGATTCTCCCGGGGTAATAAAAGTCATCTTGTGATTATGAATTAGTGCCCAGTTTTTCAACCATTGTAGGCTAGGGGTGAGCAAAAAACCGAACCGAAACCGAACCGAAACCGATAAAAACCGAACCGAGTTGAAACCGAACCGAAATCGAAAATTAAAAAACCGAACCGTTCTTGAGGTTTCGATTTCGGTTTTAGGTCCAAACCGAACCGAAAAAAACCGAACCGATCCGATTAATAAAAATAAAGAAATAAATATATTATATATTCTACTATACCAATTTTTATGAGTAGTAGGAGTAGATTAATAAAGATCCTGACATTCCTTTTAATAATTATACTATTTTGTTCTTGTTTTTGAAGTTTTAATTTGTAATAGTTGATTAATAAATGTAGTTTAATAAAATTCTATCTAGGTGTTTTATATGTTGCTTTATTTTTGGATGTGACGATTTTTCTTGGCTTTCCTGGAAAAACTCTTTACTTATACAAAGACTTCAGATAGACTCGAGATTGTTGAATTTCTAACATTGTCTTATATACATTTCAAAGAAAATATTTTTGAAGATCATGTTGAATTTTCATTATTTTCGGATCATGTTGGACTTAAATAATTTATTATGAAAACTTTGTATGTTTATTTTAGACGAAAAAATAATTTGTAACTTTGCAAGTTTAAAAATTCGAAGTCATTTTATTTATTTTGTTATGTTTAATTACGGCGGTTTTAAAACCGAAACCGAACCGATTGTAACCGATCCGATCATTTTAAAACCAAAACCGAACCGACGGTTTCGATTGTGGTTTCGGTTTTCGATTTTAAAAACCGAAGATATGCGATTTCGGTTTCGGTTTTAACCTAAAACCGAACCGATCCGACCCGCGCTCACCCCTACTATAGGCAGCCAATATTTAAAAGAAGTTATAGTTCGGACACGAAGATATAAATCATTTTGTTGCAAGGTTGCAACATAACCATTTCCATAAACGAGAGACATCCATGACTTGTACGCACTTACTTGTATCTTAAACTTTTTTCTGGTAATCATTTATATTTTGTAAATATTAAAACGAGAATTTTGTTACAAGGAGAATTTCATATAACAGTGTGTTGGAGGTTTATGGTAAGTGGTGACTGGACTTGTATGATGACTCCCCAGAGATTGAATAGAGAATGGGTTCTTTCTCTTGCTCTTTGCCGAGTGTCAATTATGTATCATACAAGGTGTCTACGTACCCCTTTATATAGGGATCAAGCCTCACGTAGTTCTTGGAAAACAAGTCATTGGATAAGCCCATTCAGTCCAAGCCCATAAATAGTCAGAAGTTATCCATCCACGTCACGTTCCCATAAATAGTCCGGATTTATCCATCCATATCACGTTCCCATAAATAGTCTGGATTTATCCATCCATATCACGTTCCCATAAATAGTCCGGTTTTCCTCCAATCTCGCGGCATCTCCGCATTTCTTTCCATGATCGTAGGTCTGTCCCGTGTCAACCAAGAAACATCCATTCCATAAAAAAGGAATTTCCATATTTGGGCTTCACCCATGGTGCGAGCTGGCCAGGCTCGCATCGCACAAGTTAATATATATAAAATTACTTGTTGGGATTTATGGGTGATAGCATAGGAACAACTTAACTTTGTATATACTTAATTTTTTAATTAAGTAGAACATACTGTCACAGCCAAAGTATGTTCTTGTAATCAGTATGCAATGTTATTTTAATTGTGTAATTTGGAAGAAGTTCACTTTCTGTGTTCAAGCCTCAAAGAATGCATATTAGATGACAGCATGAATAAAGGTTACTGTCATAAGCATTGACAGTAAGATTACAAGAAGACAGAATATTGCAAGTCAAGACAGCATATTCACTCTGACAGCAACATTGGCGGAAGACTACGCGACAGCAACTTTAGCCCTCGACAGCAAGTTTGGAAACCTCGACAACACACTATGCGGGGAACCCCTACTGTCACCAAAAGCACATTCCTGTGACAGCAAGCTTTGCGGCAAAAGTAACTGTCTCGAGAAAGATCCTTGTTCTAGGCATCTTTCTCAGTCAAATCCCGTGACAGTTTCAATGTTCAAGAAACAGGCGTGTTGCAGTATCCCTAAGCTGCACTAAGTCTGCAAGACTACGACAGAAGCTTCAAGCACTGCAAACAAAAGCAAATCAATTCAAGATCAAGGTCAAGTCTCTATTTGCTGAATTGTTTTAGCTAGAAATAGAATGAATCTAGGTTGCTTTCTTTGTAATGTATATCTGACATTGTTAGAAATTTAGGAAAGTCACATGGGTAGACACTTTGTAAGAAGCTGCCACTTGATAATGACAGCAGCTTCACAGACCCGTGTTGACAGTGATAGGATTAGTTCTATACTTAGACTATTAATTCATTCTAGGGATGTAACGAAAAAAAGAAGAAGTGTCTTGAAGAAAAACCGAAGCTCAAGAATTCTCTCTTGAGGTTGTAGCAACACTTTGCAAAATAAATAAAACATTTATTTTGTGAATCCTATCTTCTCGATTATACTGTTTGTGAATGCATACATATTATTGATAACATTAAATCTTAGTTTTGGTTGTTGAAACTGAGATTGAATTTTATCAGTATTGCATTCATCCCCCCCCCCCCCCCCCCCGTTCTGCAATACACGAGGACCAACAACTAGTATCAAAGCAATCAGATTAACATACATATCTGTGATCACGACGACAATGCAGAAATCAAACAGTATCAAGATCCCAACTTTTGATAAAGAGAACTACAGCATTTGGAAAAGAAAGATCTTGTTGTTTATCAAAGCTGCGAATCCACTTTACCCAGGTATTCTCGAAAATGGTCCTTTCATTCCGAGGAAGGAAATTGAAGCCACAACAGTAAATGGTGAAGTCATTCCTGCACATTGGGTTCCCAAAGATCCCTCTGAATTTTTGGAACCTGAGAAGGAGAAAATAGTGCTAGATGATCACTTGCAACTCATCTTGCTCGATTCTCTCACGTTGGATAAAGCCATGTGTGGAAGTGTGATAAGCTGCACATCTGCCAAGGAGATGTGGATCAGGTTAGCTTTACTATGTGAAGGAAGTGAAGAAGTTAAGGGCAATCAAAGGCAAATACTGATATCACAATATGAGGCATTCATGGCCAAACCTAGTGAAGACTTAACTTCCATGTTTGAAAGGTTCAGTAAGCTCTTAACTGAACTACAGATACATGGCAAGTACTATGACAGAAAAGAATTAAATGTCAAGTTCTTGCTTACACTGCCTGATCACCTTGAACACAAGACAACAGTCATACGAGAAGGAAGAGATCTCAACAATATAACCTTTGAGACACTTTATGGCATTCTGAAATCTTATGAACTTGAACTCTTTCAAAAGAGAGCCATACAAAGTGGAACAAGGAACAAGATGGCTAATATGTCAAGTGCCCTAGTAGCACAAGTGCCAAGGATCACACAACCAAGTGAAGTACTACAAATCACACAACCAACCCCTGTACAATCCTTGAAGATAGAAGAGGTTGTTGAAGATGATGAGAAAGTAGTACTACAGCTCAAGGATGTGGAAGATGAAGACTTCTACACAATGGAGGAACTGGAAAGCATGGACAATCCTACTATGGCCTACATGGCTAAAAAGTTCAAGAACTTTAGGTTCAAGAAGGATAGGTCATTCAGGCCCCAAGGCCAAGCATCCAAGTTCACCAAGGGAAGCTCATCAAAGGCTGCTGTGGGAAGCTCATCCAAAGGAGGATACAAGACTGGATTTGTGGATAGATCTAAATTCAAGTGTTACAACTGTGGTGAACCTGGTCATTTTGCTACTGAATGCAAAAGACCCAAACAGGTTCAGAGATTTGAGAAAGGAACTGGTGGATACTCTAAGAAGAATCAAGGTAGAGCCTATGTGGCTGAAGGAAAGTGTTGGGATGAGTCTGATGATGAAGATGAAGAAGAATATGTCAACCTAGCTCTCATGGCTAGCACTGATGAAGTAACATCAACATCTTCAAGTCATGTACCTTCACTTGTCTTACTTGATATGTCCATTGATGAGTATAAGAAAACCATTAAAGACTTAAGTGCTGAAATGTTCAATGTCTATACTAGCTTATCTGCCGCTAATGAGGAAATCACTAGGTTGAGTAAGCTAAATGAAACACTAAAGTATGAAAATGAATCTCTTGTTCTCAAAACCAGTTCACTAGACTCTTTAGCTCAGGAGAATGCAAAATTTAAAAATGAATTGAAATGTGCTAAAGAAGTTGAGGAATTCCTGAGAAATGAGATTGCTGAAAATGAATTCAAGATTAAGGCTTATAAAAACTCATCTAAGATAGTTCAGGATTACAATGATAAGCATACAGAAAATCAAACTGTTGGCATAGGTTTTTCATATGGTAGGAGACCTGGAAAGGAAACTGTGATTCAAGATTGTTCTGGAGATGCTGCTGTCAAACCCACCATTCTCAAGAAGGTTAAAACTCCTATTTTCAAAGCTGTAGAAATTGAGTTTGATGAAGAAGCCATGCTCATCAAATAAGAAATTCTTGATGAGGATGAAGGTGTTGACATCACATCTAAGGATGGAAAGGATACTGTCACGATCCCCAAGACAGTAAACTTACCAAGCAATCAGACAGTAAGTTCAAAAGATGTTGTCACAGTTGGCAAGACAGTATCTTCCAAAGATGCTGTCAAGAATGGTTCCAAGACAGTAGCTTCCAAACCTTCTGTCAAGACAGTTGGAATAAAAGGTACTGTCAAGGAAAGTTCGACAGCAACTTCTGAACACACTGTCAATCCAGTAACTCCCAAGTCTAAGAATAGGAATGGTAAGGTAGGTGTCAATAAAGGAAATGGATACACTAATGTTGGAGGTGCTTCTAGGAAACTATGAAATAACTGTGGATCTTCACATCATTTAACACATGTTTGTAATAAGCCAATTGAGGATAAGATCAATGCTACTGAACTCAATGGTAATTTACACAGAACCCCCCTTATGCATAGGACTATGAGTGTCTGTAATAACATTGAATGTATGCCATGCAAGATCACTGCCATGAGCACATGCTTTAACTTACCTATTCTCACTACTGAAAAATGTTCATACATGCACACTGTTGAGACTTCTGAGCCTGCTGGTAACAGCAAGAAGGCCTCATCCACTAAGAAAAGGATCAAGTCCAATTCTAAACCTAAGTGGGTGAAAAGAGAAGTCAAACAGGAGATCATTGATGATGCTTGTGATTTTATGACTGGAAGAAACTCAGGAGACACTAAAGCTGCAGGACCCAACAAGGATTGGGTACCATATGCATCTTAAATACATTCTGTTTTGCAGGGCAAAAAGAAAGATCAAGTCATGTGGATCATTGACAGTGGCTGCTCAAGACACATGACAGGTGATAAAGCCCTGCTATCACACTATGTAGAGAAAGCTGGCCCAATCATAACCTTTGGAGACAACAGCAAGGGTTACACAGTGGGATATGGCTGTCTGGAAATTGGAAATGTTGTCATTGAAGATATTGCTCTTGTGGATGGATTGAAGCACAATCTACTCAGTGTCAGCCAATTCAGTGACAGGGGATTCAAGGTTGATTTTGATATGATGTTGTGTAACATCTATCACAAGAAGGATAGTAGCCTCTCTCTTAAACTCAACAAAGAAGGATAAAGTTTACTGTTTCTACAGTAAAGCAACTGTTGGTGACAGTATGCTTTGGCATAGGAAGCTTTCACATCTCAACTTCAAAACAATGAATATTTTGATGAAGAAGGAGTTAGTGAGAGGTTTGCCCCAACAGGAATTCTGTCAAGAAGGACTGTGTGAAGATTGTCAGATGGGCAAACTAAGGAGAGCTGTGCACAAGTCCAAGCAAATGAACACCAACATAGACGCACTCAAGTTGATTCATATGGATCTTTTTGGACCAGTCAATGTACCATCTATGGCCAAAAAGAGATATGCCTTAGTAATGGTGGATGATTACTCAAGGTACACTTGGGTGAAGTTTCTTGAATCCAAAGATGAAGCTGCTCAAGTGATTATTGATCAAGTCAGAGTTCTTGATAGAACTCCAAACTCAAAATTTCAAATCTTGAGGAGTGACAATGGTACAGAATTCAGAAATGCCACACTTGGAAATTTCTGTAAAGATGAAGGAATTGTACAACAATTCTCTGCTGCAAGGACTCCACAGCAGAATGGAGTTGTAGAAAGAAAGAACAGGACTCTCATTGAAGCAGCTAGAACTATGTTGCATGATGCCAAACTGCCAACATATTTCTGGGCTGAAGCTATCAACACAGCTTGTTATACTCAAAACAGAACCATGATTAACAAAACTCATGCAAGTACACCTTACTGTCTGCTAACTGGAAAGAAACCTACTGTCAAATATTTTCATGTGTTTGGAAGCAAATGCTTTATGATGAAGGATAACCATGAGAAGAAAGGAAAATTTGACACTAAGGCATTTGAAGGATTATTCATGGGTTACAGTACAGAAAGGACTGCTTACAGAGTTTATGTTATGGAACACAGGATTATTGAAGAAAGTGTAAATGTCACATTTGATGAAACCAAGTTTCCAGGACTGCATGAAGAAGGAAAGATGCAGACATTCAGATTTGAGAATCAAGGATACTTGGAAGCTGAGGAAATTGTTGATGAAGAACCTAGCTTCACTCAAATTGTTGAAGTTGATAAAGATACTGTCAATACCACTACTGTCAACCAAACTCCAGCTCAGTCATAGACCATAACCTCTAACATTCATAACAGTGGTGACTCTGGAGACAATGAAGAACATGATGAAGACAATGGGATTGGTGAGCATTCAACTCAACAAACTGAAGCAACTGTTCCTGTACAATCAAGTAGCTTGCCCAGAATCACCAAGTGGAACAAGGATCACACAAATGACCTTATTATTGGTGACCCTACTTCTGGTGTGAGGACAAGGAACAAAGTCTCTGCTGACAGCATGTTTTCATGCTTCCTGTCTCAAATGGAACCCAAGACAACTGATGAAGCATTGTTGGATTCTGACTGGGTGATAGCCATGCAAGAAGAGCTAAATCAGTTTGAAAGGAACAATGTATGGAAGCTGGTTCCAAGACCTAAGGGAAAGTCAGTCATTGAGACCAAATGGGTTTTCAGAAAAAAGCTTGATGAAAATGGATCAGTGACAAGAAACAAAGCAAGGCTAGTGGCTAAGGGTTACTGTTAATAGGAAGGAATAGATTATGATGAGACATTTGCACCTGTTGCAAGACTTGAAGCTATAAGAATCTTTCTAGCCTATGCTGCACACTGCAACTTCAAAGTATTTCAGATGGATGTCAAAAGTGCCTTCCTAAATGGAGAGTTGGAAGAAGAAGTGTATGTTGAACAGCCACCAGGGTTTGAGGATGCTGAAATGTATGATTTTGTATACAAACTCTTCAAAGCTTTGTATGGACTAAAGCAAGCACCCAGGGCTTGGTATGACACACTTTCCACTTTTCTTTTGGAAAATCAGTTTACTAGAGGAGTTGTGGACAAGACACTTTTCTACAAACACCATGGCAAGGACATCATTCTGGTACAAATCTATGTGGATGATATCATTTTTGGTTCTACAAATGAGAAGCTGTGTGAGAAGTTTTCCTCTCTCATGAGTAGAAAATATGAGATGAGTATGATGGGAGAATTGTCATTCTTTCTGGGATTACAAATTCTTCAACAACCTGATGGAATCTTCATTTGTCAAGCTAAATACATCAAGGAACTTCTCAGAAAGTTCAACTTGGAAGATTCATCACCAGCAAAGACACCAATGTCCACGTCAACTAGTCTGGATCTTGATTCTAAAGGAAAGAAAGTTGACTCAAGCACCTATAGAGGCATGGTAGGATCTCTCATATATCTAACTGCTAGCAGACCTGACATCATGTTTGCTATATGTCTCTGTGCAAGGTTTCAAAGTGATCCAAAAGAGTCACACTTAGTAGCCATCAAGAGAATCTTTAGATACTTAAAAGGCACTCCTAATCTAGGCCTTTGGTATCCTAAGAATACTGGATTTGATCTAATTGGTTACTCAGACTCAGACTATGCTGGATGCAAGATTGACAGAAAGAGTACTACTGGTAGCTGTCAATTTCTTGGTGGAAGATTGGTCTCATGGTTTAGCAAGAAGCAGCATTCAGTTTCTACCTCAACTGCAGAAGCTGAGTATATTGCTGCAGGCAGTTGCTGTGCACAAATTCTATGGATGAAGAATCAACTTCTGGATTATGGTCTAGTGTTAAGAGACATTCCTATCTACTGTGACAACACTAGTGCCATAGCCATTTCAGACAATCCAGTTCAACACTCTAGGACAAAGCACATTGATATAAGACATCACTTTATCAGAGAACATGTTGAACAAGGAACTGTGAAGCTGATCTATGTCCCAACTGACAAGCACCTTGCTGACATCTTCACTAAGCCATTGGATGAAGCAACCTTCAACAGGTTGGTAAGTGAATTGGGAATGCTGAATCTGGTATGTTGATTTACTCAGTTTTCTATATTTCCAAATTCTCTTTTGAAGCTCATGACAGCAACTTCAAACCTGCTGTCAAGAGAAGTTACTGTCTACTTGGTCTATGTCTGTTATATGACAGCATGTGTTGATTTGACCTTTCATGTCAGTATTTTGTGCCAGTCTCATACTTTTAGACCGTGTATGACATTAATGTGGTTACTTGTTAAGTTTGAGAGATAAAAATCTGTTCCATTGGACTTTCACACCGTTTTGCATTAATCTGTAGGATTAAAGGAGGACACGACCATTAATTACTTTTGTGGTAGTTGTATGGGTACTCTAACTGTTGACCATTAGACTTTAATCCTTAGACGGTTTTGCCTATAAATTAACCTTAGGTTTCACTAGTCTGCTCTCAGTTTTAAAGTAAATAATGGAAAACAAAGTAGGAATTGAAGTAGGGCTAAAACGGTGCGATAGTGAACCCGACAGTGAAGAGATTGATGAGCTCTTCGAGATGCTGTTGGACGCCATCGATGAGATAGACGAGGAAAAGAAACAGGAAGAGGAGGCCAAGGCTCAGGAAGAAGAGAAGGAGCTTCAGGCACTTCTCAAGGAAGAAGGTCGCTCTGAAGAAGAGATTAAGGAAGAGCTTTTAGAACTAGTTGATAAAATCATAGAATAATGTACTCAATGTTCTATTTTAATGATTTTATTAATAATAATAAAAGTTCTTGTTTTTGTGGTTATTGAGTTTATGATTTGTCTGTGTTAATTGCTTAATATCTATGTTCAAAAGATTACATTGCTAAATCCATAATTTGTCAATATTAAGTTAAGTGTATGAATAAAGCATTCTAATAAGTTCATGACAGAACCAATTCCTAATCGAAGTTACTGTCGTTAAGAAGGATACTGTCGTGTGTTTCTTGACAGCAACCTTCTTGACAGCAGGGAAAGACTTTCTGTCAAGACTTGTAAAGGATACTGTCATTCATATTCTTAACGGTGACAGCAAGTTTTTGCGCAATAGTTGCTGTCGCGCAAAACCTATTGTCACCACCTCTTATTACTGACAGATTGTTTCTAGCGCACATGTTACTGTCAACAATAGTGGACCGTTGAAATTGGATATTTATCCCACGTTGGTCAGTGAATAACGGGCAGTAACTGACGTGTTATAAGAGTGGGTTAAGACACGTTCTTTAATTCCACTTTTTGTGCACAACGTTTGAGATACCTCTATTTATTCCCCAGTTACTCAGACATATCACTCTCATCGAACTCAAGGCAATATACTTTTCTTCAAGCAAAAAGCCACTTTCTTACTTTCTTCTTTTCTTGAAATCTCCATGGCACCCAAACAGACTCTCTCTCAAACAAACTTTGCTGGCATCTTTTCCCCAAATGATGCTGGTGAAGGTTTCAAAGGACTCGTGTTGTTCTTGAACAAGTCCTATCTCGGTTCTGCCATCACCTCAACCCCCATTCTCGACTTAGACAGAATTGAGGCGTTTTTGCGAACTGCTGTTGCTCAAACTGAGGGTGAGAACCCGGGTATTCAATTCACAATCTCTGGGCAACAATACATTCTTACAGCTGAGGTCATCAACACTGCTCTTGCAATTACACTTGAAGCAGGACAACAATTTGCTGAACTTGCCAATAATGACACTCTGAAGAAGCTCTTCTTGAAGATTGGGTATGCAGGCCCTATTCTCGAAGAGGGGACTACCAAATGGTATCCGTCTGGTGAAATGGATAGGAAGCATATGAGAAAGGAGTGGAGCATGATACTTGATGTGATGGTCAAGGTGTTCTCTACCAAGTCCACAGGCTGGAATGGAATACCCTCCTATATCAAGAAACTGACACATTCTCTTGTCCATGGATACAAGGTGAATGTTGGAGCTCTCCTCATGGCACACCTCAGGGCTGCCATAGGTAAGAAGGTATCAATCTACCCTCGCTTTCTTATGATGTGCATTAATTCATTCTGTGATTTTAATGATGCTGCCCCTCGTTTAGAGGCTTGCTCAGTTTTGAAAAAGAACACACACACACACACTGTTATCCTCACAGAATCTCAATGCACATATTCCACTTTGTTTCACTCAGCACATGGTTGATCAAGTGTCCAACCCTGATTTACCATTACCATCTGGTTATGACTCTTTCACTCTTGAGAATGAAACTGAATTAGACCCAAATTCAGTTAACCCACATTCAACACCATACACTCAGCCTGGGCCCTCTAGACTTTCCAAAGCCCAAAGAGAAGCCTTGCAAGAATCCAGAAAACGACCTTTAGAAGCTGATGTTGGTGGTAGCTCTGTGAGTCAAGAGGGAGACACTGCACCTAGTGCATCAAATAAGGAGGCTAGTCAAACAGAACCTCCAGTGGTTCCCCCTGAGCCTAAGAAGAAGAGAGCTAGGAGGACTAAAACCACTGTTAGCCAAGCTGCAGTTTCTCAACAAACTGTGGTTACTGAAAGGGATTCAAACACCTCCCTAGATGTGCCTTCTCAACAAGGTGCATCTATTGAAATTGGCCTGTCTCCCAAGGCACCCTGTACAGAGTCTGCACAAACTCATGGTTCACAACCTGAGGAACCTCCACTTGAAGAAACACACAGTGAGTTAGGGCACAGTGAGGATTACTCTATTCTTTTTGATGATTCACATGTTTCCCCTGTGAATCAGCCCCCACTCTCTGCTACACTTTCACCTTCTTCCTTTCCTACACATTCTTTTGTTTCTTCTCCACAACCTAGAGAAGGGGACAGTCCCAACCCTTCAGGTTTTGATCATCCATCTCCAATCATGGATGAGACCCCATCTAGTGGTCCACAAGAACCCATTTCTCAAAGTGAGATGGAAACCACTCCTCCAAACACTGAGCTAGGGCAAAGTGGTATTCTGTCAAAAAATGAAACAGCCAACACTTTGTCTGAACTCCAAGGAGCATCTTACCTTCAGGAAGATGCTGTCACAGCCTCTGTTGCTGTCAAAGACACTGGCAATGTTGCTGTCCTGGACACAGCTGCTGTCATGGGTGGAGAGAAAGATACTGTCACTACAGAACCTACTGTCACTCCACATCGCAAAGTTGCTGTCATGCCAGAACCTGCTGTCCAGACTCCAACTGACAGTAACATTCCTGCCAAAGATACTGTCCAGTCCTCTCAGCCTGATTTTGATGCTGTAATCATTGAGGATGCCTCTGATGATGATCTACCTCTTGCCAAACTCTTAAAGGTACATTCTAAATCTACTCCTTCCATGCATGTTAGTACTGCTCATACCCATGCATCTAGGTTGAGTGAGGGTGTGCAAAAGAAAAGAGAGATAAAAGAAAAGAGAGGTGAACATAAAAATGAGAGGCAGCCAAATGTGCTGGCAAAAGGAGAGGGACTTGAGCATGTCCAGAGAGACTTTGAGGGAGCCCACACTATTCAGGCATTAGGCCTTGAGAGTCAATCTGTGAGGGGTGATGAGATCACTCAAAAACACCCTGAGAGTGTGAGAACCCCCATAGCCTCCAAGCCCCTTTCTTTTCCTTCCTCTCCAAGAAGGTTAAGGCATAGTGGCCCCTCTGCTACTTTTGGTAACAGGATTGCAGCTCTGGAAGGACAGTGTGCTACTTTGCACTCCAAGATGGACTCTCTCTCTCAACTGGTGGTTGATGGTTTTGCTGCTACTCAGCTCTCTATCCAGTTCCTTACTGACCTAGTAGCTGCCAACTCAATTAAGGGGGAGAAGGTAGCAAGATCAGAATCATTGCCTATTCAGGAATCAGGTGGAACTCAGGGGGAGCCAGTAACTGTGAAGACCAAAGGGGGAGCTAAGGGGAAAGCAATGTCTAAGGGGGAGCAAGTCAAACCAAGCAGTGGACAACCAAAGGATAAAGCTGAAGAGCTTGTTGAAGTTGACTTGGATGGAGAAAGGGTGTTAATGTCCAAGGCAACTCAAGATGGATTGCAAAGAAGACCTGCATCTAGACATCCAATTCTACCTCCTGTGGTAATTAGAGAGCCAACTTCAGAAACTCAAGAATCTGCTCTACAAAGAAGATGGAAAGAAATGGAGGAACATAATAAGGTTGGGAAAGGTAAAGGGAAACTGCCTGAATCCATCCATAAAGGAAATACTTGGTCCAATGGTACTGAGTATGATCAAGAAGAAGTCAATACTCTAATGGTAGATTACAGGGAGAGCACATTACACAACCATGACAGTAAATTTAGCAGTTTGGTGGAAGAAGCAATGAATGCTCCAAGCAACCGTCCAACCAACACCATAAAACTGTTAAAGGATCAAATCACTAGTGTCAGTGTAATGGTGAATGATGAGAAAAGATGGGCTGTAAGTATCTATTTCACTTCTGGCATATCTTATTTCATCACAATGCAGTTATTGTAGAGTCTGCCAGCAAAGGTGTTGTGTGCTTTGAAGGGAAAGATTAGGGCAACTCAAACACCATTCAATGAAATATTGGATATGCAAATCCAGAACCTACTCACACAAAAGCTACCTGAAGTCTACACAAATCCACCAAGTGTTTTCTACAGATCTAAAACTAAGGATGACACAAGAAGGAACAACTTCATGAATTTGGTTAGCCCATCCAGAATGGAAACCAAGTCAATTCTGAAAGTGTTAGATGGAATACTCAGTTCAAATGCCAATCCAGGAAGAGTTCATGCTGTTCAAGAGATCTACAAAATGCTGGTGTTGAGAGACAAGGCAGTGGGAGCTAGAGTGAAGGAACTAATCTCTAGAGCCAATACCAAAAGAAATGATCAAGGCGGAAGCTGTCTCTATGACATTCCTCCTCAGGATGATGATGATGATGATGATGATGATGATGATGATGATGATGAGGTTGGAGGTGGTGAAGCTTCTTGAAATGCTGGAAATGCTGGTGGAAGTAATTCTGGGAATACTGGTATTCAATCTCAGAATGAAGGCAATGAAGAAACTCCTAGTCAAGAAAAGAAAGATGCTGATGCAACAGATGAAGAGGAGCCAAGAATACTGGAAGCTTTGGAGGCAAGCATTCTTAGATGTGCTATTGACTGCATAAATGCTGAAAAGGATGCTGTAACCAAAGGTACCGTCGACAAGGATACTGTCATAGAAGATGCTGTCATGGAAGATACTGTCGACAAAGGTGCTGTCAAGGAAGATTCTGTCAAGAATGAAGCCAAAGCTACTGTCAAGCCCAAAAGACTGAAAGCTAAAGCAAGAGCATGGTTTTCTAGACAGAAACCTCATGGAAAGCACAAGTACTCAGGAAAGGAAAAGGCCACTGGATTTGGAAGAAATCTGAAGATGCCAATTCAATCAATACCTCCCAACAGTCTTAAGGTACAACAGATGCAATCAAAAGAAATCAAGAGTGTTGAGATTAAGCTGGATGCTAATCAAGAGGTTACTGAGTACATTCTGTGGTGGCCAGAATCAAGATCTGTCAGGATGAACAAGGACTTTGATCTTGTAGCCACATCACTCAGTGGTAACATGATGGAAATAGATAAAAGAAGAATTGACTTCTTCTACCTGGAAAGGATGGTAGAGTTGATGGAAAGCTATGATGATGTTCCAGAGCCTGTCATGGAACATATTCTGAGATATCAGGCTGATAGGGATGCTGAATTCTATCAGAAATTTGGCTACAATTTTGCAGATTTTGATGATGCTGATATTCTCACTGATCTACCACCTTCTCCAATACCATACCACTGGTACTATGAGTTTGAGGATTTACCCACAGAAGAAGGGCAAACCCAACCAACTCAGGAAAGGGAACCCAAGCCAAGCAAAAGACCTGAATCTTCTCAATATTCTCAATATCAGTCAGAACTTGAGAAGAAGGAAGCTGAACTCCTGGAAAGATGCAAGATTGCCAATAAGGCAGAAAGTGAAGCTCCAAATTATCAAACATGTATGCTGGAAAATCCCCTAAGAATGAAGTATCTAAAAGAAGAAATCTATGTTTGCAGCTTTCACAAGCTAAAAACAACTATTCTGAAGGATTTACAGTATATGGTAGCTGGATCAATTCATCCCTTGGAGCAGATTTGTTCTGATGAGATAGAGGAAATACTGGAAAGGAGAAAAGGAGAAAGCTCAAAGCTGGACAAGCAAATGAGGATGTCTCTCAATGTTTATCCTGGAAGTAGATTCAAGCTCATTCATGAAGAACTCCACTTCAGAAGCTATCCATATGATCAGGAGCAATGGTTGAATCTCAGGGATGCTAGCTCTCTTATCTCTCCTACTATCAAGAAGATTATTGAAGAAATAGAAGATGCTGCAGTCACTCCTGCTGAAATCTCTCTTGTAGAAGGTCTAAGAGGCTGTTGAATCATTTTGTTGCAAGGTTGCAACATAACCATTTCCATAAACGAGAGACATCCATGACTTGTACGCACTTACTTGTATCTTAAACTTTTTTCTGGTAATCATTTATATTTTGTAAATATTAAAACGAGAATTTTGTTACAAGGAGAATTTCATATAACAGTGTGTTGGAGGTTTATGGTAAGTGGTGACTGGACTTGTATGATGACTCCCCAGAGATTGAATAGAGAATGGGTTCTTTCTCTTGCTCTTTGCCGAGTGTCAATTATGTATCATACAAGGTGTCTACGTACCCCTTTATATAGGGATCAAGCCTCACGTAGTTCTTGGAAAACAAGTCATTGGATAAGCCCATTCAGTCCAAGCCCATTAATAGTCAGAAGTTATCCATCCACGTCACGTTCCCATAAATAGTCCGGATTTATCCATCCATATCACGTTCCCATAAATAGTCTGGATTTATCCATCCATATCACGTTCCCATAAATAGTCCGGTTTTCACACGTTTTCCTATAATCTCGCGGCATCTCCGCATTTCTTTCCATGATCGTAGGTCTGTCCCGTGTCAACCAAGAAACATCCATTCCATAAAAAAAGAATTTCCATATTTGGGCTTCACCCATGGTGCGAGCTGGCCAGGCTCGCACCGCACAAGTTAATATATATAAAATTACTTGTTGGGATTTATGGGTGATAGCATAGGAACAACTTAACTTTGTATATACTTAATTTTTTAATTAAGTAGAACATACTGTCACAGCCAAAGTATGTTCTTGTAATCAGTATGCAATGTTATTTTAATTGTGTAATTTGGAAGAAGTTCACTTTCTGTGTTCAAGCCTCAAAGAATGCATATTAGATGACAGCATGAATAAAGGTTACTGTCATAAGCATTGACAGTAAGATTACAAGAAGACAGAATGTTGCAAGTCAAGACAGCATATTCACTCTGACAGCAACATTGGCAGAAGACTACGCGACAGCAACTTTAGCCCTCGACAGCAAGTTTGGAAACCTCGACAGCACACTATGCGGGGAACTCCTACTGTCACCAAAAGCACATTCCTGTGACAGCAAGCTTTGCGGCAAAAGTAACTGTCTCGAGAAAGATCCTTGTTCTAGGTATCTTTCTCAGTCAAATCCCGTGACAGTTTCAATGTTCAAGAAACAGGCGTGTTGCAGTATCCCTAAGATGCACCAAGTCTGCAAGACTACGACAGAAGCTTCAAACACTGCAAACAAAAGCGAATCAATTCAAGAGCAAGGTCAAGTCTCTATTTGCTGAATTGTTTTAGCTAGAAATAGAATGAATCTAGGTTGCTTTCTTTGTAATGTATATCTGACATTGTTAGAAATTTAGGAAAGTCACATGGGTAGACACTTTGTAAGAAGCTGCCACTTGATAATGACAGCAGCTTCACATACCCGTGTTGACAGTGATAGGATTAGTTCTATACTTAGACTATTAATTCATTCTAGGGATGTAACGAAAAAAAGAAGAAGTGTCTTGAAGAAAGCCGAAGCTCAAGAATTCTATCTTGAGGTTGTAGCAACACTTTGCAAAATAAATAAAACATTTATTTTGTGAATCCTGTCTTCTCGATTATACTGTTTGTGAATGCATACATATTATTGATAACATTAAATCTTAGTTTTGGTTGTTGAAACTGAGATTGAATTTTATCAGTATTGCATTCATCCCCCCCCCCCTTCTGCAATACACGAGGACCAACATTACTTAAGTTAGATTTTACCTTTCCATAACCAAGTAGTGTGAGCTCAGTTATGTTCAATCATTCCTACTTCTGATAAGTAGTGCGAGTCCATTATTTTATAATAGTGAGAACCCATGAGATTATAGTGAGAGCCCATAAATCATGATGCGAGCTCATCATGGTGAGAGCTCGTGCGAGCTCATCATGGTGAGAGCTCGTGCGAGTTCATCACATCATGGTGAGAGCTCGGCTCATCATGGTTAGAGCTCGTGCGAGCTCATCATGGTGAGAGCTCATAATGAGAGGAGCCCAACATGCATAGATGGTGCGAGCCCATAATACTTGAAGGAATCATCTTAGTTCAACATAAAACTCATGGTGCGAGCCGAAATCCAGTTCACACCAATCTTTCTAAAACATGACTCATTATTAGGCCCAAACCACTTATGGACCTGTTTAGGGCCCATTATCGAAAATCCAGTATAACAACTACCCCCCAAAATTTCTTAGTAATCTCAAATAAGGAATTTTCATTTTTTCCAATAATACGGTGCGAGCCCAATGTCCAGTTCGCACGCCATTGCCAGGTGTGTGTTTATTCATAATCATTTACTGCTGTTCGTGGGGATGTTTGCCGTCCATTCATACACTAACACGTGTCCCCGCACTCTCTCTCCTCCCCTCTATAAATATCTCAGAATTTCCTTCCATAAAGTCATTCTATCAAAAACAGTAACGAAACTCTGTCCATTTTTCTCAAGGATCAAACATGGCGAAGATCATTATCACCTCCCAGAATCATCATCGGCAAACATCCTCAACTTCATCAAGTTCTTCAAGTTCATCCTCCAATTCTTCACAAAGTAAGTATTTCGATCTCAAAAATCCTTTTTTACATACATTTTTATGTTTCTGCGATACATATCATTTGTTCGAACTGAACAAGTTGCGAACTAAGTTCCCTTGTCAAGGCGAACTCAACCCATGGTTCGAGCTGGGTCTGGGTTTGATACAAAAGCAAAATCCGTGTTCGCATCGAACACAATAATTTTGAATTTTAATCGTCCGTGCGATGCGAGGACACTTAGCAATTTTTACCTCTTTTTTCTATTTTAGGGGCACACACTAATTTTCACCATCTTTTTCAGATGTCGAGTGCGACCCCATCCATGTCCGTCGGTTTGCTTGGTAGCACAGCAAGCCCGGCTCGTTCTTCAGCTACTCCGCCTCCCTTGAATCAATACCCTCCTGAGATTAGAGGTTCCAAAGAATTCCAGCGTGAATTGAATTCTATCTCGGGTCGTTTAAGCCAACCCATTTCTCCCAACTCATCCATCACTCCTGAAGGGGCATCTAGCATAGCAAGGATAGAGAGTGCGATGCGAGCTAGTGGATCCAACTCGCTTGGACTTCAGCTCGATCCCAATTCTGCTCCAGAAAACTATACAAGGGAAAAAGATTTATACTCATGGAGGGACAAGAAGACAGGACCAAGTGTTTCCAGCTCGCTTGGTCTCGAAGATTTATTCAATCGTTCGGTGCGACCCATAAGTGACGAAGAGGCCAGTGTCCGTTTAAATCAACTTCTTCAAGAGAGAGAAGCGAGGCTTCACCTCGCACCGTCTTCTGCTAACCATCCCATTGATATTTCTGAGTCATCCACAGATAGTTCCTTAGGGAGCACTTTTTATGACAAACGCAAAGGGAAAGCAGTGGCTCGCACCCCATCTCCTCAGGATGAGTTCGAACAGAACGATGAAGATGATGACACCAGCTCGCACTGGTCGTATGACAGTCCTGCTAGCGGGGAGATAGCAGATGTGTCAAAAGAAGTAGATTTCTGCAATTATGCATACATCCCAGAACCGTCTCCTGTTCCTTATGAGCCAATCCAACAACCCGAGCTCGAAGGAGAGGTGTTTCTTAAAAAGCGCATAATTCCAGATGGCGGAGAGCTCATCTTCTGTTCATGAAAGTGGAAAAATCCTAGCTTGTCGAGACATGTCCACCCCTTTATTCAAGAAATTCTTGAGTACTATGGGCTCGCACCGCTATAAATCAACCCAAACGGCTACAGATCTGCCATAGCTCTATATATTCTTTATAAGAAGCAAGGATAGCCTACTCTCACCGCCAGACAACTTGGATATTTTTTGAATTTGAAACATTCAGCCGAGTTTGGCTACTTCTATCTTTCCGTGTGGCCGTATTATAATAAAAAGAAATTGCTTTTTGGGGGACCAAGCAACTCAGGTAGATGGAAGGGCTCCTTCTTCTATGTTCATGAAGTTCCCCGAGCTCAGACTCACTTCTACTATGACCCTGGTAAGTAATTTGTTCCAGCTCGCACCGTTCCTTTCGCCTCACACCGTTCTTTTCTTCTCGCACCGTTCTTATATTTTATCTTTATTTGCTCAGAGCCTCATGTGAGAACTCCCTTACAAGGTCAAGAAAAGATCAACGCCGATAATATCCTAAATATCCCCGTCCCAGAACGGAATATTAGAAAACTGATCACAACTGCCAACCTCGTCGAGTACGGTTTCTTAAAAGAAGGAACTATATTAAATCCCAGCAAGAAATCTAGAAGAAAAAAGAAAAGGTAGGATTGTACTCGGTGCGAGCTGCCAGCTCGCACCGTTATCTTTTATTTCTTTTAATTTTGCCCCGAATTGTTTATTCATTATGTGTTATTGACTAACTCTTCTGTCTTCACTTTATTTCAGAAATGGCCATCTCCCCTCCTCCATTCCTAGTCGAACAAGATACTCCGGCTCGAACCGCTCCTACCGCCAGTCAAACCGGCTCGCACGCTGGTGGCTCGCACAAGGTTGTTCCTCAAGCTAAAGAGATCCCTCCTCAATTCAAAACTACTCTCACTGAATATTTGAAGACTAGTGGGGTCTCTCCGCTTAAAAGAAAAACGAGGCAATCTAAAGATGTCCTTCCTGAAGCTGACACATCAAAGCGAGCTCGTAAAGAGTTACCTCCAAACCCTTAAGGAAACGTCGTGGCCAGTGCCCTTGTTCGACTCGCAGGTCCACATATCTCTGAAAGCGAGTTGAAAGCTTGGACCACGGGCTCGTTCGAGGACAACAATGATGCTCTCACCAAGGCAGCAGCTGGGGTGTTCATAAGACAAATTAACAGGCATAGAGAGCTTCGCACTATGGGCCAGGCTTCTGCTCGGCTTGACAAGGATAACAAGATTCTAAGGAACAAGCTAGATGAAGCGAGGAGGACCAATGTGACGTTGGTCGAGGAGTCCAAGCGAAAAATCCTCGACGCAACCACAAGCCTTGAAAAGGACCTGCGCGAGTCCAGGGCACTTGTGACAAAATGAGGGAGGAGCATGCCACTGTTCTGGCTGATGCCACTTGTGAGAACAAATCTTTAAAAGCCCAAGTTGCCGAGCTCAAAACCAAAGTCGCAGCTTTGGGTATTGAGTTCGAGGCCAAAGTCGCAGCTTTAGAAGCGAGCCGGGACGCAGAAGTTAAAGATGCAAAGGCCCTGGGCTCCAAGAACTTCATGAAGGGTTTCATGGCGAAGGTCCTTGAGTTCGATTGGAGTCCACTAGGTGCTTCTACTGTGAATTATGCCGATAAGCTTCGCAAGGAGATAGAAGAAGAGGCTGTGGCTGCAGAAGAGGCTCGAATCGCTGAAGAGGCCCAGCTCGCACCAGAATCTCAGCTCGCTCATGGGGTCAATGAGGAGACCCCTCAACCTTGAAGTTGTTCAGCTACTTTCTTTGGGGATGCGGGCACCCCGTTTGCCTCGCAATTTGTAAAGACTTAATGGCCTTGGGCCAGTAACACTTGTATTTTTTCAGAAACTTCTTTTTTTTTTTCCAAGTATTTTGTGTTTGCCCATGATTCTGCATATTTCATGTCTTTATATTTCTTTATTATTTTGTTACCCAGTAAACGTCTATTACAGAAGGGGGGTTGAATGTAATTGTATGAAATAATCGAACAGACAAAGATAAAAACAATCAATATCAGCTTTTATTAAACTTTATAAAAACTGATACAAACTCTCTCAAGAAACTATGAGTTCTTAAGAGCTGCTAGGTTTACAAAGATACTCGTGTTAAAGATATTACTTTCGTAAAACCTATCCTGTGTTTATATATACACACAGCTACACATTCTGTTACACAAGATAATCTATATTTAATTAAATTGATCTTCTTGTCGCTTATCTTCTGTAACAGCTTCTACAAGATATATCTTCATCATATCAATCCTTTCCTGAAATCGCGGAATAGTATCAATTACCAACAACCGACTTATCCTGCCACTGATGATGACATCATCAGACGTCATCTCCTGATGCTCTAAGTACTGATGCTATCCGATCCTGATGCACTCATTAAATCTTCATTTCCCAACAATCTCCCCCAATTTATACTTTCTAAAATAAAGCATAAATTCTCTGGATTTAATGATGCCAAAACTTCAATCAAATACTCATAGGATTAATATAAGGATTTCGCTTAAGATATACTTCATAATCA
The DNA here is from genome assembly GCA_030848705.1 of Heracleum sosnowskyi. Lineage (NCBI taxonomy): Eukaryota > Viridiplantae > Streptophyta > Magnoliopsida > Apiales > Apiaceae > Heracleum > Heracleum sosnowskyi. The sequence goes on along the minus strand of CM061242.1, from coordinate 114,809,740 downwards.
GACACTTTAATAAACCCCATGTTCTTCTGAAGAAACTTCTTCATCAACTCATCTTCTTTCTCTAATAACAGATCAATCATTCTTCTTCTCAGCTTCCTCAGTTTTTTATCATCTTTGTTTGTCTGATAAATTGCTGCTCTCAGATCCTCAATAGAACTTCTCAACATTCTGTCATCTAGATAAATAAGTTTAACTCTCTCACTATCAGGACAGAAAGACAAATACTCTTCACCCAGAGTTTTTTCAATGAAAGCACTTACTTTCTTCATTTCCACTTCTTGTCCATCCATATCAATGTATTTAGGAGCATATCCAATATCTTTCTGATTTAAACCCATCAAATGCAAATTGATACTGGATTGAATCTTCCTTCTCCATTTTAGACACACATCATCATTAGGAACAAACATATAATGCACGTACCTCAATTCTTCTAAGTTCTTCATTGAGACATCCAGCTCTGTCAGTACAAACGTTGATCCATCCTTAAGAAAATACACCAGCTTTTCTTTAGGCAGATTTCCATCATGAATGTCATACACCATTTGAACAGATATAAGTTTGTCAAGATGCCTTTGAGTAACTTTATCACTCAGATTTTCTGTTAGACATGCTTGATCAAATGATGCTGCCTGAGGAATTATTTCTGCGGCAGGATGACCAATTCCTCCATATGTTCCTGTTCGTCTGCATTCATTCTTCTTCTTCGCAACTTCTTCATAAGATTTCTTGAACTTTCCAGATCCACCAGTGCAAGAAATTACAGGGAGACTTTTGATATGTCCACTTGATTTAAATATCTCATTGAGCTGAAAATGAGATTTATCTTCCCTGATATCATAACCTTGACTTTTGTACCCTCTAACCTTCTTGAATCCATAAGCATTTCTTGAACTCCTTACAACATCATCCTTCTTTCTCAGATATTCCTCCAAAACCATTCCTGACTTTGTGAAGCTTTGTTGTTGCAAAGACTTGAAATAGTCTTTTTCTGCTTGTTTAGCTGCTTCCATATTTAATGATGTTCTTACAAGAAATATATGTCTGTCATTCCTTGAATCTTCTCTTCTTCTCCTTCTTTGAACTAATGGAAGATCATCACCCTCTTCTTCTTCTTGAAGTGATGTTTCAATATTTTGTTCAGTAATCATCACTTGAGGTGGTCCTTCAAGAACCTTCTTTCCTTTTCCCTTAGCAGAAACATCAGATAATCCAGATGACTTATCTGCACCAATATTTGATCCTTCTTTGATCACAATACCTTTTTGAGAATTTGAAGGTGGTTTGACAGTACTTCCTCTTCCTCTGCCATGACCTCTACCTCTAGTCCTGTTTCCCTTCCTTTCACTCCTGACAGTTCCTTTCTGTGAATTCAGCATTTCATACTCTATCCTCTGGGCTTCCACCATTTCTTCTACATCCTCATCGGGATACATTTCTTGAAGAAGTTTTCTAGCTTGCTGTTCATTGAATGCTTCAAGTCTGGGATCTTTATAGTGCACAATGTATTCTGTTCCATCAATATTCACAGTTTGATGAAACTTCTTTGCCTGCTCAGCTGTTGTCACTATGATATCATGAGATCGCTTTTGAGAACTAGATCCAGAGACTTGTGTTGACTGTCGACTTAGACTTGGATTAGACACAGTGTTTCGTGTCCGTACATCAGCATCAGAAGATACTTGTTTCTGACTAGAACCTCCATCAGGAGCATCATCCTTTCTTAGAATACCCAACTCCGGAGAGCATTTAGTTGACACCACTTTCTCCCCCTTTTTGGCATCAGTACCAGCATCAGGAACCAAAGCGGAGAGAAGTAAATCCAACTTGGCATCCATAGATTCAGCCTTTTTCTCCAAAGTCGCAATTCGATGTTCTAGAGAGACATGATCTCGATGAACACAGGGAAAGTCTCTTGAAGTGCGAGCAACAGATTGAGTATTTGCTGCCACAACATCAGCAATACTCTTTGCAGTCGTAGTCCTGACATCTTGAATCTCTTCAAAAATAGCCTTAAGCATGAGAGAAGTACCTTTAAGATGAGCTTGAAGATCCAAACTTTGAATCTCTTGAAAGGCAGTAGCTAAATGAACATGAGCCCCAGTGATACCCGCAAAAGATGAAGGATCAGTCCAAGAATGATCCCACTGAGCTCGTCTGTGACTAGTCAGAATGTCCGTGGACTCATCATCAGGACCAGATTTATCAGAGCTGGAATGAGAACAGTGGGACTGATCCTGAGACGCTGCAGGAGTATTTGATGTACCTGCATCAAAATCAGTAACCCCTAGATCTCTCTTTTCTTTTTCAGTGATCTCATCACTGCTCACCATCACAATATCTGAGCTTTTGAGAGCCAGATTTTCCTCACACAAATGCATAACATTGTCACTCAGTTCTACCTCTCCTTTTGCCAATTCAGGAGACTGCCACTCAAAAATTCTGTTTTTCTCTAGATCTTTTCTCTCATTCTCACGAAAAAGGCGCAGAGCACTCAGAAACGAAGAAATAAGAGATGGCAGAGAAGAGTGGAGTGCAGTCATACTGACAGGGGTTCCCTCAGTCAAGGGTCTGTCAGTAGTCATCCTGACACCAGGAGAGTAAACAACCATAGCAGAGTCAGGGTTAGTGACAGTACCTGAGTCTTCAGTGTCCAAAGGATGAGAGGATAATGGTTGGACCATGAGAGCCGGACTGTCAGTATACTGGCATGCTTCCATACTTTGAATGAAAGGTTCTTGTGGAGCCTAGACAACCTGGACTGCTTCAGTAAAGTGTACTGAAGGTTCTTGTGTATCCTGTCCGTCATATTGGTCTTCAAAAACAGAAGATGAAATACCCCTTATAGAATTGTCCTGATCAGTTTCAGGCAAGAACTGCTCATTGTCGTCATCCACCCTTTGAGCAGATGGTTCTTGTGTGACTTGATCTATATGGACTGCTGATTCACTTTGAGAACCAGGTTCTTGTGTATCCAGATCAACAGTTGGAGCTTCTGATGGTTTTGCCTTAACATTCCTTTTCTTGGTTCGTGCAAAACAAATCTTCCGTTTTCGACCAGCCGACTCAGCTATTTCTTTTCTTGCTTCAGTTTCCAGTCTTTTGATACGATCATAAGACATATCAACTTTTTGTGTCTGTGGAGATACAGTAGGACTGGAATCAGAGACAACCACACTATCAAGAAAGGGTTGCACATCAGTGGCAGTAGCATCAGTAACAGGTACTGCATTTGCATCAAGTCCGGGATCAGAAGAGAGAATACTGTCCGGAGCAACACTGATAGAAGCATCAGTAGCAGAACTGTTGTGAAGTGAGGTGTGTAGAGCATCAACAGCATCAAAATGAGAGTAGAGAGTGGACTTTCTTAATCTTTGCCTTTTGAAAGATGGTGATGAAACAGGTGCCACGGCCTCAGGAGATATTTTGAATATCGATGACAATGGAACATTATCATCATCACTATTAGAATCAGTATCAACAACATTTGTATGCTTTCTTCGTGAGGCTAAAATTTTGGATGCTATACCAACTGGTTGACTTCCTTGTGTCTCCAGAGTATCAGTGTGGGAATGTAACAAGGTCCTTGATCCATGTTGCCCAGTAAATAACAATTGTAGAAGGGGGTTGAATACAATTGTATAAGATTCTCGACTTTATATAACACAAATATGAAAGATCAATAACAATAACAATAACAGCTTTATTAACTTTGATATAAAACTGTTACAAACTCTCTTAAGAAATTCTGATGTTCTTAAGAGCTGCTAGCTTACAAAAACTCTCTCAAGAAATTCTGTTCTTAAGAGCTTCTCTCCGATTATGTTCTCTCTCTCTGATCAGTACATAAATCGAAACCAAAACTGTGTTTATATAGTGCACACAGCTTCTCTATCAATAACAAGATAAGTCCTAATCATAACAAAGATAGAAGCATATCTTTAATCGATAGCTGCATTCTACAAACCAGGAACAAATAGAATAAACTTCCATGTTTATCTAGACTCCAAATATAACTCGAAGTAGGAATCCTGATCAGCTTCAAGTCCTGATGATCAAACCTGATCATAGTCTGAGTAGGAATCCTGATGATCAATAAGATACTGACGCTTGATCAAATACTGATGACCATGCAATACTGATGACGTCAGCAATCCTGATCAGTTGAGTCTAGCTTCTGACGATCATTGAATTCTGATCTAACAATCTCCCCCAATCTCATACTTTGTAAAATAAAGTATAGATTCCAAAATTTCAATGATGTCAAAAACATGTATCAAAATGTACAAGTATCTTCAGAAACAACTTATCTGTTTAAGCTTTGTGATAGAACAGATTCATCTTCAAGAAGTTGGATAATAAACTTTCTTCTTTTTCTTCAAGAATTTGAATCAGTCTTTCCTTAAGATTTCTGAGTTCTTCATCTTCCTCATTAATCTGGTAGATAGCTGCTCTGAGATTCTGTATGGAGTTTCTCTGTAGACTGTGCTCTTCAAGCAAAAGATAAGCAATTTCCTTCCCATCAGGATTGAGAGAAAGATGAGTCATGCCAAAATTTACTTCTTTAACAGCAGTACCCCTTTGCATTTCCACATCCTGACCTCTTTGATTTAAGTACATGGGAGTATAATTACCATTGAAATTACTGTTTCCATCCAGTCTTCTTCTTATAGTTGACAAAATCATGTCACTCCATTCTTTGTACACTTGGTTCTTCCATCTTAACAGATAGTGAACATATTTCAGTTCCTGTGTAGTTTTCATCAGCAGATCTTGAATAGATAGAATCTTCACACTACCATCTTTCATGAAGTACAGAAGCTTTTCTTTCTTTTCAAAACCATCATGACAATCTATAACTATATCAACAGCTAATAAATTGTTCAGGTTTACAGAAGTTAAAGTACCTCCAATTTCTGTCAAGGAGTAAGGATCAACATATGACATATTCAGATATTCACCATCTCTGTGTCCAATACCTCCTCTTGAATTACTTGACAATTGCTTCAGATTTGAAAACATCTTTAACCAGAGTGCTTTTGATCTAGCCATATCAGACAAATCAACAACACTTGAAGCGCTTGTAATAATTCCACCAGACTGAAAATTGATAGGTGTATCACAACTTAATGTGCTAATATGTTTCCACTTCTTGTCTTTTTCCTTTTCAAAAGTGTAGCTTCTTTCCAGTAAAGATTCTTGTCTGCTTGAATTTCTCCATTTTCTTTCATTTGAAACTTTAAGCCTTTGTAGATAGAGATTAAAATCTTCATTTGTTCTTCTTGTAATATCTCTTCTTCTGGCTTCTTCTTCTTCATCTACTTCTTTGTTGTGACAATCAACAACAGTAGATAAGATTATCAAATCAACCTCTTGCAGAATTTCAGATTCGTCAGGATCTTGAATATTGTCAGGATTAGAATCTTCAATTTGATTTGTATTGCTGAGAGTTGATTTACTTGATTTTCTTCTCAATTCAGGTTCTTCTTCAACAATTCCATCATCACCAAAAGTAGATCTGTCAGGAACTACTAGAGTTTGAATAGGTTCAGGAATTTCTTCAATTCTTAACCTTCTAGACCTTGTCTGTCTAGGTATTGTTTGAGTTGAAGAACCTCTTTTACTTCTTCTAGCACCTCTCCTACCTCTGCTTCCTCTACCTCTAGTAGGAGCAGTATAGCTTTCCATTGTCTCTCTTTGTAGTCTCAAGAATTCTTTATGTGAGAGATCTGGATATTCTTCACTTGCTGTAGAGAGTGCTTTTCTTGCATATAATTGTTGAACTCTTTTATCAGTGTGATAAAGAGTAACAATTCTGCCGTCTTTTGTAGAAAACTTCTGGAATAAATTTGATGCATCTTCAGGATTATCAATAATCACATCTTCATCACCTTCAGGAATTGTAGCAAGAATGTGTCCATGACCAGGTGTCAGGATTTGATCTTCCGTCAGGATCTGAGATTGCACCAATGTTCTTACTGTCTTAACTCCAGAATCAGAAACATGAGTTGACTGCGTTGTTTGACTTTGAGAAGTTTGGATTGTCTTCATAACAACAGCATCAGAGGTTTCTCCTTGTATCGCTTTGTCACCACCATCATCTCCAGTATCATCATCATTATTCCTTAATACTAGATCAGGTGTACATTTTGACTGAATAACCTTCTCCCCCTTTTTGACATCAGGATTTGACAATAATTGCAAAATTAAGGAAAGAGAGGCTTGAATTTCAGTTACCTTAGTATCCAGAGAATCAATTCTTTGATTGATTGAGGTTTGTTCTGAAACAACAGATTTCACTTGGGATTCCACTACCCTCAGTTGGAAAGTAGTAGGCACCTTTGTAAAATTATTAAAGATATCAGTCCTCACTTTTTCAGTTGAACCCTTGATAGAATCAATCTCACTTTTCAGGCTTTTGGATAACAGAGTTGTAGCCTTCAGATGATTCTTCAAGTCGTGATTCTCTATAGACTTCACTGCATTATAGGCATGTTCAATAGCAGAAGAAAAACTGATAGATTCATCAGAATTGTGCCATGAATTGTTCCATTCATTCTGTCTAAATGCCTCTGCAGGATCAAAGGAAGGAAAAGAAAAATCTTGTCTCGGATCTTTCCCAGTGGAAGCTTTGCCAGCCATATATGTACTTGATGAACCAAAATTAGTTCCAAGACTAATCTTGAGTGCTGTAGCAAGCTGTTCCTTCTCTTTTCTATTCTCATTATCATCATCACTATCATCATCAGAATTATCATCATCAGAACCATGAGATATGTCAGGATCAGGAATTGCAATACCTTTCAGTTTATCCTGTGGTTCTGAGATAGGATGATCTATTGGTCTTGAACGAAGTGGCTGAATCAAAATAGGTTCATTATCAGGAGCACCACTAGCGTCAGGATGAACATCGTCAGGATTTGATATGCTTGAAGCTGCTTCAACACTTTGAGCTAAAGGTTCTTGTGTGCTTCCCTCATTGACAATGTTCTCGACCAATCTTTCAACAGAAGCTGTAGCTTTGCCTGCATCTTCACTTTGAGAAGGTGGTTCTTGTGTAGCGGGAATGTTGATGTCTTCATTCTCCCTTTGAGAAAATGGTTCTTGTGTGACCATTCCACTAGCTAAGCCTTCACCCAAACTTTGATTGAGTGGTTCTTGTGTGGCAGGATCAATAGTAGCTGCTGAATTACTCTGAAATTCAGGTTCTTGTGGGCTTGATCCTTTCAGCTTCTTCTGTCTCTGATAGACTAACTCTTCTGCATTCCTCTTTTTCTTTGATGTAGGTGTAAGACCAACCAAGGAAGCAGTTGTAGATACCTTCTCCCAAGAATGTCCTCGAATCTGAGATGGAGAGGCTGGAGAGTCTGATATAGAGACAACTTTTGTTGTTGCATCAGGAATACTAACATCAGGATTTGATGTCTGAATATCAGTATCCTTCATTTGCACTGTCAAAGGAATATGATACCTGCTCTTTGATAATTTCCTTGTCTTTTGTGGTTTTGATGAAGGTACCACAGCTTTAGTAGCAGTATCAGCAACTTCCTTGTTCACATTCATCACAGAGGATATAGGTAAGTCATCCTCTGAATCACTTTCATCAATCAACCTTAACTTCCTTTTCACAGGAACATTCTTAACAACCTCATCAGCTTTCTTGACCAGGACCCCTTGTACACCCCCTTGTATCTTCTTTTGAGTGAGTGGTGTAGAGGAAAAATCCTTTGAACCTGATTGCCTTCCAGACACATCAGTTCTAGCTAATTTCTTTGATTTTACAACTAAAGTCTTTTGAGAGACAGTAGAGGTGGTTGTTAACTGTTTAGACTGTTTAGGTTGCATGCTTGTGTCAGGAACAAGGTGGGTTGGACCTTGCCCCATAGCATTAGAAAGTAGTCCATAATGAGTAGGCATTTTCTGATGTAAGAAAAACCTAACCTCATCAGGAATAAAAGCATTTCCGCACAAAATATTTTGCCATATCAGGATTGAAAAGAAATATTCAAAAAGATTAAAATAAAATTTTATTTAAGAAAACAAAATTTATTTTAACAATCCTGAATAGCGTTTTGGTTTAAGAAAAATAACCAAATTAATGGTCATAGAATTAAAACACGCTTACCAGCAAACGAGGCAAAAATATTTATGGAAAACCGAACCGTCGCATCGAGATTGTAGAAATGACCTGCACCCTTAATACACATTCTCTATAAAAGAGAACTGTTAAGCATAATCATCATATATCTATTAAAACACAAACCCTCTCCAGAGAAAAACTTACGAAAACCTTTCACCTTCTTTGTTTTTCAATGGCTGCCAACAATCAAAACAACATACCTGATGAAGAAATTGATAGAATTTGGCAACAAATGGATGAGGCTCTAGCAGAGATGGAGCCACAACCAGTTCCTGACCCTCAGGAACATGAAGCGTTTATAAACGCTATGGTTGATGTGGTATGGCACAACTTTGTGCAAGCCAATCCTGACTGGAATCCTCTTGAGAATCTCATCTATGAAGAGGATGAAGACGATGAGGATGATGAAGAGGATGAGGACTTTGTTGAAGAGCGAGAGAGGAGAAGAAGGAAAGTGCTTGATGCAAGTGCTTCATGCACGGTGGAGGCAAGGAAGCATCCCGGTGATCACGATGACAATCCGCCTTCAAGTGCATCAGCTCCTCTTCTTGTCTCTTAAGGATGGAACAAGAGACCTTCCAGTTCTGATGAACTGTGAAGCTGCTCAGGAGCATTCATGCTAATTTGCCGGGCACGTGTTCATGCTTATCTGTAAAGCACGAGTTCCTGAGTAGAAAATAGACTAGGAAAACAAATATGTAATTTCCATATTTCATGTGTAATGTATCTTCAAGTATTAATGAAATTTGTCTATTTTCTCAATTGTTTTCTTCCTGTACTTGCCTGCAAAATTTGTTAGTAACACTCATAGTGATATTCAGATGATAAATAATAAACTCTGATAATAATGAAATTGAGATTGATAATTAAGACTAAAAACTTAATCAAAGACTAAGTAATAATCTAATTGTCCAGAGTTTACCAGGAGTGTTGATGACAAATTAGCATAGAACCTCTGGTTTTCATACCAGCTTCGAACATCTGAGCATCAGGATTTGACCAGTGGACTTCCTGTCAGGATTCCATCCTATCAGGATTTGATCAAAGAAAACATACCTTTCTGAATAACCATCAGGATTTGATAGTTATCAGGATTTCCTCTCTGTAGCTTTTCCTCAGAAATTCTCAAAATTCATCATTCCAAGTTCATTCACCAACTTATTGAAAGTAGCTTCAGGCAGTGGCTTGGTGAATATATCAGCTAGTTGTTGATCAGTAGGAACAAAGTGAAGTTCAATTGTTCCTTCCAGAACCTGTTCTCTTATAAAGTGATATCTGATACTTATGTGTTTAGTAAGAGAATGCTGAACTGGATTTCCTGTCATTGCAATAGCACTTTGGTTATCACAATAAATAGGGATTTTTGAGTATGACAGGCCATAATCTAACAACTGATTTCTCATCCACATTATCTGAGCACAACAACTTCCTGCAGCAATGTACTCAGCTTCTGCAGTTGAAGTGGAAATAGATTTCTGCTTTTTACTGAACCATGAAACTAGTCTTCCACCCAAAAACTGACAACTTCCTGAAGTACTTTTCCTGTCTATTTTGCATCCTGCAAAATCAGCATCTGAATAACCACACAACCCAAAATCTGATTCCCTTGCATACCAAAGGCCAAGTGAAGGAGTGCCTTTGAGATATCTGAAAATTCTTTTGACTGCAATCAGATGTGGTTCTCTAGGTTTTGCTTGAAATCTTGCACATAGACAGGTTGCAAACATGATATCTGGTCTACTGGCAGTGAGATACAATAAAGAGCCAATCATTCCTCTGTAGTGAGTTACATCTACCTCTTCACCTTGATCAGGATCAAGTTTGGTAGCTGTAGCTATGGGAGTTGAAGCAGGAGTACTGTCTTGCATGTTAAACCTTGTCAGTAAGTTCCTTGTGTATTTAGACTGATTAATAAAAATCCCTTCATCAGTCTGTTTAACTTGAAGACCCAGAAAGTAACTCATTTCTCCCATCATGCTCATTTGATATCTTGACTGCATAAGCTTGGAAAACTTTTCACACAGCTTATTGTTTGTTGACCCAAAAATGATATCATCAACATAAATCTGAACTAACAGCAACTCCTTACCATGATTCAAATAAAATAGAGTTTTATCAATTGCACCTCTTTTGAATCCACTTTCCAGTAAGAATTGAGCTAAGGTTTCATACCATGCTCTTGGAGCTTGCTTTAGTCCATAAAGTGCCTTATCCAGTCTGTAGACATAATCTGGATATTTAGGATCAATGAAACCAGGAGGTTGTTCAACATAAACTTCTTCCTCCAGTTCACCATTTAAGAAAGCACTTTTAACATCCATCTGGAAAACCTTGAATTTCTTATGTGCTGCATAAGCAAGAAATATCCTGATGGCTTCTAGTCTTGCAACAGGGGCAAAAGTTTCATCATAGTCAATTCCCTCTTGTTGGGAATACCCCTTTGCAACTAGCCTTGCTTTATTTCTGATAATGACTCCATCAGAATCAGTCTTGTTCTTGAAAATCCACTTTGTACCAACAATTGATCTATTCTTTGGTCTTGGTACCAGTTTCCAGACTTCATTCCTTTCAAATTCATTCAGTTCTTCTTGCATTGCAGTAACCCAATCAGCATCTTTAAGTGCATCTTCAACTTTCTTAGGCTCCTCCTTGGATAGAAAGTTATTATATAAACATTCATTCTGAGTTGCACTTCTTGTTTGAACACCTGCATCAGGATCTCCAATTATCAAATCAGGAGTATGTTCTTTAGTCCATTTCCTTGCTGGTGTCAAATTGTTTCTTGAAATAGATGCTCCCCCTGGATTGGTGTTATCTTGATTGAAAGAATTTGATTGATTTGAAGCTCTCCCTGAATTATTGCTATGCCCTCCTGATGTGTTATCAGGATCTTCACTTGAATCAGTATCTGAAGAATTCTGTCCTGATGATTGAGTTGACTCTGAACTTGTAGTAGAATGCCGTTGCTCCCCCTCAACATTAGCACTACTAGTTGTATCACTATTGTTTGTATCATCAGTATTAGCATCATCAGTATCTGGTGTGTCATCAGGATTTGGTGACCCATCAGGATCTGATGTATTGACAGGATCTGATTCACTTTCTTCAGGTTCCTTGGAAGCTTCATTTTCAAATAACAATCTATCATGCGAGTCTTCAATGATTCCAGTTATCTTCTTGTCATCAAAAGATACATGTATTGACTCCATGACAGTTCTTGTTCTCAAATTAAAAACTCTGAAGGCTCTGGATGTAGGATAACCTATGAATATTCCTTCATCAGCCTTTGTTTCAAATTTCCCTAGCTGTTCAGGATGAGTTCTGAGAACAAAACATTTACAGCCAAACACATGCAAATGCTTCAGACTTGGTTTCTTCTCTTTGAGAGACTGATAAGGAGTAACACCATGCCTGTTTATCAATGTGAGATTTTGTGTATAGCATGCTGTGTTGACTGCTTCTGCCCAGAAATATGTAGGTAATTTAGCTTCTTCCAACATAGTTCTGCCAGCTTCAATAAGAGTTCTATTCTTCCTTTCTACTACTCCATTTTGCTGAGGTGTGCCAGGAGCAGAGAATTGTTGAATGATTCCTTTGTATTTGCAGAACTCTTCCATCTTTGAATTCTTAAATTCAGTACCATTATCACTTCTCAGAATCTTGACTTTGTACTTTGTGGTTGTCTCAATCATCCTCACATGATCCAACAGAACTTCAGGAGTTTCATCTTTTCTATGCAGAAAATACACCCAGGTGAATCTAGAATATTCATCAACAATTACAAGAGTGTACCTTTTCTTACTGATGGACATGATGTTGACTGGACCAAACAGATCAAGATGTAGCATGTGATATGGTTCTTCAATAGAGGATTCTGATTTACTCTGGAATGATGTCCTTCTTTGTTTTGCTTTTTGGCATGCATCACAGAGTCCATCAGGTGTATATAAGACATTAGGTAATCCTCTTACTAACTCTTTCTTAACCAACTTATTGATGTTGCTGAAGTTGAGATGAGAAAGCTTCTTGTGCCAATTCCAACTTTCATCTACTGAAGCTTTACTGATGAAACATGTAGGGGAGCCATCAGTATCTGAGAGAATGTTGGCTTCATATATGTTACCATGCCTGTAGCCAGTTAGTGCTATCTTCCCTGTTGCTTTACTGACTACTTCACAATGTGTGGAATAGAAATTGACATGATAACCTCTGTCAGTGATTTGACTAATACTCAACAAGTTGTGTTTTAGTCCCTTCACTAGAGCTACTTTCTCAATGATGACATTTCCAATGATTATATTGCCATATCCCAAGGTTTGTCCAATGTTGCCATCTCCATAAGACACAGTTGGGCCAGCTTTTTCCTCATATTCTGATAACAGGGCTTTGTTTCCAGTCATGTGCACAGAACATCCACTATCCATGACTAACACATTTTTCTTTTTACCCTTATCATCAGGAGCAACAGTTACATCAGCATTGGCCATTAACGCATAGTTGACTACCTCAGTATCAGATTCTGAGGAAGAGTCCATCCAATCCTTGCTTGATGTGATGAGTGCCTTTGTCTTGTTGCATTCAGAAGCAAAGTGACCCATACCATTACACTTGTAGCATCTAACCTTTGACTTGTCAAATTTGCTACCCGTGCTGTCCTTTTTGATATACTTGTCTTTGTCTGCTTTGAAGGTCTTTTTCTGAAAGTTGCCTTGTCTTCTATTCTTCCTGAACTTCATCCTTCTGAAGTTTCTGACAATCATAGCAACCATCTCTTCCATGTCTGAGTCAGAAGATTCATCACCAGTATTGGCATCAGGATTGCCATCAGTATCTGATGAAGAGTCGTCAGGATCTGATTCAGCTACTCTTGCTTTCCTTCTAGAGACCTCCATAGCTTTCCCTTTTGATTTTGCTTCTACATTCAAAGCAATTGACTTTGCCTTGCTGCTTTTCTTGTTCTTCCTCTGTTGGACTTCAAGATCATGAGTTCTTAGCATCCCATAGATCTCATCAAGAGACACAATGTTTAGATCATATTGGTGTCTAATGATTGAGGTCTGAGTATCCCATTCTTCAGGTAAAGCTCTAAGAAATTTGGTGTTTGAATCTTCAGTTTCATATACTTTGTCAACTAAGGATAAGCTGTTCAATAGTGTCAGGAATCTGTCATATAGATCAGTCAGGCTCTCTTCAGGTCTTGCATCGAATTGTTCATATTCTTGAATCAAAAGAGCCCTTCTGTTTTTCTTGACAGATGCAGATCCTTGGCACTGAGTTTCCAAAGTATCCCAGATTTCTTTTGAAGATTTGCATGCAATCACTCTGTTTGACATGACAGCATCAAGGCTATTATGCAAGATATTCTTTATCTTTGGTTCCCTGAGTACATGAGCTTTTTCTTCTGGAGTCCATTCAGCTTTAGCTTTGACCACATAATGTTCTGGTACTGTATCTGTTCGTTCTACGAACTTTGTTGGTATATATGGTCCATCACGAATCCTGTCCAAGTAGTCAGGATCCATAGCCTCCAGGTACATCAGCATCTTTACCCTCCATGTGGGATATTCTGATATCTTTAAGATGGGAATCTTCATGCTTTCATACTTGGTTGTCGACATCTTTAGATCGTATCTGATTCAGAATTAAATCAGTTTGCTTTGATACCAATTGTTGCCCAGTAAATAACAATTGTAGAAGGGGGTTGAATACAATTGTATAAGATTCTCGACTTTATATAACACAAATATGAAAGATCAATAACAATAACAATAACAGCTTTATTAACTTTGATATAAAACTGTTACAAACTCTCTTAAGAAATTCTGATGTTCTTAAGAGCTGCTAGCTTACAAAAACTCTCTCAAGAAATTCTGTTCTTAAGAGCTTCTCTCCGATTATGTTCTCTCTCTCTGATCAGTACATAAATCGAAACCAAAACTGTGTTTATATAGTGCACACAGCTTCTCTATCAATAACAAGATAAGTCCTAATCATAACAAAGATAGAAGCATATCTTTAATCGATAGCTGCATTCTACAAACCAGGAACAAATAGAATAAACTTCCATGTTTATCTAGACTCCAAATATAACTCGAAGTAGGAATCCTGATCAGCTTCAAGTCCTGATGATCAAACCTGATCATAGTCTGAGTAGGAATCCTGATGATCAATAAGATACTGACGCTTGATCAAATACTGATGACCATGCAATACTGATGACGTCAGCAATCCTGATCAGTTGAGTCTAGCTTCTGACGATCATTGAATTCTGATCTAACAATCCAGACGACTGAGAATGTCGTACTGATTTGGCTAACCTTGTGTGTTTTACAACTGATTGCTGTTGAGAGCCATCAGAGGTGGGATTTGAGTGTGTAGGAATCTGTTTAGGTTTTGTACTTGGGTTAGATCCAGAGGGGGTAGCAACAACAGGCCTCTGAATCAGAGTACGAGGATCTAAGCCATAAACAGTAGGCAACCTCTGTCGTAGAAATTGCCTGACCTGTTCAGGATATACTACATCACCCTGAAACATTTGTTTTCCCTTTAACATGTACTCCTGAAAGGATCTAGGAGTATTCTGAAACACAGGCAACAAGCAATCATCTTGGAAAGTAACATTAGGGCAGAGGTATGTAAAAATCAAATGCAGAAAACGACCAAAGTAGACAGTTTCCCGATTCTCAGTTATTCTACTACCTATGGAATCAATTAGCATACTAGCTATATTAAAATCAGATCCATAGATTAGAGAGTACCCAATGTTTTGAGTTGCTTGAGTGAGAGCATCAAAGTTTGAGCTTTTGTTCATGAAGCACTTACCTATGGAATCAAAGAAGAAATTCCATTCTTGGCGAAGCTTCGTTCTGACCAATCGACCCATTCTGGTCATATCACCATTATAGCCAATTTTGGTGAAAAACTCCCTGAGCACCGCCTCCGAAAAGAAAGGAGTAAAGGATGTAGGGCTCCCCAGGTGCAAAGCTCTTTAAACAGTAGTGGGAGTAACCTCATAGAGATCATTCCTGTAGGAAAAAGTAAGTCCGGGCTGAGTATTAGAGGTACCTGGAGTGTATGTTGCAGTACTCCAAATCTGCATCACTGCCTGTGCAGAAATTGCCTTGGGTTCTGTTAGAGCAAACCCAATTGAGCTAGAAGCCAATAAATCCTGAATAAGATGAAATTCAGATGGGGCTTTTGACTTGTCCAGAATAGCAGAGTAATTGTTGGTGACAAAAAGAACTCCATTATGAGTCAGATTCTTGTTTGTAGGAGATGGGAAGTGAGTTGCTGCCATTGTTGAGAATAAGAATACAGAGAGAATAGTATAGATATTCAACAATGATAATAAGGTGAAAAGAAACAAATCTTTTGAGAATAATTAGCAACACAATATCTCCGAAAAACCAGACTAATGATGACTAATGGACAGGTATCGTGTAAAAAATGGGTTGTCACGATTGCCAAGGACGCGTGATAAGGGGGATATACACAACGGTTGTATATACCAGCGCGTAAGTGACACGCGAGGAGACACCTGGCATCACATAAGACACTCAAAATATCCGCTTATTGGCTATGTTAGAAAAAAATCAATAATAATAAAATTATCGATTTTAATATTTCAAAAACATAATAACAAAGTACGAAAGTGCTCAACAGTCAGAAGAATAATGACTGTCTTGGAACTCCGCACTTTACTATCCCCATAGCTTCGAGCCAAGCAAAACCTTTCAGTTGCCCTGTTGGATGCTATAAAAGCTGAAGCATTGTAACAACAGGCAATTCATATATTAAAAATACCATACATCAAATGGCAGGAACCTTTGAATTCATGGATGTAGAATCATTCTTGAATATGAACTGGCGTCAACAAGCAAACTATATTATTGATGAGTTTCTTGTTTTGTCATTTCTGAACGATGAAGGTCTCATTGCTGATGATGAGATAGCTGAAGATCCTATCTCCAATCCTTATGTGCACATCATTCGTCCTGGGCCATATGATGTGCCCATCCTTGCAGATGATCAAGCTGTGGAGATTTGTATGATGCTCTTTCATCAGAGCTACTTGACGGGTTCGGAGGAGGAACTCTTCTTGGAATCCTGCAAGCTGCAAACCAGAAAGAGAATTCGAGAGGATGATGATGATGATTCAACATCGGGAGGTTGTCAAGCCTTGGAAATCCCAGATGGTATTATGACCAGATAAACGAACAAGTAGCTATCATCAGAAGTAATGGAACACAATAGCTTCTGGCTCTAGCTCTTCTGCCTCTGATGTAGCATTAAGTACTTGTCCTGGTTAAATAGGTCATCTCTTTTGTAACCATAGTGATTAGCGTTCAACAGAAAGATTAGCTAGACAAGAGTATGAGATTGTATGAATGTAAATAAAGTTTGAATCAATTAATGAAAAAGATCCATTGTTTTGCTTTACATATCAGTATGAATGTTATGATGAATGCATAATCATAAATGAATTATCAGAACTACAGTCATCAGTATCTCATAATAATTGTATCGTGAAAGAAATGATATCACTTTAAACTGTAAACTAACATACTCATCAGTGCCACTAATCACCATCAGGACTTAGTATCAGTAGTGGTATCAGAATCAACCATCAGTAGCAACAATCAGTATCAAGTATCAGGAGTTACTCGCTTGTAATCATTCCAAGTTCATTCACGAGTCTAGTAAAGACTGCCTCTGCCAGAGGCTTTGTGAATATATCAGCCAGTTGTTGATCTGTGGGAACGAAATGAAGTTCAATCGTTCCTTCCATTACATGTTCACGAATAAAGTGATACCTGATACTGATATGTTTTGTAAGCGAGTGTTGGACTGGATTTCCTGTCATTGCAATAGCACTTTGATTATCACAATAAATAGGAATTTTAGAAAAGTTCAAACCGTAATCCAGCAGTTGATTTTTCATCCATAAAATCTGAGCACAGCAGCTTCCCGTAGCTATGTATTCAGCTTCTGCTGTCGAAGTAGAAATAGACTTCTGCTTCTTGCTGAACCATGAAACCAGTCGACCACCTAAAAATTGACACCTACCAGAAGTGCTCTTCCTGTCAATCTTACAGCCAGCAAAATCAGCATCAGAGTATCCTATCAGTGTGAAGTCTGATGCTCTGGGATACCATAAACCAAGATTTGGTGTCCCTTTTAGGTATCGAAATATCCTCTTTACAGCTATCAGATGCGGTTCTCGTGGTTGAGACTGAAATCTTGCACAGAGACAAGTTGCAAACATTATGTCAGGTCTACTGGCAGTGAGGTAGAGGAGAGAACCAATCATTCCTCTATAGCTTGTGATATCCACTTCAATTCCTTCCTTAGAGTCAAGCTTAGTTGCAGTAGCCATGGGAGTACTAGCAGGAGTACTGTCTTGCATGTTGAATTTCTTGAGCAGATTTCTGGTGTATTTGGATTGATTGATAAAAATCCCTTCATCTGTTTGCTTTACTTGCAACCCCAGAAAATAGCTCATTTCTCCCATCATACTCATCTGATATCTGGACTGCATTAACTTAGAAAACTTCTGACACATTGTAGCATTAGTAGATCCAAAGATTATGTCATCAACATATATTTGAATCAGGAGCAAGTCCTTGCCTTTTTGAATGTAGAACAAGGTTTTATCAATAGTGCCTCGTGTGAATCCACTATCAAGAAGAAACTGAGTTAGTGTTTCATACCAGGCCCTTGGAGCTTGCTTGAGGCCATAAAGAGCTTTATCCAGTCTATACACATGATCTGGATATTTAGGATCAATAAAGCCTGGAGGTTGTTCAACATAAACTTCTTCCTCCAATTCTCCATTTAAGAAGGCACTATTAACATCCATCTAAAAGACCTTGAATTTCATGTGAGCAGCATATGCTAGAAATATTCTGATGGCCTCCAATCTGGCAACTGGAGCAAATGTTTCATCATAATCAATGCCTTCTTGCTGAGAATACCCTTTTGCAACAAGTCTGGCCTTGTTTCTTGTAATTACTCCATCAGAATCAGTTTTGTTTCTGAACACCCATTTAGTGCCCATAATAGATCTGTTTTTGGGTCGTGGAACAAGTTGCCAGACTTCATTTCTTTCAAACTCATTTAGTTCTTCTTGCATCGCAGTTACCCAGTCAGCATCTTTCAAGGCATCTTCAATTTTCTTTGGTTCTTCCTGTGAGAGAAAATTGTGAAATAGACACTCATTCTGAGTTGCATTTCTCGTTTGAACACCGACATCAGGATCTCCAATAATGAGATCAGGAGGATGCGCTTGTGTCCATTTTCTTGCTGATGGTAACATGGTTCTTGAACTTGATGCTCCCCCTGCATCCATGTCTTCCTCAAAAGAACTACCTTGAGTTGTATGCGAAGCTCCCCCTGCATTAGTGTCTGGAAAAGATCCATTTGAATCAGAATTACTCTGATGGCTGTCACTTGATGTACTGTCAGTACTGGCATCAGTGCTGTTATCAGTACTTCCAACAGTATCTGGAGAAGAGTTGTTTTCAAGAGGTTCATTATTTGTAATATTATCAGTAGGCTCCCCCTCAATGTCATCACTACTGATTTCAGCTTCTAGTTCATCTCCAAAGATCAATTCCTCATGAGTATCTTCATTAATCCCAGTGATTTTCCTGTCATCAAACGATACATTTACTGAGACATTCACAATCTTAGTTCTCAGATTATATACCTTGAAAGCTTTTATTGTGTCAGGATATCCAATAAAAATTCCTTCATCTGCTTTTGCTTCAAATTTTCCAAGCTTTTCTGGGTGAGGCCGTAAAATGAAGCATTTGCACCCAAACACATGCAAGTGTTTCAGGCTTGGTTTCTTCCCCTTAATCATCTGATATGGAGTCTTGCCATGTCTTGTGATCAGAGTACAGTTTTGAGTATAGCATGCAGTGTTAATAGCCTCTGCCCAAAAGTAAGTTGGGAGCTTTGCTTCTGCCAGCAATGTTCTTCCTGCTTCAATTAGAGTTCTGTTTTTCCTTTCGACTACTCCGTTTTGTTGAGGAGTACCAGGAGCAGAGAATTGCTGTACAATTCCTTTTGATTTGCAGAAATCTTCCATTGTTGAATTTTTAAACTCAGTTCCATTATCACTGCGAAGAACTTTGACTCTGTTACTTGATTCATTTTCCAGCAACTTGACATGTTCTATCAGAATCTCTGGTGTTTCACTCTTTTTATGTAGAAAGTATACCCATGTGAACCTTGTATACTCATCAACAATCACTAGAGTGTATCTTTTCTTGTTGATAGACATCACATTCACGGGACCAAATAGATCCAGATGCAGCAGGTGATAAGCCGTGTCTATTGAGTGTTCTGATATACTTTTGAAGCTGATTCTCTTTTGCTTTGACTTTTGACAGGCGTCACAGAGTCCATCAGAAGAGTACATTGCTTTTGGTAGACCTCTCACCAAATCTTTTCTTACTAACTCATTGATGTTGTTGAAATTCAAATGAGAAAGCTTCTTGTGCCAGTTCCAACTTTCATCTACTGATGCTTTTGATAAAAGACACGTCATTTTCCCATCAGTAGCAGATTGTAAGTTGGCTTCATATATGTTACCACTTCTATAACCCGTAAGAATCACTTTTCCATCTTTCTTACTAGTTATTTCACAATAAGATTCATAAAAATTGACATGGTAACCTCTATCTGTAATTTGACTGATGCTTAAGAGATTATGCTTCAGTCCTTCTACAAGAGCTACATCCTGAATGATGACATTTCCAATCACAATATTGCCATATCCTAAGGTGTGTCCTATGTTGCCATCTCCATAGGAAACCTTTGGGCCAACTTTCTTTTCAAAATCTGACAGCAGGGACTTATTTCCTGTCATATGTCCTGAACATCCACTATCCAGAACCAAAACATTTTTTCTGTTGCCCTGCAATCAACATTTCAATCAGTCAGAATTTTTAAGAACCCACACTTGTTGGGTCCTGTTTTTCAATTTCTTGTTAAGATTTGCAGCGGATTTTTTTCTTAAATCATATTCAATTGAATTAACTCCACTTGAACTTGATTTAACAGAGTCTTTCTTAACATACACATTCCTAGTTAACAAACTCAATTTATCACAAAAATTTGTACCTTTATTAAATTTAGGCAAAGGAACATAATTGTCATGGTACAAATTGTGATAACTAGTACATGTGTAAACTGAATGCCATTTGCTACCACAGTGAGAACAAGGATTCTGTGGTTTATAATTAACATTTCTACTCCTAACATCAGAAATAGAAATTTCAACTCTCCTCTTTTTATTCTTCCTGCAATCAATGGCAAGATGATTAGTATTTCCACAGGTATGACATGTCTTTCTTGGAGCATTAGGAATATATTTATAATTGTTCGACTTGTCTATACCTACTTTTCCATTCCTATGTCTTTTAGGAATCTTCTCATTTTTCTTACCAGTCACTGCATTGATTTTTTTTTTTAACTTACCAGAGGAGAGATGTCCTAAGTTCTTTTCTTTTGTGATTCTTTTCTGAACAGTCTCAGTGCATATTTTAACATCAATCTTACCAGTGGTTTTAGTATTGACACTTGAACAAGGAGTAACAGAAGATTCAATTTCTGTATTTGAGTTAATTTCTGTATCAGAAACAATTTCTATTTCTTCTTCAGAAATTAATTCAGTATTGGAACTTGAACCTTTCTCAAAGATAGAGTTGACTTTCATATCACTAGCAGGAACAAATTTTATGTGAGTGGACAGACTTATGTTTTCATCTTCTTTTGCCTTATTCTTCTTATATCCAAGACACTCTTTCCAGTTTCTATCATTTATAAGTAAATGAGTCTGTTTACAAGAATGAGTCCACACTCTTATTTGTTCTCGTTCTTTCCTTAACTCTTTTTCTAGAGATTCTATCTTTAACATCTGTTCTATTTCTATCCCTTTAAGTTTCTCACACAAGTTTTGAGTATTTTTTAAAATGACCAACTCAGTCTCTAAATACTCATTTCTTTCCTTTAAATCAGCTGACTCCTTTAAAATTCTGATGTTCTCCTTAGATTGATTATTATAGCTAATATGCAGGTTTCTAAGGAAAGACTTTAATTCACACATGTTATCAGTATCAAAAGCATAAGCAGTTTTAGGTACCTTATCAGATGCTTCTTCAAATTCAGCCATCAATGCATAGTTTGTTTCTTCTTCTTCTTCTTCTTCTTCTTCAGAATCAGAAGAATCCATCCATCCTTTGTTTGACATGACAAGCGCCTTTCCAGTTGATTTTCCAACTTTGGGTTTCTTGCATTCAGTTGCATAGTGACCCATCTTGTCGCAATTGAAGCATTTAATCTTAGAGAGATCAACTTTCTTCTGTTTACCTTTCCTGTCAGAATATCGATCTCCTTTTGTCTTTCTTCCATCCTTTCTAAATTTGCCCTGCTTCATTCTTCTGAAACCTTTCACCATCATGGCCATCATCTGCACTAGTTCTTTGTCAGAGTCATCATCTGATTCCTCATCCGTACTTTCATCAGTATCAGTATCAGTATATGACTTTATTACTACATGAGCTTTAGCCTTCATTTTTCCTTGGTGCACACGTCTTTCCTTTGATTCCACTTTCAAAGCCACAGATTTAGGCTTTGATCTTGTACCTTCCTTTTGCTTGATCTCCAGATCATATGTCTTCAACATTCCATAGATTTCATCAAGAGTCATCAAGTTCATCCTATAAGTGTGCCTTATAAGATTCTGTTGAGTTATCCATTCCATGGGTAAAGATCTTAAGAACTTGACGTTTGAGTCTTCAACGTCATATACCTTTCCCACCAACGACAATTCATTTAGAAAGGTAAGAAATCTATCATAAATTTCTGTAATGTCCTCATCATGCTTTGCCTCGAACTGCTCATATTCTTGAATGAGAATGCCCCTTCTATTTTTCTTGATTTCTTCAGTTCCTTGGCATTGAACTTCCAAGGCATCCCATATTTCTTTAGCAGTCTTACATGCAATAACTCTGTTAGATAAAACAGTATCTAAACCATTATGTAAGATATTTCTAACCTTTGCATCTTTGATTATTTGAGCTTTATCCTCAGGAGTCCATTCACTCTTTTTCTTTGGTGCCAGTCCCGCAGAAGTTGTCTCAGTTGCTGCGACTGGTTCAGTTGGGATAAATGGTCCATTGCTTATCCTGTCTATATAATCAGGATCTGAAGCTTCAAGATACATAAGCATTTTCACCTTCCATGTTGAAAACTCTGTTTTCTTCAACATCGGAATTTTCATGGTTTCATATCTGTTCCCCGACATTTCGATCGTTTCTGATTTGATAAATTATCAGTTTGCTCTGATACCAATTGTTACCCAGTAAACGTCTATTACAGAAGGGGGGTTGAATGTAATTGTATGAAATAATCGAACAGACAAAGATAAAAACAATCAATATCAGCTTTTATTAAACTTTATAAAAACTGATACAAACTCTCTCAAGAAACTATGAGTTCTTAAGAGCTGCTAGGTTTACAAAGATACTCGTGTTAAAGATATTACTTTCGTAAAACCTATCCTGTGTTTATATATACACACAGCTACACATTCTGTTACACAAGATAATCTATATTTAATTAAATTGATCTTCTTGTCGCTTATCTTCTGTAACAGCTTCTACAAGATATATCTTCATCATATCAATCCTTTCCTGAAATCGCGGAATAGTATCAATTACCAACAACCGACTTATCCTGCCACTGATGATGACATCATCAGACGTCATCTCCTGATGCTCTAAGTATTGATGCTATCCGATCCTGATGCACTCATTAAATCTTCATTTCCCAACATATTTTGAATGAGCTCAACTCTCACAAGGTTTACCTTGCACGGGATCACTTCGTCCATGTTTCCTCCTCGCACAAGGTTCCACTTCGCACAAAGTTCCACTTCACACAGAGTCCCACTTCGCACAAAGTTTAAACCTTATATGGTCGCCTCATACAAGTTTGAGTTTAAACAGAACTTAGCCTCACGCAAGGCTTCATTCACATTTTTGTTTTATTTCCCATCTTGCATGAGCTCGCTTTTAAAGAGGCCTCGCCTCGCACAAGCTCTCCTTTCTCATAATTGATGGGCCGAGGCCCAATCAAATGTACTTCATTTACAATCTACTGAAAATATAAACAAGTGTATTGCCTTCATATTTTCATGTTGGCATTGCCTTAGAGCAATTTATGACAGTAAAAAGAAAATAAAATTTACTTAATGCATGAAACATACAATAAACCTTAACTTTATTAGATAATAGGATATAACAGACTTAGACTTATTACATCGTATGCCAAAGGGAGGTGTCTATATGACACTACCCCCTGAGACTTAGGATAAATATAGATGAATGCTAAGTCTTAAATATAAATGACTGATAATATCTCCTCAAGTTCTCAGCATTCCAAGCCCTCGGTATAAGCTTCCCACGCATGTCATTGAGATGGTAGGTTCCTTCCGACAAAACTGATTTAATCTGATATAGGCCTTCCCAATTTGCACCAAACACCCCATGATTAACCACCTTGGTGTTAGGCATGACTCGATGAAGAACCAAGTCTCCTACACGGAAAGTCCGAGCTCTCACCTTGCGGTTGTAATGCCTGGCAGTTCTCTGGTGGTATGCTAATAATCTTGCTTGTAAGTCAATCCGTACTTCTTCAATCATATCCATGTAGAGACGATGATTCTTCTCGCTATTATCCGGGTCATAATGAGCTCTCCTAAAAGATCCATCTCCCACCTCTACCAGGACCATAGCCTCACATCCATACACCAAAGAGAAGGGTGTCTCACCCGTTGTTGTTCGGGGAGCTGTGTTGTAAGACCATAAGACTTGTGGAAGCTCCTCTAGCCAATTTCCTTTAGCATCCTCCAGCTTTTCCTTTAGCATATTCTTGAGTATCTTGTCGATTGCCTCAGTCTGGCCATTTGTCTATGGATGGCTCATAGCACTAAAACTTTTCAGAATCCCCAACCGGTCACAAAATTCTCTCATCTCCTTGCTGTCAAATTGCTTATCATTATCCGAGATCAACTTGTAAGGTATGCCAAATCGACAGACAATAGCCCGATACACAAAGTCAATAAGCTTCTTTGCAGTTATTGTGGCTAAGGGCTCAGCCTCTGCCCATTTAGTGAAATAATCCACCGCAACCACAGCATACTTCACACTACCTTTGGCTTTAGGCAATTTGTAATATCCGTGAATATTATTATTTGATTAAATGATATATTTAATCTAAAATATTTATTGTGGAATATTGGAATATTATTAAATGATAATTATTTTGTGATTATGTGCTAAATGGTGAGTCGAAAGCCCCTTTCAAATATTTCGTCATTTGGAATTTTCTTCAAATCTGAGCCCCGTTTTGATAATTTAAGGGCCCCATTGGAATTTCGTACATTAATTATTATCTCTTCGTCTTTCGTATTCGAATCATTATCGGGAGAGATATTCGTATCATTTCATTCCTACCTATTTGATTCTGCAAGAATAATTCGTTTTGTTCAAAAAGGGAAAAATTGTTCCGAACCCTAATTGCTTAAGGGGACGGATATATCGTTTTATATCAGTATTTCATTTGTTATAGCCCCAGTATTCTTGAGCATTAGTTATATAATGATATGTATTGATTTGGATAATTATCAATCCTTGTAGATAATTATCTTCTCGTAAAACGTATTTTAACCTAATTAGGGTTTTTAAACGATCTAGTGGATCTATAACGATCCAAAAGTGTTCCTTAGGGTATTATTTTTCCAAAAATATATAAAGACGAATCGTACCTTATAACCTTCATAATCTGCATTGCGTATTATCAAAAAGTAAAAATTCCCGAAATGTGTTCTTCGTGTTCTTGAATAATCAAACTATTCGTTCGAGGTGTTATTGAAATCCAAATCTGAAGTTCTTGTACTCAAATCAAAGCTCTTGATCTCTAGTTTCAGAATCTTCCAACCTCATCATCATCTGGTAATTTTTCGATTTATTATGAATTTTTCAATATTCGAATTTAATTAGGGTTCTTGATTAATTTGGGGATTTTCATTCTGTTGATTCTCCGTTCAATTGGTTGCTTCTAACATGTTCCTAGGGTTCTAATTAGCAAGAATCCATGCTTTAATTTCATGTTTAAGTTCAATTTAGTCGGGTTTGATTTTCGGGTTTTGACCCGAATTCTTCTTTTGCTTCGTTCGTTCTTGTTGTTGATCTGACATTGATTATGATATGGGGCTTTGATTGTATGAGTTATAAGCTTCATTTTGGTATATTAATCTTTGAGTTTCATGTAGAATTAAAGTAGATCGGGTTTCCGGCCGAAGTCGTCGCCGGCGAATTCTTTGAACGAATTCTGGGCACGATTCCGGCATGGGACAGATGTGTTTGTATGTGGGTTATGTTTGTCTTGAAAAAGCGAACAAAAGCCCTATGGTTTGGTTTTGTTTTGATCGGAAACGGCGAAGTCCGGCCACCGGACGCCGGCCGGATTCTGGAAAACCCAGATTCCGGCGGGTTGTTCTTGGTGACCCGGATTTGTTCTTCCCGACCCGTTTACCCGATTTTTCGACCCGGTTTCAATCTTCAAAAACCTAATTCATTTTCTAAAAACTGTTTTTGGATTTTATTTTTAAAATTAATTCAAAAATAGTTTAAAAACTTTAAAAATTCATATTTTTATTTAAAAATATATATTTTAATATCAGAAAAATTCTGATAAATTATATTTATTATTTTAAATCCGAAAATTGATTAAACTTAATTATTTTAATTATTTTTAATTAATAATTAATTTATTAATTAATTGGTTAATTCTTTTAATCAATTAATTCTTAAAAATTAATTATTAATTAGATTTAATTAATTAAAAATTCAGTTTAATTATTTTCAAGCCTATTTATTTATTTAAAAATAGTTTGAGTATTTAAAGAGTGTCAATTAATTTTATTAATTGATTTATTTGCATTTAAATGTTTATATTGGATTTAAAAATCCGATTTACGATTTAAAAATTTGTAATAACTTATTAAAAATTCAAATAAGTTTCGTATGATGTTTTAAAAATGTTTATAAGTGCTATAAGGTTCATATTAATTGTGTGTTGTGTTTTATAGTCTGTATATGCCCGTACTAGGGTAAATATCTGAGTTTTAAATATCGTATATTATATCGGACGTCCGATACGTAACCGGTTACTTGTTTAAATGT
Source organism: Heracleum sosnowskyi (assembly GCA_030848705.1). NCBI lineage: Eukaryota > Viridiplantae > Streptophyta > Magnoliopsida > Apiales > Apiaceae > Heracleum > Heracleum sosnowskyi. Next base: position 114,783,343 of record CM061242.1, on the reverse strand, counting down.
GATTATTGATTGAATAAGTGTCGAGAGTAGAACGAGAATAGTTAGACTTATTGTGATGAGTTGTTTAATTATAGAATCGAGTTCCCGGAGCAAGGGAAAGGGAAAAGTAGAGTGAGCAGAGTCGATCCGACAGCAGCTTAGACCAGGCAAGTATCTGTGCCTTTACTTGTGATAAAATGTATTATTGTCTTGATTACTTGAATACCGTTATCCCCAGAACAATTCAAATTATCAATCTTTTAACCGCATTTGGACAACTGATTCCATTTCCTTAGAGATTCTTGATTCTTTGATTTGATCTGCATCGGAAACCCTTATTTCCAATTCACTTGATTATTGTTTATCACCTATTGTTATTGTTTATCATCCTTTGATTATCATTGACAACCATTGATTATTTGACTTCCATCTTGACTATTGATTACGGTCATTGATTATCGATTACCAATATTGATTTCCTTATTGAATGAGTACACTGTACCATTGAAATTACTCCATGATTATTTCTCGATCTTCATTTGATACTGAACAGTAGAAGCTCTTTTGCAATTACTATACATTCAGTTTATCTTATTGAGCATGTTATTGTTTATACCCTATTATAGATTTGGCATGTGTTTTTAAAAATGGACCAGTAATTGGTCGGGCCATATTTATGGTCGGAATAACTTAAGGCCCAAATTGGCCTGGGATCCAGTAGAGGACTATGTCATGAGCTAGTCCGGGGTTGATGCGTGGTTGGCCAGCAGCACAACCTTTGATTTGAATAAAATGTATAAGCCAAATTCTAATTCTTTTCTTCAATTGTTATTGATACAAAGCATGTGTTAGCTAAATATTGTTGATTCTGATATCATAAATTCATATCCTTACAACTGTGATAGAAATGATTCATTGATGTTTGCTGAGCAATTTTGGCTCACTCTTGCTTGTTGTTTTCTAACCCTATTCCAGTGAAGCGAGAGTATGAGTCGGTATAGCGTGACCGATAGTTCTCCAGCAGCCAGGAGAGCCCCTCGAGTCATTGTCATTGGCAGGGTAGTTGTTGTTTTGCTTTTCTAGATTAGATGTCTAGATTTGAACTTTGGTTGTGATGTAATAACTCTGATAAAACTGGTATTGTATTAATAAAAGATTGTAGTAGCTTGTGTTCATTGCCATAATCTGGATGCGGTCTTGGTCAAGGGGTATTTGTGTCTTTATATATATATTATGCATGTGTTAAATAGTATTCCGTTGGTCGGATGACTCCTCAAATCTGTACCCCGGGTTTGGAGGGCGTCACAGTTGGTATCAGAGCAACAGGTTATGGCATTTGAAACAAGTTAGGACTTAGGGTCCAGGATAACATAGAGAGTTAGGAGTTCACGTAAGGATATTAGGAGGTCAACTAGGGATATTATGCGTAGTAATTGAATGTGGTTATAATTGCAGCCCCCTAGTTCTAGTTCAGACTCAGACCCTTCCGAGGATACGATAGCAGAGATACCTACACCCGTTGAGAGAGCAGGACCGTCTCGGCCAGTGCGATATCAGCCTAGGCATCAGGACCCAGTGGTCAGGAGAGATCAGATACCTTGTCCTATTCCACTCCGACAAGTAGCCCCAGCACCAGTGTCTCAGGCATCAGTTTGTGGGCCTTTGTATCAGTTATATGAGCCACCAGTTCCACATCATGTGTATCAGAGGGTGAGTAGAGAGAAGGAGTACCTTTATGGACATGTTATGGAGATGGGTAGGATTCGTTCGATCGAAGCAGCCGCTGTCAGAGAGAGAGACAGACTTAGAGATCAGATGAGAGACATTCAGATGAGGTTTAGGGTTACGAGGACCTTGGTTGAGACTCGATTGCATGGATTAGCTTCTAGTCGATAGGGAGAGACAGTAGCAGGGATGAGACAGATTTTGGATTATGCGATGAGTGAGATTGCAGAGATTTCAGGACCCCCGTTATGGCCGGCAGGAGCAGGTGATCTGTGAGCAGATATTAGTAGTAGACAGATGTGACGTGGATGTATGGTCTCTAGATAGTTAGTATATAGATGCATATTGTAGAATCAGCAGTGCACCGGGCTTATAGGAACGCCTCGGGTTGTTGTTGCATTTTTGTTGTATTGCTGGTCGGCAGTTATGGTTCAGCCATGATATATTTTCTTTTGAAGCGTTCACGCTTGTACTAACTCTATCTATACATATATGATAAACCTCTTTTATAGAACTGTATTTATTCCCCTGTCATTCATTTCCAGCATCATAACTGTTATTCTACTTATTGCAACGAGTGTATCCATACACCGTTGAGAAGATCTGTAAACCTTCGAGATATCAATTGTGATCCTTCCTTCTCTTATATGGACTGTTTGATTAAGCCAATTATTGTTTATTCATCAGCGATATGGCTCCTAGACGACAAACCCGTTCAACTGATACCTCTGACCAAGAAGGTCAACAAAATACACCTCCCACGAGCCGCATGGACCCGATGGTAATCCAGTTGTTAAATACTCTTACTCAACAGACTGCCGCATTAGCACAGCAACAACGAGCATTTCAGCAACAGCTCTTAGAACAGCAGCAACAGCATCAGCAACATCAGCATCAGCAACATCAACAACAGCACCAGCAAGCAGCACCGGCGGTTACGTTCAAATCTTTCCAGGCAGCAAAACCTCCAGAATTTAAAGGATCAGCAGACCCTGTAGAGGCTAAGGCATGGTTGAAAGAGATGGAAAAGGCTTTTGCCTTGATAGAGGTGACAGAAGATAAGAAGACGGAGTATGCAAGCTATTTTCTGAAGAATGAGGCCAGTTATTGGTGGGAAACGAGTAGGGCAATGGAGCCCGAGGGATTGATTACGTGGGCAAGATTTACAGAGTTGTTTTTGGAAAGGTATTTTCCGGACTATATGAGAGATCAGATGGAATTAAAGTTTTTGGAATTAAAGCAGGGAAGCATGACAGTGCCCCAATATGAAACAAGGTTTACGGAGTTGTCAAGGTTTGTTCCAACCTATGTGGATACGGAAAAGAAGAAGGCCAAGAGGTTCCAGCAGGGACTGAGGTCTTGGATTCGTAGTAAGTTAGCTGTATTGGAGTTGGACACCTATGCAGCGGTGGTCCAAAAGGCAATGATTGCGGAGACAGAGAGTGATTCTTACATGAAAGAGAGGGAGAACAAGAAAAGGAAAGCAGGGATACCCGATAAGGGACCGCAGCAGGGAAGTTTTCAAGGGCAAGCAAATAAGAAACTGGGATTTCAGCACGGAAGGAATACAATTTTTAGGAAACCAGATACCGGAAACGTAGGACAAGATAACCGTCTACTAACCGGCAGTCAGCAGGGACTTTCTAGACCCCCACTACCAGAATGCAAGACATGCGGGAAGCGACATCTAGGGATATGCCATCGATTGAATGTCACATGCTTTAAATGCAATCAGAAGGGACATTATTCCCGGGATTGCAAGATGGGCATTGTGTGTCATCGGTGTAAGAAACCAGGTCACATGATTAAGGACTGCAGAGCACCAGCAACCGTGAACAATATGATTCGGGAAATTGAAGCACCCCCAGTTGTTAACGTCCAACCGTTAGCCAGGACCTACAATATGTCAATGGGAGAAGCAGTGAGAGATTCCGACGTGGTGGCAGGTACACTTCTAGTAAATTCTATTCCTGCGCAAGTGTTAATAGATTCGGGAGCGACGAAGTCTTTTATTTCTGAAACGTTTGCTCGTAGATTGAATTGCGTAATGAAACCTTTAAGTGGAATGTTGACTATAGAGATAGCTAATCAGGATCGTATCGCGGTCAGTTCATATTATCCTCGTTGTGAGATAGAGATTTTGGGAAATCGTTTTTATGTTGACTTGTTACCTTTTAAGTTAGGTGAATTTGATGTGATATTAGGGATGGATTGGTTGACTGAGTATGATGCAAGTATTGATTGTAAGAATAAGAGGGTTACTTTGATTACCCTAGAAAAGAAAGAAATAATATTTAGAGGAGAGAGACAAAGAAAGAGGTTCCTGACGATGATTCAGGCTAAGAGGTTATTAAGGCAAGGTTGTGAGGCGTATTTAGCTTATGTGATAGATATAGATAAGGAAGTTTCTAAGTTAGAAGATATTCCAGTCGTAAATGAGTTTCCAGATGTTTTTCCGGAAGAATTACCAGGTTTACCTCCAGATAGAGAGATTGAATTTGCGATAGACTTAGTACCAGGTGCGGAGCCAGTGTCTAAGGCCCCTTACAGAATGGCACCAGTGGAGATGAAGGAATTGGCTGATCAACTACAAGATTTGCTAGAAAAAGGAATTATTAGACCCAGCATTTCACCGTGGGGAGCACCAGTACTGTTTGTCAAGAAAAAGGATGGAAGCATGAGATTGTGTATAGACTATCGGGAGTTGAACAAGCTGACCATTAAGAACAAGTATCCGTTACCTCGAATAGATGATCTGTTTGACCAGCTGAAAGGAGCGGTACATTTTTCAAAGATTGACCTACGGTCAGGATATCACCAATTGAAGATTAGACCAGACGACATACCGAAGACAGCCTTTCGAACAAGGTATGGGCACTATGAATTCTTAGTAATGGCGTTTGGACTAACGAATGCACCCGCAGCTTTTATGGACCTAATGAACAGGATTTTCAAGAGATATTTGGACAAGTTTGTAGTGGTATTCATCGACGACATCTTGATATACTCAAGGACAGAAGAAGAGCATGCAGACCAGTTGCGAATTGTGTTAGAAATGTTGAGACAAGAAAGACTATACGCGAAGTTTTCCAAGTGTGAATTCTGGTTGAAAGAAGTTCATTTCTTAGGACACGTGGTGAGCAGCGAAGGCATCAAAGTGGACCCAGCAAAGATAGAGGCAGTGAAAGATTGGGAGAGACCAAGGACACCGACTGAAGTCAGAAGTTTCTTGGGATTAGCCGGATACTACCGGAGATTTGTGCAAGATTTTGCGAAGATAGCTACTCCAATGACCAAGCTGACAAGGAAAAGCGAGCGATTCATATGGAACGATAAATGCGAAGAAGGCTTCCAAGAGTTAAAGAAAAGACTAACTACGGCACCGGTATTGATGCTACCAGACGATCAAGGTCATTTCGTAATCTATAGTGATGCGTCGTACAAAGGATTGGGATGCGTACTTATGCAACATGACAAGGTGATTGCTTATGCGTTAAGACAGTTGAGACCCCACGAACAGAAGTACCCTACACATGATTTAGAGTTAGCAGCTATTGTGTTTGCTTTGAAGATATGGAGACACTACTTGTATGGAGAGAGATGTGAAATTTACACCGATCACAAAAGTTTGAAGTATATCTTTACTCAGAAAGAGCTGAACATGAGGCAACGAAGATGGTTAGAACTAATCAAGGACTACGACGTTTCTATCAACTATCATCCCGGCAAGGCAAATGTGGTAGCAGATGCATTGAGCAGAAAAGAGAGATTAAATACACTGACGATGACCAAAGAGTTGTACAAGGAATTTGAGAAGTTAGAAATCGAAGTAATTAATCCGAAGGACGCGACGGAAATGATTTATACCATGACGTTTCAACCTGAATTGTTGGAGAAGATACGGAAGTGCCAAGAGCGAGTTATGAATGATGATGTGAGTAAAATGACAGGTGAGGAAATATGTAGCCAACCGGACGACAAAGGGATCTTGAGATTTGCTTCTCGGATATGGATACCTAACGTAGCGGAACTGAAAAGTGAGATTTTGCACGAAGCACATAACTCGAAGTATTCAATTCATCCAGGGAGTACGAAGATGTATCGAGATCTTAAGACGAACTTTTGGTGGCCAGATATGAAGAGAGAGATTGCGGAATGGGTAAGTAAATGCTTTACGTGTCAAAGAGTTAAGGCGGAACATCAGAGACCAAGTGGATTACTTCAACCATTGGAAATTCCCGAATGGAAGTGGGAACACATTGCGATGGACTTTGTAGTAGGATTGCCTAGAACAAAAGCTAACCATGATGCCATCTGGGTGATCGTGGATCGATTGACGAAATCTGCGCATTTTCTTCCGATTAACGAGAGATTCTCGCTAGATAAGTTAGTTCATATTTACATAAAAGAAATCGTAGTACGACATGGAGTTCCAGTATCGATAGTGTCTGATAGAGACCCTCGATTCAATTCAAGATTTTGGAGGAGTTTTCAAGAGTGTTTGGGCACCGAGTTGAGAATGAGTACGGCTTATCATCCGCAGACGGACGGTCAAAGCGAAAGGACAATTCAGACTATTGAAGATATGCTTAGGACATGTGCACTTGACTTTGAAGGCAGTTGGGACGATCATCTACCCTTGGTGGAATTTTCATATAATAATAGTTTTCATGCGAGCATCGGAATGCCACCTTACGAAGCTTTGTATGGACGAAAGTGTCGATCTCCAGTATATTGGGAAGAAGTTGGTGAACGGAAAATGATAGGACCAGAACTAGTGCAACGAACAAAGGAAGTGGTTCAATTGATTCAGAGAAGATTGATAACAGCTCAAGACCGACAGAAAAAGTATGCGGATCTAGCCAGAAAGGATGTGGGATTCGAAGAAGGAGAGCAGGTGTTACTAAAGGTTTCACCATGGAAAGGATTAGTTAGGTTTGGAAAGAAAGGGAAGTTGAGTCCGAGATATGTTGGGCCGTTTGAGATTTTGAAGAAGGTGGGCGAGGTAGCTTACGAGTTGGCATTGCCACCGCATATGCAGCACGTTCATAATGTATTTCATGTATCTATGCTTAAGAGGTATCGACCAGATTCGAATCATGTAATAGAGTATGAACCCATAGAGGTCCAGGCAGATTTATCATATGTAGAACGACCGATTCAGATATTGGATCGTAAGGAGAAAGTACTAAGGAATAAGACAGTAGCGTTAGTGAGAGTTTTGTGGAGGAATCCTAAAGTAGAAGAGTCTACCTGGGAGTTAGAAAGTGAGATGTTAGAGAAGTATCCCCAGTTGTTTCCTTGATCTGATTCTGAGGACAGAATCCTATTAAGGGGGGAAGGATGTAATATCCGTGAATTTTATTATTTGATTAAATGATATATTTAATCTAAAATATTTATTGTGGAATATTGGAATATTATTAAATGATAATTATTGTGTGATTATGTGCTAAATGGTGAGTCGAAAGCCCCTTTCAAATATTTCGTCATTTGGAATTTTCTTCAAATCTGAGCCCCGTTTTGATAATTTAAGGGCCCCATTGGAATTTCGTACATTAATTATTATCTCTTCGTCTTTCGTATTCGAATCATTATCGGGAGAGATATTCGTATCATTTCATTCCTACCTATTTGATTCTGCAAGAATAATTCGTTTTGTTCAAAAAGGGAAAAATTGTTCCGAACCCTAATTGCTTAAGGGGACGGATATATCGTTTTATATCAGTATTTCATTTGTTATAGCCCCAGTATTCTTGAGCATTAGTTATATAATGATATGTATTGATTTGGATAATTATCAATCCTTGTAGATAATTATCTTCTCGTAAAACGTATTTTAACCTAATTAGGGTTTTTAAACGATCTAGTGGATCTATAACGATCCAAAAGTGTTCCTTAGGTTATTATTTTTCCAAAAATATATAAAGACGAATCGTACCTTATAACCTTCATAATCTGCATTGCGTATTATCAAAAAGTAAAAATTCCCGAAATGTGTTCTTCGTGTTCTTGAATAATCAAACTATTCGTTCGAGGTGTTATTGAAATCCAAATCTGAAGTTCTTGTACTCAAATCAAAGCTCTTGATCTCTAGTTTCAGAATCTTCCAACCTCATCATCATCTGGTAATTTTTCGATTTATTATGAATTTTTCAATATTCGAATTTAATTAGTGTTCTTGATTAATTTGGGGATTTTCATTCTGTTGATTCTCCGTTCAATTGGTTGCTTCTAACATGTTCCTAGGGTTCTAATTAGCAAGAATCCATGCTTTAATTTCATGTTTAAGTTCAATTTAGTCGGGTTTGATTTTCGGGTTTTGACCCGAATTCTTCTTTTGCTTCGTTCGTTCTTGTTGTTGATCTGACATTGATTATGATATGGGGCTTTGATTGTATGAGTTATAAGCTTCATTTTGGTATATTAATCTTTGAGTTTCATGTAGAATTAAAGTAGATCGGGTTTCCGGCCGAAGTCGTCGCCGGCGAATTCTTTGAACGAACTCTGGGCACGATTCCGGCATGGGACAGATGTGTTTGTATGTGGGTTATGTTTGTCTTGAAAAAGCGAACAAAAGCCCTATGGTTTGGTTTTGTTTTGATCGGAAACGGCGAAGTCCGGCCACCGGACGCCGGCCGGATTCTGGAAAACCCAGATTCCGGCGGGTTGTTCTTGGTGACCCGGATTTGTTCTTCCCGACCCGTTTACCCGATTTTTCGACCCGGTTTCAATCTTCAAAACCCTAATTCATTTTCTAAAAACTGTTTTTGGATTTTATTTTTAAAATTAATTCGAAAATAGTTTAAAAACTTTAAAAATTCATATTTTTATTTAAAAATATATATTTTAATATCAGAAAAATTCTGATAAATTATATTTATTATTTTAAATCCGAAAATTGATTAAACTTAATTATTTTAATTATTTTTAATTAATAATTAATTTATTAATTAATTGGTTAATTCTTTTAATCAATTAATTCTTAAAAATTAATTATTAATTAGATTTAATTAATTAAAAATTCAGTTTAATTATTTTCAAGCCTATTTATTTATTTAAAAATAGTTTGAGTATTTAAAGAGTGTCAATTAATTTTATTAATTGATTTATTTGCATTTAAATGTTTATATTGGATTTAAAAATCCGATTTACGATTTAAAAATTTGTAATAACTTATTAAAAATTCAAATAAGTTTCGTATGATGTTTTAAAAATGTTTATAAGTGCTATATGGTTCATATTAATTGTGTGTTGTGTTTTATAGTCTGTATATGCCCGTACTAGGGCAAATATCTGAGTTTTAAATATCGTAAATTATACCGGACGTCCGATACGTAACCGGTTACTTGTTTAAATGTGATTATTGATTGAATAAGTGTCGAGAGTAGAACGAGAATAGTTAGACTTATTGTGATGAGTTGTTTAATTATAGAATCGAGTTCCCGGAGCAAGGGAAAGGGAAAAGTAGAGTGAGCAGAGTCGATCCGACAGCAGCTTAGACCAGGCAAGTATCTGTGCCTTTACTTGTGATAAAATGTATTATTGTCTTGATTACTTGAATACCGTTATGCCCAGAACAATTCAAATTATCAATCTTTTAACCGCATTTGGACAACTGATTCCATTTCCTTAGAGATTCTTGATTCTTTGATTTGATCTGCATCGGAAACCCTTATTTCCAATTCACTTGATTATTGTTTATCACCTATTGTTATTGTTTATCATCCTTTGATTATCATTGACAACCATTGATTATTTGACTTCCATCTTGACTATTGATTACGGTCATTGATTATCGATTACCAATATTGATTTCCTTATTGAATGAGTACACTGTACCATTGAAATTACTCCATGATTATTTCTCGATCTTCATTTGATACTGAACAGTTGAAGCTCTTTTGCAATTACTATACATTCAGTTTATCTTATTGAGCATGTTATTGTTTATACCCTATTATAGATTTGGCATGTGTTTTTAAAAATGGACCAGTAATTGGTCGGGCCATATTTATGGTCGGAATAACTTAAGGCCCAAATTGGCCTGGGATCCAGTAGAGGACTATGTCATGAGCTAGTCCGGGGTTGATGCGTGGCTGGCCAGCAGCACAACCTTTGATTTGAATAAAATGTATAAGCCAAATTCTAATTCTTTTCTTCAATTGTTATTGATACAAAGCATGTGTTAGCTAAATATTGTTGATTATGATATCATAAATTCATATCCTTACAACTGTGATAGAAATGATTCATTGATGTTTGCTGAGCAATTTTGGCTCACTCTTGCTTGTTGTTTTCTAACCCTATTCCAGTGAAGCGAGAGTATGAGTCGGCATAGCGTGACCGATAGTTCTCCAGCAGCCAGGAGAGCCCCTCGAGTCATTGTCATTGGCAGGGTAGTTGTTGTTTTGCTTTTCTAGATTAGATGTCTAGATTTGAACTTTGGTTGTGATGTAATAACTCTGATAAAACTGGTATTGTATTAATAAAAGATTGTAGTAGCTTGTGTTCATTGCCATAATCTGGATGCGGTCTTGGTCAAGGGGTATTTGTGTCTTTATATATATATTATGCATGTGTTAAATAGTATTCCGTTGGTCGGATGACTCCTCAAATCTGTACCCCGGGTTTGGAGGGCGTCACACAATTCCTCAATCAAATCTATCCCCCACATGGAAAAGGGCCAGGGGCTCATGAGTGAAGTCAGCGGCGCCACCGGGCTGTTGTAAAAATTTGCATACCTTTGGCACTTGTCACAAGCCCTAGCAAACTCGAAAGCGTCCTTTTTAAGAGTCGGCCAGTAATAACCTTGACGAAGTATCTTCTGTGCCAGTGAGCTACTCCCCGAGTGATTACCACAAATACCTTCATGAACCTCCCTTAGTATATAGTTGCATTCTTCTCCATCAACACATTTGAGTAGGGGTACATTGAAGCCTCTCCTATATAAACCTCCATCATATATTGCATACCTGGCTGCCATATACCGCACTCGTCGTGCTTCATTCTTATCATCTGGTAAAGCGCCATTTTTTATATAAGCCAAAAGGGGAGACATCCATGTTACTACTTCTTCCACCACCATAAGCTTTTCCTCTGGCACGCTAGGCCTCCTCTGTATATCCAAAGGTGTTAAACCCAACAGAGTGGTCTCACGGCGAGAACTGAACTTGGCAAGTTCGTCTGCCGTCTCATTCTGGCCCCGAGGGATGAGCTCTAGGTTGACCTCATTAAACAGCCTGATCAACCTTTCCGCACAGCGCAAATACAACTCCGTTCTAGGCCCCCGTGCTTGATACCCTCCATTTATCTGGTATACCACTATCATGGAATCACTGAAAGCGTTAAGGTTTTTCACCTTTAGTTCTAATGCCATCTTGAATCCGTTAATCAACCTCATACTCAGCATCATTATTTGTTGCGTGAAAGGTGAAGTGAACATCCCTCCTTACCTTACACCCTTCTAGGCTCACCAACTCGAATCCGGCTCCAGCTCCATCTCCATTAGATGCCCCATCAACATACAAGCTCCACCAAGGGGCACTATTCTGATTTTCCTCTACTGGCATCTCTGGAAAAATTTGCAACGCCCTAGAGTCCTCTTCTGTTTGAGGTGAGAATTCCAACACAAAGTCTGCCAGTGCTTGTCCTTTAATCGCAACCCGAGGCTTATACTCCACATCGAACTGACCCAGCTCTACATCCCATTTCAGTATCCTTCCTGAGGTTTCCGGTTTATGCATCACTTGTCTAAGTGGATAGGCTGTTCTCACTTCTACCTTATGAGCCTGGAAATAAGGACGAAGCTTCCTTGAAGCGAGGATTAGAGCATACACTAGTTTTTCCATGTTCAAGTACCGAGTTTCTGCACCCACCAGCCTTTTTCTCATATAGTATATCGGGATCTGAGCTTCGCCTTCCTCTCGAATTAGCACCGCACTCACCGCATATTTAGATACAGCTAAGTAAAGCACAAGTACCTCCCATTGCTTTGGATTAGACAAAAAAGGTGGTGTGCTCAAGTGTTTCTTGACATTATGAAAGGCCTCCTCACATTCTTTTGTCCATTGAAAATTCTTGCCCACATTGTTCATGGCCTTAAAAAACACTTGGCACTTGTCAGAAGATTTGGAGACGAATCTGTTTAACGCCGCAATTCGACCTGTCAAACTTTGCACATCCTTCACCCTCTGAGGTGATCTCATCTCCAATAGAGCCTTGATCTTGGCTGGGTTAGCCTCGATTCCCCGATGGTTGACAATGAACCCCAGAAACTTTCCTGACTCCACCCCAAACACACATTTTTGGGGATTAAGCTTCATTCTGTAAATTCGTAAGATAGTGAACATCTATGCCAAATAACTGATGTGGTCTGTGGCCTCCTTTGATTTTACAAGCATGTCATCAACATATACCTCCATTGTCTTCTTGATGTGATCTTTGAACATTTTATTCACCAATCTCTGATAAGTTGCTCCTGCATTGATTAAACCAAAGGGCATCCCAATATAACAGTATAGGCCTTGATCAGTGATGAATGAGGTACATAGGAATTTGATTGTAGCTTGAGTAGGTATCCATGAAGCTTAATAACGCATGCCCTGCAGTGGCATCCACAAGCTGATCAATACGAGGAAGAAAAAAACTATCCTTTGGACACGCCTTGTTAAAATCGATGAAGTCGACGCAAGTCCTCCACTTCCCATTTGGCTTCTTTACTAGCACAGGATTAGCCATCCAAGTTGGGTAGAACGACTCCTTGATATGCCCGACTTCCATCAACCTATCCACTTCTTCCCTAAGGGCCTCCGCCCTCTTTCCACTAACAGGTCTCCTCTTCTACCTGATTCCCTTCTTGCTTGGATCTAGGTTCAACCTGTGGCACATTACTTCTGGATCGATGCCTATCATGTCGGCGTGAGACCATGCAAACACATCCAAATTTTCTTTGAGGAACGAGACAAGATTATCCCTTATACTGGGGCCGAGATTTGCCCCAATCTTCAAGACTTTAGCCGGGTCGTTCGGATCTACCAAGATAGAAATAATATCTTCAAATGTTCCAGCTCCATCCGGCAGGGGAGGCATTCTTGGGTCCAAATCAACATCGAAGTTCTTATCCATGCTAGGCTCCCCTATTTCGGTGACACTAAGATTATCCCCACTGTTGATGGGCATCTCCGGTGTTTCCTGCAGGATGTTCCCTTCTGTTGTTATAGTGACTTCTCGAGAGATTCCAGTTGGCAGGTTTATCAGAACTAAAGTCTCTTTTCTCACCCCACTTGCCTTTATTCAACCTGGCAGCTACCTGTTCTGGGCTCTCTTCATCATCACTAGCCTCCTCTACTATGCCCTCATGTAACGTCATTATGGGTTGAGAAGGTTCCGTCATTAGGGCCCCGGCCGAGCTTCCACCTCAATTCCGAAACTTTCAAAGTAGTCATCCGGGAGTTCCTCTATAGATATCATGTTACAGACATCTGGCATGAGAGTATCCACACGCTTCATTTTCTTCTCTTCACCATCTTCCATGGACTCTTGTTCCCCAAGGTCTGCCACTTCTCTTGGAACATCTCTCTTTTCCGCCCCTTTTATTGCTTGGTTATAGCATACCCTTGAGTCATATTGGCATCCCTTCACTTGTCCGACACCCGTGGGAGTTGGAAATTTCATGGTTAAGTGATAAATAGAGGTGACTACCTTCATCTCCTTAAGGATTGGTCTCTCAATGATGGCATTATAAGCACACGGCTGATCCACCACGGTGAAAGTGACAATTTGTGTGGCCACGTGGGGGTTGTCTCCTAAACTGACCGGGAGCTGGATTATGCCTCGGATTCCTACTGAAGCTCCTGTGAATCCGTAGAGCTGATTTCCGATTGAGACCAATTATCTGTCTAGGAATCCAAGCCTTTTGTAAGTGTCGTAGGTCAAAATATTTACGGCGCTTCCGTTGTCTACCAATACCCGATATACATTGGTCGACCCAATTTTCATCCTTACTACAAGATCATCAGCATGGGGGTGATGCACCCATTTGGCATCTTCTTCGCTAAACATAATTTCATCTCTTTCTTTCTTGAACAGATGAGGAGGCCTTTGTTCAAGATATTGAATATTGGTTAGAGGACGATCCTTTGCCTCTCGAGCATATCTTTCCATGGCTTTCTTGTTATCTCCTCCCACGTGAGATCCTCCAATAATAACATGAATGCTATTAGCCCTAGCAGTCCTATCCGTGTCATCATCCTTTGCTATCGGAGGTGGAGGGGGCACCTGGTGGTACTCAGCCTTATGTTTCCGTACTTCCTTCACAACCCATTCAGTTAGCTTTCCCTGCCGAATCAAAGTTTCAATTTCATCCTTCAACTGTCGGCAATCTGCCGTGTGATGTCCCGTGGATTCATGGTAAGCACAGTATCTAGAGGTGTCCCTTTCGTTATATTCTGTCAAAGGAGTAGCTTTCTTGAACACCCCTTTCCCAGCATAAGTGGCGTTTATATGGTCGATGGAGGCGACCAAAGGGGTATGGTTATGCCATTTGCTTGTATAAGGTCTTCCAGACTCTTTATTGGCAGTTTCCCTGGCCCTGTTAAACTTCTTTGGACTGGGGCTCCTTTTGAAAGTCTTTCTTCTTTCTTCGGGACTAGAAGATCTCCCTCTTTTCTCCATTCTTCGGCCACTGCTTCTTAGATCCCTCATGGATTTATCTACCCGCTTGTGAAGTTCCGCTTGTTCATAAAACTCGGCCAAAGTTTCTGGCTCCTTAGCTTGTAGGGTTTTCCAGAATTTAAAGCCCTCTCTTAATCCGGCAATTAGAAAGTTCTTCTGGGCTTCTTCCGTTGCTCCTCGAACTCTGGGGACTTCAGCATTAAATCGCATGAAATACTCTTGCAGGGACTCTACTTCTCCCTGCTTAATATTGGCAAGGGTAGCCACCGGCGGGGGGGGGGGGCATAATGAAGGATGGATTGAAACTACCTTAAGAATAGATCTCCCAGCTGCCTCCATGTGCTAATGCTAGCTGGTCCTAGCTTGGTAAACCATTGTTGGGCACTTCCCCTTAACGAGGCAACAAATAGTCGACAACGAGTTAGATCAGGAACCTGGTAGACCTCCATCTCAGTATTGAAACGGGCTAGGTACTCAGCAGGATCTGCATCTCCATTGAAGGCAAGTTCGAGGTTGCTCCTGAATACCGGGGGCAGAGGAGACATCCTTATCACATGAGTAAAAGGAGATGGGGTCGTAGCAGGGGTGGCGCCTTCTTCTCGTTCTCCATTTGCACCAGCAGGCACCTTAAATCACTAACCCTCAAGTCTCCAATCCTTTCATCAGACCTTTCTTCATTGTGGCGGCTCGAATAGTGAGAGGGAGTCCTCTCCCTACGCTCCTTTCTATGAGTTCGAGGTGGAGTCCTCTCCCTTCGTTCTGTTCGAGGTGGAGTCCTCACCCTTTGTTTTGTTCTAGGTGGAGTCATCTCCCTTCGTTCTGTTCAAGGTAGAGTCCTCTCCCTTCGTTCTGTTCGAGGTGGAGTCCTCTCCGGCGCCTCCTTCCGCGTCTTAGATTTTCCCAACCTAATCCTTAGATCGTGTTCGGTTAACTTTTTCCCAATCCGATCTAAAACACTAGTGGATCTAGCCTCCTCTTCGCATTCTTAATTGATGTAACAGCCCGACTTTTCAGACTATTATTCTAAATACAAAACTTAAATAAAATACATTTCTTTATTCAATAAATACAAAATTGCACAAATATCAAATGCAACGGTCAAACTTAATAATCAAAAATATAAAATCGGAGACGTAGCTCCATAATTGAATAATCAATATCTTGTACTTAACAAAATTTATTCTAATATCACAATTATTCTTAACCAATAATTTATATCAAATCACGTAGCACGAAATTCACAAGTTCACATCGATATTCTCAACAAGCTTCCAGAGTGTACCAACCTGAAATATTATGAAAGAGTGAGCTACACAGCTCAGCAAGTAACAAATTGACATACAGATATTCTCAAAATCAGTGGGTGTTTTAGCAAAACTGATTTCTCAAAACAATAATAATTTGAAAAGCCTTTGCGAAAAATGATCCAACCCAAAGTTTATATTTTAAAATCCAGAACATAAACAGAATTAAAAACAGAAACGAAAGTCTTATAAATACCACAGTTTTGCTCTACGGCCACACTTTCCCAGTAGCCGGAATCTTATTCTTATTCTTATACTTTCGCCACACTTTGCCAGTGACCGGCATCTAAAGTTCAATAATTACGCCCCCTTAATAGGTATCTAAAGTTGCACACTTGTGCGCCTACTAAGGGTATCTAAGGCTAGTTCCGGAACTATAGCGTAAATTACGAACGGGTTCGAAACGTAGAGACTGAGGGATTCGAAGATTCTCGATTCTTATATCTTATACATTTCGAAACAATAATCTTATATCTTATACGAAATTCAAAAACAGAATATCAATATCTCTTCCGAAAATAAAAGTAAGTCAAAGAGTACTTACCTCAAAAGCGATCAAATACCGAAATCAATGCGAGCAAATCCTATAATTTTATTAAACCAATCAAAGTCAAATAATGTTCACACCACCTTAATAGAACTCATGCGACTCTTACATATAACTTACTCAAATAAACTACCAAAAATCACACACCAAAATATCTTGCAAAATAGACTATTGTTAACAAAATCAGTTATGACCAGTTCTAGAATTTGGCACATTACTCTATGAAAATGATTTTATCTGAAAAAGTACAAAACACGAAAAACGTAGGCAATTCCGAGACATTTCCAGAATGATAAGTCTCGTTAAAAACGGACAAGTAACGAATTCAGAACATAGATATTTGCGGACTGCATAACAGAATCAGCCGCTGATCAGGTTAGTATTTCGACGTTTAAGACATCGCAATCACAGAAATAGTCAGCGGAATGAAACACAAAGTGCAGAGGTCGAAAAGAGCTTTCCATAATGGTATCGCTCGTAGTTTTTGGATAAAGACTCAATTTACTATGAATTTTCAAAGTTAGACTTCTCAGTTTCGAAAACATACTGGCTGGTCAATAAATCCCAGTAAAACTCATATCTACAAACCTAATTTCGGAAAACACAAAGAATAAAAATTGTAGATAATTCAAATACCTTTTCACAGAGTCTAATATCATAAGAATCTAATTAATAACGAATCAGATACGAATTTTATAAGAATTCAGAATCCAAACATATACATACGAAATTGGAGTAATCATACGACGACAATGAATATAACAAATAACTCATGGATATACATCAAATTATACACATATACAAATACTCAAGACAATATACAAAGATCCTTAACATAATCAAAATAAATCAAATATCATACACGTGAAATAACACGGATAACAAGAGAATTAAAGAATCGTTACCTCTTTTTCTAAACTTGTTATGAATCTTCCTCTTTTCGCGTTCTTCTTCTCATCTCTCTCTCTCTCTCTCTCTCTCTCTAACGGCGTCTCTTTTCTTTACCGATGCTAGGGTTTTCATCTTTTTTTTAACACGCTCGTATCTAAATATGTATATGTCAATTTTAATTAAATTGGGCCAACTAAAACTTTAAACTAAAGCCCAACAAAATTAAATTAGCAAGACTCATTAATTCTATATTTTTATTCTAAAATCAAATTATATAATTATCGTAAATTTTAATCCACTTCTAATTCTAATTTCTAGCAAATTTTAATCTATTAAAATTACAAAAAAAAAATCCGGGATATTACAAACTACCCTCCTTAAAAAGAATTTGGTCCCCAAATTCACAACAATCCTATCACATGACACGTCTATCAACTAATCTTCTACAAGTCAAACTTAATCTATGGTCCACAGAAACGCATCCTAGGAAGTGTACTAGTCCCATACCTAACACACTCCGAAGGACAGCCTGACTCTGATACCATATGTGACAACCCGGGTCAAATCCCGAGCCTTTTTCGAAAATCGGGTCAAGTCTCGATTCCGAGTCCGAATAAACCAAAGCCTACTGGCCCAAATGCAGCCAACTTGGGTAACGACTAGCCCACCACAGGCCCCCAAAAGATCATGATTTGTTGGTGCTAATTAGTAGTAGTACTTTGCCTTATAAACTGAACAGAAGTCCCAAATCTCCTCGATGTGGGACTGGGGTGTTACAATTGAATTCTGTTTGACCTTAGCCAGCCGAGCGTTCATAGTCTTGAATTGGTGCTCGATCCCCTCGAGGTAATCCATGAGGTAATCCAGGATCTTCTTGCTGTCAAGCGTAACTGGGGCGACTTGAGGTGTGACAGGGGTGGGTTTACTTGGTCCCCCCTCTCCGTGGGGTGGTGGATCCGTCTTTGCTCCTTTTGGGGTGGCGTCCTTCTTGTGCTCAATCTCCTTGTCACTATGCTTGTTGTTCTTTGACATCCTTCTCCTTAAGATGTAGTGTCCCCCTCCTTCTAGCGCCAATTGTTATAAGGAGAATTTCGTATAACAGTGTGTTGGAGGTTTATGGTAAGTGGTGGCTTGACTTGTATGATGACTCCTCAGAAATTGACTAGAGAATGGGTTCTTTCTCTTGCTCTTTGCCGAGTGTCAATTGTGTATCATAAAAGGTGCCTACGTACCCCTTTATATAGGGATCAAGCCTCACGTAGTTCTTGGAAAACAAGTCATTGGAGAAGTCCATTCAGTCCAAGCCCATAAATAGTCAGGAGTTATCCATCCACGTCACGTTCCCATAAATAGTCCGGATTTATCCATCCATATCACGTTACCATAAATAGTCCGGATTTATCCATCCATATCACGTTCCCATAAATAGTCCGGTTTTCACACATTTTCCTACAATCTCGCGGCATCTCCGCATTTCTTTCCATGATCGTAGGTCTGTCCCGTGTCAACCAAGAAACATCCATTCCATAAAAAAGGAATTTCCATATTTGGGCTTCACCCATGGTGCGAGCTGGCCATGCTCGCACCGCACAAGTTAATATATATAAAATTACTTAAGTTAGATTTTACCTTTCCATAACCAAGTAGTGTGAGCTCAGTTATGTTCAATCATTCCTACTTCTGATAAGTAGTGCAAGTCCATTATTTCATAATAGTGAGAGCCCATGAGATTATGGTGAGAGCCCATAAATCATGATGCGAGCTCATCATGGTGAGAGCTCGTGCGAGCTCATCATGGTGAGAGCTCGTGCGAGCTCATCATGGTGAGAGCTCGTGCGAGCTCATCATGGTGAGAGCTCGTGCGAGCTCATCATGGTGAGAGCTCATAATGAGAGGAGCCCAACATGCATAGATGGTGCGAGCCCATAATACTTGAAGGAATCATCTTAGTTCAACATAAAACTCATGGTGCGAGCCGAAATCCAGTTCACACCAATCTTTCTAAAACATGACTCATTTTTAGGCCCAAACCACTTATGGACCTGTTTAGGACCCATTATCGAAAATTCAGTATAACAAATTTATTACCGAGATCCCAACTCCACTTAAAGA
Source organism: Heracleum sosnowskyi (assembly GCA_030848705.1). Lineage (NCBI taxonomy): Eukaryota > Viridiplantae > Streptophyta > Magnoliopsida > Apiales > Apiaceae > Heracleum > Heracleum sosnowskyi. The sequence goes on along the minus strand of CM061242.1, from coordinate 114,764,110 downwards.
GTGAATAAGCAACAAGCAATAAGTTCACTATACTAAACCAAACAAATTACCAGCGCTAACAGTCTGGTGAATTAAATACAACATAAAGAACAATTGGTATAATTTTTATAAACGAGAGTAATTTTGCCAAGCATGAAATGGCAGATGTGTTTGTTGGACATACTATCGATTCTTAGAATCTTAGTGTGTATTAAGATGCGCATGCCCCATTTTTTCTTTGTTTCTCCTTTTTAAATAACACGCACAGTATCTACAAAATACATATGTTCTTGCGGGATGAGCTTGGTCCCATTAGATGATGATGTGTGCTAGCTTCAACAAATAAAATAAAAATAATATCTTGAAGATGCATATTCCGTCAATGTTTCAAATTCTTTTTCTTAAATACTTTAAAAATGACAATTTGTTTGAATAATTGGTTTATATACCTTAAAAATAAATATTTGTTTTTAACAAATCTTTGAGCGAGAATTGAAATTGAATTCTAAATCTTTTTCAACATAGCTGTAATTAAGAATAATGTACTATTATTTATAAATATGTTGTGCATGCTAAAGATCGAACTATTGCAACGTATATATGAATATATACCAATACAAGAATTCAAATCCACTGTGAATGTACTAGTTGGTTGAGACTATGATTTACTACGATAATAAGTTATTATATCAATGTAATTTAGCAACGGAAATTCATGTGTTGGTAGTTACAGATTACTAACGGAAATCAGAAGTTTGAAAAGTCAAATCCTACTAACCGAAACCCAGCAGATCGCTAACGGATATTTAATAACGGAATTTTTTCTTTGGGAAAATAGGCGCAAAAAATGTCCGCCCAAATGTGCCAATGGAATAGCTATGGTTTGCCAACGGATTTTTTTCTACGAAATAGTAATAACATAATAAATGTTTCGTAACGAATTTCCAACATCATACTAACAGAAGTTACAACTTTTGTTCCGTTATATATTCCGTTACTAGTCTGTTACCATTTTAAATTGTATCCGTTACTATTCCGTTGGTAATATTAATTTTGAAATTTACTAATAGTTAGTATTTTCTCTCGGATTGGTGTTTCAATTTTTCTAAAAATATTTATCGACGATCCAACAATACGGATGTGAAGATCTATTTACTTTAATGATATTTCAAATTTTTTAAACAATAATAAATTTATTTGGTTTGAGATTTTAAGAATCAATTAGCACTTTGACTTGTACTTCTAACTAGTGATTCCTCCCGAATTAGTGTTTCGATTTAAAAAAAAAATATTAATCGATGATCCAACCGTACATATGTGAAGATCTATCCATTTTAATGATATTTAAAAAAATTTAGAAAATAATAAATTTATTTGGTTTGAGATTTTAAGAGTCAATTAGTACTTTGACTTGTATACTTCTAACTAGTGTTTCATCCCGAATTGGTGTTTCAATTTTTTTAAAATTATTAATCGACGATCCAACCATACGTATGTGAAGATCTATTTATTTTAATGATATTTCAAATTTTTTGGAAAATAATATATTTATTTGGTTTGAAATTTTAAGAGTCAATTAACAATTTGACTTGTACTTCTAACTAGTGTTTCCCCCGAATTAGTGTTTCGATTTTTTTAAATAATAGTAATCGACGATCCAACCATACATATGTGAAGATCTATCCATTTTAATGATATTTAAAAAAATTTAGAAAATAATAAATTTATTTGGTTTGAGATTTAAAGAGTCAATTAGTACTTTGACTTGTACTTCTAACTAGCGTTTCATCCCGAATCGGTGTTTTGATTTTTTTAAAAATATTTATCGACGATCCATCCATACGGATGTGAAAAACTATCTATTATAATGCTATTTCAAAATTTCTTTAAAATAATAAATTTATTTGTTTGAGATTTTAAGAGTCAATTAGTACTTTGACTTGTATACTTCTAACTAAAGTTTCATCCTGAATTGATGTTTCAATTTTTTTAAAATTATTAATCGACAATCCAACCATACGTATGTGAAGATATATTTATTTTAATGATATTTCAAATTTTTTGGAAAATAATATATTTATTTGGTTTGAAATTTTAAGAGTCAATTAACAATTTGACTTGTACTTCTAACTAGTGTTTCCCCCGAATTAGTGTTTCGATTTTTTTAAAGAATAGTAATCGACGATCCAACCATATATATATGAAGATCTATCCATTTTAATGATATTTAAAAAAATTTAGAAAATAATAAATTTATTTGGTTTGAGATTTAAAGAGTCAATTAGTACTTTGACTTGTACTTCTAACTAGTGTTTCATCCTGAATCGGTGTTTTGATTTTTTTAAAAATATTTATCGACGATCCATCCATACGGATGTGAAAAACTATCTATTATAATGCTATTTCAAAATTTCTTTAAAATAATAAATTTATTTGGTTTGAGATTTTAAGAGTCAATTAGTACTTTGACTTGTACTTCTAACTAGTGTTTCCTCCCGAATTGGTGTTTCAATTTTTTATTAAATATTTATAGATGATCAAACAGTTACAGATGTGAATATCTATCAATTTTAATGATATTTCAAAATTTGTGTAAAATAATAAATTTATTTGTTTTGAGATTTTAAGAGTCAATTAATACTTTGACTTGTGCTTTTAACTAGTGTTTCCTTCCGAAATGGTGTTTCAATTTTTTCAAAAATATTTATTAACGTTCCAACCATACAGATGTGAAGATCTATTTATTTTAATGATATTTCAAATTTTTTGAAAAAAAATATTATTTGGTTTGAGATTTTAAGAGTCAATTAACACTTTGACTTGTACTTCTAACTAGCGTTTCCTCCCGAATTAGTGTTTCGATTTTTTTTAAAATTATTAATCGACGATCCAACCGTACGGATGTGGAGATCTATCTCTTTTAATGATATTTCAATTTTTTTGTAAAATAATAAATTTATTTAATTTAAGATTTTAAGAGTTAATTAGTACTTTGAATTGTACTTCTAACTAGTATTTCCTCCCGAATTGGTGTTTCGATTTTTCTAAAAATATTTATCAATGATCCAACCGTACGGATGTGAAGATCTATTTATTTTAATTATATTTCAATTTTTTTGGAAAATAATAAATTTATTTGGTTTGAGATTTGAAGAGTCAATTTACACTTTGACCTTGTACTTTTAACTAGTGTTTCCTCTTCAATTAGTGTTTGAAATTTTTTAAAGTTATTAATCGACGATCCAACCGTACATATGTGAAGATCTATTCATTTTAATGATATTTCAAAATTTTTGGAAAATAATCTATTAATTTGGTTTGAGATTTTAATAGTCAATTAGTATTTTGACTTGTACTTCTATTTAGCGTTTCCTTCCGAATTGGTGTTCCAATTTTTTTAAAAATATTTATCGACAATCCAACCGTACGGATATGAAGTGTTAGGCTGAATACAGTATAATCAAATATATATGAGAATAACAATAATCAAGAACACTGTTTATGAATCAATAAACTGTAATTATATTAACAGCTTCTCTCTTTATGATGTTAATGAATCACAAAGAGCTTCTAGGTTACAAAAATAATAATTCTATGTTCGCATCCCTTCTAGGGATAACCTATCTGTGTTTATATAGTACACAGTTACACAATCCTTATCTAATTGATACTCCTATAAATTAGCTATACAATTATTATCAATTAAGGATTGCTTCAGTCTTCTGTCCAGTTTCCTTAGCTGTATCAATATATTCTGCTTCTTTCCATCTTCAGAATATATTGCTTCTAGAATATTCAATTCAGCACCGACAGCTAATTCAACTATCACCACGTCAGACTTTAACAAACTCTGACTGGCTTCAATGTAAACTCTGATAATCACCTGTTGCTTAAACACTGATGAACAAACGTCAGCAATTATATCTAACAATCTCCCCCAACTTGTGCATAATAAAAATGTACAAGTTAAACAGATAATTGATGATGTCAAAACATATAACAAATGCAGTGTTTAATATATCAGAGTTTAACTTTAACTTAGAATAGAAAACTTTAAAAAAAAACTTACAGTCAGACTTTATTTGATTTCTTGAATATCAGGAACAGTTCTGAGATAATCCATGAGAAGTCTTCTTTCAGCCATTTCCAGCTCTTCAACCATAACTTTCTTCAACTCTCTCAACTCTGGATCAGATTCTCCAGTCTGATAGATTGCAGCTCTCAAAGAATAGATGGAATTTTTCCTCATCTCATTCCCTAGCTTAATAAAATATGGTTTATCAGATTCTAGATTGAATTCTAAGACTTTAACTCCCAGATCAGTCCTTAGTCTTGTACTGTTTCTTTTCATTTCTATAATCTTTCCATAAGCATCTCTGTACTTAGGAATATATGCACTCGAGACTCCTCCTCCAAGCATTATCTTTGATTTCAGCATCCTTTCTCTGATAACTAAAGCAGCATCATGAGTACTTCTATTTTTGACTTTTAACAAATACAGAACATACTCCAATTCTTCATAAGATTTGAGATTGATGTCAGACTCTACAACCTTGTAAACTCTTCCATCAGCCATAAAATACAACAAAAACTCTTTCTTTAACACTTTATGAAATATCATCTGAACAGATTCTAGCATATCAAGACTCTCTTGAGTAATAATACCAGATACTGCCAGTGATGATTGATCTCCAGGCCTGTTGTTTATTCTCTTCTCCCTGTGTGAACCTAACCCAGATTTATCATAAGATTCTTTACCCAATACAGTTCTGGTTTCTGAGAAGTTAACAGTTTCTGGCTTCAGAGTTTCAGGAAGTGTAGGTCTTCTAAAAGTATCTTGGAGTTGAGGTGCTAGTTGAGTTTGCACAACATGAGCATTGTCAGAGGTTGTTACAACTTTAGTAGAAACATCAACTTGAGCAGCGTCAGAGGTTGATTTAATAAATTTTGATTCGACTTGAGCAATGTCAGAGGTTGAATAATTCTTCCTTGGTAACTGTCCTTCTTCTACCAGTTTACCCTTACCCTTATCAGTGTTTGCTATCACAGGCTTCCTTGAGTTTTGCAAACTCTGTTGAGTATTCTCTTTGATAGAGATTGCAACCTCCATCTTTCTAGGAACTTTAGCCTTTTTCTTATAAGTACCAGAATCAATCTTTTTCTTATGTTGATCAGCAAGAAGCTTCATCTCAGCATCCATATCTTCCACTGTGGCTTCACCACCATGCTCTTCTAGAAATATCTTAGCAGCAATCTCTTCATCAGTAGTTGGATTAGATGATATCACTAGACTCTTGAGTCTTGAAGAAGATTGACCACCAGAGTGTATCCTCTCAGAGTTTGTCTGTTTTGACCTTTGTCTCCCTATCTCTTGAGCAAATTTAGACCTATTCTCTGCTTCTCTACTTCCACCATCAGTAGAATCATCCCTCCGTCTCAAGGTTGGAGTCCTCTTGCATTTGTCCTTTGAAATAGTCTCCCCCTTTTTGACATCATCAGGTAGAAACACTGAAGTTAATAATTCCAGAGCATTGGAAATGGAGTTCAATTGTGCAGACATTGCAGTCTGATTGTCTTCAACTTTAACAAGCCTCTGCTTTATGTCGTCAGAGTCCTTAGCTTGCTGCTTGAACATTGTAGAGTAATATGATCTGTCAAGCTTCAAAGTTGTATCCCTGATAGAAAATTCATTCCTAAGATTTGTAAACATCTGTTGATTCTCATCAAATCTATTATTAAGAGATTTGACTTGAACAACAGTTGCCTTTAAACTTGCAAGTACATCAGGAGAAGAAATGTTCTTAACAGAATCATCAAGAAAATCAGCAGCCCTCTGGGCAGAAAAGATACAATCTGCAGCTGCCCATCTTTTGTAGTACATATCCTGAAAATGCTCAGCAGTAGCTCGATTGACCTCTCTTTCCTCATCAGAGTTTGCTCGAATATCAGATAACTCCTCTTGTATATCAGGATGTGAATGAGCAGGACTATCTTCAACATTGTCATCCTCTGCTGTATTCTCTGCAGGAACATTCTCAGCCATTCTCTCTGGATTATCAGAGTGTGCATTAGTATCAAACTCGGCTTCTTTTTGAACAATCTCAACAACAGATTGTTGCAAAGCTTCAAGAAAAATAATATCTTCAGAGTTTAGCTTATCAGCAGCCTCTTGTACATTCTCTGCTACAACTTCATTAAGAACTGGCTCTGTAGCAACTTCTATCCTCTGATCAACCTCCTCACCTTTGTCAGAATGGAAATTGTGAACTGAAAGAATCTCTGTGTGAGAAGCAACAGAGTCTTCAATGACCAAGGTGGCTTGATCAGCTGCTACATCCTCAGTATCACAAATACTGATAGTAGGATGTGCATCTAGAATATCTTCATCAACAAAGAAATCCATTGCCCCATCTTCATTTTCAAAAACCCTGCTGTCAGAATGATCAGCAGCATCCTCAACTACATCATCATCCTGTGATGTAGGAGCTTCTCTCTCAAAATCCATCATGCCAACATCAGCATTTACTCTGTCCTCAGTAGGCACAGGAGTGTCAAAAATCTCCTCTTGAAGAACAACTTCAGGAGCTACATTTTCCATAGAAACTCTGTCCACATTGACAGCTTCATCCTCCTGAAACTCAACTGCAGGAGTTTCAACAACTTTTGAAGAAACATTCTCATCACCAAATAATTGTGCTGCTACCAATCTTCTTTTCCTTTGATGAAGAGTTTCATCATCAGTTTCACTCTTCTCATCAGAATTTGGCCTGTTGGCCCTTCTTTTCTGTAACTTTTTCTTCTGAGGCATACCATCAGTGGTGGATACCCCAGCTTCATTTTCAGATGGCTTCACTCTTGTAGACTTAACAGCTCTCAACTTAGACTTCTTTGACCTATGTGATTGAGACACAGAAGGTCCAGCTTCAGAGTTTGCGAGTTGTTGTTGTTGTGACTGGACTAGAAATTGATGCACAGACTCAGGCAACAACAAAACACCCACATCACCTTTCTTGTTATCTTTATTAGTTAGATCAGAGAATATGCGTTTATGTAACTTAAAACAAGGAATCACATCATTCTCAGCTATCTCTACTTCAGAAACACATTCAGAGAATATCAATTGACAGAATCTTGCAAAATAAACTACACCTCTGTTTTCAGTCATTTTCTCACCTATATTATGTAGAACTAGCCTAGAAACATCAAAATTACTTCCATAAAGAAGAGAATACCCGATTTGCAGACTATCAGTGGGAATTGCATCCCAGTTTGTGCACTTTTTCCCGAACGCCCTTGTTATGCAGTCGAAAAAGAAACTCCATTCCTTTCGCAAGAGCGGTCGCTTCAATTGACCAATCTTTGTCAGTGGTCCAGAGTAGCCAATTTCTCTCATCATACGAATCAACTCAGAATCTCCAACAGAAATTGTGAAAGCATTGAAATCCTCAAGGTCCAAAGCTCCTTCTTGAAATTCAAAGATTATGGACGGAGACCCAGTCTCTCCTCCATCGTCATAAGTTCCTGTCTACCAAAAAGTTCTGATTTGAGATGCAGACAGCTTCAATGGTGCAGTTAGAGCAGTGCCAATATCAGAGTTTGACAAGAAATTCTGAATCAAATGAAACGCCTCCGGTGCGTTCTCATTTGCCAGTGGAGCTGAATAGTTATTAGGGACAAATTCTAACCCAGAAGCAGTAAACATTGTTGTAGCCATGAGAAAAGTTTAGAAGTAAGCAAGAAATAAAACAGAGAAAAGTGTAGAATGTATGCAGTGAAAGTGTTTGAGACAGTGTTTGTGAGTAAAAACTTATGAAAAGACGAAGTGTGTAAAAGAATGAACCGTTTATGTGTAGTAAGTTTAAATAATAACTGTGAAAATTAAAACCCAATCGTTTTAATCATTACTACACACAGTAGGCGTCTTTGAAGAGTGTGTGAGTGGGACAGATGTCAAACATGCATACGCTGACAGCTGTATGTAACAACTTCCAATACACACGCGCAGTAAAAATAGCCATAATTACCGCTTGTCACATTGTTCAAAACACGCAACCTCTCTCTCCTCTGTTTAATACAAATATGAACCGTTTGTTATCATACTCTTTCGAATTTCAAAACAAATGTCTAATCTCAAAATTATAAAATGTCTGAATCAAAGAAATCATTTTAACCATTAGAGATTAAAACAAAGTTACCTCGGCGTATTTCACACAATACATCAGTGTTTACCATTTGTCCTTCTTTGTCAATAAACTCTTTTCTCAAACTGTACAGATGTGAATAATTGTGTGTGCAATAGCAGAGTTTACCGAAATCAATATTTAGATCATCTCAAAGTGCATAAAATCCACAAACTAAAGCAGTAAAAACTGATTGCCCAAACTCTCATATATAACATAAAATCTGATTCTTATCTAAACTCTGTCTTCTTATATCCTTTCATTTGGATATTTTTATTATTTTCACCCCCTTTTTATAATATTTTTTTTTTAATTTTTCCAGTAATCAGTGGTTGGCACTAGTCACCAAAAATCAAAGATTTTAGCCCTTATTTCATACAATAAGTTCCTGGATCTTCCTAGGCACAACATGATCTCAAAGGAATTTGTGCTCTTTTTGGCATCTTTTGATATGAGGGTGAAATATTTGCTATTAATTAGCAGAGTTTAGACTTTTCATCAGTTAATACAATTAATTTATGAGAGAAAGTGCAAACAGCTAATACAGACTCAGTGTATAGGATTAATAAACTAAGAGATGCTATAAATATAGAGACAGTATCATGCTGTGTTAACTTACTGCACATATTTGAGATCAGAATCTATACAACTCTTAAGGATTCATAATTACTTACTGAGAATTATGCTTCATAGAAATTTCTTCATTGGTCCATATGTTTCAGACAAAATTACAATCACAGTATAGCATTAGATTGTAACTATCAGAGTATGACCAACTCTTTATGACTAACAGAGTTTAGCATCAGAGTTTACTTTCAGAGTTTATGACACTGATACTCATAACAGTTAATATATGTAAGGAATCATGAGCATAATAATCAAACATGTATAGTTTTTGAGTCTTACCTGTATCTCTAGTCAAAACCAGAGATCATTCCAAGTTCATTTACCAATCTTGTAAAAGTAGCTTCACTCAAAGGTTTGGTGAAGATATCTGCAAGTTGTTGGTCTGTAGACACAAAATGAAGCTCAATGTTCCCTTCTTCCACATGTTCCCTGATAAAATGATACCTTATGCTGATGTGCTTGGTCATGGAATGCTGTACTGGGTTACCTGTCATAGCTATAGCACTTTGGTTATCACAGTAAATAGGTATTTTAGAGTACCTTAACCCATAATCCAGCAACTGATTCTTCATCCATAAAATCTGTGCACAACAGCTACCAGCAGCTATATACTCTGCTTCTGCAGTGGATGTGGAAATTGACTTCTGTTTCTTGCTATACCAAGAAACCAATCTGTCACCTAAGAATTGACAACTTCCACTTGTACTTTTTCTGTCTATCTTACAGCCTGCAAAATCTGCATCAGAGTAACCAATTAGCTTAAACTCTGATTCTCTAGGATACCACAAACCCAAGGTTATGGTTCCTTTGAGATATTTGAAAATCCTTTTTACAGCTGTTAGATGAGGCTCTCTGGGATCTGCTTGAAATCTTGCACAAAGACATGTGGCATACATGATATCAGGTCTACTTGCTGTTAGATACAGAAGAGACCCTATCATGCCTCTATAGGTTGTCATATCCACTGTAGCACCTGTGTCTTTGTCTAGCTTTGTTGCAGTAGCCATGGGAGTTGGAGCAGATGAACTATCAAGCATACCAAATTTCTTTAGAAGATTTCTGGTATACTTTGCTTGATTGATAAAAATCCCATCATCTGTTTGCTTGACCTGTAAGCCTAGAAAATAACTAAGCTCTCCCATCATGCTCATTTGGTACCTGGACTGCATAAGCTTTGCAAACTTCTGACAGAGTTTGTCATTAGTAGATCCAAAAATAATATCATCTACATAAATTTGAACTAAAAGCAAATCATCACCAGAATTGAAATAAAACAAGGTTTTATCAATTGTACCTCTAGTGAACCCACTTTCTAAAAGAAATTGAGCCAGAGTTTCATACCATGCTCTTGGTGCCTGCTTTAGTCCATATAAAGCCTTGTCAAGCCTGTAGACATAATCTGGATGTTTGGGATCTACAAACCCTGGTGGTTGTTCAACAAACACCTCTTCTTCAAGCTTCCCATTGAGAAAAACACTCTTTACATCCATCTGAAAGACTTTGAACTTTTTGTGTGCAGCATAGGCCAGAAAAATCCTTATTGCCTCCAATCTTGCAACTGGAGCAAAGGTTTCATCATAGTCAATTCCTTCTTGCTGTGAATAGCCTTTTGCTACAAGTCTAGCCTTGTTCCTTGTAATCACACCATCACTGTCAGTCTTATTTCTGAAAACCCACTTTGTACCTACTACAGATCTGTTCTTTGGTCTAGGTACAAGTGTCCAGACTTCATTCCTCTCAAATTCATTCAACTCTTCTTGCATAGCTGTTATCCAGTTAGCATCTTGAAGAGCTTCTTCCACTTTCTTTGGTTCTGTTTGAGACAAGAAAGCATGATACAGGCATTCATTTGTAGTAGCACTTCTAGTTCTTACACTAGCATAAGGATCTCCAATTATGAGATCAGGTGTATGTGCCTGTGTCCACTTTCTTGCTGTTGGTAAGTGGCTTCTTGTATCAGTATTGGATCCTCCCCCTTGATCCATGCTCTCCTGATTCATGTGTTGACTTTCTGCAGCTTCTGAGGCTCCCCATGAATTGGACTGCTCAGAGTTTGAGCTTTCAGAGTTTGAATCAGCTTCCTCAACAGACTCACTTTGAGTGTTTGAGTCACCATGTTGAGCTGCCTCACGCTCCCCCTCAACTGGTTCTCTGTTTTGAGAATTTTCAGTTTCTCCATTATTTACCAGTAAAGGTTCAGAGTATGCTTCGTCAGAGTTTGTCAGTACTGCTTCATCAGAGTTTACATCATCAGAGAATAAATCTTCATTTTCAAAGCGCAGTTGATCATATTCATCTAATTCATCAAGTCCAGTTATTTTCTTGTCATCAAATGACACATGTATAGACTCCATGATCACCTTTGTTCTCAGATTGTATACTCTGAATGCTTTTGTTGACAATGGATAGCCAACAAAAATTCCTTCATCAGCTTTTAACTCAAATTTGGTCAACTGTTCAGGATGAGTCTTCAGAATAAAACACTTACTTCCAAATATATGAAAATATTTCAAATTTGGCTTCTTGTTCTTCACCATCTCATATGGTGTTTTTCCATGCTTGTTGATCAATGTTGCATTCTGAGTAAAACAAGCAGTTTGAACAGCTTCTGGCCAGAAATAGGTTGGTAACTTTGCTTCATCAAGCATTGTTCTGGCAGCTTCAATTAAAGTTCTGTTCTTTCTTTCAACTACACCATTTTGCTGTGGAGTTCCAGGTGCAGAAAATTCTTGTTTCACTCCTCTTTCCTTGCAGAAAGCTTCCATGATTGAGTTTCTGAATTCAGTTCCATTATCACTCCTTATAATTTTGACTTTGTGCTGTGATCCTTTGTCCAGTAGATTTACCTGATCCATCAGAGTTTGAGCAGTTTCATCCTTCTTTGATAAGAAATACACCCATGTATATCTAGTATATTCATCAACAATTACTAGAGCATATTTCTTTCTGCCCATAGACATCACATTCACTGGACCAAAGAGATCAACATGTAGAAGATGATAAGGTTCCACTACTGAAGATTCAGATTTGCTCTTGAAAGATGACTTCCTTTGCTTGGCCTTTTGACAAGAATCACATAGACCATCTAGTCTGAGTATCGATTTTGGAAGTCCCCTTACAAGATCCTTTCTTATTAGCTCATTGATGTTGTTCAAATTGAGATGAGAGAGCTTCTTATGCCAATTCCAACTCTCTTCATTTGACATTCTTGCAGTCAGACACACTGTTTTTCCATCAAAGTTTGTTACCAAACTTGCTTCATAAATGTTGTTGCATCTGTGTCCAACTAGAACAACTTTTCCAGTAGATTTACTGATAACTTCACAGTGTTCAGTATGAAAATCTACATGGTTTCCTCTGTCACAGATTTGACTCACAGATAGCAGATTATGCTTGAGTCCTGAGACTAGAGCTACATTTGATATGATGACACTTCCAAGATTTATATTGCCATATCCCAGAGTACGTCCTATGTTGCCATCTCCATAGGATACTTTTGGGCCGGCCTTCTCCTCAAAATCTGATAGCAGGGCTTTATTTCCAGTCATGTGTCCTGAGCATCCACTGTCCAAGATAAGGGTGCTCTCTTTTATGCCCTGCAATCACAATCAATTACAAAGAGTTAGTTTTAAGGATCCAGACTTGCTTGGATCCTTTGCCTTTCTTAACATTGTTAGCTTTTGCAGCGGAATCACTATCAACAGAGTTTAAACTAACATTGTCAGACTTTACACTTGCAGAGTTTGCCCTAACCCACTTCAAGTTGGGTTTTGGCTCATAATAGTTGTGATAAATAGCATGATAACTCTTGCAAGTATAAATGGAATGCCAAGTGCTTCCACAGTGTGTGCATAAAGTCTGTGGTCTAATCCTAACATCATCATTCTTTACTCTAGACTTGGAGGGTAAAGAATTGATATTTTTGTTCTTTGTGCAAAAATTAGCAAGATGATTAGAACTACCACAATTATAACATGTTTTCCTTGGAGCAGCAGCAGTAGGCAAATGATTATTTCTTTTATTTATGCCTATCTTCCCATTCCTATTCTTCTTGGACCCTTTTGGTTTCATGGCAGACTTTACCTCTTTGAGCTTATGATTGAACTGTTTTCCTGTCATCAAGCCAACATTAACCTGTTTTTCACAAGTTTTTACTGGCTTTCTAACAGCTTCTATTTCCATAAGATTTTCTGTTATAATATTTTCCTGTCTTTCACAGGTTTCATCTGATTCCATATCAGCTTCTCTTATTACAACAGATTTTAACTTAGTGGACTCTGGAACAAATTTCACAGGTTTAAGTTGTGGTTTAACCTTAACCTTGTCTTTAAACCTAAGTTCATCATTTTCACAATAGCCTAAACCTACAGAATCTGTCTGAAACACTTGATGAGTGTTTCTTCCAGAGTTTGTCCAAGTCTTGATTATTTTTCTTTCTTTTTCTAGATCAGATTCTAGCTGCTTATATCTCTTAGTCAACTCCTGTTCAATATAAACAGCATCATCTCTTTCTTTTTGAATCTGCTTCATATTTTCATGTTCTCCTTCAAGAAACTTGTTTCTATCTTTAAGGCTAAGATTCTCAGATTTAATTCTCTCATTCTCTAAAGTCTGATCCCTATAACTAATATGTACGCTTTTCAGATATACTCTTAACTCAGATATATTATCAGTATCATAAGCATAAGTAGTTAGGGGTACCTTATTTTCAGATGATTCAGTCTCATCTTTGACAGTTGCCATAAGAGCATAATTTACTCCATCATCAGAGTCTGAAGTATCTGCCCAGTCTTTGCCTTTAGAGATGAGTGCTTTCTCAGATTTTCCTTTCTTGCACTCTGGGGCATAGTGACCCATCTCCTTACACTTGTAGCACTGGATTTCAGATTTATCCTTCTTGCCAGACTTGGTCTCCCTTCCATCAGACTTTCTAAAACTTTTCCTTTCAGAGTTTGAATCTTTCCTTGAGAATCTCTTTCCTTTCTTGAAGTTCTTGAATCCCATCTTCTTGAAGGTCTTCACCATCAATGCAACCATTTGCATCATCTGTTCTTCATCATCCTCAGAGTCAGAAGCTTCATCGGAGTTTGAGTCATCATCAGAGTTTGATGACTCACTTTCAGATTTAATGACTAAAGCCTTTCCCTTGGCTTTCTTCCTTGATGATTCCTTCTTGATGGGCTTCTCCTCAACTTTGAGAGCAACAGATTTTGTCTTCTTGCTAGATCTCCTGTTTCTTTGTTCTATCTCAAGTTCACGAGTCTTTAACAATCCATAGATCTCATCAAGATCTGTATCTGCAAGATCATAATTATCTCTGATTGTTGTCGCCTTTAAATCCCATCTTTCAGGTAGGGATAAGAGAAATTTGAGATTTGACTCTTCAAGCTCATATTCTTTATCAACCAGAGACAGATCATTCAATAGTTTGCAAAATCTGTCATAAGTCTCAGTCAAGGTTTCATTAGGTCTTGAATCAAAGTGCTCATACTCTTGTGTGAGTATTGTCTTCCTGTTTTTCTTTATAGCAGTGGTTCCTTGACACCTGACTTCCAAAGCATCCCAGATTTCTTTTGCAGTTTTGCAACCAATTACTCTGTTAGACATAACATTATCTAAAGCACTATGGAGAAGATGTCTAACCTTTGCATCTTTTGCAAGAGATGAGATGTCCTCAGGAGTATAATCTTTCTTCTCCTTTGGAACAGTCTTTTGTTCTTGGCCAGCAACAACAGGGGCTAGTTTGGTTGGATTATGAGGACCATCATTAATTCTGTCAAGATATTCTGGATCTGTAGCCTCCAGAAACATGGTCATCTTCACCTTCCAAATTGGATACTCCACTGGCCTGAGAATTGGAACCCTGATTGTTTCATATCGACTCACAGAATTAGGTTTAACCTGTTCAACCTTGGGAGGAGCTTGATTTTCTTCAGACATGATTATTACTGTGTTTGAATCGTAAAACTGTATATATTAAACAGTCCAAGCTCTGATACCAATTGTTAGGCCGAATACAGTATAATCAAATATATATGAGAATAACAATAATCAAGAACACTGTTTATGAATCAATAAACTGTAATTATATTAACAGCTTCTCTCTTTATGATGTTAATGAATCACAAAGAGCTTATAGGTTACAAAAATAATAATTCTATGTTCGCATCCCTTCTAGGGATAACCTATCTGTGTTTATATAGTACACAGTTACACAATCCTTATCTAATTGATACTCCTATAAATTAGCTATACAATTATTATCAATTAAGGATTGCTTCAGTCTTCTGTCCAGTTTCCTTAGCTGTATCAATATATTCTGCTTCTTTCCATCTTCAGAATATATTGCTTCTAGAATATTCAATTCAGCACCGACAGCTAATTCAACTATCACCACGTCAGACTTTAACAAACTCTGACTGGCTTCAATGTAAACTCTGATAATCACCTGTTGCTTAAACACTGATGAACAAACGTCAGCAATTATATCTAACATGAAGATCTATCAATCTTAACGATATTCCAAAATTTTTGGAAAATAATAAATTTAAAATGAATTTTTTTTGGTCCAACCGTATGAATGTTAAGATGGTTAAAAATGAAGACCCTATGCAAAAACTCAGATACTTTTATCCGTGAGATCTTAATTTTTTTAACACTATTTATAAAAAATATTACACAATAATATATGTCTTTTTCTTCTAGAAGAAAAAAATGAAGGTGTTGAATATCCTGTTCATAGGCCACATGTCAAGGTTTCATTGGACAAAAACAAAGCACACGGATTGTAGTGGTTCAATCAATTTATAGCCATTGATAAGGAAAAGGAGAAGACATTTCAACGGCTACACATAACCCAATAATTCATAGTTGTCCATTCACTCATGCCTCATCTATCCATTCACTCTTTACCTTCATTTCTTTTAAATCTCATACTATCATTTTGGTAGATGTAACTTCTCTGCTTTGCTTCCCATTCTGTCTCAATAAAATTTCCATAACCCCCAAGTACATATGTATATATGTCCATAGATACATACGCACATACACATGCCCCAATTTTCCTCCCAACACATAGACATGTATGCACACACAAATTTTGCATATGTGTTTTATTTTGAAAATTAACTTGCATGACACCATGATGACAAGCTGAGAAGATGCCTCTTGCAAAAAATGTCGCCGCCACTATTTTGAGGAACCTGGATGTTGTTTATAAAAAAGAAGAGATACATGGCTGTTTATTATGTAATTTTGTTTATTTTATCATGTTATTTGTTTCTTTTAACATGAAGTAAGTAATATTACTCATGGAATATCAATGTAATTTAAATTAGGATATAAATTTCCTTACTCACATGTTTGTAAATACAGTTTTGATAATTTATGATTTGTTTAAAACTTTAGTTTGTATGGTTGTAAAAGTTCATCCTAGAATTACTTATGAATTATCAATTGAGAATTTGTTAATAAATTTGACAACAAAAATTTCATTGCCATGTGGTTGTTAATAATACTAATAGAATATCCTTTAGGAAATTGTTGCTAAATTTAACAACGAAAATTTCATTGGCATGTGGTTGTTAATAATACCAACAGCTTAGAGCATCTTCAACCATAGTCACCCATTAGCTAAAAAGTCTATGTGGCACTCAAATACTATCAATTATACATATCCTCTAAAAGATATACCACTCCAAGGGGCACTCATGTTAGCTATATTTTTAGCTATCCTGAAATGGTCTTCTATATTTGTTGATTCTCAACCCATTAGCTAAAATATCCACATCATCACCCGCAAAATTTTTATGTATATAAAATATTACACTTCATCTACTTTCAATTTTATAATCTTTTATTGCTTGTCTATAACAATAAAATATTGTTTTTTAAAACATAGCTAAGTATTATAGCTAACAACGTTGGAGATAAAACACTTTTTCATCATCTATAATATAGCTAAGTATTATTTTATATTATTTTAGCTAATTGTTATACATAACGTGGTTGGAGATGCTCTTACCCATTGGGAATTTGTTACTAAATTTTACAACGAAAATTCCGTTACAATGTGGTTGTTAATAATATCAACAAAATATTTCGTTACTAGTTGATTGGGTAATCGTTAATTCTAAAAACAAGAAATGTGTTGTTAGTTCGTTGATATTCCGTTGTTACGTTCAGTGACGAAAAACGTTTACTGCAACCGACCATTTTGGTGGCTATTCCGTTGGTAAGCTGTCTTAGTAATGGATTTTCTTAATCTACTAACGGGATTTTCTGTTGTTAAAACTGTGACGCCCTCCAGACCCGGGCACAGATCTGGGGAGTCACTCGACCAACGAAACATAATATACCTGAATATAACACATGCATAATAATATAATAACATAAAATACCCCTTATCCAAGACTGCATCCAGATTATGGCATGAAACAAGCTTCTAAGTCATAATTATTACAAACCAGTTTTCAGAGTTATTACACACTTAATATACAAAGCTAGACATCTAGTCTAACTTCCAAAGTAAAACAACTACCCGTCCAATGACAATCACTCGGGGTGGTCTCCTAGCATCTGGAGAACTGTCACTAGCGCTGTGTCTGTTCATTCTCTCGCTTCACTGGAATAGGGTTAGAAACAAAACAAGTATGAGCCACATGTGCTCAGCAAGCATGATATATATATCAATCACAGTTCCATAATGAAAGGAAAGATTTCAGTTATCTGAATCAACAATATACAAGTCAAACATAAGCTTTTAACAATCTTTATTGAAGAAAGAGGAATTAGAATTGGACTTCTACATTTTTCAAATACAAAGGTTGAGCTGCTGATCAGTCACGCATCAACCCCGGACTAGCTTATAGCATAGTCCTCCACTAGGATCCATGGCCATCTAGGCCTTAAGTTATTACGACCATAAATATGGCCCGACCATTACTGGTCTCATTTTAAAACATGCCAATTCTATCACAAGGTATAAGCACTAACATGCATAACAAAATAAGTACACAATGACGGGGTGTAATAGTTGCAAAAGAGCTTCAACTATTCAATATCAAATGAAGTCCGAGAAATAGATTCGGAATGGTTTCAATGGTACAACGTACTCATTTAAGAAAGTCAACAATGGTTATCATCAATATAAACTGAATTTAAGGTGAAGGTTTCTGATATCCAACACGATTGTGGATTAAATCAAAAGTTAGGAATATTCAAGGAAATAACATCAAGTGCTCAATACGGGTGAAGATTGAATAATCTGAATCGTTCTGATGGTAACATACATGAAATTCTGAAGAATAATAACAATTGAATCAACAAGTAAAGGCACAGATACTTGCTTGGTCTAGTAGTTGACGGAATTCTACCGAGCTCACTCTACCTTCTCTTTTCCCTTGCTCCGGGAACTCGATTCTATAATAAACAACTCATTACAGTAAGTCTAACTATCCTCATTCTATCCTCGATATATACTCATAACCATTTTTACATTTAAACAAGTAATCGGGTTCCTATCGGATGCCCGATCTATTTTACGGTAATTAAAACTCAGACATTAGCCCTCGTACAGGCATTTACGGACTATCAAAACACATTATTCGACTCATGTAAACCATATAGCACTTATAAATATTTTTAAAACAATATTCGAGGCTTATTTGAATTTAAATAAGTCACAAATAATTTTTAAATCAAAAATCGGATTTTTAATCCCAATATGAATATTTAAAAATAATTAAATCAATTAATATAAAATTAATTGACAATTTCCAAATGTTCAAACTATTTTTAAATAATTAAATCAAGTTAGAAAATAATTAAACCTAATTTAAATTAATTAAATCTAATTAATAATTAATTATTAAGAATTAACTGATTAAAAGAATTAATCAATTAATTAAATTAATTAATTATTAATTAAAATAATTAAAATAATTTAATTTAACCAGTTTTCGAATTTAAATAATTAAATAAAATTTTTCAGAATTTTCTGAATTTAAAAATGTATTTTTAAAATAAAAATATGATTTTTATAAATATTTAAACTATTTTCGAATTAAATTTAAAAATAAAATTCAAAACAGTTTTCTGAAAATATTTTAGGGTTTCGAAGATTGAAACCGGGTCAGGGAAACGGGTTACTGGATCGGGTCACGGGTCGCCAAGAACAATCCGGGTCGCGAAGAACTTGCCGGAAAATTCCCAGAATCCGGTGACCTGCCCAGAATCCGGCGACTCAAAAACACAATAAAATTTGGGGCTTTTGGTACCAAAACACTCCTAATAACCATACCAATACATTCCGATCAAAAACAAACCAAAAACATCACATGAATCAAAAACCCGGCTGTTTTCCGGCGACTTTAACAAATTTTCCGATGTACTAAAATCGTACATGAAACTCTACGTTCTTTATACCAAAATGAAGCTAAAAACACATACAATGAAAGCCCTCTACCAAAAACAATGTCAGATCATTCATATGAACGGACGAATCAAATTAAAAATTGGGCAAAAACCCTAGAATTCGAATTCTCAAATCTGAACATAAACATGAAATTAAAGCATGAATTCCTACTAATTAGAACCCTAGGAACATGTTGGAAGTAATCAATTGAACGGAGAATCAACAGAATGAAAATCCCCAATTCGAACATAAACCCTAATTTTAATTCGAAATTTGAAAAATTCATATAAAATCGAAAAATTGCCAGATGATGATATGGTTGGAAGATTCTGAAACTAGAGCTCAAGATCTTTGATTTGAGTACTTGAACTTGTGATTTGGATTTCAATAACACAATCAAAATTGATTTTGATTTTCGAGAACACGAAGAACACGGTTCGAGAATTTTATATTTTTGTATATTTTTAATACGGATTATATGAAGTATAATGTACGATTCTCCTTTTTATACTTAGTGGAAAATAATATCCTAAACGATATTTTTGGATCGATATTGATCCACTGGTTCGCTTTAAAACCCTAATTTAGAAAAATACACGTTTTACGAGGTGATAACTATCCACAAAGACTGATAGTTATCCAAATCAATACATATCATTTATATAACTAATGCTCAAGATTACTGGGGCTATAACAGATGTATTATTGATACGGACGATATATCAATTACCCTAGAAAAATTAGGGTTAGGGTTTGGAATAATTTTTCTTCCTTTGAATAAAACAAATACTATTGATAGCATAGGATAATAAGGGATATAATAATACGAAGAAATCCTCCGATAATGATTCGGACACGAATGACGAAGGAATAACAATGATGTAAAAAATTTCAATGGGGCCCTTGAATTTTCAAAACGGGGCTCAAAATTGAAGATATTTTCAAATGACAAAATATTTGAACGGGGCTTTCGACACACCAATTTACACATAATCACTTAACAACCTTTATTATTAAAACTCAAAATACTTCATAATAATTATTCTACACATATAATACAATTTATATTATTAATAAAGTTCACGGATCTTACAAAAACTAAATATTCTTGTAGTGATTTAGGGGCTTACCATCCCAAGTTTATAGAGTCGAGGTGTGCGAAAGTTGACCCAAATAATGGTTAAGTAAAGTATTAAGAAGTTTCTTGTGTCAATTTTGCAAAACGCGTCGGCCCCAGCGTCATACAGGGGAGGGCCAAAGGCAGGTTTAACTGTAAGGCACTGCTGACATACAAAATCACAATGATTCGATGGTAAGAGCCGACATTCCTTGCAACTTAGTACGATACCTCAAGTTGATTGGCTCATGACCCCATTGCATTTAGCTTTTGCTTTTTCTCAAACCTAAATTTACAACTACCAGAAAGCCTAAGAATAGGCTACGAACGAGTTAAAAAAAATGTATTTTAACAATGTTTTAGTTGATTTTTTATAAATATTATGAAATAATTTTAGGAATATAATGTGTACATTGTAAAATGTGATGATCCCTTCTGCTCATGGTTTCACGGGTTTAAAGAAGACTGTGACAGCTTTCCAGAGCAGTGTCTCTATGAAGTTGGATATGCCAATATTGGTTCTACATTTGGTGTACTCGTTAGAGATTTATTTCCTTTAAAATTCACTAATGGCAACACTGTCAATCCCCGTCCAGCTTTTGGGTAACTAAGTTCCACACCCTTTTATATACCTATGAACATATGATGAACTCTTTTCCCATGTAGGGAATGTATATCAAGAGGTTTCATTTATGCTTTGGTTTGAATTGAGTTGCCAAGTGACAATTAATGACGAATAATCATGTCTGGTAGAATGTTTATTGTTCAGTAATGTTCTATTCTCTCTCTGCAAACTATATATGCAGCTGTGGTTACAATCAAGAAGTCGCAAACGGGGTGCGTCCACCTTATACTGATGGAGTCCTTGGCCTCGGAAATCGAAACACAACCATTTTAGCGCAATTGCACAGACTTGGTCTGATGCGAAATATATGCGGTCATTGCTTTAGTGCACAAGGAGGAGGTTATCTTCTTATGGGTGACCATATTCTCCCTTCTTCTGAAATAGTCTGGGCGCCATTATTAAGCAAGTCTGACGAGTAAGAACTCTTAAACCGTGCCTCTTTTCTGCAGTGGAATCTATTTCTAATATAACCGACTAATATCGTTGATTTTCTGTTTCAATAAATCAGATACGTCTTGGGCCCTGCTGAGTTTCGCTTTGATGGCCAAGCTACTGGAGTTGAGTACCTTCTAGTATTTTTTGATAGTGGAAGTACTTACACCATCTTCGGTTCTCGGGCTTACGAAGCTCTACTTAATGGGGTATTGCAGAAATAAAACTTAAAGAATAGCACTTTGGATTGTTATGATAAGCTGACCGTAAGTTGTTTTGTTTCAGTTAAATAAAACTTTAAATCGAAGCCAATTAAAAATTGCCAATGATGATAAAACTCTTCCTGTCTGCTGGAATGGCACAAAAGCATTTAAATCCATTGGTGATGTCACGAACTTATTTAAGCCGTTGTCTTTGAGATTCACAAATTCCAAAAATGTGCAGCTTCGGTTGTCTCCAGAAGCGTATCTAATTGTCTCAGTAAGCAATTTTAGAATGCCTACTACCTATCTAGTTAATCTTTTCTCTGGGGAAAACCCGTAACTGAGATATGTGTATTGCAGGATCGTGGAAATGTGTGCTTAGGCATTCTGTCCGGAGCTGAGTTTGGAAGGACAGGCACTATTACAATTGGAGGGATACATTAGTAACAAAATTTTGTAAGTGAAAGTTCCTTGTATTCTCATAATTTGTTGGTTGCCCTTGGCAGACATTTCTATGCAAGACCAAATAATGATCTACGATCTTGAGAATTACCAGATTGGATGGGCCCCTGCAAATTGCAGTGAACTTCCTAAGTTCTCCTGAGTCCTTCTCTTGTTTTTCATTCACATTATGGACTGTTGGTGGCATCGTTACCGCGAATTGTATGTTCTTGTTGACAGTGTCGATCATCGTCTCATCAGAGTTCTTGTAACCAAAAAAGTTGAAGCACATCTATACATCTTCATAAAGAAAAATGAATAAAATATGACAAATTGATCAGCAAAGTTCTATTTACTGTTGCCAAAGCTAAAGCAGCAGTACATGTTAGAATAAGCTGCAGTGCAATACAGATGTTGCACACAAAGTTCTAAAGCTTAAGCAGATCATATAATGAGCGATACAGCTAAAACTCTTAACTATACTGAAATAATATGTTACGCAATTTATTGCTCACACAACGATCTAGATTCTAGTGTACTGTATTATTCAATAAACATTGTAAATTTGATTGAAATTTCGCTTAATTTTATTTTCATTCGGGTATTTTGTTGAAAAATTTAATTCTCAGCGATCAAAGATCATCACAAATTATTTACGTCAACCAAAATACTTGGTTATTTTAATTTTTAGACACATTTGGACTTTGATCTTTAATTGAACGCGTTTCGTTTGTTCAACTGTTCAGATTATTACTAGATCAACTGTTCATATTCAACTCATTTTTATATACAAAATCTTATAAAGGTATTCTTGGAATAAAAGGATTCTACTGCCGAACCTATTTTGTTTCATAGTATAAAAACAGTGTTCTGCAGCTGAATTTTAAAAGTTATGCATATGGACTTCAAAGTTCTACAACTGAACTTACTTTTTTCCACAAAGTTCTACAAGTGAACTTGATTATTTTTATAATGTTCAGCTGTTGAACAATGTTATTCACATTATTTTCATACCATAACTTTCGTGTTCTACCGCTGAACATAAAAGTCATGCAATCGAATTTGAAATCTAACACATAAATTTTAAAGTTCTGCAACTGAACTTACTTGTATTTAAATGATCAGCTGCTGAACACTATTATCTGATATTGTGTTTATACAATAACTTGAATATTTTCACAAAAAATGATAAAAATAATTGGGGAAATTTTATGATGATGATGGAGAATTTTGTGATCGATATCGATGTATGATTATTATCGTTAATAAAATATTAATTAGCTCTAAATTATGTATTTTGTGTTTTCGGACAACTTTACCCATGACCTTCGTATAATAAATATATATTATTTAAAAAAATAAGATAGAGTTCTAAGGGTTCTATAAGGAACATGACCCAATATAATATATACTCTATACTAAAAACAAAAACCCTGGTATGTCATGTATACCGCGGTATACATATAATTATTAATTTAATTAGTTTAATATAATTGATTTAATTTTAAATTAACTATTATTAAATTAAAAATTAATCTCTTTACTAAAACTAAAAACCTCTATTAATGGTGTGGTATGTCATATAGATATACTTAATTAGTTTTAAAAATAAGCAGAAACCCATTATTAATGGTACGGTATGTCATGTATACCGCGGTATACATATAATTATTAATTTAATTAATTTAACATAATTGATTTAATTTCAAATTGACTATTATTAAATTGAAAATTAATCTCTTTACTAAAACTAGAAACACATATTAATAGTATGGTATGTCATGTAGATATGCTTTATTAATTTTAAAAATATTGTTAATATAAAAACTAATCTATACTTTTTAAAATCATAACTCCCTGTTAAAGGTATGATATGTCATGTATACTACGATATATACATATAATTATTAGTTTAATACATAATTAGTTTAATTCAAAATTAATATAATTATTAATATTAAATTAAATTAATTGCCAATAATAGTCAAGTTACATACTAGAAATCTACCAGCAACGTTTTGAAATTGATATCGGGAGGGGTATTCCTGTAATATCATAATTATGTACTAAAAGTAAACTCTCTATACTAAAAACAGAAACCCATTCTTAATGGTATGCCATGTATACCGCAGTATACATATAATTATTAATTTAATTATTTTAATATAATTGATTTAATTTCAAATTAACTATTATTAAATTAAAAATTAATCTCTTTAGTAAAACTAGAAACCTCTATTAATGGTGTGGTATGTCATGTAGATATACTTAATTAGTTTTAAAAATAAGCAGAAACCCTTCTTAATGGTACGGTATGTCATGTATACTGCGGTATACATGTAATTATTAATTTAATTAATTTAATATAATTGATTTAATTTCAAATTAACTATTATTAAATTAAAAATTAATCTCTTTACTAAAACTATAAACACCTATTAATAGTGTGGTATGTCATGTAGATATGCTTAATTAATTTTAAAAATAGTGTTAATATAAAATATAATTTATACTTTTTAAAATCATAACTCCCTCTTAAAGGTATGATATGTCATGTATACTACGATATATACATATAATTATTAGTTTAATACATAATTAGTTTAATTCAAAATTAATATAATTATTACTATTAAATTAAATTAATTGCCAACAATAGTCAAGTTACATACTAGAAATCTACCAGCAACGTTTTTGAATTGATATCGGGAGAGGTATATCCTGAAATATCATACTTATGTACTAAAAGTAAACTCCAACAAAAATACTAATTCGTCCCAACCATTTCTTTACACTCCTTTTGGATATCCCTCTCAATTCTTTACATTTCTAAACTTTCCAAATTTAGTAAACATTTATAATATAAAAATCAACTACTTTCACTACTTTCCACCACTATCCTTATTTCTACTTTTTCCACTACTTAATACGGAGGGAGTACATTGTTTCCATACAATGTTTTTTTACTCCTAAAAAATTTTAATACGCATAATGATAAGTTGGTAACCGATAAACTTAAGAAACCCTCTCTTAATAGTATGGTATACCATGTATACCGCAATGTACATATAATTATTAATTTAATTAGCTTAATATAATTGATTTAATTTCATATTAATTATTATTTAATTATAAATTAATCTCTTAATTTAAAGCAGAAACCCCCTCTTAATAGTATGATATGTCATATATACCGCGATATAAACAAAATTATTAACTTAATTAGTTTTAAAAATATTGTTAGCTTAATTCCAAATTTATTTAATTATTGTTATTAAAATATAAACTAATCTATACTTTTTAAAAACATAACCCCCTCTTAAAGTATGATATGTTATGTATACTGCGGTATACACATATAATTATTAGTTTAATGTGTAATTAGTTTAATTCAAAATAAATATAATTATCATTATAAGATTAAATTAATTGCCAACAATAGCAAAGTTGTATACTAGAAATCTACCAACAACTTGGTGGTTGAATTGATATCGGGAGGATTGTTTGAACTGATATCGGGAGGGGTAAATATCATAGTTAAACACTTAAAATATTATGTACTAAAAGTAAACTCAATCACAAATATTACATTGTTCTCATACAATGCTTTTTTGTTACTAAAAAGTTTTAATACGCATAATGGTAAGTTGGTAACCGATAAACTTAAGAATTTTTTTATGTGAGAGTAAATAATGGAATTTAAACGTCATCCATTAACATTACTTATAGACTAGACCCAAGAGCTCTTGCTTGAACACCCACAGTACACAAGAGGCATTTCTTTATTGGTAAAATAATAATTAGTTTAAAAGAATAATTAATTTCTATTTTCAAATTTGTAAAAAATTGATAAATAAAAATTTATAATACAATTAATAAAAAAAATTGATTACTACAATTAATATAAAATTGCATAATAAAACAATTACTATATACGCTATTTTATAACTATTACCTTTTATACTATAAGTTATACAATAACTCTGTATTAATGTAATTACTATCTTTCTTACTATTACGGTACTATTACGGATGTATATTTCATCCGCTCGATCTCGATATGTTCCCAACCTCAATCGAGTCGGGAATTTGGGGAATTGTTCGGGTTCGAGCGGGAATGGCCAGATATATAGAAATAATTTGGAAACTTTTTTTCATTGAAACACAATAGTACTAAAACTCAAGTTCGATTTGTTGTTGCTACTACATAATTATACAAGTTATTTATTTATTAAATTTAACTTCTTTGATTTCACCAGGATTCGATTATCATAACTATTTAATTAAATAGTCTTTATTTATTATAGACTTTCATTTAAATTTCACATTGAATTCTACAAATCAACATATTTAAATTAATAATGTAATTCCTATCGCTCTTACTATTACGGATGTGTATTTTATCCGTTTGATCTCGATATGTTCCCCACCTCAATCGGGTCGGGAATTTGGGGAATTGTACGGGTTCGAGCGGGAATGACAGATATATAGAAATAATTTGGAAACTTCTTTTCATTGAACCACAATAGTACTAAAACTCAGGTTCGATTTGTTGTTGATACTAAATAATTATACAAGTTATTTATTTATTAAATTTAACTTTGAAAGGCATATGCAATAGCCTATTTGTAATTCGAGGATTCTACTCAACTTAAACTAGAATGTAATAAGTAAATATTAGATTAAAGGTCACAGGAATCTCAGAGAGTTTTATCTGTCAAGAGAATGGAGAATTAAAGTCATCTACAGACTTGAAGTTATTCTACATTGAAAGAAGTTCAATTTATTGTTCAAGCCTCAGTGAAGTATTCAAGAAAGTGGATTTACTACAGTGACAGAGATTTCCAGTTGGTGACAGAAGAAGTACAGGATACAGAGTTTATTCAGAGCTAAAGAAAAGAAGCCACAACTTTAAATGTTTTAAAGATGAAGAATTATCATTGAAGTCAGTTATTCATGAACCAGACAGTGCATCGAATGACGACATCAATCAGTGGAATTAAATCATCTATATTCAGTGGTTTTCAGAAGATAGAGGAATGCTATGTTTTTAAGTTATCTTCTGTTAAATTGTTAATCAATTTAATTAATAAATTAATTCTCTAAGAATTAATTAATTTATTAAATTAATTAATTTGGTTGTTTAAATTATTTATTAACTTAATTCTAGAAAAGAATTAATTTAATTTAGAATTTAAATTAACTAATGTAATTTAAAAGAAATAATCTTAACTCAATATGACCTTGCTCTTTTAATAACAAGGTCATACCGAGTCATTTGGCAGGTCATACCGGTTCTGTGTGCTAGGTCATACCGAGTGTTATCAACAGGTCATACCGAGTGATTTCAAAAGTCATACTACTCATCCTTGGTTCTACCGAGCATAATTCCTCAGGTCATACAAGTGTTTTCATTTGATTAATCAGGTCATATTGAATTAATCAAAAGGTCATACAGCTGATTTGAGGTCATACAGAACTACTGGAATTGTACTTACCCGAGGCTGGACAGAAGAATGCTAACAGACTTTATCATCAAATCATCACAACATTTTCTCTGAAGAATAGCAAAACATTTGATCTCATTTCTTCTCAAGCAATTAATTCTAGTTTGTATTGTTAAATCCAAACCACTAGAAGTTGATTACTTGTATTGCTTTGATTATCTAGCGGATTTATATCCCTAGAATTTATCTCGAACATTGCTTTTAGCATTCGATCTTTTTATTACAAATATTAGAAAAGTTCATGTCGAATTTATTCTAAATTTGTATTAATTTGTTTGAGATAAATACTTTGTAATCCGTACTGTATTTGCAACACCGTTCAAGTTTAATATAGTTTATATTTAACTTGAATCTTGTTTCATTTATATTCCGCATTAATTTGTTCTTAATTGTTAAATTATTCAAAGGACAAATTCGATAAAACGGTATAGTTTGTATTCAACCCCCCTTCTACAAACTTATCAGGACCTAACAATTGGCATCAGAGCCTTTTGATTGATATACAAATCAAAGATCCAATTGTTTTGAGATTTTTTTCTTAAACTCTGAAATCTTTATTATTCCTAAAAATCTCAAAAGATGTCTACTACACAGAAAGTGGGTGCAGTCAAAATCCCAATGTTCAGCAAGGAGCATTATCCTATGTGGAAGAAGAAAATGCTCCTATTTCTTAAAGTTGCTAATCCTAAATACTTTGATGTGCTGAATAATGGTCCCAAAGTCCCTATGATTATTGAGGGAGAACTTATAGAGAATCAGATTTTTACTAGGGCTGCTAGGATGTACCCTAAGGATCCCAAGGATTACACTCCTGGTGAAAAAGAGGATGTTACCTTGGATGCCTGTCTACAGTTGATACTGGTTGATTGTCTTGATCCTGTCATGCATAATCATGTCCTAAACTGTGATACTGCCAAACATATTTGGGAAACCATAGAGATAATCAATGAGGGGACAGAGGAAGTTAGAGAGAATAAGCTGGAAATTCTCACCTCTCAATATGAGCATTTCAGATCAAACCCTGGTGAAGGTATCTCTGAGGTTTTTGAGAGATACAACAAATTAATCAATGATCTGAATCTCAATGGGAAGCGCTACACTATCAAGGAAATTAACAAGAAGTTCCTACTTACACTTCCACGTCATTTGGAGCACAGAATATCTGCCATTAGAGAAGCAAGAGATCTGGGAGAGATTGCTTTGGAAAGACTGTATGGTGTTCTGAAGACCTATGAGCTGGAGCAGATTCAACAGGATGAGTTATATGGAACTGGGAGGATAATTAGTACTTCTACTGCATTGGCTGCTGAAGTCCCACAGAAACTGGAAGTGAAGGCTGTTCAACCTTCCAGTTCTAACATGAATGTTATTGATGCTGAATATGGATTAACATCCATTGATCAATCTGGTGGTGACTTCTATTCTTTAGAGGAACTTGATCAGCTGGAGGATGGTGATTTGGCTTTGATAGTAAGGAAGTTTGGGAAGTTCAGATTCAAAAGGAATCCCAATCTTAAGTTCAGGCCCAGATTTCAGAGTGGTGGATCTTCCTCTTCAAGTAGCACAAGGGGTGGCTACAAAACTGGAACTGTGGATAGGAGCACAATCAGATGCTACAATTGCAATGAGTTGGGTCACTTTGCTACTGAATGCAGAAAGCCAAAACAAGTGACAAGAAACACATTTGATTCTAGCAAGAAGAACAAGATTGGGAAAGCCTATGTTGCTGAAGGAAAGAGTTGGGATGACACTGACAGTGATGAAGAAGCAGGTGAGATTGGGAACCTTGCTTTAGTGGCTAAAGAGGCAAGCACTTCATCTGGATACATGTCAGAGGTAAAGTTCACTGATGCTGAAATGATTCGTCATCTTAGTGGTACTATTTGTTGTGCACGCACTGAAAATGATAGAATAATTCTTTTGAACATAGCTCTTGAAAAGGAGATAAAAGAATTAAAACTTGTGCATGTTAATCAGGATGAACTTACTGAGAAAATTGCATTTCTTGAGAATCGGGTTAAATGTAATATTCAACTGGAAACCATTCTCAAGGAAAAGAATAGTGAGCTTAAGACAAAAGCTAATGCCTATTACAACTCTTGTAAGACGGCTAAAGAGATTTTCAACCAACAAGCTATTGGTAATCATGTTAGTATAGGTTATGGTTATAATGAGGCTGTTGGATTGCTAGACATTAATACCCCTAATAGAGTCAGTGCTGAAGAAAGGGGTATTCCATATGTGCTTAAGGGTATTGAAACACCCTTCTTTAGAGAGTCCCAGGCAGATCCTCTGAATGAATACTCAATTATCATTGCATTGGAGATACGTGAAGAAGATCTTGCTTTGGAAGTTGAACAGTCCAACAAGTGTATATCTGATATTCCAGTCAAAGTTGCTACAACTAAAAAGACTAAATCAGATATCCATAAGTTGGATCAAAACAGCTGTAGAACTAACATGTGTTAGGTCCTGATAAGTTTGTAGAAGGGGGGTTGAATACAAACTATACCGTTTTCTCGGAATTTGTTCTTTAAATGATTTAACTGTTTAGGAACAAATTGATGCGGAATAAAAATGAAACAAGATTCAAGTTAAATATAACTTATATTAAACTTGAAGGGTGTTACAAATGATACTTAGTACAAGATTGAATCTTAAATAAATTACAACAAATCTAGAATAAATTCGACATGAATTTATCTATATTTGTAATAAAATGATTTAACAATATTTGATAATTTAAGATTCGTTCTAGGGATAAAAATCCGCTAGATAGTCAAAGCAATACAAGTAATCAAATTCTAGTGGTTTGGATTTAACAATACAAACTAGAATTAATTGCTTGAGAAGAAATGAGATTTAAAGCTTTGGCTGTTCTTCAGTAAATGCTTCTGTATGTTCTTGATGCTTTTTGTCAACTGCATCCTTTTCTATTCTGTTGTGTATTAAATACCAACACAATAATCCTTGTATGACCTGCACACACATGCTCGGTAGAACCTTGAATGCTAGTATGACCTGCCAACACAATCTCTAAATTTCGGTATGACCAAAAAAGAGAATTGTATGACCTATAAAAAGCACTTAGTATGACCTCATTAAAATTCGGTATGACCTGAGAAAAGTACATAGTATGACCTTTTAATAAATCAGAAATGATTTAAATAAAAGAAATAAAAAACACTTGTATGACCTCTTCAAATAGGTCATACCGAGTTTTGTATTTCTATTAGTTAAACTAGGTCATACTAGTTCATTTTCAGAAAATCCTTTTAATTTAATTAGTTAGATTAAATTATAGATTAAATTAATTCTTCTTAAATAGAATTAAGTTAATAAATAATTTAAACTACTAACCTAATTAATTTAATAAATAAATTAATTCTGATAGAATTAATTTATTAAATTAAATTAAATTAGTAAATTTAAATAAGACATCTTTAAAGCCTTGCATCTCTCTCTCTTCTGAAAACCACTGAATAGAGATGATTTAATTCCACTGATGATGTCGTCATTCGATGCACTGTCTGGTTTCATGAATAACTGACTTCAATGATAATTCTTCATCTTTAAAACATTTAAAGCTGTGGCTTTCTTTCTTTAGCTTGACAACATTCTGTATCCTGTACTACTTCCGTCACCACTGGAAATCTCTGTCACTGTAGTAAATCCACTAACTTGAATACTTCACTGAGGCTTGATCAATAAATTGAACTTCTTTCAATGTAGAATAACTTCAAGTCTGTAGATGACTTTTAATTCTCCATTCTCTTGACAGATAAAACTATCTGAGATTCCTGTGACATATAAACTTATTATTTACTTATTACATACTTGTTTAAATTAAGTTGTTTCCTCGGAATATTAATAGGCCTAAACATATGCCTTTCAATCTCCCCCTATTTGTTTGTTAGAGAATAACAATCAAATACCTAGAGGATAACTCAACTAACTTAAACAAGAAATAGAAATGACTTTTAAGAGCCAAGTAAATAACAAGAAAAGTTCTGGATTTCATTTAACATTTTCCAGATTCAAACATTAAAGATAAATACAAGATAGATGTTCCTTTAGACTGAACATATGTTTACATTGATCCTATCTTGAAATACCTAAGCTCTATACATATAACATTTACAGACTAGAGCTTCTTCAAATTTCAGACTCCATCATCTCTCCTTCTTCAAGTGCTTCAAGCAAATCCTTGTCCAGAATACGATCAGATTCAGAAGTAATACCACTAGGTCTGACAGGTTGAGCTGTGACTTTCTTCAGCCTATTCTTCATTTGTTGATATCTCTTGATATTAGCAATGCAATAGTCTTGAATCAAATCAGCAACTTCTGTCTTCTCTTGTGTAGCAAACCCTGTTGTCCTCAACATATTCTCCATATAGACAAGATGCCTGGCAGGATAATCTTTCAAAGAGATGGGGTCCATACCACAAGTTTGTAGTGCCCTTCCTTTATTGAATTTAACTTCATATGGCACATCCACAACTTGAGGACTAGCCTTCATTGCAAAGTCTCTTAGCTGATCATGCAGCAGCTCAGCTAATGGAGAAGTTCTTTTTACCTTGCACATGAAGACCCATAGTTCAGAGAGAGTTCTGCTTTCCAGAAGATTGAGAGACACCAAGAATGTTCCCTCATTATGAGTGTAAACATATATCTTCAACTCCTCTCTAACTCTGTCAAATCCAGTTGTTATCCTTGAAATCTCTGCATGAAGAGCTTTCATATATATAGTGTTGTCTGGATTGACCTGTCTGTACCTTTCCAACATCCCAAGAAACTTTGCATCATTATTAATTCCTTCTTGATGTGCAAACATTTCTCTAGCTTTGTCCCATTCTACTCCTTGCTTGAGCCTTACATATAACTTTCTATCACTGACCTTCAGATTGTGAAGTCTTTGTTTTTCTTGTTGCTCAGCTTTTTGAATGACAATATGCTTGGAGATGATGTCAGATACTTTTGCATTTTCCTCCTCTCTCCTCTTCAAATCAGCCTTTTGCCTTACCAACTCAGCTTCAAAGGCAGGATCCACTATAGGTTCATCTTCCCAGTCAGCATAGTCAGCCTCTCCTTCAACTTCTACCTCACCAAAGATATCTTCAGGGGCTTCAGATTCAACATCATCAAATACTCCCTCATCACCTTGATAGTAGTCAGCATCAGAAAAAGTTAACTTCTGCTTCCCTTTGTCCTTTGCAGAACCAGAACCTCCAGCTTCTCCTCCTTGTAACTCCTTCTCCTTATTCTCCCCCTTAGTTGAGGAATCCTCTAAAGATTTAACTTTATCAGTTTTAGGATCCTCCTTTGTACCTTCTCTTTCTCCTTCACCATCCCTGTCACCATTGTCCCCTTCATCATCATCACCCTCAAAGAATTTCTTTTGTTCAGCAGTGGGTTGATGTGTGACCTTGATCATAGTATACAAATGTTTCATGCCCTCGTTCAGATGTTGCATCCCTCCTTCAATCTTGGTAAACCTCTCATCATTGTAGTACTGATTTTCATCAATAGTATCTTGAACGGAGTCTACTTTGGTTGAAATCATAGGAATCTGTTTGATAGCCTCCCTGATCTCAGCATTAGAAACCAGGAGCTCTGACATATCTGAAGCCATTAACACTTGTGATTCTTGAATAGCATTCATCTTTGGGACCAATGTGACCTTCACTCCTTCCAATTCATCTCTAATGGAACCCAGCTGATTAGTTACAGAGGTGGAAGAAGTAGATCGTTCAACCACTTGTGCTTTGAGAATTACTTGTGTATCGCTCTGTGTTTGTCTCTCAGAACTAACCACTAGCTGTTTATCCATTGTTGGAGTTGAAGTACCTGCAGAAAAAATCACCATAGCCCCTTCTTGAGAGGTCACTGGTGGTGCAATGGGAGTTCGCGAATCCCAATCCATGGTAAGGTCCAAAAATTCATCAGAGATTGAAAACTGAATTGCTTCAGATATAGACTTACCATGTTGCCCTTCACTTTCTCCAGTTGAAACTGCGAGTGAAGAATCCCTTAGGGGAGCCAGAGATGTTCCCTCTGGGAGGGGAGAAAATGATTCTATTATTGGGGGCGAAGAACCAGATTTTCCCTCTGAAGCCTGTGAAGGCTCTTCTACCGTGACAATGGTAGGCACTGTTTCATCAAGCATTCCTATGTGCTCTCCTCTCAGAGTGTCCTGTGCAAGAGTCTCTATTAATGTTTCAGAAATGTTTTCTCCCATTGTGAGTAAAGGGAGAGTGCTTGACTCTTTACAGATTGCCATGGCCTGATGGCGAATTTCAATAGATTCATCCTGTTGAGAGGATGTCTCTAGAAACTGTTCATTGGCCTTTTGAGAATCTATATCCTTTTGGGAGGATACAGACTGGCTAACAGATGCCTCAAGTAGTGTTCTTCTCTTCTTTAGTGGTGGAGGCAGAGCTGTGGGATCACTCATATTAGACTCTACTTCAAGTTGCTCACTTGATCTTGTTATAGCTGAGTGTTCCAGGGGAGCGGTCAAAGGATGTGACTCTGTGTATGGCTGTATGACCGTGGACAGAGATTGTGGTTCTACAATCCCTTGGTCAATCCTAAGAACCTCTTGGGTTAGTGGAGCAGTTGAGAGAGGATATATTACCTGAAGTGCCATGGTGTTAGGAGGTGCCATTGAAGTTCCTGCTGACGAGGATCCAACCACTGGATGTTCAATAAAGAGTAAAGGTAACTGTGGTTGCAAAATCTCTCGCAGATAAGATTGTGGAACTAGGGGTCTCCTTCCAGACTTGGAGCTAGTGGACAAAGATGAATAAATGAGAGGATTAG
This sequence comes from Heracleum sosnowskyi, assembly GCA_030848705.1. NCBI lineage: Eukaryota > Viridiplantae > Streptophyta > Magnoliopsida > Apiales > Apiaceae > Heracleum > Heracleum sosnowskyi. Next base: position 114,729,761 of record CM061242.1, on the reverse strand, counting down.
TATGTGCGGGGACTTGAAAAGGAGTGTTTTGAAAAAGGGTTTTATGTTCATCAGAAAGAACATGATTCAACACTAGAGAAAGGAAACGAGAATAAAAGCATCTAACTTTCTTTCCAGTTTCAATATCTCTAGGGTAATTGAAAATCCTCCTTATCAAGAGATCCCACACAAGAGTTCCTATGTCCAACCTCAGGTTAAAAACAGCAGCATAGGCAATGTTTTGTAGTAGAGAAGTGATGGTTGGAAAGTTGTTTTTGGTAGAATTACTAAAAACTTTAGCTAAACAGTCAAAGAACAAATCCCACTCACAAGCTAGATTCCCCTTATTCAACCGAGGAAGAACAATATTCCCTTGGTAATCAATACTAGAGAAAAATTGAACTAACTCAGGATCAGTAGGGAATCTAACAAAGTTATCAAGTGGAAAATGAAGCACTTGACAAAAGAGCTCCTTAGTTACTGTGTACTGACGATCAGAAATAGTGAAAGTGAAAGATCGCATATCTTCAGCAACAACAGCAGTTAAGCATAATAGACGAAGGGGTTCAATCTTTAAATCAACAGAAGCAGTGATAGCATAGCTAACAATTGATTGTTCATTTAAAAAACGAATCCACGGCCTAAAACGTTCAACAGAACACTTAAGGGGATCAAAATAGCCAACGTAATTATTAAAACGTTCAACAACAAACTCCGCAGCCATTTGAAAATAAATAATAAAATTAAAAATAATATTAGAATAACACAGCAATTAATAATAATAATTATCAGAAAAGAAATAAAATCCCAAGTAATTCACAAGAAAAATTTGCAATAGTTCGTTGTTCTAAGAATAAAACACAAACCAGAGCAAAGTTAACTAAGTAAAAACTTGAGTTAGAGAGGGATGAGAAGCAAAAGAACCTGCAAAACAAGAGTATTTATAGGCACAGGTTCTGCTGAGCTCGGTATGACCTAAAGGGAGGTCATACCGAGTTTTTGCTTGAGGTCATACCGAGATTTGAGAATAATTAAAACAAAAATAAAAATCAGTATGACCAAAACAGAGGGTCATACCGAGTTTTGAGAATAATTAAAACGAAAATAACCCAATATGACCTGAGGAGGGTCATACCGAGTGAGAAATGTACACAAATAGCAGCAAAACATTAGAAATCTCAAAAAAATGCTAACAGTATAAACACCTTCTGCATAAAAATTAACAAAAACACAAAATTACACTAAACCTGCATAAAAATCTGAACAAAAAATTTTATAATCTGAAAATAACTTAAATGAGTCTAAATAAGTAAACTTTCAATAAAAATACATTTCTCCATGGAAAATGAGAAAAATATTTTTAAAGAAATTAAATTATTCAGAACATTTAAATTAACAAGCTTTATACAATAAACATGGATTGGCAATATTTAACATCTCAAAATCAACAAGAGAAAATGATTTAGTTAAGAACAAACCTGGAGATATTATCAATCACTAAGACTGTTCAACATACCCAATTTACCAACTAACTTGATAAAAGTGGATTCGTCAACAGATTTAGTGAAAATATCTGCAGTCTGTTCTTCAGTGGGTACAAAGTGCAACTCCACTGTTCCATTCATAACATGCTCTCTGATAAAATGATACCTGATATCAATGTGCTTTGTTCTCGAGTGCTGCACAGGGTTGTTGGAGATTGCTATGGCACTTGTATTATCACAAAATATGGGAATTTTGTCTAATGCAAAGCCGTAGTCCTTTAATTGATTCCTTATCCATAAGATCTGAGCACAACAGCTTCCAGCAGCAATATATTCAGCTTCTGCTGTTGAATTGGAAACTGTTTGCTGTTTCTTGCTATACCAGGAAATCAACCTACCTCCTAGGAATTGACAACTCCCAGAGGTACTCTTTCTATCCACAACACTACCTGCATAATCAGAATCTGTATATCCAACAAGATTAAAACCAGAATCTTTAGGGTACCAGATACCTAGATTAGGTGTACCCTTAAGATATCTCAAGATTCTTTTCACAGCAACGAGATGAACATCTCTAGGGTCCGCTTGGAACCTTGCACACAAGCATGTAGCATACATAATATCTGGTCTACTAGCAGTAAGATAGAGTAAGGAGCCAATCATACCTCTGTAGCTTGTAACATCTACCTTGATAGATTTGTCAGAAGCTCCAAGTTTGACGGCTGTTGCAGATGGAGTCCTTGCTGATGCTGAGTCCTCCATGTGATACTTCTTGAGAAGTTCTTTGAGATACTTGGATTGACAAATAAATATACCATTTGACCTTTGACTTACTTGCAATCCAAGAAAGAACTTCAGCTCACCCATCATACTCATTTCAAACTTACTCTGCATTAGCTCAGCAAATCTCTTACAGAGATTATCATTAGTAGACCCAAATATGATGTCATCCACATAGACTTGGACTAATATCATATCACTTTTGTGTTTCTTTGAAAAAAGAGTTTTGTCTATGATACCTCTAACAAAACCATTTTCTAAAAGAAAACCAGAGAGAGTGTCATACCATTTTCTTGGGGCTTGTTTGAGACCATAGATAGCCTTGAAGAGAAAGTACACAAAGTCCAGCAACTCCTGATTTTCAAAGCCAGGGGGCTGTTCCACATACACTTCTTCATCAAGTTCACCATTCAGGAATGCACTCTTAACATCCATTTGATAGACTTTAAAATTGGAGTAAGCAGCAAATGCTAAGAACATCCTGATGGCCTCAAGTCTAGCCACTGGTGCATAGGTTTCATCATAATCAATGCCTTCAGCTTGAGAGTACCCTTGTGCAACCAGTCTTGCCTTGTTCCTAGTAACAATGCCATCCTCATCTAGCTTGTTCCTGTATACCCATCTAGTACCAACTACTTTCTTGTTCTTTGGCCTGGGTACCAGCTTCCAGACTTGTTGTTGTTCAAACTGATTGAGTTCATCTTGCATAGCAATCACCCAATCTGGATCAGTAAGTGCTTCCTCAGTTTTCTTTGGCTCCATTTTAGATAGAAATGCTGAGAAAAGACATTCATTCTGAGAAGCACTTCTAGTTTTAACTCCAACATCTGGATCACCAATGATCAGCTCAAAAGGATGAGCTCTATTCCAAACAGTCTGTCTTGGAAGATTTGATCTTGATGATTCGCCTTGAAATTCACTTTGATGTTGTGAGTGACTAGTTGATCCTTCATTTGCTCCCCCTGAGTTGTTGCTTGTCTGCCTTGATGATTCTTCTCCAGTGTTAGTGGTATCTCCATTGTTACCAATGTTTCCACCACCATCACCAGGATTATTATCATCATTGTGATTATCATTTCCAGCAATAACTTCAGGTGGGGCATCATCATCTGATTCTGAGTCTGGCAAGTTATCAAACTTCAGCTCTTCAGATGAATCTCCTTTTTGGATATTGGGGAACTTAGTGTCATCAAAAGTAACATTGACACTTTCCTTTACTGTGTGACTGCCAACCACATAAACCCTGTAAGATCTTCTGGAATAACCAACAAAAATAGCTTCTTGTGCCTTGGCCTCAAACTTGCCACGTTTAACATTTTCATCTAAAAGCACAAAGCATTTTGCTCCAAATACATGAAAGTACTTGACAGTTGGTTTCTTGTTGTTCATGATCTCATACGGAGTCTTCATTAGGTCTTTGTTGATTAAAGTTCGATTCTGAGTATAACAAGCTGTATTCGCTGCTTCAGCCCAAAAGTACATTGGAAGTTTGGACTCATTTAACATAGTCCTAGCAGCTTCAATCAATGTACGATTCTTTCTTTCCACTACTCCATTTTGTTGAGGAGTTCTAGGGGCAGAATACTGTCTTGTTATTCCTTTATCAGCACAAAAGTCATTCAGAATGGCATTCTTGAATTCCGTACCATTATCTGACCTTATGGCTCTAACAGGGAATCTAGAATCCAGCTCAATCAACTTTACATGGCCAATCACCAGGAATGGGGTCTCATCCTTGGAATGTAGGAATAAAACCCATGTATATTTTGAATAGTCATCAACAATCACAAGTGCATATTGTTTCTTTGACATGGACATCACATTAACTGGACCAAACAAATCCATGTGCAGTAGCTGAAGAGGTTCAGTTATTGATGATGTGTCAGTGCCCTTGTGAGAAGCTTTCTTTGACTTTCCCTTCTGACATGCCTCACACAGTCCTTCCTGTGTAAATTCCATCTGAGGCAAACCTCTAACTAATTCCCTCTTGACTAAAGAGTTCATAGTTTTGAAGTTAAGGTGAGACATCTTCTTGTGCCATAGCCAACTATCATCTGATGAAGCTTTAGCATAAAAACAATTCACTTCATCTTTGAATCCCGAGTTCAGATCAGCTATGAACAAGTCACCTTTCCTTACTCCTTGAAGAGCAGGCTTTCCATTCTTCTTGTGAGTGATCTGACACTTCTCTCTTTCAAAGGAAACAGCATATCCTCTGTCACAGAACTGACTGATGCTGAGAAGATTGAACGTCAGACCTTCCACAAATGAAACATCTTCAATGATAACATTTCCGTACTTCAAACAGCCATATCCTTTCGTAATACCCTTGCTGTTATCTCCAAAGGTAACTACTGGGCCAGCTTTCACAATCACATCTGATAGCAGGGCTCTATCTCCGGTCATATGCCTTGAACAGCCACTGTCCAGAATCCACATAACTCGGTTTACCTGTTTAACTCCCTGCAATATCAGATAGATTAGTCCTTCTTCGGAGCCCAAAATTGATTGGGTCCGGTATACTTAAAGAACTGGCCTTTGTCAGGCAAAACAACATTTCTAACTAAAACTACTTCAACCTTTTTCACATAAGAGCGTTTCCATTTATAGCCAGCCTTAACACATTTCTGAGTAGGCTTAGGGATAAATGAATCCACTTTAATATTAGGAGGATTAGCAGTCTTAGCTTTAACATGCTTCTTATTATTAACATGTTGACGTGGAGCAGTCTTATCACTAGATACATGCTTTTTATTAAAGAAAGCATACATAACATTAAAAGCACAAGACATGCAATTACTCACACCACATGCTTTATGAGAAGAATTAATAGCAGGCATGTTAGTTCTACAGTTGTTTTGATCCAACTTATGGATATCTGATTTAGTCTTTTTAGTTGTAGCAACTTTGACTGGAATATCAGATACACACTTTTTGGATTGCTCAGCTTCTAAGGCAACATCTTCTTCATGAATCTCCTCAGCAATAATGATAGAAGATTCATTCAGAGGCTCTGCCTCAGACTCCTTACAGAAGGGTGTTTTAATACCCTTAAGAATATAAGGAACAACCTTTCCTTCTTCTCTGACTCTACAAGGTGTATTAATACCAAGCAATCCTATAGCCTCATTATAATCATAACCTATACTGACATGATTACCAACAGCTTGCTTATTGAGAATTTCTTTAGCAGTCTTACAAGAACTGAAATAAGCATTAGCTTTAGTCTTCAGCTCACTAATCTCTTTCTTAAGAATGGTTTCCAGTTGAATATAACATTTAACCCTATTCTCCAGAAAAGCAATTTTCTCATTAAGTTCATCCTGATTAACATGCACAAGTTTCAAATCTTTTAATTCCTTTTCAAGATTTGTGTTTAAAAGATTTATTCTATCATTTTCAGTGCGTGCACAACTTATGGTGCCACCAAGATGATAAATCATTTCAGCATCAGTAAAGGTTACCTCTGACATGTATCTGGATGAAGTGCTTTCCTCTTTGGCCATTAAAGCAAGGTTCCCAATCTCACCTGCTTCTTCATCACTGTCAGTGTCATCCCAACTCTTTCCCTCAGCAACATAGGCCTTCCCAATCTTGTTCTTCTTGCTAGAATCAAATGTGTTTCTAGTTACTTGCTTTGGCTTTCTGCACTCAGTAGCAAAGTGACCCAACTCATTGCAATTGTAGCATCTGATTATACTCCTTTCCACAGTTCCAGTTTTGTAGCCACCCCTTGTGCCACTTGAAGATGAAGATCCACCTCTCTGAAATCTGGGTCTGAACTTAAGATTGGGATTCCTCTTGAATCTAAACTTCCCAAACTTTCTGACTATCAAAGCCAAATCACCATCCTCCAGCTGATCAAGTTCTTCCAAAGAATAGAAGTCACCACCAGATTGATCAATGGATGTTAATCCATATTCAGCATCAATAACATTCATGTGAGAACTGGAAGGTTGAACAGCCTTCACTTCCAGTTTCTGTGGGACTTCAGCAGCCAATGCAGTGGAGGTACCAACAATCCTTCCAGTTCCATACAGCTCCTTCTGTTGAATCTGCTCCAGCTCATAGGTCTTCAAGACACCATACAATCTTTCCAAGGCAAGCTCATTCATGTCTCTTGCTTCTCTAATAGCAGATATCTTGTGCTCCAGATGAGGTGGAAGTGTAAGAAGGAACTTCTTGTTAATCTCCTTGTTGGTGTAGTGCTTCCCATTGAGATTCAGATCATTAATTAATTTGTTGTATCTTTCAAAAACCTGAGAGATACCTTCACCAGGGTTTGATCTGAAATGCTCATATTGTGAAGTGAGAATTTCCAGCATATTCTCCCTAACTTCTTCTGTCCCCTCATTGATTATCTCTATGGTTCCCCAAATATGTTTGGCAGTTTCACAATTTAGGACATGATTATGCATGATAGGATCAAGACTCTCAATAAGGATCAACTGAAGACAGGAATCCAAGGTAACATCCTCTTTCTCATCAGGAGTGTATTCCTTGGGATCTTTAGGGTACATTCTAGCAGCCCTAGTCACAACATTATCCTCAACAACTTCAGGATCAATAATCATAGGGAGTTTGGGACCACTCTTCAGCACATCCAAGTATTTAGGATTTGCAACCTTAAGAAATAGGAGCATTTTCTTCTTCCACATTGGATAATGCTCCTTGCTGAATATTGGGATTTTAACTGTCCCCACTTTCTGTGCAGTAGACATCTTTTGAGATTTTTAGAATTTAAATAAAAAATCAGAGTTTAAAAGAAAAATCTCAAAACAATTGGATCTTTGATTTGTATATCAATCAAAAGGCTCTGATGCCAATTGTTAGGTCCTGATAAGTTTGTAGAAGGGGGGTTGAATACAAACTATACCGTTTTCTCGGAATTTGTTCTTTAAATGATTTAACTGTTTAGGAACAAATTGATGCGGAATAAAAATGAAACAAGATTCAAGTTAAATATAACTTATATTAAACTTGAAGGGTGTTACAAATGATACTTAGTACAAGATTGAATCTTAAATAAATTACAACAAATCTAGAATAAATTCGACATGAATTTATCTATATTTGTAATAAAATGATTTAACAATATTTGATAATTTAAGATTCGTTCTAGGGATAAAAATCCGCTAGATAGTCAAAGCAATACAAGTAATCAAATTCTAGTGGTTTGGATTTAACAATACAAACTAGAATTAATTGCTTGAGAAGAAATGAGATTTAAAGCTTTGGCTGTTCTTCAGTAAATGCTTCTGTATGTTCTTGATGCTTTTTGTCAACTGCATCCTTTTCTATTCTGTTGTGTATTAAATACCAACACAATAATCCTTGTATGACCTGCACACACATGCTCGGTAGAACCTTGAATGCTAGTATGACCTGCCAACACAATCTCTAAATTTCGGTATGACCAAAAAAGAGAATTGTATGACCTATAAAAAGCACTTAGTATGACCTCATTAAAATTCGGTATGACCTGAGAAAAGTACATAGTATGACCTTTTAATAAATCAGAAATGATTTAAATAAAAGAAATAAAAAACACTTGTATGACCTCTTCAAATAGGTCATACCGAGTTTTGTATTTCTATTAGTTAAACTAGGTCATACTAGTTCATTTTCAGAAAATCCTTTTAATTTAATTAGTTAGATTAAATTATAGATTAAATTAATTCTTCTTAAATAGAATTAAGTTAATAAATAATTTAAACTACTAACCTAATTAATTTAATAAATAAATTAATTCTGATAGAATTAATTTATTAAATTAAATTAAATTAGTAAATTTAAATAAGACATCTTTAAAGCCTTGCATCTCTCTCTCTTCTGAAAACCACTGAATAGAGATGATTTAATTCCACTGATGATGTCGTCATTCGATGCACTGTCTGGTTTCATGAATAACTGACTTCAATGATAATTCTTCATCTTTAAAACATTTAAAGCTGTGGCTTTCTTTCTTTAGCTTGACAACATTCTGTATCCTGTACTACTTCCGTCACCACTGGAAATCTCTGTCACTGTAGTAAATCCACTAACTTGAATACTTCACTGAGGCTTGATCAATAAATTGAACTTCTTTCAATGTAGAATAACTTCAAGTCTGTAGATGACTTTTAATTCTCCATTCTCTTGACAGATAAAACTATCTGAGATTCCTGTGACATATAAACTTATTATTTACTTATTACATACTTGTTTAAATTAAGTTGTTTCCTCGGAATATTAATAGGCCTAAACATATGCCTTTCAACATGCCTGTTGTTAATTCTTCTCATAAAGCATGTGGTGTGATTAATTGCATGTCTTGTGCTTTCAATGTTATGTATGCTTATTTTAATAGTAAGCATGTATCTAATGATTAGACTGCTCCACGTCAACATGTTAATAATAAGAAGCATGTTAGAGCTAAGACTACTAGTCCTCCAAAGACTAGAGTGGATTCATTTATCCCTAAGCCTACTCAGAAATGTGTTAAGGCTGGCTATAAATGGAAACGCTCTTTTGTGAAAGAGGTTGAAGTAGTTTTAGTTAAAAATGTTGTTTTGCCTGACAAAGGCCAGTTCTTTAAGTATGCCGGACCCAATCAAGTTTGGGTCCCGAGGAAGGACTAATCAATTTGGTATTGCAGGGAGTTAAACAGGTAAACCGTGTTATGTGGATTCTTGACAGTGGATGTTCAAGGCATATGACCGGAGATAGAGCCCTGCTATCAGATTTGGTTGAGAAAGCTGGCCCAGTAGTTACCTTTGGAGATAACAGCAAAGGTATTACGAAAGGATATGGCTGTTTGAAGTTTGGAAATGTTATCATTGAAGATGTATCATTTGTGGAAGGCCTGAGATTCAATCTTCTCAGCATCAGTCATTTCTGTGACAGAGGATATGTTGTTTCCTTTGAAAGAGAGAAATTTCAGATCCTTCACAAGAAGAATGGAAAGCCTGCTCTTCAAGGAGTAAGGAAAGGTGACTTGTTCATAGCTGATCTGCACTCTGGATCCCAAGATGAAGTTAGTTGTTTTTATGCTAAAGTTTCATCAGATGAAAGTTGGCTATGACACAAGAAGATGTCTCACCTTAACTTCAAAACCATGAACTCTTTAGTCAAGAGGGAATTGGTTAGAGGTTTGCCTCAGATGGAATTTACACAGGAAGGACTGTGTGAGGCATGTCAGAAAGGAAAGTCAAAGAAAGCTTCTCACAAGGGCACTGACACATCATCAATTACTGAACCACTTCAGTTACTGCACATGGATTTGTTTGGTCCAGTTAATGTGATGTCCATGTCAAAGAAACAATATGCACTTGTGATTGTTGATGACTTTTCAAAATATACATGGGTTTTATTCCTACATTCCAAGGATGAGACCCCACACCTGGTGATTGACCATATAAAGTTGATTGAGCTGGATTCTAGATTCCCTGTTAGAGCCATAAGGTCGGATAATGGTACTGAATTCAAGAATGCAGTCCTAAATGACTTTTGTGCTGATAAAGGAATAACAAGACAATATTATGCCCCTAGAACTCCTCAACAAAATGGAGTAGTGGAAAGAAAGAATCGTACATTGATTGAAGCTGCAAGGACTATGTTAAGTGAGTCTAAACTTCCAATGTACTTTTGGGCTGAAGCAGCGAATACAGCTTGTTATACTCAGAATCGAACTTTAATCAACAAGGACTTAATGAAGACTCCGTATGAGATCATGAACAACAAGAAACCAACTGTCAAGTACTTTCATGTATTTGGAGCAAAATGCTTTGTGCTTATAGATGATAATGTTAAACGTGGCAAGTTTGAGGCCAAGGCACAAGAAGCTATTTTTGTTGGTTATTCCAGAAGATCTTACAGGGTCTACTTGGTTGGAAGTCACACGGTAAAGGAAAGTGTCAATGTTACTTTTGATGACACTAAGCTCCCTAATATCCAAAAAGAAGACACATCTGAAAAGCTGAAGTTTGATAACTTTCCAGACTCAGAATCAGATGATGTAGCCCCACCTGAAGTTATTGCTGGTAATGATAATAACAATGATGATAATGATCATGGTGGTGGTAGTGGAAACACTGGTAACAATGGAGATACCACCAACACTGGAGAAGAATCATCAAGGCAATCAAGCAACAACTCAGGGGGAGCAAATGAAGGATCATCTAGTCACTCACAACATCAAAATGAATTTCAAGGCGAATCATCAAGATCAAATCTTCCAAGACAGACTGTATGGAATAGAGCTCATCCTTTTGAGCTGATCATTGGTGATCCAGGTGTTGGAGTTAAAACTAGAAGTGCAACTCAGAATGAATGTCATTATTCAGCATTTCTATCTGAAATGGAGCCAAAGAAAACTGAGGAAGCACTGACTGATCCAGATTGGGTGATTGCTATGCAAGATGAACTCAATCAGTTTGAACAACAGCAAGTCTGGAAGCTGGTACCCAGGCCAAAGAACAAGAAAGTAGTTGGTACAAGATGGGTATACAGGAATAAGCTAGATGAGGATGGCATTGTTACAAGGAACAAGGCAAGACTGGTTGCACAAGGGTATTCTCAAGCTGAAGGCATTGATTATGATGAAACCTATGCACCAGTGGCTAGACTTGAGGCCATCAGGATGTTCTTAGCATTTGCAGCTTACTCCAATTTTAAAGTCTATCAAATGGATGTTAAGAGTGCATTCCTGAATGGTGAGCTTGATGAAGAAGTGTATGTGGAACAACCCCCTGGCTTTGAAAATCAGGAGCTGCTGGACTTTGTGTACTTTCTCTTCAAGGCTATCTATGGTCTCAAACAAGCCCCAAGAAAATGGTATGACACTCTCTCTGGTTTTCTTTTAGAAAATGGTTTTGTTAGAGGTATCATAGACAAAACTCTTTTTTCAAAGAAACACAAAAGTGATATGATATTAGTCCAAGTCTATGTGGATGACATCATATTTGGGTCTACTAATGATGATCTCTGTAAGAGATTTGCTAAGCTAATGCAGAGTAAGTTTGAAATGAGTATGATGGGTGAGCTGAAGTTCTTTCTTGGATTGCAAGTAAGTCAAAGGTCAAATGGAATATTTATTTGTCAATCCAAGTATCTCAAAGAACTCCTCAAGAAGTATCACATGGAGGATTCAGAATCAGCAAGGACTCCATCTTCAACAACAATCAAACTTGGAGCTTCTGACAATTCTATCAAGGTAGATGTTACAAGCTACAGAGGTATGATTGGCTCCTTACTCTATCTTACTGCAAGTAGACCAGATATTATGTATGCTACATGCTTGTGTGCAAGGTTCCAAGCGGACCCTAGAGATTTACATCTCGTTGCTGTGAAAAGAATCTTGAGATATCTTAAGGGTACACCTAATCTAGGAATCTGGTACCCTAAAGATTCTGATTTTAATCTTATTGGATATACAGATTCTGACTATGCAGGTAGTGTTGTTGATAAAAAAAGCACCTATGGGAGTTGTCAATTCCTAGGAGGTAGGTTGATTTCCTGGTATAGCAAGAAACAGCAAACAGTTTCCAATTCAACAGCAGAAGCTGAATATATTGCTGCTGGAAGCTGTTGTGCTCAGATCCTATGGATAAGGAATCAATTGAAGGACTATGGCTTTGTATTAAACAAGATCTCTATTTTATGTGATAATACAAGTGCCATAGCAATCTCCAACAACCCTGTGCAACACTCGAGAACGAAGCACATTGATATCAGGTATCATTTTATCAGAGAGCATGTCATGAATGGAACTGTGGAGTTACATTTTGTACCCACAGAAGAACAAACTGCAGATATATTCACTAAATCTCTTGACGAATCCACATTTACCAAGTTAGTTAGTAAGTTGGGTATGTTGAACAGTCTTAGTGATTGATAATATCTCTGTCATGTTTGTTCTTTTCTAAAAATTATTTTTATCTTGTGGTTGTTGAATGATATATTTTGCCAATTCTTATTTAGAGTATAAAGCTTGTTAAATTAAATATTCTGAATAATTTATTTTCTTTAAAAATATTTTTCTCATATTTTTTAAATGGAGAAATTTATTTTTATTGAAAATTTATTTATTTAGAATCATTTAAGTTAGTTTCAGATTGTAAATATTGTTGTTTAAATTTTTCTGCAAGTTTATATTATTTTTATGCACTTCTATATTATTCTGCATATTTTTCTAGGATTTATGGAATTTTCTGTGAATTTTTCTAGTCATGTAAATAGTTTCCTCTAAATATTTTTTTCTGCATTTTATTTTATTTTATTTTCTTTATTTAGTTTTCTTCTAATAGTTTTTTTTCTGTATATATATTATTTTATTTTTATTTTTATTTTTATTATTTATTATCTTTTATTTTCTATTTGTCTTAGTTGTTTTTGTAAATATATTGTATATATTATTTCTGATCTAGCTCTTGCTTAAATGGAACTTCAGTGCCAAATCCAATTCAGGTATTACTTTCTATCGCTCAATCCACTTCTTTTACTGTTGCTGAACCCAAGTGGTTGTTAGGGCTGACCAAGGGATTGTAGATCCACAATCTCTATCTCAGGTCTTAGAGACAAACAATGAGTCTACAACCTTCTTGACCTCTCAGCCTAAACAGAAATCAAATGTTAAATAAAGAAGTATTTTGATTGAAACAGTGAGTGATCCCACAGCTCTGCCTCCTCTAAATAAATTCAACATATACTGAGGCATCTATCAGCCCATCTGTATCCTCTCAATAGGATATGGACTTTGAAATGGCCAATGAACTGTTTCTAGAGACATTCTCTCAACAGAATGAATCTATTGAAATTTGCCATAGGGCCACGACACTTTGTACTGAGTCAAGCACACTCTCATTACTCACAATGGGAGAAGACAATTCCATTAGACGAAACTCAGGACACAGTGAAAGCAGAGCACCTGCAACTGGTTACAGTGCCTACCATTGTCACGGTAGAAGTGCCTTCATAGGCATCTGAGGGAAAATTTGATTCTTTGCCAAATCAAATAGAATCATTTTCTCCCCTCCCAGAGGGAACATCTCTGGCTCCCAAAGGGATTTTCCACTCGCAGATTTATCTGGAGAAAGTGGAAGGCAACTTGGTCAGTCTATCACTGAAGCAATTCAGATTTCAAATCCAAGTGATTTGATAGACATGATTGAGGATCGGGATTTGCGAACTCCCATTGCACCACCACTGACCTCTCTTGAAGAGGCTGGGGTGAGTTTCAATGCATGTACTGATCAAAAAGGAGCAAACAGACAGCTAATGTTGAGTGCTAAGAGTCAAACACTGAGTGAAACACATGCACGTGAGATGAGTGATACACTTACAAGAGAAATTCAAGTGAGCGCACACACAGACACATACACTGCAATGTAGTTAGCTCACATAGCTGATCTACAGGAACATCTATTCAAAACCCAGGCTGATAAAGAACTTTTGCAAGCACAAGTGGTTGAACGGTCTTCTTCTTCCACCTCTGTCAACAATCAGCTGGGACTGCTCAAGGAAATCTTGAAGACAAATTTACTTCCAAAATCAACTCCATCAACTATCTCAACTCCTACTAGCTTCAGAGACTCATAAAGTTAAATCTGTACAGGATTCCTCAACTAAGGGGGAGAAATTTGGAGAAGCTAGGAAGAGGGAGCTGAAAAAGATATAAAAGGTAAATGAGGAGTTTCAGGGGAGTAAAGGATAATTAGCTCTGTTTTGTAAATGTTATATGTATAGAGCTTAGGTAAATCAAGACAGGTTAAATGTATCCATATGTTCAGTCTAGAGGAACACATGTCTTGCATTTATCTTTACTGGTGAAATCTGGAAATGTCATATTTGATCCAGAACTTTCTAGTATTTACTTAGGCTTAAGAGTCCTATCTTTTTCTTGGTTTTAGTTGAGTGATCCTCTAGGTATTTGGTTGTTATTCTCTAACAAACAAATAGGGGGAGATTGAAAGGCATATGTAATAGTCTATTTGTAATTCGAGGATTCTACTCAACTTAAACTAGAATGTAATAAGTAAATATTAGATTAAAGGTCACAGGAATCTCAGAGAGTTTTATCTGTCAAGAGAATGGAGAATTAAAGTCATCTACGGACTTGAAGTTATTCTACATTGAAAGAAGTTCAATTTATTGTTCAAGCCTCAGTGAAGTATTCAAGAAAGTGGATTTACTACAGTGACAGAGATTTCCAGTTGGTGACAGAAGAAGTACAGGATACAGAGTTTATTCAGAGCTAAAGAAAAGAAGCCACAGCTTTAAATGTTTTAAAGATGAAGAATTATCATTGAAGTCAGTTATTCATGAACCAGACAGTGCATCGAATGACGACATCAATCAGTGGAATTAAATCATCTATATTCAGTGGTTTTCAGAAGATAGAGGAATGCTATGTTTCTAAGTTATCTTCTTTTAAATTGTTAATCAATTTAATTAATAAATTAATTCTCTGAGAATTAATTTATTTATTAAATTAATTAATTTGGTTGTTTAAATTATTTATTAACTTAATTCTAGAAAAGAATTAATTTAATTTAGAATTTAAATTAACTAATGTAATTTAAAAGAAATAATCTTAACTCAATATGACCTTGCTCTTTTAATAACAAGGTCATACCGAGTCATTTGGCAGGTCATACCGGTTCTGTGTGCTAGGTCATACCGAGTATTATCAACAGGTCATACCGAGTGATTTCAAAGGTCATACTACTCATCCTTGGTTCTACCGAGCATAATTCCTCAGGTCATACAAGTGTTTTCATTTGATTAATCAGGTCATATTGAATTAATCAAAAGGTCATACAGCTGATTTGAGGTCATACAGAACTACTGGAATTGTACTTACCCGAGGCTGGACAGAAGAATTCTAACAGACTTTATCATCAAATCATCACAGCATTTTCTCTGAAGAACAGCAAAGCATTTGATCTCATTTCTTCTCAAGCAATTAATTCTAGTTTGTATTGTTAAATCCAAACCACTAGAAGTTGATTACTTGTATTGCTTTGATTATCTAGCGGATTTATATCCCTAGAATTTATCTCGAACATTGCTTTTAACATTCGATCTTTTTATTACAAATATTAGAAAAGTTCATGTCGAATTTATTCTAAATTTGTATTAATTTGTTTGAGATAAATACTTTGTAATCCGTACTGTATTTGCAACACCGTTCAAGTTTAATATAGTTTATATTTAACTTGAATCTTGTTTCATTTATATTCCACATTAATTTGTTCTTAATTGTTAAATTATTCAAAGGACAAATTCGATAAAACGGTATAGTTTGTATTCAACCCCCCTTCTACAAACTTATCAGGACCTAACAAACTTCTTTGATTTCATCAGGATTCGATTATCATAACTATTTAATTAAATAGTCTTTATTTATTATAGACTTTTATTTAAATTTCACATTGAATTCTACAAATCAATATATTTAAATTAATAATGTAATTACTATATCTCTTACTATTACGGATATGTATTTCATCCGCTCGATCTCGATATGTTCCCCACCTCAATGGGGTCGGGAATTTGGGGAATTGTACGGGTTCGAGCGGGAATGACAGATGTATTGAAATAATTTGGAAACTTCTTTTCATTGAAACACAATAGTACTAAAACTCAGGTTCGATTTGCTATTGTTACTACATAATTACACAAGTTATTTATTTATTAAATTTAACTTCTTTGATTTCACCAGGATTCGATTATCATAACTATTTAATTAAATAGTCTTTATTTATTATAGACTTTCATTTAAATTTCACATTGAATTCTACAAATCAACATATTTAAATTAATAATGTAATTACTATCTCTTACTATTACGGATGTGTATTTCATCCGCTCGATCTCGATATGTTCCCCACCTCAATGATTTGAGAAATTGTACGGGTTCGAGCGGGAATGACAGATATATAGAAATAATTTGGAAACTTCTTTTCATTGAAACACAGTAGTACTAAAATTCAGGTTCGATTTGTTGTTGCTACTACATAATTATACAAGTTATTTATTTATTAAATTTAATTTCTATGATTTCACCACGATTCGATTATCATAACTATTTAATTAAATAGTCTTTATTTATTATAGACTTTCATTTAAATTTCACATTGAATTCTACAAATCAACATATTTAAATTATTTTTATTAATTATTTTTATACTCAATATTCAAATTTTATTTTTATTCTCGATCCGTGCTTCGCACGGGTTATAGGCTAGTCTTTATTAATAAGCGAAACCCTTTTTTAATAGTACTGTACCAAATTTAGTTCACATCTTTTTTTGGTTTCACCACTAAAATTCTATCTCACATAGAAATCTTATTTCACGTAGAATTATATGTTGTTTTTTAAGAAAAATAAAATTCTGTCTTACGTTGAAATCCTATCTCATATAAAATTCTATGTTGTTAAAGTAATATTAGTCTAAAATATATTATAATATTATTATTATATTTAAATATATTATATTATTTTTATACCCATCAGCGTCACATCAGACCACCCACGAGACCCGATTATAATTACTTAGTTGTTGAATCAATATACTAATATTAATCTAAAATACATTATAGTATTATTATTGTACCAAATATATTATTATTATTATTATTATTATTATTATTATTATTATTACTAGCTGATAACCCGTGCCAAGCACGAGCCGAGCATGAGTCGACATCAACATATTAATATTGATAAATATTAATAAATATTTTTAAAAAATGTATTTGTCGAGAATTGAATGATAAAAATATATAATAAATAAACCACTATTTAATTATGTATTTAAAGACAATCGAACCGTTTATAAAACTAAAGAAATTAAAGTAAATAAATAAATCGTGTATGATTACGTAAATGCAAGGAATCGAACCCTCAATGTAGCTAATAAATTTAAAATAAATAAATAAATCTTGTATAATTACGTAGTTGCAATGAATCGAACCCTGGATGAAGTTAAAGAATTTAAAGTAAATAAATCTTGTATAATTACGTAGTTGCAAGGAATCGAACCCGGATTTCGTGATAATCAAATTTGGTACTTTGGTACCGCGCATCATTTTCACATTGTTTTGATAATAAATATTAATTTTAATTATTAAAAAAAAATTATTAAAAAATGTACTTATAGATTTTGAATGATAGAAATATATAATAAATAAATACTATTTAATTATGTGGTTATAGGCAATTAATCTTGAATTTGGTATCTCGCGATATTTTAACTGTATTTTCTTTATTAATAAAGAGTATAGAAGTTATAGACAATTGAACTTTGAATGAAATTAATGAAATTAAAGTAAATAAATAAATTTTGTAAAGTAAATAAATAAATTTTGTATAATAACGTAGTTGTAAGGAATCGAACCCTGAATTAAGCTAAAGAATTTAAATTAATAAATCTTGTATGTAGTTGCGAGAAATCGAACCTAGGTATCGTGATAACCAAATTTGATATTTTGATACTTTTGGTACCGCGCGTCATTTTCACATTGTTTTCTTTATTAATAAAGAGTATAGATACTCATGAGTGTTACAATTAGATCAACCGGACCCGATTATAATTAATTAGTTGTTTAATGAAGATACAAATTTCAATCTATTTTATAATGGTTATCTTAATCTACTTTTATACAAATCATCTACTCACCTTCAAAACTCTAGTATCATTCTCCTCCCAACTCTCTGAGTATATTTTGAGTATAATATTTAGTTTCATGTTTGATCAAGTTAAAATATGTGAAATTTTTATAAAATACTGTTGAAAAAAGGATTTTGCTTTATAAATTTATATTATACATAAATAATTTAAATTTTAAATAAATTAACTAGGGTTATTATCTAGCATAAATGGCTAGTATAAATGACTACTGTATTATGGTTGGCACTAAAAATGGCCACTAATTAAAATTTAAACCAACTTAGTTTGCCAATTATAAGCTGAAATAAATTCTTACTGATGCATGAGACCGTCTCCGTCAGTGTCCTATATAATAATGTTACATTTTCTCCACAAATATGAAACTGACTAAAATAGTTTCCAGTCTGAAAGCCCTGGCCTGGGCTATATATATGAGAACCACCAAGTCAAGTGGTAACTAAGTGGTCAAGAAAAATGGATGAGCAGAGGATAATGGTTTTATTTTACCTTGTGGCTTTATCTGCAACAGTTCAACAATGTCACTCTTTTTCCAGTGATCAGCTCCTGAAGCATGAGAATGTTACCTTTCAAAAGGGTTCCTCTATAATCTTCAATCTCTCAGGAAACGTTTATCCCACAGGGTATCTATTCTCTTCTGCCTCAAACATCATATTTGCTGTTCTGTTGTATACTGAATTTATTCTACTGTATTTGAGTTTCGATTATTTCGAAAGCTAGGATGTTGATTTTGAGTTTTTCTATGTGCAGGTACTATTATGCAACTGTTAACATAGGCAATCCACCCAGACCTTACTTCCTCAACATAGATACTAAAAGTAAAATTACCTTGCTCCAATGTGACGCACCTTGCGTCAGATGTCTTCCCGTAATAATCTTTGCTCTGTCATTTTAATTCTACGCACTTGAATTCAGCCAGGATTTGTTAATCCAGTTATTTCCTAGACCGATATATCGTTGGGCATTGGAAACTAAAATTTTAAATGTATAACGTATGATTTCCTGAACCTTATCTTGTGCAGGCACCTCATCCTCTCTACAAGCAAAGCAATGACATTGTGAAATGTGATGATCCCTTCTGCACATTGTTTCGCGGGTATACAGTATCCCGTAGCAACCTACCAAAGCAGTGTCTCTATGTAGTTGCACATGCTGATCATGAATTTTCTTTTGGTGTTATCATCAGAGATTTATTTCCTTTTAAATTGACCAACGGCAACACCATCATTCCCCGTCTAGGTTTTGGGTAACTAAGTTCTTCAGCCTTTTATATAGACATATAAGCATATAAGAAATTCATTTCCCACATGTAGGGAATGTAGATCAAGATGTCTCATTATATGCTTTGGTTTGAGTTGCTAAGTGACAATTAATGACAAACGATGTTTATGGCTGGTGGAATGTTCAATAATGTTCTGTTCTCTCTCTGCGTACTATATATGCAGCTGCGGTTTTTATCACGATTTTGGAGACGGAGTGCATCCACCTTTCACTGATGGAGTCCTTGCCCTTGGGAATCGGAACACAACCATTTCAGCGCAATTGAGTAAACTTGGTCTGATGCAAAATATATTTGGTCATTGCTTTAGTGCACAAGAAGGAGGTTTTGTTTTCATGGGTGACGATATTGTCCCATCTGAAATAGTCTGGGCGCCATTATTAAGCTATGACGAGTAAGAACTCGTAAACCGAACCTCTTTTCTACCGTGGAATCTATTTCTAATATAACCAACTAATAACATTGATTTTCTGTTTTAATTAATCAGCTACGTCTTGGGCCCTGCTGAGTTGCGATTTGATGGCCAAGCTACTGGAGTTGAGGAACTTGAAATATATTTTGATAGTGGAAGTACTTACACCATCTTCAGTTCTCGGGCTTACGTAGCTCTACTTAATGGGGTAATGCAGAAATTAAAAACTTAAAGAATATCACTTTGGATTGTTATGATTAGCTGACCGTAAGTTGTTTTGCTTCAGTTAAATAGAACTATAAATCGAAACCATTTAAAAGTTGCCAATGACGATAAAACTCTCCCTGTCTGCTGGAAAGGCACAAAAGCATTTAAATCCATTCGTGATGTCGAGAACTTGTTTAAGCCGTTGGTTTTGAGTTTCACAAATTCCACAAATGTGCAGCTTCAGTTGTCTCCTGAAGCGTATCTTATCATCTCAGTAAGCATTATTAGAATGCCTACTGATGGCGGCAAGATTTTCAGATCAAGTCCGAAGGGATTATCTATGCCATCATCAGAAGATCTTTTTTCATGGTTGATTTTATTGTCTGTCTTTTTTTTGTGTCCTTTCTTTTCCTTTTTTCATTTATCCCTCCTTTCCGGGGGGTCTGCCACGTTGCTAAGCTATGTCACACTAGCTTGGCTGAGTCATGGAGATAAAGATAATGAGGTGGCATGGTGACTCTTTCTACTAATTTTGAGTGTGTGAGTGTGACTAAGGTTTTTCCTTACTTCATTAACATCTACAGGAATATGTTGTTTGCTTCTAATTTATGTCCCTTGGACCGTAGCCATAACATAGGTCGTAGCCATGAAACAAGCCGTAGCCCTGATCATCCGTAGCCAAAAAGTGGTGCTAGTATTCCCTTAGTAATTATGGGATCTCATACCGTAGTAATTTCTGCCAATGAAAATACTGTCCATCATTTGCCCCCGCGGTTACTAGGCTTTCTTCAGGAAGCCATAGGAGCAAAACCTAGAGGCGAAAGTTCTTTAGGAGATAAAACCAATAATACTGATTGAAAATAAATAAAGATAGAGTGACATTGTAAAAAAACAAAGCTAAAGATGAATTTTGTACAAGGTTGCAGGCCTTCGAAACCTTTCGAAGAAAGCTGCAGGTTCAGGGTCCTTTGCAGTTGCAGTTAATAACTAGACAATAATATGTCTTCATTAATATAAACATATGTTGCAAAATTTATTTGGAAGACGCGAGAGGCCTATATGTATACTGCATTTATCCATTGAAAATTCTGAACTTACGTGTGAGTAGTTTTCACCTTGACAACCACTTGCGGATCCTAGTGATTAGTAGGTAACATGAGTCAAAAAAGAAAGGGATGAGGTGATAAGATGCATTAAAATCAGGGGTGACTACGGTCAGGGGGTTTGATACGGAGTGGGGGCTCGCGCGGAATTGTGAGGCCCCCGAGCTACGGGTAATGGTAAGGGGAAGCTGAGGATTTTCTTTTGCATGCTATCAACTCCTCCTCAAGGATCAGGCTCTGTTTAGGGATCCCCAGGGGCAAGTACATTCATTCAAGCTCACAAATTCTAAAAACCAAGAACTATAAACAATTTGGTATAGTATTGTGCAAGAAGATTTTTACGTTAATTGGAACAGTTAGGGAAATATATGCAATGCAACTTGTGGATGCTTAATAACTTAACATAAGAATTCACTTTACAAACATTCCATTCAGAGAAGAGCGTAAGCTGATACGATCAATTTATATAAAACAAGTTAAATCATAAAACTTAAAGACATCAATCTTACTCATATGCAGCATAGTATGAATATTAAAGGAGTCTTCTGACTTTTCTCATGACTCTTAGGGCACAATGAGAAGTAGAAGTAGAAGATACTGTTGAAATGCTTTAAAATCAAGTGCAATATTTATTAGTGGTTGCAAATTTAGTAACCATTTTGAGAATTACGTGTGGTTGCAAATACATAGCGAAGCCAAGTAATTAAACTACAGGTTGTAGGAAAGCGCTTGATCCATATGTGATAAAAAAAACAATTAGAGCCGTAGCCACATAAAGGATGCATGAGTAATAGAATTTCATTAGATCCGTAGTGATACTTGATTAATTTAGCGAAGTCAGAAAAACTAATTGTAGCCACATGTAAGTAATTTCAATAATTATTACAGACAGAGATGATCAACGGGTGACTTAGGAGGCGATCACATATATTTCCTTATGGTATGAAGAATGTCAATCCAAACCGTGGCCGTAAGAGACCACATATATTGGTTTCAATATGAATTGACTTTAAGGATCAACTAAAATCGTAGTTTCCGGAAGCTACATAATTATGAAGATGTACATGACAGATTACAACTAACTACAACTTTAATGATAAATAGATGCAATATGCAAGTATTAATACATAACAGTGCAGAAGAGAACAGAAACATGCAGAACCCAGGAAAATCTAGCAGAACTCAGAAAATCAGGGCAGTTTTAATGTAGAATGATAGGAAATATGCAGAACGCAAAAACCTGCAGAATTCTTAACTGCAAAATATAGTGAACTGGACATAATCTGTATGCAAAATAAAATCTTGAAAATCGCAGAACAAAGAAAAACTACAGAATCTAGAATCTGTAGAAATCTGGGCAGATTGCAGTATTGCATAATTAGAAACACATGCCTACATGGTCCCTAGTTACTGACTGGATACATACTTGCAACTCCCACGAGAAATTAATATTAGAAGTAAAATTTGACCAGAACAACATGCTCAATATTAGAAATAAAAATTGACTGGAGCCATAACAACACATAAATAAGGTATGAGTCACAAAATAAATTAGAGTTGTAGCAATAACTAATTAATTTAAGAATGTAGGGAAAATTAATTATCAGCATGGCCAGTAGTAATTGACTAAAATGGATACTAAAGAGAGGTGGTCGATCGGTGGGATAAGAGGTGGAGTCCAGATCTCAGTCGTAGGATTCCACAGATATGTCTTTAGAGATATTACATATGAATCAACCTAAACTCTAGCCATAGAAGGCCACCTGTGATGATTTAGTATGGACCGGTATTTAGTGTAAATCAATCCAAACCGTAGCTACAAAGGTGCCCACATATATTTATTATTAATTTTTCCAAGTGACACTTTGTAATTGGTATTAATACATAACCACCATAGCATATAATCATTAAGTTAGAAGATTAGGGATGATATTTTATGAATAAGAATGATAGTCGACTCATGTTGAAGTCTAAGTTGTATCACATTGGGTGAAAGGCTTGAAGGGTCTAGGGCTAAAGGTTTTGGTTACAGGCCGTAGCTAAAGGCTCTAAAGTTGAAGGGTTGTGTAAATTAGGACTTTGCAGTATCCATAGAAACTCTAGGCTCTGGGGTGATGACGATAATACGACTAGCTCTGAATTTAGAATTGTGTATGATGCTAGTGGCTATAATTATACTTTCTTGCCCCCAAAAACTAAGTGCAATCTTTAGGTTGCTATGAGATGAGTAAATTCATTATAGCAGATTAGCAATGTATCACTTGACTTGTAAGAATTGATTACTTAAATAATTTAAATCATTTTAATGACTTATAGTGCTTACCAAGCCAGCTGCTGAAAGTAGAGACAGAGCCTGAGGGAGCACCAACTGCAGAACTAGTTCCAGCTTGCATCAGAAATCGTAGTTGAACCTAGACAAGTTACAGAACCATCGAAAACCGAGCCAATACCAGCAATTGTGAGTTGAATCACTGCTATAAAAGACCATACACATCAATTTTAATACGAATCGATGTTCTACATTAACTATTTTATAGTATCAGTTCAGACCATAGCCGTGAGAAGGTCTTTTAAACACTAATTTCCTGATGAACTAATTGTTTTACTTAAAATCAATCTGAGCCGGAGCTGTAGAGAGGCTATATGTCGGCCTTATTATATGAATGCCTAAGCACGTAAATTCGAAGATTATGACTATTATAGCTGTTGCCTGTTGTGATACCATATTTGATAAGTTTATCAAAGTATTTGTGAATCAAGGGATATTGTCAGATAACCTTGGATTAAAAAGAATCGAAATATACGAGTAATGTAATCGTATCATTCTTGTCAAACAAACAGGGTACTAGAACCGATTCATGCCGTAGCCTCATATGAGCCACATATGCTTGCTTTTGAATGAATGGGTGTTTTAGTGGAACCGGTTCATGCCGTAGCTTCTTACGGGCTACATATGTTGGCTTTTGAATGAACGGGTGTTTTAGTGGAACCGGTTCATGCCATAGCTTCTTACGGGCTACATATGTTGGCTTTTGAATGAACGGGTGTTTTACTGGAAGTCAATCCATGCCGTAGCTTCTTAGGGGCTACATATACCGGTTATTGAATGGAAAGACTACCCGACCATGCCCGTAGCCAACATGGGGCTAGATTTGCGAGCTTTTGAACGGTGGGGTTAATGTGATCCTTATATAAGTAAGGCATGACCTCACCTTGTGAGGCTAGGGTGCAAGTTGCACACAAATAAATAAGGCACAGTCATGCCATAGCCGTAGGGATGCTATATTTATTGGCTTTTTAATGGATTATTTGAATTTTTTTCTTTTTTAGAATACTATTTTACCTGTATTCTTTCAATGTCATTTTTATGCATGTATAGACAGAATATTAATCACCAAGTTTTAAAATGTAATAAAATACTTACCTGTTCACCTGCATATGGCAAGATCAGACATATTCCAGTTATCTTTTCTTTGAAGGATTTTGTTCTCTTCACGAAGCAGTGGTTGGACTACCATGGCATTTGCAATTATGTAGTGCAGGATACCACTATGAGCATCAGAGCATCAGAGCATCATTGACTCTCCCCTCTTTCACGAGTTCTTTACTGGAGCATTCAGATTGCAGAAATATCTTACCAGCCAAACCATCTTCTACACTGTGTAAATATAATTCCAGTTACCTCCACCAGTTCTTGATGATTTTGTGGACCAAGGAAATCTTTGTTCAATTGCCAAACCTCCAGCGCAAATATTGTATGCCTTCCTTTAGCCAAATGTTTTCTAGCAGCATACAGGCTCTAGGATTATGTCCGCAATGAACATTCGAATTCTCAAGTCCTTCCAAATTGTTAACATTGGAAACCCTGGCCCTCTCTCGGCCCTTTCACATTCATCTTTCTGTAAAGTGTTTGATGAGACGAGAATACTTCAGTATAGCATGCCGAATGGGGTACAAATCAAATGGCTTATCTTGACAAGAGCCGTATATTTGGCTAGGCGGAAAGTCTTCAAGCAGAAGAAATAATAAATGAATATCACATATTCAAGCAGAACAAATGACAGAACTATGATATAACTCCTGTAACACGGCCAAGTAAATCAAAATTATGGCCATGAACCGGAACAATCTATGTCTAGTGGTCTCATCGTGACCCGATAAAAGAGTAGTATATATGACATAATTTGGCACAATCCCGTAACTTATATTTCCTCGTAAGGCTTAAAAATCTTCATAGGCTATTTCCGTTGTAAACATCCACCAAATCAGTATTGTTCATAACACCGTTGTTGGGTCACTAATACTATCAAACAGTTCCCGAGCATGATCAGCTTCACTCAATTTAACATATCCATAAATCAACACATTCGTAGAGGAGTATTTGATATGTCAGTACAAATACTAGATATCATCAGAAGCAAGAAAATATGTCTCAAACAATAAATTTGTTCCTTTTTTCTTGTTACGCTTAACCGATTTTGATAATTACTACCTTCTCTGATTTGCAAAATGGTTCCTGCCTCCGAAACTTTTTAGATCAACAACACATCACCCTTCAAGTCTAGTTCAACACACGAACTAAGAGGTGTAAGCTGAGAATTAATAAACGCCCAATTAGATTTTCACCTGATATTTCAATTGAACATGGTGTCGTTGTAGATTGGGAAGCATCCGCTCCCCGGCGGCGGCGCCAAATGATGGCGGCAAGATTTTCAGATCAAGTCCGAAGGGATTATCTATGCCATCATCAGAAGATCTTTTTTCATGGTTGATTTTATTGTCTGTCTTTTTTTTGTGTCCTTTCTTTTCCTTTTTTCCATTTATCCCTCCTTTTCGGGGGGTCTGCCACGTTGCTAAGCTATGTCACACTAGCTTGGCTGAGTCATGGAGATAAAGATAATGAGGTGGCATGGTGACTCTTTCTACTAATTTTGAGTGTGTGAGTGTGACTAAGGTTTTTCCTTACTTCATTAACATCTACAGGAATATGTTGTTTGCTTCTAATTTATGTCCCTTGGACCGTAGCCATAACATAGGTCGTAGCCATGAAACAAGCCGTAGCCCTGATCATCCGTAGCCAAAAAGTGGTGCTAGTATTCCCTTAGTAATTATGGGATCTCATACCGTAGTAATTTCTGCCAATGAAAATACTGTCCATCACCTACCTATCTACTTAATCTTTTCTCTGAAGACAGCCCGTAACTGAGATATGAACATTACAGGATCGTGGAAATGTGTGCTTAGGCATTCTTTCCGGAGCTGATTTTGCAATGACAGACACTATTACAATTGGAGGTGAGTGATACATTGATAACAAAATTTTTAAGTGAAAGTTGCTTGTAGTAATTCTCATAATTTGTTGCTTTCCCTTGGCAGACATTTCTATGCAAGACCAAATAATGATCTACGATCTTGAGAATTACCAGATTGGATGGGCCCCTGCAAATTGCAGTGAACTTCCCAAGTTCTCCTGAGTCCTTCTCTTGTTTTTCATTCACATCATGGACTGTTGATGGCATCGTTACCGGGAATTGTGTGTTCTTGTTTTGACAGTGTCGATCATCGTCTGATCAGAGTTCTTGTAACGAAAAAAGCTGAAGCACATCTATATGTCTTCGTAAAGAAAATTAAATAAAATTTAACAAATCGATCATATAAGTTCTTTCTACTATTTCCAAAGCTTAAGGAGCAGTTTATGTTAGAGTAAGCTGCAGTGGCAATACAGATGTCAGCACACAAAGTTCTAAAGCCTAAGCAGATCATATAATGAGCGATACAACTAACACTATTTAATATTATTACACCGCAATTCATTGATCACATATCACGATGTAATGTACCGGATTAGAGACTATTTTGATCAGAGAAGACAAAGTAGCACAGCTTGAACATGTGAATCAATTTGTCAAATGACAAGTATGCCATTTGACACTGCAGAGGCAACTTGGCGATGACCCCTTGTATCAAAGGCAATTTAGACATTTCCTATATTCCACATTTCACAAGAATCTTGGAATCTTCAATCACAGTGTAGGAGGATAACGGTTCAAGCTTATCATTTTTTTTATAGTAAAACACACTCGCACGTGACATACGTACCCGTATCTTCGACAAGGTTTGAATCTCGACATTTCGTAAGAAAATCGATGATTTTTTGATGCTATTAAAGAAAGATTTACCACAGAATTTGGCGCAGCTGCTCAGGTATCACACACATTGATGTAGTATCTTTTCTGGTGATCTACAAATATATTAGAGAGAAAACAAAACAACACAGCTGGAACTGTATGATCAAGTATGATCAAGTCTGTAAATGACAAGTATGCCAGTATGTAAAACAACTCCAAGTCCAATCATAGAAGGGTAGTTTTGACATTGTCATTACATATCCACTATTCACAAGAAACATATCATGTATGTACATACAACCAAGTGAAGTGGTAAGCTTGAGCAAGAGTTGAGAAAAATGGACGAGCAGAGGGTGAGGGTTATTTTGTACCTTGTCGCATTTTTCGCAACACTGCAAATTTGTTCCTCCCAAAGGGGTTCCTCTGTAGTCTTGCCTGTCTCAGGGAATGTTTATCCTAAAGGGTATCTATTCATTCAAAGTCTTGCTCTTGATCATTGTGTGCGTTTGTATAGAGATTGGGATTCATGAGATGAAACTACTCTGTTCTGCATGATTTCTTATTAACTTTCTTGAAAAGTTCTCCGAGTCCACTAGAATCTTCAAAATTTTCACTTTCAATCAGTGTTGTACCTTGTTTGAATTTAATTACTTTTTTGACATGCATGTTGAGCAGTAAACCTTATATCAATGTAAAGAGTTTAGCAGAACAATATTGTCTGGGATGTTGAAATTGTTTTTTTCTAAATGCAGGTACTATCATGCGAATCTTAACATAGGCGATCCACCCAGACCTTACTCCCTCGATATAGATACTGGAAGTGATGTCACCTGGCTCCAATGCGATGCACCTTGCACCAAATGTTTTCCAGTAATAATACTTTCGTTTTAGCTACAAAAATCGCACTCTGCAGTCAGTTATCTATTTATCTGCATTATGTTCAGTCAGTTCAGGTGAGCGTTACATACTAAATTGATCAAGGATTTGTTGTTCCAGTCATTTACACACCGATGTATTGTTGGTCAATAGAAATTAAACTTGTTTTGTATACTATTTAACATGTTTTATGTGTTTGTGCACAACATACGATTTCCAGAGCCTTTTATCTTCTGCAGGCACCTCACCCTCTCTACAAGCCTAGTGAAGACATTGTGAAATGTAATGATCCCTTTTGCGCTCTGTTTCACTGGCCAAATAAAGTACCCTGTGAAATCCCAGAAGAACAATGTGACTATGAAGTTAAATATGCTGATCATGGTTCATCTCTGGGTGTACTACTTAGAGATGCATTTCCTTTGAAATTGACTAATGGCAACACCATCCATCCCCGTCTGGCTCTTGGGTAACTAAATTGCTCATATTCTTGTTTAATGTATTTACATATATATCAAAGTGTATGCTTTGGTTGCTCACAATTTCAGTTGAATGTTGGAAAAATGTTGTATTCTCTAATTGCATACTATATATGCAGCTGTGGTTACAATCAGGAAGTTGCAGATGGAGTGCATCCACCTTGTACTGATGGAGTCCTTGGCCTTGGTAATGGAAAATCAACCATTTTAGCGCAATTGCGCAAACTTTGTCTGATGCAAAATGTATTTGGTCATTGCTTTAGTGCACAGGGGGGAGGTTATCTCTTCATGGGGGACAATGTTCTCCCATCGTCTGAAATTGTCTGGGCGCCAATGTCAAGCAAGTCTGGCAAGTAAGATCTCTCAAACAGGGACCTCTTTTCTGCAGTAAAATCTGTTCTAATATCATTAACCAGTATCATTAATTCCTTGTATTTGATTTAATTAGAAATCACTACTCCTTGGGACCTGCTGAATTACGATTTAATGGCCAAGCTACTGGAATTAATGGCCTTTCAGTAATTTTCGATAGTGGAAGTACTTACACCTACTTCAGTTCTCAAGCTTATGAAGCTCTACTTTATGAGGTAATTAATGTTGAAGTAAAACTTAAAAAAGGAGCACTTAAGGTTGTTATGATAATCTGACCTTATGTTGTTTGGTTTTAGTTAAGAAAGAATTCAAACCGAAATCAACTTAAAGATGCCAATGACGATAAAACCCTCCCTGTCTGCTGGAAAGGCACAAAAGCGTTTAATTCCATTCGTGATGTCAGGAACCTGTTTAAGACATTGATTTTGAGTTTTACAGATTCCATGAATGTGCAGCTTCAGCTGTCTCCTGAAGCGTATCTTATTGTCTCAGTAAGCAATATTATCTCCAGTTTACTTCGTTTCACTAAAAGACAAACCATGACTGAGATATGTGTCTTACAGGATCGAGGAAATGTGTGCTTAGGCTTACTAAATGGAGCTGATGTAGGACTGGAAGGCGCTATTATAATTGGAGGTACGGGATATAT
Organism: Heracleum sosnowskyi; assembly: GCA_030848705.1. NCBI lineage: Eukaryota > Viridiplantae > Streptophyta > Magnoliopsida > Apiales > Apiaceae > Heracleum > Heracleum sosnowskyi. The sequence continues at coordinate 114,700,345 of CM061242.1, read as the reverse complement.
ATATACACATTAGTAACTTATTTTCTAGGTGACAGTAGTTGTTTTAGCATTTCTCACATACATGATCTGCTTGTTATTGCCAGACATTTCTATGCAAGATAAACTGGTGATCTACGATAACGAGGAACAAAAGATTGGATGGATCCCTGCAAATTGTGATAGGCTTCGACAGTCCTCCTGAGCCCTTTTCTTGTTTCTTTTTTACACTGTGTGGACTGTTGATGGCATTGTCAGCAGGACTTGTGTGTTTTTGTCTTTGACAGTGGCGACCACTGTCTGATCAGAGTTCTTGTAACAAAATTTGAGGGGTAGAGAGAACATACAGCAAAGTTCTTTTCACTCTTGCCAAAGCTAAAGCAGTACATAAGTTGTTTTACTTATAATCCATAAAATTATAATAAAAATTCTAAAAATGTCATTCTATTATTAGGTAAGCATGTAATTTCATTATTGGAATAAATATAGAGGTACTTGCTTTCATGAACAAAAAGTATTTAGAAAGGAATGATCTATTTGATAGGAATTCGGTGGTTATTTCTGCAAATCATTCCCATTAATAGGCAGACACCATTTCCACAATTCCACACACACACATGTCTGGTTTTTATGTATATTCAGTTCCATTGATTCTGGGAATAAAGTACAAAAAAATTGAAATTCAAACAGGTTCATAAATTTTTCTAATTTTGTTTGCATTTACACCTTTAACACATTGACATTTTTATGCTTCTGGGAATTCTTTGACAAATTATTAGGATCGTAGAATTCAGATACATCAAATGGACCTTTTCCAGAGAGCCAAAACAATTCGTCTCAGGACGGTTAGAGATAAATTTCTTGTTGCATATGACGATGAGGAAACCGTATCCCAACATCGCAACGGTTTATCAAGAAGTTCAATATGGACTGTTGAGATAATAACAGGAGGAAAATACGTACGCTTTAAAAGTTGCTATGGCACATATCTAACAGCTTCGGATAATCTTTTCCCAGGAATGTTAGGAAAAAAAGTTGTGCAATCCGTTCCAAAATCTATTGATATGTCCATGACAGATTGGGAACCGGTGAGGGATGGATTTCAAGTGCGGTTACGGACACGAAGGGGAAGCTTTCTAAGACCAAATGGAGGTGTTCCTCCATGGAGAAACACGGTAACACATGGCATGCCTCAAACATCTAAAACACATGAAAATGTTTTATGGAGCATTGATGTTGTGGAGGAGTTGTAGTGGCTGTAGGCTGTAGCGATGTGATGTTACTTAGCTGACAAGTTCCACGATGCATGGATTTTTCTATGGATGTAGGTGCGAAAATAATATGTATATGTGATTCGTATATATTGTATCATGTATGGTTGCATGTATCTACGCTCTGCGGTGCAATTATATATTGCTGTGTGATTGTTTGAACCATGCTAAAGTGAACATTGACACCTAGGTGATTCTGAACACTTTGTTTCATGTTCTTAGGATTTGGTCCTTGGACCAAATTCAGTTAAGATTCTATAAACAATTTCGAACTAGAATTTCGGTAGCTCAAGCTGAGTTTATAAATATAGAAGGATTTTCCCAACTCTCAGACAGTCAGTTGAGAGCTAGATATATAGGCTCCGATTAGGAGATCAAAAATGATAGAAGTAAAGACTGGTATTATATAGACTGGTTTTTTAATCAAAAATATTAGAGCATACTGCCACAAGAATGTTTCGGAAAGATAAGATTAGTTCTGCTGTATGTGAGTCCCTAATTGTGCTCATCTCAAAAAAGCAACAAGCTGAAGCTTTCGCAGTGTTCTGTCCTATTAATCTTAATGGACTTGAACACTGGTCAGTAAGAATCTTGAAGAATGGCAAACATGCAGTGGGCGGAAATGCCCACAAGCCACTATTCAAAGAAACAATGAAAGCTATGTAGCAACGACTCACCAGCATACTTTGGTAAACTTTTAAAAAAATATGTAGCAAAAATATGTAGCAAAAATATGTAGTAAAAAAATATGTTTACTTTGGTAAACAATGAAATTTCTGAATAGTACCACGTAAAAGCGGAAGCAATGTCATCCAATTTTCCAAAAGCAACACAACCCAACAATCTCTGCAATTCAACACAACTAGGATGTTAAAACCACATAACTCCAGGAAATTCCCATCACGAACTAGGCTCTGAATTCCATCACAGACTCTGCTATAGATCCAGAATATCCAGTCCAAATTGCCAATAGAACAGATCAAAGATCGAAAAAAAAAAAACTTCAGGTTTTGTGAATCTGCATCCAAGTACCAAACCAACACAAGCAAGGGAGTACAAAAGGAAAAGACAGTCATTTTCCACCAACTGAACCAGGTCAGAAATTAATGACGACGTATGAAATTTTTCTCAGCCTAGCTTCCCTCGCCCTGTTCCTTTCCCTTTTCCCCATCTTGCTTCTCCTTCTCTCCGCCCTTACTTATTGGTCTAGGTCTCATAATAAGTTTTAAATTGTTCAAGTTTTTTATTTGAGTCTCGTTGGTAGGATTAGGGAGTGATTGGTGTATTTGTTCTGAATAATTACTCCATTTGTTCTCAAGCTCAACCAAATGATTAGGAACTGTCCCACCAGATTCATAAATCCCTAACATGTGCTTACAAATTTGGTCATTCCGAAGCGATTCAGGAAGAGTGTGCAAGAGTACGATAGAAGATTTAGAAATACTCACAACATATTTATTGCGCTGTGCTTTTCCTTCAGCGATGAAGGGCGAAATAAATGCATATAAAGCATTTTCTAGAGCCTGCATACCTATCATAACTTGATCTCTACGTCCTCCTTTCTCTACCAGCTTCATATAGTCAAACTTGATTTTAGAATTTAAAGCTTCTGAAAGTCTATATCGTCTACCAGACTGACTTGTTTGTATTGGGGGCCTTTCTCTAGACCCTTTCCTGACTTTTTGGTGGGTCTTCTTATCAGGATATCTTACCCGAGATTTAGATTTAGGATCAGAATCTAGTTCTTCTTCAACAATTTTTTTAAAATTAGAAGCAGCATCATCAAAAATCATCATCTTGTCGGGTTCTCCCCACGCAATAAGGTAGACGTTGTTTCTTTGAAAAATGAAATCGCATTTTTCTTCTCCTTCTTCAGTTGCCAGTTGAATACTATATATCTCATCATCTCCTACATCAGGAAGAACTCTGACATCATAGTCCTTGTGCAGTTGTACTCCCCAGCTCTCACGGATGTTCTTAAGAAATGTTTCCAATTTTTCTTTTGTGCTGCCTCTGATGACGAATCGGTCATTGACTTCCATAATTTGGGCTGAGAGCATGTACAAAACAATGAAAAAAATTTAAGTTAATATATATTACATGCTATGTTGCAGATATAAATATGACACGGGATGGAACATACAATCATAGGCAAATCTATAACTCCACAATCAAAAAGGCATACATATGAATACAAACAATCATATGTTTGTAATTTTTCTTTAAAATTACAAACATGAAATTTAATGAAAATACACATACTAGAACAAATCTAAACTCAACAATCAGCTAGTGCACTTACATATGAAAGTGCAAAAACACATGAAAGTACACACATGTAAAAATGCAAATTATTCAATTTTGCATTTCAATGTAACCATTAAATCTTCCTCCACAGACCGCAAGAAACTCAATGTATTAATGTCTTGTGTGATTAGCAATAGTTGTAAGATTACGGAATTCTGGACTGAGAAAATCACAAACATAACAGATATATGGGTTTCTAAAACCCTAACATCACAAATACGCAATACCTGAATTTGATGCTCTCTGGTCTTTATTATCTCCCCCCTTCTCTTCTCTTCTCTCTCTGCTCTCTTCTCTCTCTGCTCTCTTCTCTTCCCCCCTTTTCTTCTCTCTATGCTCTCTTCTCTCTCTGCTCTCTTCTCTATCCCCCTTCTCTTCTCTTCTCTTTCCCCCTTTTCTTCTCTCTATGCTCTCTCTCTCTCTGCTCTCTTCCATCTCTCTCTCTCTGCTCTCTTCCATCTCTCTCTCTCTCTCTCCTCTCTTCTCTCTCTCTCTCTGCTTTTTCTTCTCTTCCCCCTTCTCTTCTCTCTCTGCTTTCTTCTCTTCTCCCCCTTTCTTCTCTCTCTGCTCTCTTCTATCCATCTCTCTCTGCTCTCTTTTCTCTCTCTCTCTTTGTCTGTCCTTCATCTCTCTCTCTTCTTTCTTTATTGTATGTATATGATTATAAATGTATAATATATGTATAATTATCAGTAATGTTTCTCAGAAATGAAATGAAAGGTCACGCACAATGAGCACCTGCTACCTCTGTCTCCCTCCCGCCTATTTTAGGTATACTGTGTATTACTGTGTCCCATTCTTATTACATAGATAAATTCCCGTTATAGCAAGTTTTTTTTAATTTTTCAACATGTCAGCTTCATTAATTTTCTTTTCATCTTTTACCATCTCATTTATGAGTTATCGTTAGTGTTCTAAAAGTCGGCGATTAATAATCGCTGATTAATCACGGCGGGTCATCGAGCTGATTAAGCGAAAATCGGTCAATTAATCGTTTTTTCATAAAAACGGTCAAAAATCGGATGAATCGGTCAAAAATCGGACTAATTATTAAAAAATAATAAAAAATAGTTACAATTAAAAAAAAAAATTAAAAGGTAGAAACTTGATTAAACAATAGGAAAAAACATTATTTTTGTGCATAAAATTATAATTTTAGATGCCTAAATCGTAAATTCTCTTAAGTTTTTCTTTTAAATTGATCTCTAATTGAAAAGTTAAACCTTCAAAATTTTATTTATTACAATTATATAACATTTTTAACATATTTGCATAAATATATGATAATAACATATGTTTAGTTGAAATAACAAAACAATTTTATAATTGTATATTAAAAATATTATTAAATTTATTCCGATTAATGATCGATTAATCCCCGATTACCCGATTAATCCATGGACGGCGCCTTCCCCGATTAACTCCGATTCCCGCTTTTTACAACACTGGCTATCATGTTGTTAATCAGAGCCAATATAAATATTTTTGTGTCATTTTTACATAAAATTTAGATTTATTACCTTTTTTAATGTGATACAAAGTATACATGAGTAACTTAAAAGTAGTGACACTAAGTATTGAGATCAATTCGAAATTTAAAATAGTTGATTTATTAATTTTTATATAATACAAATAATAAAATTTGACAAAATTTGTAATTTGAATTTTATTGTTTTATTTCACCTTTACTATCACATTAATCATGTCAACTGAGTAATTTAGTGATAACAAATTTTGGAAATTGTAAAAATAACGAAATTTTGGTAATGGAATTTTGAATACTCAGATGTCTCGATTTATTAGATGTCGAATTGTAATACATGTATATCTTTATTTTATATATGGATCAAGTCAAAGCGATTCTATTATTAATTCGATTTCTAAATCTATACGAGAATATATAGCGGTAATTAGTTAATTTTAAATTTTAAAATTAGATTAGAGCTGGGATACCTTCCGGTTTTTGAATGCAAAGGGAGAAAGTATGACAGAGGAATTAAACATATTTGCTACTTCATCCATTTTTAAAAATTTATAAATTAAATAGTGACGGTTCCATCATTTTATCCATTTTTCTTACCCATTTTCAATACTTTATATATTTTCCATTATTTTAAATCATCGTACCCGACCCATTTGAAAGATTGAGAATCGAGTGAGTCATACTTTATTAAATATTTTTAGAATAATGTTAGAGTACAAAATTTAGTACAAAAAATAATTATAAAATGATGTTGTAAAGGTGATGTGACAATATGATTTTTTTTATTGGACAATCTTGGTGTGAGTATACGTGGGTCTATTACAATTAATTTAATTAATCGAATAAATCACAAGTCATTTTATAAACATTTTTTTACCCAAGTTTGTATATCTAGCATTTTACATTTTTTTAAGTAGTTATACATTAGTGCATCTCCAATGGGGTTGGTTAAAATAATTGTTTAAAATGATATAAAATACTGATTATGTAAAATTTGTTAAACCTGTAAGTATTTTGCTCCATTCGGGTTAGCTATACTGATTAGCTATATTTTAAAAATAACATGTTATTAGTATTTCAAGTTGTTATAAATAGAATTTGTTATTTTAGTATGTTAATAGATGACATAGAATTTTGCTACAGGTTGCTAAAGGTTTGCCAAATATAACCAATATCAAGAGATTGACTAGATTTTTTTGCTAACAGCTATGACACGCTGGAGAGCCTACATATTTACATAAGGCATGCCACATAGGAATGGCTTCTCGGGATTGGAGATGCTCTTAATAACACACTAAGAGTAAGTCCAATAATGTTTTAGTTGGTTATTTATAAATATTATATAATAACTAGTTGAAAAAGCCGCGCTTCGCGGCGGCGTAATAATTTTAAAAAAAAACTCTATCAAATAAATTACAAAAATTACTCGGTTCTCGCTAATAAGTCGTTCTCCCGTGAAACACACTTTCCTTTTTAATATCAAAATCTCAAATTTAATATATTGAATATATACTTGTCTTATATATTAATTTTTATGTTAGCATACTCCTTTTTAACGAGACACTCTTTCGTTGAAAAAACACCTATATAACTTTACGTATTCTACTTCAAATAGAACTTTTAGTTATGTATTACAAACGCTTATTCTACTTTCAATAGAACTTTTAATTGCAAGTACTTCTTTTATATTTTAACTCTTCTCCTCTATAAATCGAAACATCTATTCTACTTCAAATAGAAATTTGTAACTTCTTTTATATTTGAACTCTTCCTCTCTTCAAATTCAAACACATATTCTACTTCAAATAGAACTTTTAATTATATGTCTTCGCTATAAATTCGGACTCTTCTCCTCAATAAATTCGAACATTTATTCTACTTCTAATTTGTTAAAGGATATATATATATATATATATATATTGATGTGTCTTAATGATTTAGGGACCGGATTTTTTATATAAACTCCAACAACATTACTTATATTCCTTCCCCATTATTTTTATAATAATATATTTGAAAAGAGAGAAAAAGAAGTGGAAGAAAGAGAGAGAAAAAAAATGTAGAAAAGGAGGGAAATGAATTTTTTATTCATGGAAATTAAATAGGTAATGACTAGTGGTTACTTATTAATAGGTAATGAGATGAATGTCTTAGTGATTTAGGTAACCACTATCACATTGTTGGAGCACCATTTTTTGGTAGATTACTTATATTTGAGCTTAGGACATGATATAAGTAAGTTGTTGGACTTGCTCTAATACTTAGTTAACTGAGTGAGTGATACTCCCTCTGTCCCCCTCAATTCTTTACATTGGGGGGACGGCACGGAGGTTAAGAAAAATTGTAAATTAATAAGAAAAAGTAAGAAAAATGAGTAAAATGGTGGGACCAAATAATATTTAATGTATAAAATAGGTATAAAGTAGGTATAGTGGAGAAAAGTACAGTAGTGGATGTGATTGGATTTTATATTATAAAATGTTACTATTTTTTGTATGTAAAAAAATGAGAGGAACGTACCAAAAAAAAAAGTGTAAAAAATGAGAGGCACAGAGGGAGTACTTAGTTAAATATTTTTTAAGTTATTATTTTATTTTCATAAATCAATAAGACACTAATACGCAATCAAATGTTTTTAAATAGCTATCTAAAATATATTTTATCATCGACTATACTATACATGTTAAAACATTTGTGAATTTTAATGGTATAATATTTGCAATTTTTCAAAAATAAATTACTAATCTAATTTATTACACGATTATTTAGCAAATAGTACACAACTGTCCTAGGAAGACAAAAAATAGTCAGCATCGATTTGGCGGGAAAATCTTATTCAAATTTTGAAATTAGGGTTTCAAATTTCAAAACTCTACCTTTCTCCTCCGAGCACAATTCAATATCGCCGATCACAACTCACTATCGATGATGTAAATTCCGACCACACACGCACACACTGAGACCCTGGTTGAACTGTGCAGATATTGTGCGCGCCTCTAAACTGTTTGACAAAAGTCCTCAATGAAATTGTCTTTCTGATACGTATATGTATGACTTCTTGCATTCAGGGATGTCTTTTTGTGGTGTTTTTAAGTGATCAGACATCATGGATTATTAAGAATTTTCTTATTTCATATGCCTCTTGTTCTTCTTGTTTAGAGTTTGGACCTGTTTTGGTTGTGAATTCCATGTGTTATTATTATGCGTATTTTTATCGTCATTACTGGTAAAAACAAAATAAATAGTGCATTAAAGTCACATACCGCATTCTATATTAGAGTTTATCAAAGGATTGATCTCGTAAGATAGTTCGTTTAATGTGCCGTTTACCTGTATTTGTAGCCTCAAAGGGATCACTTAGAGTACTGCTGTTAGTTATATTGTTTCCCTGAATCAGAATGCTGCACAATCAGATAGTGAGATAATTATAACCAAGACTTCGAGTATGATTACTTTGGCTTTAAAACGATTTAAACATTCTACCTTTTAATAATTCAAGAGGAAGTTGTTGAGAGGCCAAAATGCACGTTGACGGTTGGAATTCACTAGGATGATATTGAATCTGTTATCAAGTCATGCCCATTTGATCTCTCGGCGATGGTTCACTCTTGCATCACCAACCCTTTTTAATGTGGGAACCCAAGGCCCCAAGTGTGTTAACTGTCTATTTTATTCTGTAACTAAATACAGAATTGCTTCTGTGCAATTCCTATTAAGGAGAAGTGTCAGCTGTAATGTAATAGTTTTTGTAAGTGTCTTCTGACATTTCTTTTTCTGTATATGCAGTAACAGCAGGATGACACTGTGACAGTTTTGAAGGGCATATATGACACTATAAAGGAGTGTGCTGTTATCAGCAAATTAGCTGCAGGAATTGGTGTTCTGTTCATGATATCCATGCTGCCCGTATTTATAGTCGTGGAACTGATGGTTCATCCAATAACACTGTTCTAGTAGCTGAGTTTCCAGTGACATCAACCGTTAAGGTATAAATTATGTCAATGTCATGTTCTCTTTTGATATTTTAGCTTTACATTACTCTCTTTTTGTTAGATAATTTTTTGTTGGGGATGTAATAGAGCCATGGCCTGCTAATATATAAAATTTTCTAGATTAGTAAAGTAACTCAGGCGTATTTTATTGTTTAAATATTATCAGCATGGTGATTGTTAGCTCTGCAAAAATTTCTTCCTTCTGCTAATATATTTCTAGATATCCCTAGGTTATGTTAATCACTAGCAGGTCACTTATTTTGTGATTTATTGAATATAATAGTAGGCCGAGAGATATTATTCTTGTAGGAAACACACCGAGCCTGAGATTTTCATGATGGTCTTTGAATTCCAGATGTCTTTATTCCTAATTTTAAAATTAGGGTTTCAAAATTTCAAAACTCTACCCTTCTCCTCCGAGCACAATTTACAATCGCCGATCACAACTCACTCTCGATGATGTAGATGCCGACTACACACACACACACATGCAGAGACTGAGACACTGGTGGAACTGTGCAGATATTGTACGCGCCTCTAACCTGTTTGACAAAAGTACACACAGATACTTGTGTTTGGATATATATGTATGACTTCTTGTATACAGGGAAGTCTTTTTGTGGTGTTTTTAAGTGATCAGGCATCATGTATTATTGAGGAATTTCGTATTTCATATGCCTCTTGTTCTTCGTGTTTAAAGTTTGGACCTGTTTTGATTGTGAATTTCATGTGTTATTATTATGCGTATTATTAACTGTAGGAACTGGTGTTTCTGTTCATGATATCTATGCTTCCGGTATTTATATTCGTGGAACTCATGGTACATCCAATAACACTGTTCCGATTGCTCCTGTGACATCAACACTATGTCGTCATGATCATATTTGAAATTTTAGCTTTACATTCCTCTGTTTTGTTTATGTAGATAATTTTTTGTTGGGGATGTAGTAGAGTTGTGGCATGCTAATATATATCATTTTTTTTATTATCTTCTCTGCTTTTGGGACAGGTTACTGCACATAGTTACTACCTTCACAAGAATATTGACATCTATCATTATCCAATTGAGACTGCAAGAAGGTAAAACTTACTGCACAGGCACATTGTTATTGGAGTTCAGAGTCTTGCAGATGCATACATGTTGCTTGGCTTGACATTTAACTCACCCGAGTTTAAAAGCTGATTTACTGATGCTTTTTTTTCCCCAAATTTGCGCTAAGATTGTAATGGTCTACCTTTTAGCTCAGCAGCTAAATGAAGACATTTTCGGACAATGTACTACAAAACTCGGAAGTCCAAGTGGTAAGGTATGTTTCAGGACAAACTCTGACCGTTGCTTTCTGGAATTGACTGCTTTGGAGCACTATGTGTTTGTCCTTTTAGTTGGAATTTCAAAGAATATGTGACTCTTCCGTTCTGTATTGCACAATACGTGGTAATAAAAATGTTACTTTCACTGAAGCTTATTCTTGATTGATCTCGTGCCATTGATGATTATAGACTTATCTGTCATAGTTGGAAATTGTGGATTCTGTAAACCTAGAAAAAGCATCTTGTGATGATGGAAATTTAATTTACTTATTTTATCTTATAAATATTACTTAAGGGATTGCTCAATTAGGCATGTGGGGACACCTCCAGACATATAGTGATAGATATAGTGTCAAAGCAACTCCAATGGGACACTAAAATAGTGACCCAAGGTCACCAAATGAGTTTTGGGTCACCAAATTTGGTGACAAAAGTACATTTGGTGATCCTTGGACACCAAATTTGGTGACTTTCAAAATTCCAACAATACCCCTATGTTTGTTAACAAAACAAATTTCTTCCATCTATGTCCTACTAAAGTTAATTGTTTTTATAAATTTTAACTTAAGATTTTATCAATTGAAACTTCCTTTCTTCTTAACTCATATTAATTCTAAAATATTTTTTTGTATCTTTTTATTCTAATTTTTTAAATTTTATTTTTAAAATTTTTTTACTTTAAACTTTCACAATTTTTTTTAAAATCATGAATTATAAACAACACACTAGATTTAATTATAAAAATAAAATCATAAATTCATAATGATAAATAAGAAGTTATTTATAATATAAAAAATGAACAAAGTTAGAAAATTCTATTTTATAGGTGAAAGATTCTTTAGAATATTCTATTTTATAGGTGAAAGATTCCTTTTAGTGACAATTATAGTGTCCTTTGGTTGGAGTTCATTTTATGAATGATGTCTTTTTGACACCAAAATAGTGTTATAGTGACACTATTTTGGTGTCCTTGGTTGGAGATGGTCTAAGGGATTCTGTGAGTTGGCCAATAAGGAGGGGTCCTGTCTGACAAAACTCGGAAGTCCAAGTGGTAAGGTATGTTTCGGGACACAATTTTACCATTGCTTTCGGGAATTGACTGCTTGCAGTTCGTGTTTGTCCTTTTAGTTGGAATTTCAAACAATATGTGACTCTTCCATTCTGTTACTTCTGTATTGCACAGAACGTGGTCATAAAATGTTACTTTCACTGAAGCTTATTCTTGAAATGATCTAGTGCCATTGATGATTATAGACTTATCTATCAGAGTTAGATATTGTGGATTCTGTAAATCTTGAAAAGCAGCTTCTAATGATGGAAATTTAATTTACTTATTTTACCTTACAAATGTTATGTAAGGGATTGCTGAATCAGGCATGTGGGGACACCTATAGACCAGTGACTGCATAAGGAATTCGTTGCTTGTTGTGCATGTGCCAAATATTCTTAGATATAATTAGTGTATTGAGCCTTATACTTCTAAAACTTATAGCTGCAGATTTTTTGGCTTTGCTATCCTCTGTCAAATTATTTATGCTCATTTTCGGGGTCAGCTTCCTTTGTTCTTTTTTGGACCTTAATACCATATTTCTTGTTGCAGTGGAGAATTTGTTGTAGTAAAAACGAATCTTCTTCATTACCTGACGGTGATGTGTATTTCGTATTTAGTCACGCAATGTTAAGAACAGGATAATTTATGAAAGTGGTTTAGTACAGTAAATGTCAGAATCATAGCTGTATATATATATATATATATATATGTGTGTGTGTGTGTGTGTGTGTACTTAATTGACTGTCGTCTAGCTCCTTAATGAACTATGTGCAATCAGGACCATTTGGGAGATTAAGCAAAGAACTTTGATTGATAGGGGTTGATAATGGATGCTATATTGATCAGAGTCAAAGCCTTAACATACACAGGGAACTTTGAAAAACTACTTCTTTGCAGGTTCATGCATGGTACCAAGGTATGTTGTTTGCTTTGTGGCAAATGTAAATAGCTTGCTGAACTTCAAGTATTATATGGTCTCATATTGATTTTTGAAAACTCACATGTCGGTAGGATATATCTAATTGGTGTGCTGCTCTATATGCTCAATAGATTGTCTATGAATGTATTTTACTTTTTACAACATTGGCAATAATCTAAAACTTTGCTTGTTCTGTAATAACATAGGCTCATTGTTAGAACTGACAGTGTCTTTTTAACTGTAGACTTTCCTTTACATTTTATTCTTTTGGTTCAGAAGCATGGCTTGTACCAACACCTGCCGTCCTATGACACCGTTTTTGGATTTAACATTCAAACAAATAAATTAATATTCACTATAGTTTGTAATGTCTTTTGATGTTTGTAACCTTGTTCTTGTATGCAAAAGAGTTTGAAGACGGGAATGTATTTTCTAAGATCTTGTGCTGCAGTATAGATGCTGTCCGGTTCATTATCGATACTCCCATGCTTAATTAAGGTAAAGATATGGCACACTAATCTCACCTATCTAAGTAGTTCACTTGTATTTTAATTCTTATAGTTATGAAATCAAATGCAAGAAAAGGTTACACGGGAAGACCATGATGATACTACAGAATGGTACTACAGATGGTTGAGCAATTTCGATGGGCGCCTAGCTTGTGGAAGTTGAGAGTTCCAACAAACCAAAAAAAGTGCATCTTCTGTTAAAAATTTCCCCACAGACTTCGGAAGGGAGATGCTTTGCTTCCGCAGTATATTAATTGGATGCAGCTGGAATTATTAGTGCAAGTAGTTCATTTTACGAACTTTGAATCAAAAATTTAGATGTGGAAAAGAATCAAAATTCAAATGCAAATACATGTGTGAAGTGAGTATTATTCTTGGTAGAGGTTACGGTTTATGTAACAGTACTGGGCCTGCTTTGTACATACAATTCGCATGCGTCAAATATTAGAAGCTACAGACGGGTCAGCCTTATGTATAGCCCACTAGGAGATGTACACTGAAACGGGCTTGCGAGACCTACATATCCCCACTTGCGTAAAGTTTGTATATGAAACTTTTAACCATCATCTCAGTACAAAAAGTATATGTAAAACTTAAAAGCATCAATCTATAAATTTTTAATTTTTCTTGATACCTCAAGATTTGAATTTTCTGGCTTGGCCAATGGCTTCGGGCTAGGATGGTGGACGGAGGTGCGTGCCATAGCCATAGGTAATAGAGTAAATTAGGCTGCTGGATATACGTTTTTGTTGTCGGGCTTTTTTTCTTTAGCTTATTTAGCCAGATTTACTAGCCCATGGACCATTGTTTGTGTTCGAGTCCTCTACATGAGTACGCCTTCCTTAATTCCATTATTATTGTATTAAAATAGTTTAAGTTCTTGGAAGGTTCGCCTTCCGATCACAATGCTATTTTTCTTGATCCTATCCGTAGGTTCCAGGTGTGACAAAGAAGCGTTTTCGCTTCGAGAACGCGTGGCTGACAGAACCGTTGTGCAGTATTATAATCAAAAACAACTGGGAGTCTAATGAGCAGATGAATATTCAGCAAAAAATCAGTATATGTGCAGAGGATCTTGGCGATTGGGGTAAAGAGATAACATGCTGCTTCAATAAAAGGATTAAAGAGTGCCACCAAAAGCTGAGATACCTTCGTCGGAAAAGGGATGCTCAGTCTATGAAGGAGTATAAGGACGCAAAGCACCAACTATTTCTGATTCTTTATCAAAAAGAAGTATTCTGGCGCCAGCGTTCAAAACAACTGTGGCTTAATGCAGGGGACAAAAACACGAAGTACTTTCATGCATCATGTAATAAAAGACAAAGAACAAATCGCATCAATAAGCTAAAAAACGAAGATGGGGACTGGTTGGACTGGCAAAATGGGTTGCAGGACCTTATTCAGGCATTCTACACAGATCTCTTCACTGCTGCACAGGTGGAAGTCCATGAAGTGGTTAGCTGCGTTCCTCAAACTATTTCACATGAGCAAAACATTATCTTGTGTAAAGAAGTAACGAGGGAGGAAGTGAAATGCGCGTTGTTTCAGATGCACCCGGACAAGGCCCCGGGACCGGACGAAATGACTCCGGCATTTTTTCAGAAGCATTGGCATATTGTTGGTGAGGACGTCTTTAATCTAACTAAACACTTTTTTTGCTACGGGAGAGGTGTTGCAAGGCCTAAATGACACAAATATCGTCTTAATTCCGAAAAAGAAAAACCCAACGATGGTAGGAGACTTGAGACCGATTGCTCTTTGCAATGTTCTTATGAAAATTATTACTAAGGTAATGGTCAACCGAATGAAGGGTTTATTGGATAAGGTGGTGTCGGACTCGCAAAGCGCTTTTATTCCAGACCGTCTCATCTCTGACAACATTATGATATCATATGAAGTCATGCATTACTTAAAAAGGAAAAAGGTTGGCAAGGATGGATACATGGCCTTGAAACTCGACATGAGTAAGGCGTATGATCGCATAGAGTGGGAATTCTTGAAAGCAATCCTCCTCAAAATGGGTTTCTCACAATGGTGGGTTCATTTGGTTCTTCAGTGTGTCACCACAGTGGGTTACGCTATAAGCCATGGTACTTATGAGATGGGGCCTATTGTTCCAACTCGTGGAATACGACAGGGGGATCCGTTGTCCCCATATTTATTTATCATCTGTGTTGAAGGGCTGTCCTCTCTTATTCGAAAGTACGAGCATCAAAAGTGGATTAATGGAATTAAAATATGCAGGAAGGCGCCTTCTATCACCCACATGCTTTTCGCGGATGATTCCTATCTGTTTTGCAAAGTTGATCCTTTTGAAGCTATGAAAGTCCTCGAATTGCTGAAGTTGTACGAGAAAGCCTCAGGCCAGCAAGTGAATAAAAGTAAGTCCTCGATTTTTTATAGTGCGAATGTTCTGCAGTATAATAAGCAGCCAATCTGTCATACTCTACAAATGGCAGAAGCAACAGAGCACTCCACTTATCTTGGGCTACCAAATATGCTGGGCAGGAACAAGACAGCTCTTTTGGGATACTTAAAAGACAAAGTCAATACAAGGATTCGTAGCTGGGAAGGCAATTTTATTTCAAGAGCTGGTAAAGAGATTTTAGTAAAACAAGTGGCGCAAACACTACCAGCCTATGCTATGAATGTGTTCTTATTACCCCTGGATATCACAAGGAACATTGAGAAAAGCTTGTCGAGATTTTGGTGGAATACATCTCAGTCAAATGCATCAAATATAATCTGGATGTGCTGGGATAAACTGTCTAAAAATAAAAATGCCGGTGGGATGGGATTTAGACACTTTCGGGATTTTAATGTTGCAATGCTTGGCAAGCAGGTCTAGAGATTGGCCACGAATCCAAGCAGCCTAGTCTCAAGGCTTTATAAAGCCAAGTATTACGCTAATTCTGATATTCTCCAATCGACTCTTGGGCATAATCCCAGTTTTATATGGCGGAGTTTGCAGGAGGCGATGCATCTGTTAAGGGATGGAATTCGATGGAGGGTGGGAGACGGAAAAAACATTCAGATTTTGGGTCAACCATGGCTTCCATCTAAAGATAACCCGTTCGTGTCTTCGAACCATGAGCCTTTACAGAACAATATGGTTTCTTCTCTTCTCTGCATGGACAAGAAAGAATGGGATTTGGAGGTGATTTCAGTTGTGTTTAATGCGAGAGATCAAGCCTTTGTGCTTGCCATTCCTCTCTCTGAGGAAAATAATGAAGATACGATGTATTGGAGTTTAGAAGATTCAGGTACAAACTCTGTCAAATCTGCTTATAGATTGCTACAGGAGCAGAAATGTGCTTATAACACAGAAGTGAATGATAAAGTATGACAAAGTCTTTGGAGTATAAAAGCTCCACCAAAGACTTTAAATCTCGTGTGGAGAGCCCTTGCAGGTTTTCTACCTACGTTGTCCCAACTTCGAGCAAAACAAGTCCCAGTAAACAATATTTGCCCAGTTTGTCAGATGGAGGATGAATCTATATTACACAGTCTAGTAACGTGTCACTTTGCCCACCAATGCTGGTCATTACTGCTTCCAGGTATTCAACTTATTACATCTAACTGTTTCAAGGATTGGCCGGTATTCATGTTTAACACAGTAGATAAAAGGAAGCACGCGGAGATCGTAGCTTTATGCTGGTCAATCTGGAGGTCAAGAAATGACCTAATCTGGAATCAAAAGCACACGACATCTATCAAGGCAGTTGCAGCAGCAAGGCAGTACATTGCACAATGAACAGTAACCCAAAACAGATTTTTTACGACTCCTCTCCAGCCTCATGTAGAAGGTGACGGAGGTACCACTTGGGTTAATCCCTAACCAAACGAAGTTAAGGTATCGGTTGATGCAGTTGTTTTCGAAGATAAAAGTGGAGTTGGTTTCAGTTTAGTGGCCAGAGATTCTGCAGGAGATCTAATCCAAGCTAGGGCGATGTTTCATCATAATTTGGTGTCACATGTTCTTGCTGAAGCAATGGCATTCAAAGAAGCATTGAGTTGGATGGATGTTCAAGGATGGCATGATGCAATAATAGAAACTGATTGTCTTTCAGTGGTGCAAGCGGTCAGAAGCAAAGTGGCCATGCGATCCTACTTGGGGTCGGTTATTGAGGAATGTCGTTGTATTCTTCAACGTCTAAACAATATTCGATTGTTTTTTGTAAAACGATCTGCTAATATGGTGGCCCATCAGTTAACAAGGGAGTCATATTATTTGTCAGGTCGTATTTTCGACAGGAGTTCTGTTCCTAGTTCGATTCAAAATTGTATTGCTTTGGATTTGAGTTCGTAATAAAATTCCAGCTTTCTGTCAAAAAAAAAAAAATAGTATAAGTTCTTAACTTGTACTCCTCCGTCTCATAATAAACGTCTTAATATTTTTTTTAAGTTTGTTTCACGTATTTTCATGCAAATAAAAAACATATTTGTAGATATTATTTTCTCATTTTTTTTTGTTTTGTATAAAAATATGATGTACAAACTTTTATACGAAACAAGAAATTCAAAAAAATAATATCTACAACTACTTTTTTTATATGCGTGAAACAAATTTGAAAAAAATTAGAACGTTTATTATGGGATGGGACGGGACGGAGGGAGTATTATTTCGTAATCTTAATGCTGCTGTGACTAAGAGATCATCAGGCCTTCTAAATTTAAAAGTATTACTTTTAACAAAAATGTTAAAATATTAAATTTTATTTTGAGATTTATTCAAAAGAAGGAAATTCATCTAAGAGAACATATTCGATGTCATAATATTATGTGCATATGATATACAGCAAAAGATAAGAAAAGAAATGAACTAAAACAAAATAATGAAAACTGAAAAACTTTAAGCAAATAATGGAACGTGACAATTATGAAATTATAATTTCGTGTGTACCCCGCCATTTATTCCCACGTGCTCTTATTCTTTTTCTGCCGGCCAGAACTGTTTCATTTCCGTGATGGTGATACCCGGTAGGCCGGTAGTCTACTGGATTCGATGAAGACGTTGGAAACGAAATATGAATTAGTTTCAAAATTAACATTTTTTTATTGTTTTATATGTCAAAGCTCGGTTTAGACAGAGCTCTCAGGTTCGAGTATATCTACACGTGTTGTTTAATTTAAATATTTATCTGCTGTTGTTTGTTTGCTTGGTCAATCAAGATAAAATATATAGTACGATTGACAGAGAGTGTTGTAAGTTTCTAACTCCTCTAACAGTTTTAATCAGAGCAACTGATTACTTAATATTATAAAAAATTGGTGGTACCTTACCACACAGTACTACTTGTTATATTAATATATTCTTTTTTTACAATCTTATATTCCCTATGTTCCCTTCAATTCTTTACATTGAGAACCAGATTTGACATGCATTTTAAAACTCATATAAAACATAATTTGATAAATTATTTAAAAATATATTTTTTTTCTAAATCAAAATATAATGTTTAAAATATAATTTAGAAAAAAAATTAAAATTACGTGTTAAACATCGTAAAAAACCAGAACTTCTGGATTAAGCTGTGTCGTTCGAAATCATGCAGCGATCAGAGATGTCAGCAAGTGTAGCTCAACTGCTCAAGTATTGTGCTTCGAAGAAACGCTAAGTTGAATAAAAATAAAAGTTAAGTTGAAATTAATATTTAAATATGACTGTCTGACTATGGTGCAAGCTATTATAGGTTTTGACTAAAGTACTGTCTACCTATTTTAACAATCGGGACAAACATTTCTCACTTGACCTTCATTTAAGACACTACTACACTTGTTTAGGCTATCATAAAAAAATTGATTTTTAATTTAAAATGAGTAAGTGTCATATACTCATATAAGTGATAAATTGATAAATTGATGAATTCTTACAAGAAGTTATATTGGTGTTTGGATAAATTTACTTATAAGTTAGTTAAGAGTTTGCTAAATTAAAATTGAAAAAATAATTATTACATACAATGATTTCAACACTTGTATTTTAAATAAAAAAATATTTAAAAATACAAAAGTAAAAATATAAATTATTAAAAAACAAAAAATTCAAGTAATAAGTCAATAAGTTCAGGAAAATGTACCTCATCATTAATATTCAACTTATCAACATATAAGTTATAAGTTAGGGTCATAATTTGGATTAACAAACACCCCATAAATTTTTACGGATTTATAAGCCATAAATCGGCTTATAAGCCCATTGTGAAACAGGCCCATAGTAATTCTGAATCCAACTATAATTAACTCCTTATATATAATAAGCGTAAGAGAGATCTTATCCAAAACTTTGGTCGGTCACTGTACTACCAAAAGTATATTATCCGTTGGATTATAAAACTATAAATATTCAAATAGATGAGAACCGTTAGATATAATATTAAAAATTGTATTTGATTAATAATAGGATAGTATTTAAATACTAAAAGGTGTATTTTGATAATTTAAACCAATTATAAATAGGTTTTCTATATTGAATAGAAATCTTTATGTAAAAAATCGTAATTATCTTTTCTCTTTAGTTTATGGGTAGTTCCAGTTAGATAATAATTATTAAACCATCATTAAATTAAAGATAATTTTGTTAGCTTCGCGTGGGCTGTAAAATTGTTAAAATCTGTTGTCTAAAACTCAAGATAGAGCCCAAACAGTAAAGTGATTATCTAAATTTTAATAATTTTTTTTAAATTTAAACCAATTATAAATAGGTTTTCTATATTGAATAAAAATCTTTATGTAAAAAATCGTAATTATCTTTTCTCTTTAGTTTATGGATAGTTTCAGTTAGATAATAATTATTAAACCATCATTAAATTAAAGATAATTTTGTTAGCTTCGCATGGGCTGTAAAATTGTTAAAATCTGTTGTCTAAAACTCAAAAAACTACAGTAAAGTTATTATCTAAATTTTAATAATTTTTTTATTATTGTAGCACCAATTTAATTTTTTTCCTAATTCTTTTAAATTTATAAATTCTATGTTTATTTCAATAAAATATTAAAATCAATTTAAGAAAAAATTAAAATCGATCTAGTCCGTGTACGACCACTATACGACCAAATTAATTATTACAGTTAGATCTTAATTAGATCGATGAGAATTGTTAGATCTAATATTAAAAAGTGTATCTGATTAATAATAGAATTATATTTAAATACTAAAAAGTGTATGTTGATAATTTGAAATTTTTCTATGTAAACTTTTTTAAATATCTTTTCTCTTTAATTTATGTATAGTTCTTCGAGTTAGATAATAATTGTTAAACCAAATATCAGATAACAATTCATATCGATTACAATATTAAAAATTATCAATATAATGCTCATGTATATCATATAACAATGATACATGTGTACCCTGCGTTATAAGAGACTTAGGAGAACTCATATATATGAATAAATTTAAACATTTTTTTCTGAAGGAACATAACAATTTGATTAATCCAAATTATAATTATATTATTTTACATATAACAAACATAAAAGGATAATATCAAAATATTATTAAAATATTGAGGGTTTCAAATTCATAAATAATAATTTTGAATATAATACTTAACCATCTTTTCTTTTCGGTTTATGGGTAGGTCAACTGGTCAAGTTAGATAATAATTATTAAATCATCATTAAATTAAAGATAATTTCGTTAGTTTCACATGGGTTGTAAAATAGTCAAAATTCAATTTCTAAAACTCAGGATAGAACCCAAATAGTAAAGTAAGAATCTAAATTTTAATAAATATTTTTTTATAATTGTAGCACCAATTTATTTATTTTTCCACTAATTCTTTTAAATATAGAAATTTTATCTTTCTTTCAATAAAGTATTAAAATAAATTAAGAACAAATTCAAATCGATAAAGACTATAATAATATGAGAATAAAATTTTATATAATCATAACATAATTTTTATTCTGTTTAATAATTTTAAAGTAATAATGTATTTTAAAATTTTATATACACTATAAATAAAACCGAAACATTAAAAATAAAAGCAGTTAATAAGATACTTATATCAGTATGTACTTGATATCATTATTATATTAAACTCTTTTATATAATAAGCATAATAGGGATTTATCCAAAATTTTGATCGTTACAACCAAATTAATAAGGACTATTAGATCTTAACTAGATAAATGAAAATCGTTTGATCAAATATTAAAAAAAGTGTATTTTATTTATAATAGGATTATATTTAAATTCTAAAAAGTGTATTTTGATAATTTAAACCAAATATTATAAATATAAATAAGTTTTCTATATTGAATAGAATTCTCCATGTATCTTTTCTCTTCCATGGACAATTCCAGTTAGATAAAAATTGTTAAACCATCTTTTAACTAAAAATAATTTAATTATCTTCATGTGGGGTGTAAAATCGTCAAAATCTGATTTTTAAAATACAAGATAAAGCCCAAATCAGTAAAGTGAGTATTTAAATTCTAATAATGATTATTATGTCATCATTATTTTAACGCCAATTTAATTACTTTTTCCTAACTATTTTAAATTTAGAAATCTATGTTCAAAAATTAAAATCAATCTAAGAAAAATTCAAATCAACAAAGAATATAATAATACGAGGATAAAATTTTATAAAATTGTGCATATTTTTTATCCTATTTTATTAAGTTATAGATCATAACTAATCAAATATAATTTATTATTAAATAATAAATTATACGCAAATGGTGATTTTGTTTTATAAGCACTCATAGAGACCTAATTTCGTAGCAGGACTATATTCATATTAAAAAAAAAACCGTATTTGAAATTGTAGACTCACCTACAGAACAAACTTAACTTTTTTAACCTATATACATTGTAAATTATTAAATTCGAAACTTTAAAAGTTTGTTAATCAATTAGTATAGTAGTTTTCTGAAAAATCGTACTTTACAAAAAATATTATCAAATAACCTATGCCTGAAAGAAAAAAAATGAAAAAAAATTCCTTTTTTTTCAAAAAAAACCCTGTAAATTTTAATATGTTGTTGGTAGATTCAAATCTTAGATCATTCTACATGATAATTTTACTGTTATATGTAACGTTTTTCAGCAATTTAATTTGAAAGATCCAACGATTATGGATTGAGTGATCAAACAAAGAGACCACACTTATAAGAAAACTTTCATTATTTAGTCATTAAAATAATAACATAGATATTTACGGGATATACTATAAAAAAATGAATTTTATACAGAATTTTGATCGTCACTGTGTACTACTTTAAAAGAAGAACTATTACAAAAAAATATATATTTTAATCGATAATTTATTTTCTCAAAAGTTCAAAGTTCCCGCACCATTAACCTATTACAAAAAAGAGTATATTATATTTTAGCAATAAATATTTAAAAAAATTAAAAATTATAAAAATTATATATATTAAGAAAAATTAATGATGTTATCCTGGTAGTTTGATCCTAAATACCGCCAAAACATTCTCAACCGTTAGATCCAATATTTTTAAAAATAGATGATCAAGATTATATCATATAAAAAGAAATTATTATCTAAAAATGATATAAGTTAAAAGATATTATATTAGGATTGGATTTTCCAAAAAGTTAAAACATAAAAATAGTTGTAATTAAATAAGGAAACCCATTTATAACCAAAATAATAAAAATCGTTTAATCTTAAATAGATAGGTGAAAACCGTTAGATTTAACATTAAAACCTGTATTTGGTTAATAAAGTTTATTCTAATAATCTAAACTACATATAAGTTAAGTAGATTTCTTAAATCGAATAGAATTCTCAACATTAAATTTCGTCACTTTATTCTCTTTTTAGTTTTAGGATAGTTTTTAATTGAAAAAAAACTATTAAACCACAACTAAATTAAAGATTATTTTGTGAATTTCATGTGAACCGTAAAATTGGCCAAATCTAACTTTTATAACTCAATATAAACAAATATTAAATTGAGCGTGTAAAATGTAATAAATATCAAATTTTTAATTATAATTTTTTTGGCTAAATCTTTTTTAACAATAATTTAATCATGTAAACTAATAACTTTTAAATATTAAAATATTCATAAATAAATATAATTATAAATATTAAAAAAACAATCGTGTGTTGCATCGTAATAAAAATATAATGATAAACAGAATAATTATAAATAAAATTTAACTAACCGTGCATCGCACGGGCTATAAGCTAGTAATTAACAATAGTAATAAAACAGATATGTGATAATCTACGCTTTACAGGGCAAGTTTAATATTATTTTTGGAATTTATTGTGTAAGAGGTTTAGTGTTTTTGAAAATGCTACATTTTTGAAAAATTAAAATTAATAAATAATACTTCAAAGTTAAAAGAACTTATAAAATTTTATACTTCAAAATTTAGTAAACATGTCATTTAAATTAACAGTTCAAATCATCATTATTTTGTGATAATAATATGAAGAGAAAAAGAAATCCGAGATACAAATTTGTGTTTTTGGTACACGCATTTTTTGGATATGCACAATCTGTTTACACATTGTTTTGATATGCACAATCTTTTATATTATAAAATACTAGTTTACTAAGCCGCGCTTCGCAGCGGCTTTATAATAATTTCTTCAAATTTTTCTAAAAACTATTCTAAAAAATATGTTTTTAAACAAAATCATATTTAAAACATGAAATTAAGATTTCTTTTAAATTATCCGTTTAGTGTTGTTCATTACCGAAATTTTGAATAATTATAGAAAAGGGCACTTGTTTAATATATTTTATTATTTTAATATTATACCAAATATTAGTATATTAATCACTTTATTTTTCTAAAACTTTATATTGCTACATCTATTTATAAAATACATAATACATAAATATTAAATTCTAGCATATAATATGCTCCTCCTAGTGAATCGCTCTCTCGTTAAACATGTTTCCTCCCAATGACCCGATTTCTCGTTGTAACCAAATTGAGCATACAACAAATTAATTACTTAATCAATTACATCATCTATTAATCAATTTTATTATATCATAAAATTTAATTCAAATTTTTTTCAAAATTCTAATTTTTATTGTTTAAAATATAGGTATTTGAGAAAAAAAAATGAAAAGAAAATATGACTCCTCTATTTTATTTTATTATATAGAAACTTGCATTTTCTTTAAGTATTATCTTCTACATAATTAGAAGGTAAAATTTTTTTAAAAAATGATTTTTAATGTATATGTAAAACATATAGATAAATTAAACGTGAATTTTTTTTTACAAAAAAAAATTATGAGAACATAATTTCTAATAATTATTTTAGGAGAATGTAAAAATGATAATATGATTTCAAGATAAATTTTAGAACTTCAAGAAAAAATATATGAGAATATTAAAATGGTAACTTTAAGTTCAAAAGAAAGTTTAAGAAAATATCAACATGGTAATTTGACCTGAAGATAAATTTTAGGACAATATTAAGATAGTAATTTGACTTAAGAAAAAAGTTTAGGAGAATATAAGTTAATTAATATTTCCATTACTAAAGATTTAAAAATTAATATAGATATTTTCTACTCAAATAATGTGGCACCTCACAAATCGTCTTCTTTATTATTTTCCTCGAGTAAAAATATTAAATAAAATGTTCAAATAAATTGGACTCGTGGAGTAAGGTTAAGAAAATATTAATATAGTATACTTAATTTCCTCTCTTTGAAGAATTTTTTTATACAGCAAGCAAACCATTTTTAACATAACATAACATAATTAACTTCCTTCCCTGAAAGTTAGTATTAAAGAAAGAAATAATTATAAAAGTCATCACTCATTTGGTTCAAATGTATCAAATTTGTCACTCATTTAAAAAATGACTCAATTATGTAACTAGTTTCAAAACTATATTTATAGAAGTATAGATCGATGCGATTTGAGAGACGGCACATCACTGCCCTCGTCTTCTCCTTTGTAATAGTATTGATTGATTGGATCAATAAAGAGCGTTTATGAGAATATTAACATACTATATTTAGTTTCCTCCGTTAAAAAATAGTAAAAAGGAAATTTAGAATTTATCTAATATTATAAAGGCAAGAATATTAAAATTGTATATTTACTTTCCTCCATTAGTAAACATAAAAAGACAATTAAGATATTTTCTAATAAAATAATTTATGAGAATATGAAAATTGTAAATTTAGTTTCATCCATTATTAAAGATTTTAAAGGCAAGAATATTAGAATTGTATATTT
The DNA here is from genome assembly GCA_030848705.1 of Heracleum sosnowskyi. Taxonomy (NCBI): domain Eukaryota; kingdom Viridiplantae; phylum Streptophyta; class Magnoliopsida; order Apiales; family Apiaceae; genus Heracleum; species Heracleum sosnowskyi. Next base: position 114,675,327 of record CM061242.1, on the reverse strand, counting down.
AGTTTCCTCTAATAATAAAGATCTTTAAGGCAATAATATTATAATTGTATATTTAATTTCCTCCATTATTAAAGATTTTAAAGTCAATTGAGATATTTTCGAATCTTTAACATTAATTATTCAAAAATTTGAGAAAAATAGAAAAATAGATCGAAACGATATAGTAATTTCATTAAAAAAATATTATGAGAATATTTAGATAATAATTGAGGAAACTTCAAAATAATGTAATGTAATACAATTTTTTTTCTAATTTAGATATTTTGAAGGCAATAATATTATTATTGAATATTTAGTTTTTTCCATTAGTGATATTTAGTTTCCTCCATTAGTAAAGATCTATTGTATATTATTTTCACCATTAGTAGGGATTTTAAATGCAAAAATATTATATGTTTCCTCTATTAGTAAATATTTAAAAGGTAATTGAGATTTTTTCGAATTTTTAGTATTATTAATTCAAAAAATTGAGAAAATTAGAAAAATAGAACGAAGCGATATGAGAGCGCCACCTCACCGCCCCCGTCTTCTCCTTTATATAATAGTACTAGTTTACTAAGCCGCGCTTCGCAGCGGCTTTATAATAATATCTCTAAATTTTCTCAAAAAATATTCTACAAAAAATGTTTTTAAATAAAATAATATTTCTAATATAAATTAAGTTTTGTTTTGAATTGTATATATATATATATATAGAGTTGCACTCTAGAAAGAACACCTTATATAAATAACAATAAAGAACACCATTATAAACACTTTATTTTTCATAAAAATTGATTTTTTTAAATTAGAATCATAAAATTGAACAACAATTAAGCCTACCATATCGAATTTAACGTAGAATCTCATCTAAATTTAAAAATTAAACATTACATATAATCCAGTATATAATCCCGTACATAATCTTGTATATATATTTATCACAATGAAATTACATGTAATCATGTTTTATTTGATTCTAATTTTTTGCTAGATTCTATTTTTATTCGTAATATACCTTTTTTAGTGAGAAAATTAGAATCAACATACAATTTATGTAAGATTATATGGTGTTCTTTTTTGTTCTTTATATAAGAGTGTTCTTCATGGAGCAATGACTTATATATATATATATATATATATATATATATATATATATATATATATATATATATATATATATATATATATATATATATATATATAGTTCTGGATCGTTCAATCAAAAACTACAATTATACCTTCACACCTATTAAAATCTTCAATATCTCCAAACCTACTCACAATAAGAAAAAATAAAAAAATATGAACAAACATCCCTTTTGTTGTTGGGAGAATTTTTTATTAATAATGATCTCTTTTTGTCAAAATAAATAACAACAAAAACAACAACAACCTCTTCTTTTAAAAATAAATAAATTAATGACCTCTTCTCAATGTTTCTTATTCTAGTATGAATTTTGTTATAGATGCATCGATTTATTGAATTTTGTTAAAAATACACACACTAAATAAAATTTTCAGTTGAATAAATCTTAATATGATATTTTCGAAATGCATACACTATAAATTTCTTAATATACAATTTTTATCTTTGAATTTTCGTGTATGAATTAGAGAAAATATTTTACTAAAAGATATAATCTTTTTTCATAAAAATTAGAGCAATAACTATCTAAACGTTAAAAAACAATGATAAAATTTGTTTTTGAAGACATGATGAATTCTCCACTTTCGAGTTACCTTGTATACAGGTGTATCAACTTTTAACTATAAATTCAAAACTAATAACGTACACACATAAACATATAAATTAATTCACAACTAAATGTACATGAAAATCACCTTGCTCGGCCTAACTGATGAATCCCCTCGTTATTAATCCATGTCTTAACTCAATCAACACTAATAGGCAATAGCAAATAACTTATCTTGTCAAAGATTTTAATATGATCCTGCATTAGGATACAAACAAACGTAATAAGATAAATAACATAAAGGAAAAAGTCTCATACTCATGTACTCATGTACACACTTTTAACATGAACAAACAAAAAAAGTAAAGAAGAACACTGTGGATAACAAAAATTGCAGTAGACAATTAAAAGAGTTTAGGTGTATATTTATACTATTAATTAGCTGTTTGTATGAAATTATTAAAGATAATTAATTATTTACCAAGTAATTACTTAATTTCTTATGCAAGATCGATCTAATTTCTTAACTTCTTATTTACCAATATGTTCTTGTATTTTATATTATATTACATGATCTAATTTATTAACTTCTTATTTACCAAAACGTTCCTGTATTTTCTATTATATTCATGGTTATAAATTTCGGAATTCGGAACAAATCGGTTGAGGTACCGTATAGCGATTTATCGGTAAATCGGGGATTTATCGGAATGATAAATCGGAACAAAAATCGGATAAATTTTAATATTTTAAGTATATTTAATATATTAGCCTTATATATAATATAATAAACCATTTAAAAATAATTCATAGCGATATATCGGATTTCAAAAATCGAATCGGTCAAATATTTTTAAAAGATAAATCGGTGATTTATCGGCGATTTTATAAAAATCGGACGATTTTTAGAGCACTGATTATATTACATAATAAAAGAAAGTTTAGAAGAATAATATGTTAAGATTTTAATTTCATTAAAAAAAATATTATGAGAATATTTAGATAATAATAGAGGAAAGTTCAAAATAATGTAAGGTAATACATTTTTTCTTCTAATTTAGATATTTTGAAGGCAATAATATTATAATTGAATATTTAGTTTTTCCATTAGTGATATTTAGTTTCCTCCATTAGTAAAGATATATTGTATTTTTACTTTTTACATTAGTAGAGATTTTAAATGCAAGAATATTATATATTTCCTCTATTAGTAAGCATTTAAAAGGTAATTGAGATTTTTTCGAATTTTTAATATTATTAATTCAAAAAATTGAGAAAATTAGAAAAATAGAACTAAGCGATCTGAGAGCGCCACCTCACCGCTCCCGTCTTCTCCTTTATATAATAGTATTGATTGATTGATTTTGAGTTAATATCTTAGAAAAATTACCTAAGATATATCTAAGTGAGATTTAGTATTGATATGTATATACATTTATTCCAACTCTTATTAATACTTCGTATTCTAATTGTTCTTATAATAAATATAAATGAAAGCATTGCATATACTTATATTTCAACTTCTATTTATATTATTATATTCTAATACTCATTTGTAATGTATTATTTGTAAGACAAAAATTTCTATTAATATTATTATATTTTAATAATGATTATCAGTAATATATTTGTCAAAAGTGTCATTTAGTATTAATTTCTGATTATGGGACAATACAATTATTTTTACTACAATTATTTTTTATTAAATTTAGATTGTATAAGGGAAGGAGTTTGTAGTTGTGTATATGTAATGATTATCAATAATGTATAGATTTGTCAAAATTGAGATTTTGCAAGCATTAGTTCTTGTTTGTGCGAAAATATTATTATTTTTTATTAAATTTAATTTATATAACGAAAAAGAGTTTGTAGTTACGTAGTATATGTGATTTAATTTTAATTTTTTAAATAAGATTATTTTTTAACAAAATTATATATTTTTTAATTTATTTTTTATTTTTGTTTTTTGAAAGGTGTTAACAAACGTTGTTAGTAATGAATACCACTTAGAAACTAGACAGAAGGGGGGGGGGGTTGAATGGATAGTTTGATAGATTTTCGCTTTCTTGAAACTAAATTGCTACAGTAGATTGTATAGTAAAGAAATGCGGAATTAAAATAAACAACACACACAATCACTTTAATCTACTTTGTATTAAGCAAATTAAATACTACAGCTTTCCAGAATTTCACAACTGAATTTCTGGCTTCTAAACAAGAACAGTTTGTATATTGTTTGCTTACAGAGAAAAGAGTGCTTAAGATTAAACAATGTGTATCTCTCTTGCTATTAACAATAGGGTGTGCATGTGAAAGGCATATGATATAGCCTATTTGTAATTCGAGGATTCTACTCAACTTAAACAAGAATGTAATAAGTAAATATTAGATCAGATGTCACAGGAATCTCAGAAGATTATATCTGTCAAAGAATGAAGATTAAAGTCATCTACAGACTTGAAGTTATTCTACATTGAAAGAAGTTCAATTTATTGATCAAGCCTCAATGAAGTATTCAAGCTCAGTGGATTTATTAAAGTGACGGAGATTTCAAGTGGTGACAGCAAAAGATACTGATTACGGAGTTCTTGAATGAAAAGGAAGTGAATCACTACTTAAAGTCAAATAGATAAAGAACAGACATTGTCGTTAGTCACTCATGAACCAGACCGTGCATTGAGTGTCAACGTACTAATATGTTTATTCTTTATCTAAGTTTTAAGTGATTCTGGAATTTATTGAGAAGTCAATTAATTCTATTTATTCTCTTATAAATAATTAATACTATTGAGTAAATTATTTATTAAATTAATTCTGTAAAGAATTAATTTAATACATAATTTATTTAGTTAATTATTTAAATTAGAATAAAAAGAAATTAATTGAGAAGTCAACTAATTCTATTTATTCTCTTATAAATAATTAATACTATCAAGTATATTATTTATTAAATTAATTCTGTAAAGAATTAATTTAATACATAATTTATTTAGTTAATTATTTAAATTAGAATAAAAATGAACTAGGAAGACTTAGGTTTGAACTAGGAAGACTTAGAAAAATGAACTAGGAAGACTCACAAGTGAGTCTTCCCGATTGTCTTCCTAGGCCAAACATTGTCTTCCCGATTGTCTTCCATGAACAATGTCTTGTTTTCCCGATTGTCTTCCAAGGCAAAAAGGATAGTTTTCCTACAAGTCTTCTTAATACTTTCTGCAAGTGGATTGGCGCGTGGAAAATTGGACAAGGCATTTGTATTAAAGCAAAAGGTGGTCAGTTGATATTCATCAATTACATTCAACAAAAAGAAAAGACACAGAACTCAACATTACATTCTTCTGTCTTTATTTCTTCAACTGTCGAAGCTAATCATTTCTTGCCAGTGAATTTATTCTTGAATTGTTCTTAGCATTTAATCCATAAGAATCATTTCACTTGTACTGCTTTAGCTTTCTAGCGGATCATAATCCCTAGATTTTATATCGAACTACTTTTTAGTATTCGATCCTTTTTATTACAAAAATAGATAAATTCATGTCGAATTTATTCTAGATTTGTTTTATCAAGTTCTTTGTAATCAGTGATCAGAATTGTAACACCCTTCAAGTTTAATAGAGTTTCCATTTAACTTGAATATTGTTTCAGTTTTTATTCCGCATTAATTTGTTCTAAATTGTTAAATCTTAAAAGGACAAATTCGATAAAACGGTATAGTTTGTATTCAACCCCCCTTCTACAAACTTATCAGGACCTAACAATTGGTATCAGAGCCTTTTGATTGATATACAAATCAAAGATCCAATTGTTTTGAGATTTTTCTTAAACTCTGATTTTTTTATTATTCCTAAAAATCTCAAAAGATGTCTACTACACAGAAAGTGGGTACAGTCAAAATCCCAATGTTCAGCAAGGAGCATTATCCAATGTGGAAGAAGAAAATGCTCCTATTTCTTAAGGTTGCAAATCCTAAATACATTGATGTGCTGAAGAACGGTCCCAAAGTCCCTATGATTATTGAGGGAGAACTCATTGAGAATAATGTTGTTACTAGGGTTGCTAGTATGTACCCTAAAGATCCCAAGGAGTACACTCCTGATGAGAAAGAGGATGTTACCTTGGATTCCTGTCTTCAGTTGATCCTTATTGATTGTCTTGATCCTATCATGCATAATCATGTCCTAAATTGTGATACTGCCAAACACATTTGGGGAACCATAGAGATAATCAATGAGGGGACAGAGGAAGTTAGGGAGAATATGCTGGAAATTCTCACCTCACAATATGAGCATTTCAGATCAAACCCTGGTGAAGGTATCTCTCAGGTTTTTGAGAGATACAACAAATTAATCAATGATCTGAATCTCAATGGGAAGCACTACACCAACAAGGAGATTAACAAGAAGTTCCTTCTTACACTTCCACCTCATTTGGAGCACAAAATATCTGCCATTAGAGAAGCAAGAGATATGAATGAGATTGCTTTGGAGAGATTGTATGGTGTTCTGAAGACCTATGAGCTGGAGCAGATTCAACAAAGGGAGCTATATGGACCTGGGAAGATTGTTAGTACTTCTACTGCACTGGCTGCTGAAGTCCCACAGAAACTGGAAGTGAAGCCTGTTCAACCTTCCAGTTCTAACATGAATGTTATTGATGCTGAATATGGATTAACATCCATTGATCAATCTGGTGGTGACTTCTATTCTTTAGAAGAACTTGATCAGCTGGAGGATGGTGATCTGGCTTTGATAGTCAGGAAGTTTGGGAAGTTCAGATTCAAGAGGAATCCCAATCTTAAGTTCAGGCCCAGATTTCAGAGAGGTGGATCTTCCTCTTCAAGTGGCACAAGGGGTGGCTACAAAACTGGAACTGTGGAAAGGAGCACAATCAGATGCTACAATTGCAATGAGTGGGTCACTTTGCTACTGAATGTAAAAAGCCAAAGCAAGTGACAAGGAACTCATTTGATTCTAGCAAGAAGAATAAGATTGGGAAAGCTTATGTTGCTGAAGGAAAGAGTTGGGATGACACTGACAGTGATGAAGAAGCAGGTGAGATTGGGAATCTTGCACTCATGGCAATAGGAGACAAACTCTTTGATTCCATGTTATCTTCACCCAACATGTCTGAGGTAAAGTTCACTGATACTGAAATGATTCGTCATCTTGGTGATACTTTAAGTTGTGCACGCACTGAAAATGATAAAATAATTCTTTTGAACACAAATCTTGAAAAGGAAATAAAAGAATTAAAACTAGTGCATATTAATCAAGATGAACTTACTAATAATGTAGCAGTTCTTGAGAAAAGGGTTAAATTGTATCAACAACTGGAAACCATTCTCAAAGATCAGATTAGTGAGCTTAAGACCAAAGCTAATGCCTATTACAACTCTTGTAAGACGGCTAAAGAGATTCTTAATAAACAAGCTGTTGGTAATCATGTCAGTATAGGTTATGATTATAATGAGGCCATTGGATTGCTTGGAATTAATTCCCCTTGTAGAGTCAGATCTGAAGGAAGGGGTGTTCCATATGTGCTTAAGGGTATTGAAACACCCTTCTGTAAGGAGTCCGAGGCAGATCCTCTGAATGAATACTCTATCATTATTACTGAGGAGATTCTTGAAGAAGATATTGCTTTGGAAGTTGCACAGTCCAAAAAGTGTATATCTGATATTCCAGTCAAAGTTGCTACAACTAAAAAGACTAAATCAGATATCCATAAGTTGGATCAAAACAACTGCAGCCCAATTCACCAACCTCCCTGAGATGTCAGGTTTGTGAATGATTTTCCGGAGTGGTTGGTCGGTGATTACTTTGATTTCCCTCCCTTGGAAATAATGCCTCAGCTTTCAGGATGCAGTGACCAGAGCGAAAGCAAACTTTTCTAGGTTTGGGTAGCGGGTTTCAGCGTCTTTGAGCACTTGGCTCACATAATAAATTGGCTTCTGCTGGCCTTCATGATCCCGGATTAGTGCTGCTCCCACAGCCAGGGTTCCTGCTGACAGGTAAAGGCTTAGAGGTTCCCCGGGCTCGGGCTTAGTCAAAATTGGTGGTGTTGCGAGATATTCTTTAATAGATTCAAAAGAACTTTGGCACTCCGGACTCCAAATAATATCCTTCCTTTTCTGGGCTCCTTTGAGTAGGGTAAAGAAAGGTAGGCAGCGCTCAGCAAGTTTAGGAATGAACCTTCTTAAGGCCGCGAGAGATCCAGCTAGCTTCTGTATATCCCTTTGAGTCCGGGGTTCCTTCATTTCTCTTATAGCCTTGATCTTTTCCGGATTAGCTTCAATCCCTCTCTGGCTAATCATGAATCCTAAAAATTTTCCAGCTTCCACCCCGAAGGTGCACTTCTCCGGGTTAAGCTTCATCTCTTGTTTCCTTAGGTTCTCGAAGCATTCCTTCAAATCAGCTATATGGTTTTGAACTTTGGTTGATTTTGCTATCATGTCATCAACGTAGGACTCCAGGTTTCTTCCCAGCTGACTCTTAAAGATTTCCACCATTGCCCTCTGGTACGTGGATCCAGCATTCCTTAGTCCGAATGGCATGAGTTTGTAGGCATAAACAGCCCGGTGTGTGATAAATGCAGTCTTGGCTATATCAACCGGGTTCATTTTAATTTGGTTGTAACCGGAGAAGGCGTCCATGAAGCTCAGCATGACATGCCCGGCTGTCGCGTCTATAAGCTGGTCGATGCTTGGGAGTGGGTAAGGGTCTTTTGGACAGGCAGCATTGAGATCAGTGTAGTCCACACACATTCGCCACTTTCCATTTGGTTTTTTGACTAAGACTACATTGGCGAGCCATTCCGGATACTTTATTTCACAGATTATGTCAGCCTTGAGTAATTTTTCAACCTCTTCATCGATTGCCTTTTGTCTTTCCGGAGCAAAGTTCCTCCTTTTCTGCTTTACTGGTTTCTTTCTAGGATCAACATCTAAGCTGTGCATAGCAACAGACTCCTGGAGTCCGGGCATGTCATCCGGGCTCCAGGCAAAAACATCTGCATACTCCCGGAGTAACTCAGTTAACTCCTTCTTGAATACGGTGTCCAGCCCGGTTCCAATTTTGACTTTCTTTTCCGGGTTTCCGATCTCTAGCTCGATGGTTTCGAGCTCGACAGCAGCTTCCACTTTTCCCATCTCTGACTTGGAGACATATTGTTGAACCCGGGCTTGTATCACCTGGTCAAGGTAAGTCTGGGCTGATGTGTTTTCTATGTTCTGGACTTCCTTTCCGGATTCTTTTTTCTGGTATCTGTGCTTTTTTCTGCTGATGTTCTTTTGGTAAGAATTTGCCTTCCTTTTGTTTTCCGGGTCAGTTTCAGCCATGACCAAAGCCTGGCCATAGCATCGGCTAGCCATCTCGAAATCTCCCCGGACTTCACCAATTCCTCCGGGTGTAGGAAACTTGAACTTTAGATGTGGGGTTGATGTTATGGCTTGGAGCTTTGTCAAGGCTGGCCTTCCCAAAATGACATTATAGGAGGAAGGAGTGTTGATGATATAGAATTTGACCAGGTTGCTAACCTGCTTCGGGAAAGTGCCAAACAGTACTGGGAGATATAAAGTTCCCTGGATTGGAACCAAGTTGTTCCCAAATCCATAGAGTGGGTCTTCTCTACAGTCATTCATCTTCACACTCCCCAGCTGCATTCGATCCATGGTGTGTTTGAACAAAATGTTGACAGAAGAGCCATTATCAATCAGGACTCTTCTGACCTCATTATCAGCAATATCAAGTGTTACAACAAGTGCTTCATTGTGATTTGGATTAATTCCTTCAAAGTCATTTTTGCTAAAGCTTATAACCTGCTCCGGGCAAGATTGCACCATCATTATCTCATCACCTGAGTCCGGGCTCCGTGGAGGTGAATTGGACCCCCCCATAACAACATTGACCACATTCTTGTCTTTCCCGGACCCCTCTCCTCGGTCAGCAACTCTCCGGGCTATGTATTGCCCCATGTTGCCTTTTTTGATTTGGTCCTCCACAAAAAATTTCAAAGATAGACAATTTTCTGTTGTATGTCCATGGGTGTCATGGTAGTCACAATGTTTATGGACTGATCGGTTTTCCGGGGCTGTGAGCATTGGCTTGGGAGGGTAATAGAATGGCTTATCTCGTACTTCTCTCAGAATATCCGCGCGAGCCCGGTTGAGAGGAGTCCAAGAGGGTTCGGGTCTGGGCTCACGCTTGGGTTTAGGCTGTCCGGACTCATCTTGCTGCCAGGAGTCAGGGGGTGGTGCTGGTAGTGTAAGCTGAGAGCTTTGGATATAGTTGCTCTGTCTGTTGGGTTTGAATTTTTTATCTTGATGGCTGTAGTTGTTTTTTGGTGGGTCTTGAGTCCGGGTTGGAGATATGCCCTGTCTGGTCATCCTCATTGCCTGTAGGACATCGGTTTCTTTGATGAACCTGGCGGCCATTGCATAGGCTGCCGCCAGGCTCTGTGGCTCTTTATGAATGAGATCCAGGACATATCTGTAATATCCGTGAATTTTATTATTTGATTAAATGATATATTTAATCTAAAATATTTATTTTGGAATATTGGAATATTATTATATGATATTTAGTGTGTGATTATGTGCTAAATGGTGAGTCGGAAGCCCCTTTCAAAAATTTCGTCATTTGGAATTTTCTTCAAATTTGAGCCGTTTTGATAATTCAAGAGCCCGTTGAAATTTCGTACATTCATTTTTAATTCTTCGTCTTTCGTATTCGAATCGTTATCGAAAGGGTTATGGGATTCTATTTAACCCTACCTATTTGATTCTGCAAATTAATTTCAATTTTTGATCCGAAAAAGGAAAAATCGTTCCGAACCCTAATTGCTTAAGGGGACGGATTTATCGTTCTATATCAATATTGAAGTTGTTATAGCCCTAGTATTCTTGAGCATTAGTTATATAATGATATATATCAATTTGGATAATCATCAACCTTTTTAACCCCTTACTTTTCGTAAAACGTGTTTTTGACCTAATTAGGGTTTTTAAACGATCTAACGAATCAATATCGATCCAAAAATGTTATTTGGGGTATTATTTTTCCAAAAATATAAAATGACCAATCAGACTTCATAACCCTAGCAATTCTTCAGAAATTACTCAAGAAATCCGAAATTCCCAAATAATTATTTTGTGTTCTTGATCTTCAATCAATTCGTTCTAAGGGTTATTGAAGTCCAAATCTGAAGTTCTTATACTCAAATCAAAGCCCCAAAAATCTAGTTTCAGAATCTTCCAACCTCATCATCATCTGGTAAGTATTCGATTTTATATTGATTTTACAAGTTTCGAATTAAAATTTGGGTTCTTGATTCGATTTGGGGATTTTCATTCTGTTGATTCTCCGTTCAATTGGTTGCTTCTAACATGTTCCTAGGGTTCTAATTAGCAAGAATCCATGCTTTAATTTCATGTTTATGTTCGATTTAGTCGGGTTTGATTTTCGGGTTTTGACCCGATTTCTTCTTTCAATTCGTACGTTCTTGATATTGATCTGACATTGTTTTTGGTAAAGGGCTTTTATTGTATGAGTTATAAGCTTCATTTTGGTATATTAATCTTTGAGTTTCATGTAGGATTTAAGTAGATCGGGTTTCCGGCCGAGGTCGTCGCCGGCGAGTTCTTTGAATGAATTCTGGGCACGATTCCGGCATGGGACAGATGTGTGTGTATGTGGGTTGTGTTTGTCTTGCAAAAGCGAACAAAAGCCCTATAGTTTGGTTTTGTTTTGATCGGAAACGGCGAAGTCCGGCCACCGGACGCCGGCCGGATTCTGGAAAACCCAGATTCCGGCGGGTTGTTCTTGGTGACCCGGATTCGTTCTTCCCGACCCGTTTACCCGATTTTTCGACCCGGTTTCAATCTTCAAAACCCTAATTCATTTTCAGAAAACTGTTTTTGAATTTTATTTTTAAATTTAATTCGAAAATAGTTTAAAAACTTTAAAAATTCATATTTTTATTTTAAAAATATATTTTTATATCAGAAAAATTCTGATAAATTATATTTATTATTTTAAATCCGAAAATTGATTAAACTTAATTATTTTAATTATTTTTAATTAATAATTAATTTATTAATTAATTGGTTAATTCTTTTAATCAATTAATTCTTAAAAATTAATTATTAATTAGATTTAATTAATTAAAAATTCAGTTTAATTATTTTCAAGCCTATTTAATTATTTAAAAAAATAGTTTGAGTATTTAAAGAGTGTCAATTAATTTTATTAATTGATTTATTTTCATTTAAATGTTTATATTGGATTTAAAAAATCCGATTTTTTGATTTAAAATTTGTAACGACTTATTAAAAATTCAAATGAGTTCCGTATGATGTTTTAAAAATGTTTATAAGTGCTATATGGTTCATATTAATTGTGTGTCGTGTTTTATAGTCTGTATATGCCCGTGCTAGGGCAAATATCTGAGTTTTAAATATCGTAAATTATACCGGACGTCCGATACGTAACCGGTTACTTGTTTAAATGTGATTATTGATTGAATAAGTGTCGAGAGTAGAACGAGAATAGTTAGACTTATTGTGATGAGTTGTTTATATTATAGAATCGAGTTCCCGGAGCAAGGGAAAGGGGAAAGTAGAGTGAGCAGAGTCGATCCGACAGCAGCTTAGACCAGGCAAGTATCTGTGCCTTTACTTGTGATAAAATTATTATTGTCTTGATTACTTGAATACCGTTATCCCCAGAACAATTCAAATTATCCATCTTTTAACCGCATTTGGACAACTGATTCCATTTCCTTAGAAATTCTTGATTCTTTGATTTGATCTGCATCGGAAACCCTTATTTCCAATTTACTTGATTATTGTTTACCACCTATTGTTGCTATTTATCATCCTTTGATTATCATTGACAACCTTTGATTATTTGACTTCCATCTTGACTACTCATTTACGGTTATTGATTAACGATTACCAATATTGATTCCCTTATTGAATGAGTACACTGTACCATTGAAATTACTCCATGATTATTTCTCGACCTTCACTTGATACTGAACAGTTGAAACTCTTTTGCAATTACTATACATTCAGTTTATCTTATTGAGCATGTTATTGTTTATACCCTATTATAGAATTGGCATGTGTTTTTTTTAAAAATGGACCAGTAATTGGTCGAAGTAACTTAAGGCCCAGATTGGCCTGGGATCCAGTAGAGGACTATGACATGAGCTAGTCCGGGGTTGATGCGTGGCTGGCCAGCAGCACAACCTTTGATTTGAATAAAATGTATAAGCCAAATTCTAATTCTTTACTTCAATCATTATTGATACAAAGCATGTGTTAGCTAAATATTGTTGATTCTGATATCTTAAATTCATATCCTTACCACCGTGATAGAAATGATTCGTTGATGTTTGCTGAGCAATTTTGGCTCACTCTTGCTTGTTGTTTTCTAACCCTATTCCAGTGAAGCGAGAGTATGAGTTGGCATAGCGTGACCGATAGTTCACCAGCAGTCAGGAGAGCCCCTCGAGTCACTGTTATTGGCAGGGTAGTTGTTGTTTTGCTTTTCTAGATTTAATGTCTAGATTTGAACTTTAGTTGTGATGTAATAACTCTGATAAAACTGGTTTGTAATAATAAAAGATTGTAGTAGCTTGTGTTCATTGCCATAATCTGGATGCGGTCTTGGTCAAGGGGTAATTGTGTCTTTATATATATTATGCATGTGTTAAATAGTGTTCCGTTGGTCGGATGACTCCTCAAATCTGTACCCCGGGTTTGGAGGGCGTCACAGTTGGTATCAGAGCAACAGGTTATGGCATTTGAAACAAGTTAGGACTTAGGGTCCAGGATAACATAGAGAGTTAGGAAGTCACGTAAGGATATTAGGAGGTCAACTAGGGATATTACGCGTAGTAATTAAATGTGGTTATAATTGCAGCCCCCTAGTTCTAGTTCAGACTCAGACCCTTCCGAGGATACGATATCAGAGATACCTACACCCGTTGAGAGAGCAGGACCGTCTCGGCCAGTGCGATATCAGCCTAGGCATCAGGGCCCAGTAGTCAGGAGAGATCAGATACCTTGTCCTATTCCACTCCGACAAGTAGCCCCAGCACCAGCGTCTCAGGCATCAGTTTGTGGGCCTTTGTATCAGTTATGTGAGCCACCAGTTCCACACCATGTGTATCAGAGGGTGAGAAGAGAGAAGGATTTCCTTTATGGACAGGTTATGGAGATGGGTAGGATTCGTTCGATCGAGGCAGCCGCTGTCAGAGAGAGAGACAGACTTAGAGATCAGATGAGAGACATTCAGATGAGGTTTAGGGTTACGAGGACTTTGGTTGAGACTCGATTGCATGGATTAGCTTCTAGTCGAGAGGGAGAGACAGTAGCAGGGATGAGACAGATTTTGGATTATGCGATGAGTGAGATTGCAGAGGTTTCAGGACCCCCGTTATGGCCGGCAGGAGCAGGTGATCTGTGAGCAGGTATCGGTAGTAGACAGATGTGACATGGATGTATGGTTCTAGATAGTTAGTATATAGATGCATATAGTAGAATCAGCAGTGCACCGGGCTTATAGGAACGCCTCGGGTTGTTGTTGCATTTTTGTTGTTGTATTGCTGGTCGGCAGTTATGGTTCAGCCATGATATATTTTCTTTTGAAGCGTTCTACGCTTGTACTAACTCTATCTATATATATATGATAAACCTCTTTTATAGAACTGTATTTATTCCCCTGTCATTCATTTCCAGCATCATAACTGTTATTCTACTTATTGCAACGAGTGTATCCATACACCGTTGAGAAGATCTGTAGACCTTCGAGATATCAATTGTGATCCTTCCTTCTCTTATATGAACTGTTTGATTAAGCCAATTATTGTTTATTCATTAGCAATATGGCTCCTAGACGACAAACCCGTTCAACTGATACTTCTGACCAAGAAGGTCAACAAAATACACCTCCCACGGGCCGTGTGGACCCGATGGTAATCCAGTTGTTAAATACCCTTACTCAACAGACTGCCGCATTAGCACAGCAGCAACGTGCATTTCAGCAACAGCTCTTAGAACAGCAGCAACAGCATCAGCAACATCAGCATCAGCAACATCAGCATCAGCAGCATCAACAACAGCACCAGCAAGCAGCACCGGCAGTTACGTTCAAATCTTTCCAGGCAGCAAAACCTCCAGAATTTAAAGGATCAGCAGACCCTGTAGAGGCTAAGGCATGGTTGAAAGAGATGGAAAAGGCTTTTGCCTTGATAGAGGTGACAGAGGATAAGAAGACAGAGTATGCAAGCTATTTTCTGAAGAATGAGGCTAGTTATTGGTGGGAAACGAGTAGGGCTATGGAGCCCGAGGGATTGATTACGTGGGCAAGATTCACAGAGTTGTTTTTGGAAAGATATTTTCCGGACTATATGAGAGATCAGATGGAATTGAAGTTTTTGGAATTAAAGCAGGGAAGCATGACAGTGCCCCAATATGAAACAAGGTTTACGGAGTTGTCAAGGTTTGTTCCAACCTATGTGGATACGGAAAAGAAGAAGGCCAAGAGGTTCCAGCAGGGACTGAGGTCTTGGATTCGTAGTAAGTTAGCTGTATTGGAGTTGGACACCTATGCAGCGGTGGTCCAAAAGGCAATGATTGCGGAGGCAGAGAGTGATTCTTACATGAGAGAGAAGGAGAACAAGAAAAGGAAAGCAGGGATACCCGATAAGGGACAGCAGCAGGGAAGTTTTCAAGGGCAAGCAAATAAGAAGCTGGGATTTCAGCACGGAAGGAATACAAGTTTCAGGAAACCAGACACCGGAAACGTAGGACAAGATAACCGTCTACTAACCGGCGGTCAGCAGGGACTTTCTAGACCCCCACTACCAGAATGCAAGACATGCGGGAAGCGACATCTAGGGATATGCCATCGATTGACTGTCACATGCTTTAAATGCAATCAGAAGGGACATTATTCCCGGGATTGCAAGATAGGCATCGTGTGTCATCGGTGTAAGAAACCAGGTCACATGATTAAGGACTGCAGAGCACCAGCAACCGTGAACAATATGATTCGGGCAATTGAGGCACCCCCAGTTGTTAACGTCCAGCCGTTAGCCAGGACCTACAATATGTCAATGGGAGAAGCAGTGAGAGATTCCGACGTGGTGGCAGGTACACTTCTAGTAAATTCTATTCCTGCACAAGTGTTAATAGATTCGGGAGCGACGAAGTCTTTTATTTCTGAAACGTTTGCTCGTAGATTGAATTGCGTAATGAAACCTTTAAGTGGAGTGTTGACTATAGAGATAGCTAATCAGGATCGTATCGCGGTCAGTTCATATTATCCCCGTTGTGAGATAGAGATTTTGGGAAATCGTTTTTATGTTGACTTGTTACCTTTTAAGTTAGGTGAATTTGATGTGATATTAGGGATGGATTGGTTGACTGAGCATGATGCAAGTATTGATTGTAAGAATAAGAGGGTTACTTTGATTACCCTAGAAAAGAAAGAGATAATATTTAGAGGAGAGAAACAAAGAAAGAGGTTCCTGACAATGATTCAGGCTAAGAGGTTATTAAGGCAAGGTTGTGAGGCGTATCTAGCTTATGTAATAGATATAGATAAGGAAGTTTCTAAGTTAGAAGATATTCCAGTCGTAAATGAGTTTCCAGATGTTTTTCCGGAAGAATTACCAGGTTTACCTCCAGATAGAGAAATTGAATTTGCGATAGACTTAGTACCGGGCGCGGAGCCAGTATCGAAGGCCCCTTACAGGATGGCACCAGTGGAGATGAAGGAATTGGCTGATCAACTGCAAGATTTGCTAGAAAAAGGAATTATTAGACCCAGCGTTTCACCGTGGGGAGCACCAGTACTGTTTGTCAAGAAAAAGGATGGAAGCATGAGATTGTGTATAGACTATCGGGAGTTGAACAAGCTGACCATTAAGAACAAGTATCCGTTACCTCGAATAGATGATCTGTTTGACCAGCTGAAGGGAGCGGTACATTTTTCGAAGATCGACCTACGGTCAGGATATCACCAATTGAAGATTAGACCAGACGACATACCGAAGACAGCCTTTCGAACAAGGTATGGGCACTATGAATTTTTAGTAATGGCGTTTGGACTAACGAATGCACCCGCAGCTTTTATGGATCTAATGAACAGGATTTTCAAGAGATATTTGGACAAGTTTGTAGTGGTATTCATCGACGACATCTTGATATACTCAAGGACAGAAGAAGAGCATGCAGACCAGTTGCGAATTGTGTTAGAAACGTTGAGACAAGAAGGACTATACGCGAAGTTTTCCAAGTGTGAATTCTGGTTGAAAGAAGTTCATTTCTTAGGACACGTGGTGAGCAGCGAAGGCATCAAAGTGGACCCAGCAAAGATAGAGGCAGTGAAAGATTGGGAGAGACCAAGGACACCGACTGAAGTCAGAAGTTTCTTGGGATTAGCCGGATACTACCGGAGATTTGTGCAAGATTTTGCGAAGATAGCTACTCCAATGACCAAGCTGACAAGGAAAAGCGAGCGATTCATATGGAACGATAAATGCGAAGAAGGCTTCCAAGAGTTAAAGGGAAGACTAACTACGGCACCGGTATTGATGTTACCAGACGATCAAGGTCATTTCGTAATCTATAGTGATGCGTCGTACAAAGGATTAGGATGCGTACTTATGCAACATGACAAGGTGATTGCTTATGCGTCAAGACAGTTGAGACCCCACGAACAGAAGTACCCTACACACGATTTGGAGTTAGCAGCTATTGTGTTTGCTTTGAAGATATGGAGACACTACTTGTATGGAGAGAGATGTGAAATTTACACCGATCACAAAAGTTTGAAGTATATCTTTACTCAGAAAGAGCTGAACATGAGGCAACGAAGATGGTTAGAACTAATCAAGGACTACGACGTTTCTATCAACTATCATCCCGGCAAGGCAAATGTGGTAGCAGATGCATTGAGCAGAAAAGAGAGATTAAATACACTAATGATGACCAAAGAATTATACAAGGAATTTGAGAAATTGGAAATCGAAGTAATTAATCCGAAGGACGCTACGGAAATAATTTATACCATGACGTTTCAACCTGAATTGTTGGAGAAGATACGAAAGTGCCAAGAGCAAGTTATGAACGACGATGTGAGTAAAATGACAGGTGAGGAAATATGTAGCCAACCGGACGACAAAGGGATCTTGAGATTTGCTTCTCGGATATGGATACCTAACGTAACGGAACTGAAAAGTGAGATTCTGCACGAAGCACATAACTCGAAGTATTCAATTCATCCAGGGAGTACGAAGATGTATCGAGATCTAAAGACGAACTTTTGGTGGCCAGATATGAAGAGAGAGATTGCGGAATGGGTAAGTAAATGCTTTACGTGTCAAAGAGTTAAGGCGGAACATCAGAGACCAAGTGGATTACTTCAACCATTGGAGATTCCCGAATGGAAGTGGGAACACATTGCGATGGACTTTGTAGTAGGATTGCCTAGAACCAAAGCTAACCATGATGCCATCTGGGTTGTCGTGGATCGATTGACGAAATCTGCGCATTTTCTTCCGATTAACGAGAGATTCTCGCTGGATAAGTTAGTTCATATGTACATAAAAGAAATCGTAGTACGACATGGAGTTCCAGTATCGATAGTGTCTGATAGAGACCCTCGATTCAATTCAAGATTTTGGAGGAGTTTTCAAGAGTGTTTGGGCACCGAGTTGAGAATGAGTACGGCTTATCATCCGCAGACGGACGGTCAGAGCGAAAGGACAATTCAGACTATTGAAGATATGCTTAGGACGTGTGCACTTGATTTTGAAGGCAGTTGGGACGATCATCTACCCTTGGTGGAATTTTCATATAATAATAGTTTTCACGCGAGCATCGGAATGCCACCGTACGAAGCTTTGTATGGACGAAAGTGTCGATCTCCAGTATATTGGGAAGAAGTTGGTGAACGGAAAATGATAGGACCAGAACTAGTACAACGAACAAAAGAAGTGGTTCAATTGATTCAGAGAAGATTGATAACAGCTCAAGACCGACAGAAGAAGTATGCGGATCTAGCCAGAAAGGATGTGGGATTCGAAGAAGGAGAGCAAGTGTTACTAAAGGTTTCACCATGGAAAGGATTAGTTAGATTTGGAAAGAAAGGGAAGTTGAGTCCGAGATATGTTGGGCCGTTTGAGATTTTGAAGAAAGTGGGCGAAGTAGCTTACGAGTTGGCATTGCCACCGCATATGCAGCACGTTCATAATGTATTTCATGTATCTATGCTTAAGAGGTATCGACCAGATTCGAATCATGTAATAGAGTATGAACCAATAGAGGTCCAGGCAGATTTATCGTATGTAGAACGACCAATTCAGATAGTGGATCGTAAGGAGAAAGTACTAAGGAATAAGACAGTAGCGTTAGTGAGAGTTTTGTGGAGGAATCCTAAAGTAGAAGAGTCTACCTGGGAGTTAGAGAGTGAGATGTTAGAGAAGTATCCCCAGTTGTTTCCTTGATCTGATTCTGAGGACAGAATCCTATTAAGGGGGGAAGGATGTAATATCCGTGAATTTTATTATTTGATTAAATGATATATTTAATCTAAAATATTTATTTTGGAATATTGGAATATTATTATATGATATTTAGTGTGTGATTATGTGCTAAATGGTGAGTCGGAAGCCCCTTTCAAAAATTTCGTCATTTGGAATTTTCTTCAAATTTGAGCCGTTTTGATAATTCAAGAGCCCGTTGAAATTTCGTACATTCATTTTTAATTCTTCGTCTTTCGTATTCGAATCGTTATCGAAAGGGTTATGGGATTCTATTTAACCCTACCTATTTGATTCTGCAAATTAATTTCAATTTTTGATCCGAAAAAGGAAAAATCGTTCCGAACCCTAATTGCTTAAGGGGACGGATTTATCGTTCTATATCAATATTGAAGTTGTTATAGCCCTAGTATTCTTGAGCATTAGTTATATAATGATATATATCAATTTGGATAATCATCAACCTTTTTAACCCCTTACTTTTCGTAAAACGTGTTTTTGACCTAATTAGGGTTTTTAAACGATCTAACGAATCAATATCGATCCAAAAATGTTATTTGGGGTATTATTTTTCCAAAAATATAAAATGACCAATCAGACTTCATAACCCTAGCAATTCTTCAGAAATTACTCAAGAAATCCGAAATTCCCAAATAATTATTTTGTGTTCTTGATCTTCAATCAATTCGTTCTAAGGGTTATTGAAGTCCAAATCTGAAGTTCTTATACTCAAATCAAAGCCCCAAAAATCTAGTTTCAGAATCTTCCAACCTCATCATCATCTGGTAAGTATTCGATTTTATATTGATTTTACAAGTTTCGAATTAAAATTAGGGTTCTTGATTCGATTTGGGGATTTTCATTCTGTTGATTCTCCGTTCAATTGGTTGCTTCTAACATGTTCCTAGGGTTCTAATTAGCAAGAATCCATGCTTTAATTTCATGTTTATGTTCGATTTAGTCGGGTTTGATTTTCGGGTTTTGACCCGATTTCTTCTTTCAATTCGTACGTTCTTGATATTGATCTGACATTGTTTTTGGTAAAGGGCTTTTATTGTATGAGTTATAAGCTTCATTTTGGTATATTAATCTTTGAGTTTCATGTAGGATTTAAGTAGATCGGGTTTCCGGCCGAGGTCGTCGCCGGCGAGTTCTTTGAATGAATTCTGGGCACGATTCCGGCATGGGACAGATGTGTGTGTATGTGGGTTGTGTTTGTCTTGCAAAAGCGAACAAAAGCCCTATAGTTTGGTTTTGTTTTGATCGGAAACGGCGAAGTCCGGCCACCGGACGCCGGCCGGATTCTGGAAAACCCAGATTCCGGCGGGTTGTTCTTGGTGACCCGGATTCGTTCTTCCCGACCCGTTTACCCGATTTTTCGACCCGGTTTCAATCTTCAAAACCCTAATTCATTTTCAGAAAACTGTTTTTGAATTTTATTTTTAAATTTAATTCGAAAATAGTTTAAAAACTTTAAAAATTCATATTTTTATTTTAAAAATATATTTTTATATCAGAAAAATTCTGATAAATTATATTTATTATTTTAAATCCGAAAATTGATTAAACTTAATTATTTTAATTATTTTTAATTAATAATTAATTTATTAATTAATTGGTTAATTCTTTTAATCAATTAATTCTTAAAAATTAATTATTAATTAGATTTAATTAATTAAAAATTCAGTTTAATTATTTTCAAGCCTATTTAATTATTTAAAAAAATAGTTTGAGTATTTAAAGAGTGTCAATTAATTTTATTAATTGATTTATTTTCATTTAAATGTTTATATTGGATTTAAAAAATCCGATTTTTTGATTTAAAATTTGTAACGACTTATTAAAAATTCAAATGAGTTCCGTATGATGTTTTAAAAATGTTTATAAGTGCTATATGGTTCATATTAATTGTGTGTCGTGTTTTATAGTCTGTATATGCCCGTGCTAGGGCAAATATCTGAGTTTTAAATATCGTAAATTATACCGGACGTCCGATACGTAACCGGTTACTTGTTTAAATGTGATTATTGATTGAATAAGTGTCGAGAGTAGAACGAGAATAGTTAGACTTATTGTGATGAGTTGTTTATATTATAGAATCGAGTTCCCGGAGCAAGGGAAAGGGGAAAGTAGAGTGAGCAGAGTCGATCCGACAGCAGCTTAGACCAGGCAAGTATCTGTGCCTTTACTTGTGATAAAATTATTATTGTCTTGATTACTTGAATACCGTTATCCCCAGAACAATTCAAATTATCCATCTTTTAACCGCATTTGGACAACTGATTCCATTTCCTTAGAAATTCTTGATTCTTTGATTTGATCTGCATCGGAAACCCTTATTTCCAATTTACTTGATTATTGTTTACCACCTATTGTTGCTATTTATCATCCTTTGATTATCATTGACAACCTTTGATTATTTGACTTCCATCTTGACTACTCATTTACGGTTATTGATTAACGATTACCAATATTGATTCCCTTATTGAATGAGTACACTGTACCATTGAAATTACTCCATGATTATTTCTCGACCTTCACTTGATACTGAACAGTTGAAACTCTTTTGCAATTACTATACATTCAGTTTATCTTATTGAGCATGTTATTGTTTATACCCTATTATAGAATTGGCATGTGTTTTTTTTAAAAATGGACCAGTAATTGGTCGAAGTAACTTAAGGCCCAGATTGGCCTGGGATCCAGTAGAGGACTATGACATGAGCTAGTCCGGGGTTGATGCGTGGCTGGCCAGCAGCACAACCTTTGATTTGAATAAAATGTATAAGCCAAATTCTAATTCTTTACTTCAATCATTATTGATACAAAGCATGTGTTAGCTAAATATTGTTGATTCTGATATCTTAAATTCATATCCTTACCACCGTGATAGAAATGATTCGTTGATGTTTGCTGAGCAATTTTGGCTCACTCTTGCTTGTTGTTTTCTAACCCTATTCCAGTGAAGCGAGAGTATGAGTTGGCATAGCGTGACCGATAGTTCACCAGCAGTCAGGAGAGCCCCTCGAGTCACTGTTATTGGCAGGGTAGTTGTTGTTTTGCTTTTCTAGATTTAATGTCTAGATTTGAACTTTAGTTGTGATGTAATAACTCTGATAAAACTGGTTTGTAATAATAAAAGATTGTAGTAGCTTGTGTTCATTGCCATAATCTGGATGCGGTCTTGGTCAAGGGGTAATTGTGTCTTTATATATATTATGCATGTGTTAAATAGTGTTCCGTTGGTCGGATGACTCCTCAAATCTGTACCCCGGGTTTGGAGGGCGTCACAATATCTCTCGTTGTTATCCGGATCCAGGTTTCTTCGAAAAATTGTCAGAGCCTCCCGCTCATCTAGGTTGGTTATGTTGTTAATAGCTTCTTGAAATCTTTTCATATAAGCAGAAAGAGCTTCCCCCCGGGCTTGCCTGACTGTCTCAAGATGGCACATGTGCATCTCATGAGTCTTGTTTGCCCGGAAGCGTTTGAGGAAAGTGTCACGGAACTGCTTCCAGCTGTGGATACTGCGAGATGGGATCCGGCTGAACCACCTCTGAGCCCCGGACATGAGTGTGGAAGCGAAGAACCTGCACTTTGTTAGATCGTTATAATAATAAATCATTGCTATTTGCTCAAAATAGTTCACGTGCTCTTCGGGATCATCCAAACCATTGAAGGACTCAAAGTTATAGTGCTTAATATTTTTCTGCCTTGGCGTTGCTTCCAAGGAATAGCTGAATGGTGTAAGTGTGTCCCCAATATCCAGCCCCGAGTCCTGGCCCACTTTTCTTTGCAACTCCTGTATCATGTTCAACAGGTCCTCTCTAGGTTCATCTTCATCTGAAATTATTTCTGGACTTGGAACCCGGGTTCTCCTCTTTTCAGTGGTTTTGCCCAGAATCCGGGCCTCCTCCTCCTGGATTCTTTTCTGGACCCTTAGATCGAGTCTAGCTTGCTCTTCCACCTGAATTTTTTCTCGCATCTCAGCTAGCCTTTTAAGCTTTTCGGCCTCCTCATCATGGTTTCGGCTGTGAGACCGATGAGACCTCCTATCGGTGTCTTTGTTCTTTTCCCCAATCCGGTCAAACACGGACCTAGAGCGGTGGGATCTTTCAGGGTTATGGGAGTTCTCACACTGGTCCTGCTCTTTGTTTCTGGTTTGATTGTACAGCCGAATTGCTTCTGCAACCTGTTCACCAGTTAGGTGTTCCATCTGTCCGGGCTCAATAGCAAGATCAGTATATTTATATTTGTTTACTTCGATGTTTACCCGGGCGTCTCCTGGCCGGATTACCTGAGAGGCCAAGGTCAGGACTGGAGGTACCTGGTGACTAGCCTGACCAGTGACCGGGATGTTGGTGTCCGGGGCCGGGGTTGGGTTACTTGTGGTATGTCTATTTGTGCTCTTACTACCACGAGCCATGATTCCCACAAACAGATGTATATGTTTCTTTACGACAGAAAATTGAAACAACTTCAACAGCAGAATAGCCTAGGTTATATAACTAGCTGTCGGTTGGGTTGGGTGACAATGCATGCACGTATTTCTGGGTTATCGATCTCAATAAACAAGAAAACTGGGGTTTTTTTTGTAGATCTAAACACAAACAATGTAGATCTAAGAAAGAACTAAAGCATGTGAGCAGGACTAACAAGATCTGGATTAAGTAAGGCTAAAAAACATGCATACATTGTAGAAATGGGCTAAAGAGTTCATCTTTACGGTTGAAAAGAGAGGGTTGGTTTAGATCTTACTGGGTTTGCAGGTGGTGAGTCTAGCGGCACCGTGACCACAAGACTGGGTTCCCCTCCTTCTAGCGCCAAATGATAACTCTAAATCCCAATCTAGTCCTTTCCAGCCGTTCCCCACGCCTGAATGCGGTGTTGCTGCCGTTGGGTGTCTGCAAAACAACACCGGAGGGGGGTTTGGACCCTGGCGGCGCCTCCGGCGTGAGAATGAGTAATGGTTTTGGAAAGGAAGATAGGACTATAGAGAAATCTAAATATGGAGGGTGTCCGTATAGATTGTGTAGAGAGAGAGAGTGTAACCCCCAAACCTTTCCTCCTTGGTCTATTTATAGGCCAAGGATTAGGGTTTGGGGGTTGTACCTGCAATCATGAGCGTTGGATCCTAGGTAGGTGGAACACCTGGACGATGTTGATGGGTCACATGTGTCCAGGTGAGGATTGTGGTGACATGCACCACCCTCCTGCTAGCGTGTGGTCCAAATAGAATATTCCTGTGCCAATCATTGGATATTCCCTATTGTGCTCAGGTGTGATTTCTGACATCGTCCCCCATCTTCCACCTCATGGTTGACGATCTCATCATACGTCATTTGAGCTTATCCTTCTCTGGATGTCTGTGGAAGTTTGTTCGTCTAAGTCCAGGTTTGGGGAGTGAGTCCGGGCTTCTTGGGATTCAGGGTTCTGGTACCACTGAACATGCTGCATTCCGGGGTCTGAGTGAGCCCTGAGATCGGGCTTGGGCCTACGGTTTTGGAGTCAGGGCTCTTATAGCCTATCACTATCAGATGATTTTTTTTGGGATTCACTATAAAACAATCTAGAGCAGTACAGAGAAAGAAAAGAAATGAATGTAATTAACTTCAATAAAATACAACTTGAGGCCTGCTACTTATATAGCCAAACTATAAACTAATGCGTGCTACAAATTCTCCACTACAGCACTTATTTCTGAACTTCCTAAACGACACTAACTTATTCAGCTGCATAAAACTAGGAACAACCTTATCCAAGTACAACTAGCATTGACTTGGTAAACAACTCCTACTGGAAATAAAAACAAAACTAATTAAAATAAGTTGCACTACTTATTTTTAATACCCCTCCTTAGTGCAAACTTACGATCAACAACTCCAAGTGAACTTCTGTGAAACTCAAACTTAGGCTTTCCCAGAGCCTTTGTGAAGATATCTGCCACCTGATCATTTGTTGACACACTTTCTAATTCAATATCATGATTAAGCACCGTTTCTCGAATGTAATGATAGCGAACTTCAATGTGCTTCATTCGTCCATGAAAAACTGGATTTCCAGTAAGCTTGATAGCACTTTCATTATCACACTTAAGCTGCACAGTATAATTAAACTCACCAAGCATACTCCTCACCAGTCCCTTCAGCCACATACACTCTTGTGCCGCCATGCTTGCTGCCACATACTCTGCTTCCGTACTAGACAGTGCAACAATTGGTTGTTTCTTACTGCACCAGGACACCATAGCTGAGCCTATACTAAAACAATATCCAGTAGTTGAATGCCTATCATCGACATTTCCTGCCCAGTCTGCATCAGTGTAGCCAGTTAGTCTGATCTTTTCACACCTTCTATACATTAAACCAAAATCCAGAGTCCCCTTAATGTAACGCAGAATCCTTTTTGCTGCATCCCAATGTTTATTTGTTGGACACTGCATAAATTGTGATATCACACCAACTGAGTAACAAAGCTCAGGTCTTGTGATAGTTAAATATATTAAACTACCCACAAGTTGTCGAAATGGTGTTGCATCATCTAACAACTCTCCTCCGTTCTTTGTTAATTTGAGACAAGACTCCATAGGAATAGCTTTTTCTTTAGACTCCTCCATACTAAAACGTCGCAGCAGATCCTTTGCATAGCCTCTTTGAGATATAAAGTAACCATCATCTGATTTCTCTACTTCAAGACCAAGAAATCGACTAGCTTCTCCCATATTTTTCAGCTCAAAACTCACAGATAATTCATTAATCAGCATAGCTACCTCATCTTCATTATTGCCCGTGACAATCATATCATCCACGTATAACAAGACAATTAAATGAACATTTGCTTCTATTTTAATGAACAAACTAGAATCTGCCTCAGAGACTCTAAAACCACAAAAAAGGAAATACTGAGCAACTTTACCATACCAGGCACGTGATGACTGTCTAAGACCGTAAATAGCCTTTTTCAAGCGACAAACATAATCTGGATATTCCTTAGAAATGAATCCTTTAGGCTGCTCCATGAACACTTCACGATCTAGTTCACCGTAAAGAAATGCATTCTTTACATCAAGTTGCCACAATTTCCATCCTTTAAATGCTGCAAGAGCAATTGTTGATCTCAGTGTCACCATTTTTGCAACTGGACTGAATGTTTCCTCATAATCCAATCCATAATTTTGAGAAAATCCACGCGCGACTAATCTGGCCTTGTAACGATCGATGGTCCCATCTGATTTTTTCTTCAACTTGTAAACCCATTTGCAAGTAACAGGAACACAATTTTCAGGCTTGGGCACCAACTCCCAAGTTTGGTTTTTCCTTAGCGCTTTTAATTCTTCTTCCATTGCACCTTCCCATTCAGGATTTCCTTTTGCTTCTTCGTATGTTGCTGGTTCATTTTGATCAGTTTCTCCTGTAAAGAAGCATGAAGTAACGGTACAATTATTTAATTGTACCTCATAGTCCTGAAGATAGGATGGCTGCCTCCTTTCTCTTGTACTTCTACTTGCACCCTGACTTTCATTGTCAGCTGAATCTCCTTGTGCAGAATTTATCACATCATTTAAGAATTGCTCTTCATGTTCTGGAGAGAGCTGAACATTTTCTTGATGACGAACCACACTATTCTGAGTAGGGTAATAAGAAGACACCTCATCAAAGACAACATCGCGAGAAGTGGTTACTTTATGTGTCTCAGGATCCATGCATCGCCACCCCTTCCTGTGTATGTCATAACCAACAAAAATGCATACCTTTGCTTTCGGGTCCAGCTTAGTACGAGTGGCTTTAGGAACATGAACGTAACAAATGGAACCAAATATACGAAGACAACTAACATCAGGCTTCTCATGATATAAAATTTCAAGAGGAGATTTTTCCTTACCAGGCCATGGGGGTAAGCGATTTATCACATAACAAGCACTTTGAAAAGCTTCTGCCCAAAGCTCTCGAGGAAGGTTTTTGTCATGCAACCAAGAAAGACTCATCGATGTGAGGTGAGCCAGCTTCCTCTCGGAAACACCATTCTGCTGTGGCGTATGTGGACAAGTCATTTGTCTCTGAATACCCTTCTCATTGCAGAAACGAATAAAGTCATTTGAAAGAAATTCTCCACCATTATCGCTTCGTAAACATTTGATTTCCTTGTTGAACTCCTTCTTTACAGCAGCTTGAAACTCAACAAAGTTTGATAAAGTTTCACTCTTATCTTCTAAGAATTTGACCCATGCATATCTCGAACAATCATCTACGAGAATCATGACATACCGGAAACCACCATAACTTGTTGTCTTCATTGGACCCATCAAATCTACATGAATTAGCTCGAACTCCACTTTTCTGCGATTTGTTGATTTCTGAAAAGGAAGGCGGTGTGATTTTCCAAATTGACATCCCTGGCATATTATATCTTCACAAACATTTTGAAGAGTTGGCATCCCTTCCAATAGCTTATGTGAAGAAATTTGTTGCAGTAGTGGATAACTTAAGTGTCCTAACCGAGCATGCCAAATTGAAGCCTTATCTATTTGGCTTGTTTTCTTGACATAAGCTTCTCCAACTGACATAACAAACATAGAGTCTTTCTTTTCTCCGGTGAACACAACATTAGCCTCAAGATTCTTAACATTATCAAGAATTTTGACATCATTTGGACCAAATAAAACATACTTTCCAGAATTTGTAATTTGAGAGACAGAAACTAAATTTCTTTGCAAACCTGGAACATGATATACATTATCCAATTTCACCAACTTTGTATCATCCGAGCTAATCTCCACAGTTCCTTCTTTTGCTACCGGATAGGTTGAATTGTCCGCCGTGATGATGACACGTTCACCGTCATGATTTTGCAGTTTAGTAAATACGGATTCATCTCCAGTTACATGATGAGAGCAACCCGAGTCGAGGATCCATTCCTTTGTATCATTTGAATGGTTGTAAAACACTGGGACTGGTTCTGATTCTGCCTTGTTGTCCCTGACTTCCACTGTAAAGCACTGCTCCCACTTTATCTCTTCCTTTGGCTCACTTTGTTCTGTCTTTTCCTTCTCATTAGCAACATTCACCTTGGAAAGCTTCACTCTGCAATTTTTCTTGATATGCCCAGTCTTCCCACATCTATAACATTCGATGGGGTTGGGATTTTGTGAATTATCACCACTGAGTTTCCCACTTACTGGATTGCCTTTATTCACAAATGATCCATGCTTCTTATAGTACTTTCCTTTCGTAAAGAGCGCTGATTCTGTCTCGACACTTCTTCCCATCTGTTTTGCTAGTGCTTCCTGATTAGAGAGAAGACTCTCTAATTCCTCAACGGACGGCTGAACCGCCCAACCTTGAATTGAAGTCACAAAAGGAATATACTCTTTCTTCAGCCCATGTATAAGAAAACGCCGCATTCTTGCCTCACTGATCTTTTCATTCTCATCTAATTCTGATATTTCACCACAAAGACTTTTAACTCTTAAGAAATAGTCAGAAATAGACAAATTACCTTACGCCAGCATAGCTAACTCATTTTCCAGCAACTGCAACCTTGCGGTGTTCTTTTTAGAAAACAATCTTTTAAGTGTGTCCCAGACCTCCTTGGGTGAGTTAACATCTCGAACATGATCAATGAATTCTTTTCCGATTGAAGTTCTTAAAGCATAAAGAGCCTTTCCACATCTCATCTTCCATTTCCTTCGTAGTTCGACATTAGCTGGGATGTCTGCTGGTTCCTTCTCCGTTCCAGTAACAATGTCCCATAAGTCCTGTCCTTGAAGAAAAGCTTCCAGGCACATCTTCCAATACTTGTAATTAGTGCCTACAAGCTTCTCAACAGAATTGCCAACACTTGAACCATTACCTCCACTTCCCAACTCCATAGTTTTTAGCAAGATTTCTCCCGACCTTATAATCTTTTCTTTCTCTGTACTGCTCTAGATTGTTTTACACAAAAATACCAGCAGCACTTGGAGCAAACCACTACCGAAAAAGCTACAGGAATTGTTCTACATGTCTCGCTACGGAGTTAAAGTGACACAATGACATGAGTTTCATTGAAGTTCGCAGCTGGGATGCAAGAGTTGCAAAGAGCCTCAAATGCAGTATCATCTTGCAAAAGAATTCCTCTACCATCTTGCAAAAGAACTCCTTTAACTTTTGACCTGCCAGAAATTCTTATATATTCAGAATCCCTGATTTAATATATAACATCATAATCTTAAGGAAACACATATAACATGCGTTATGCCCACACTATTAGTGACTTTTATAGAACCAATTACCTGTTTTGTTTGCTTGTTTCGAACAAACAACTGTGAACAAAAAATATAATGCAGTACAAAAATCTGATAAGAATAAAAGAGAATCACTGTATGGGGAAATATATAGATGATGCTCATGTTCTTTTCAACTGTTGACACCTTGAGAAAATTTCAATTATAAGCATATTTATTTGAACTTGTAGAAAATATTACAGCTACTGATTTTTTTTCTTCTACTTCAATAGAACAATTAGTAATTGATATTGTTTTCTCGGTGCTCTAACTCAAGCCGATAAATTTAACATATTCAAGCTGGCAGCACCATGATACAGATTCATGTCATCTAACCACAACAAGTATAATTCATACTTGTCCTACATTTAAGGAACATGACCAAGGAGAATTCCCAGGAACTAGACCAGCAAGTGAGCTTAACTAATAGGGCACAACAAAGCACAACATGACAACATTTTTTAAAAATTTATTCTTCATATCTATAACAAAATCTGCCGCTTGTCCACTATAAATTCATTCTGAACTGTCCTATCAGTGATATACAAGGACAGAGGATTCAGTCCAACAATACATATATATATATCGTAAGACAAAACTAGAAACACTTTACATAGGGACTATGGTCTACCACCAATGCCTCTAAACATTTTTAGCTGTTTTTGATTAACGTCATTTATAAAATATCATAGATGGCCTTTCAGATGAGAAGTTAACAAAGAATATATACAGAGACAAACAAGCACGCGTGCGCGCCCACACATACACATTGCGTCACATCTGTAATAAAGAGTTTCAGGTTGAATATCCCCATCCCACAGTTGGTATTGTGCATATTAACCTGTCTTTCCGTCTATTAGTCTACCAATGACCAGATGCAGTAATGATAAACCACAATGCTTCAAGCAGGAAAATAAAATTATTTGGAACCCCCTCCCCCCTTCTATCTATAATAAGAGGTTAAGCCATCCGAACTTTGAATTTCCACCATCGAAATGTCCTGAAGTAGTGAAATTTTCAAGAGCTTGCAAGAAGTCAAAGTCAGAAGAGTCATTAAGGTTCTTGATTGAGCACCTCATCGAAAGATTGATCATATAGATGGTGTGGTCTTGGAAGGGTAGATCAAAATAGAGATTTTTTTTAGTAAATAGGAACGGTGCCCCGTTAAAGAATATAAATCAAGTATCTTAGTCAGAAAGAACCTAGAATACATACGATTGGGAGAACTACTCCCTAAAACAGAGAAAGCCGATTAAACATAATGCAACATATTTATAAACAAGGTCTTTGATTTACCTGAAGCTAGAGACACGTGATAACCTAAAGCTCATGAAACAACAGCCCCAATGAACTACTTCGATATCACAGCCTGAACACGAGGGAACACTCTAAAAAACCTCTACTCCAGATTGACTGCATACTCGAAACTAGCTTGACCAAAGTCGCAGGACAGCAAGCACAGGACAACTGTACTTACATCCCTTTTGAAATGCTTAGAATACAAGCTGGAACCCAAACTGGAAACCCACAGCTTATTGCATAAAACTCATCAGAACTCCGTGTAGACCAGAAAATCCAACACGCAACATCCTGAACGGTGAACGCAACTGAACAGACTAACAAGCATATTCCAAATTGGGTTGACCCCAAAAACAGCAACGCCTCCACCAAAATTGCATATATAAACTGCATAAACCGCATATGTAATGGAGGACTGCAAGATCATAGGCTTGCGGTCTCAATGCAAATACCACAAGCACAATGATTAGAGTTCTGTCTAGATTCTCAAAATGCAATCTACATACTAAACTGAGAACCAATGGCACTTTGCGGCAAATTACCATATCTAGCTAAACGTCCAAAAAGCAGCAAAGCAAACGGATATCAGTTTGAGCGACCCCATAAACCAGAAGACTCCTTTACATTAGAAATTTCTGAATAGTACCACGTAACAACGGAAGCAATCTCATCCAATTTTCCAAAAGCAACACAACCCAACAATCTCTGCAATTCGACACAACTAGGATGTTAAAACCGCATAACACCAGGAAATTCCCATCACGAACTAGGCTCTGAATTCCATCACAGACTCTGCTATAGATCCAGAATATCCAGTCCAAATTGCCAATAGAACATATCAAAGATTGAAAAGAAACTTCAGATTTTGTGAATCTGCATCCAAGTACCAAACCAACACAAGAAGGGAGTACAAAAGGAAAAAACAGTCATTTTCCAACAACTGAACCAGGTCAAAAATTAATGACAACATATGAAATTTTTCTCAGCCTACCCCTTGCTTCCCTTGCTCTTTCCCTTTCCCTTTTCCTTCTCCTTCTCTCCGCCCTTATTTATTGGTCTAGGTCTCATAATAAGTTTGAAATTGTTCAAGTTTTTTATTTGAGTTTCGTTGGTAGGATTAGGGAGTGATTGGTGTATTTGGTCTGAATAATTACTCCATTTGTTCTCAAGCTCAACCAAATGATTAGGAAGTTTGTCACCAGATTCATAAATCCCTAACACGTGCTTATAAATTTCGTCATTCCGAAGCGATTCAGGAAGAGTTGGAAGATTTAGAAATCCTCGCAACATAGTTATTGCATACATACAAAGCATTTTCAAGAGCCTGCATAACTATTATAACTTCATCTCTACGTCCCCCTTTCTCTGCCAGCTTCGTATAGTCAAACTTGATTTTACAATTTAAAGCTTCTGAAAGTTGATATTGTCTACCAGAATCTAATTCCCCTTCAACAATTTTTTTAAAATTAGAAACAACATCATCAAAAATCATCATCTTGCATCTAGACTAGATGATGCGTATTCAATTGTACTTGTTAAGAATACAGTTTTTTGGATAGCTCTGATTGCTTGTTTAGCAAAATGGAAGAGGGCATCGTTACTGACTTGGCACTCATCAAAAGAAGAAGGAAACATGAAGCGAATATTGCTGAAATAGAATACGAGGAAGAAGATTCACAGCTATACTGGCATATGTTGATGATTTGATTCTCATAGGCAACAGTATGATGGCTATTGATAAAGCAAAAGCTTTTTTGAGTTCACTGTTTAAAATGAAAGACCTTGGAGAACTCAGATATTTCCTTGGTATAGAGGTGGATAGAAGTGATCATGGGATATTCCTTTCTCAGAAAAATACATCACTGATCTTCTTCAAGAGTACAATCTTCTTAAATGCAGACCTCTAAGGTTGCCAATGGATACTCATGTAAAATTATGGGCTGGTGTAGGTGATCCTCTTCCTCATCCAGAGGATTATCAAAGACTCATTGGGAAACTTATCTATTTGACAATCACCAGGCCAGATATAGCATTTACTGTGCATGTCTTGAGCCAATTTATGTATAGTCCAACTACTGTGCATTATCAAGCTGCCAAAAGGGTTCTTAGATATTTAGCAGGATCTAGAGAACAAGGAATTCTTCTAGCATCTAACTCTGCAGCAAACCTACATGCTTATTGTGATAGTGATTGGGCATGATGTCCAAATTCCAGGCGTTCTACCTCTGGGTTCTGCATTATGCTAGGTGAGTCTCCTATTGCTTGGAAATCCAAGAAACAATCTGTAATTGCAAAATCAACAGCTGAAGCAGAGTTCAGGTCTCTAGCTATGATTGTTTGTGAAGTAATGTGGGTCAAGAAACTGCTCAAAGAATTGGGACTGAAAGATCTTGGCACTACTGATATTTTCTGTGATAATCAAGTCGTTCTTGCAATTGCTGCAAATCCAGTTCATCATGAAAAAACCAAGCATGTGGAGATCGATTGTCACTTCATTAGGGACAAAGCTATTGAAGGTCATATCAAGCCTACTTATGTTCCAACATCTTCTCAAGTTGCTGATGTCTTCACCAAAGTTTTAACTACTGAGCAGCATCAATTTCTGCTAAGCAAGTTGGGTGTTCAGTCTCCTTCACACTCAGCTTGAGGGGGAGTGTTAAAGGCCCATAAATAAAGTCGAGCCCAATAGGCATTGCAGTCTTCTAACAAACTTTGTCTGTGTGCACCTGCTGGCATCTGATCCCAAGCAAGTTGTCGGTCCTTTTTACTCTCTATTTGTCCTTTTAGTTTACTGTTATTTTGTCCATGTCTAGGAGGGTTCTAGACTGATAGCTGTCTAAGTTGTTTGTGGCCTATAAGTTAAAGAGCCATACAAGTATTAGTATATAATATATTTCTAAATATTATTATATCAGAAAATTTTGTTATAGTTTTAAACAACAATATATATTGTTTAGCATAAAAGTTGTTTAAAAATTTTACTATAAAAATTTAAAACTCGTTCTATTAAAATAAATTGAAATATATATTTATTTATAAAAAAAATAGAAAATTTACACCATTCAGACATTTTATAAATTTATGCGCCAAACAATATTATTCATTAAGTATTCAGATTGATAAATCGTTCAGATATTTTAATCATTAAGAAATTTTAATTCAGATTTGCCAAATGACCTCTAAGTTGTTTGTGGCCTATAAGTTAAAGAGCCAAGTCTGTAATTGTTTCCAAGAATGAATGCATGAGAATACTCAGTAGAGAGAAAATATTTCAATGTCAGTTATGTTTATCAAGCTTTATGTTTTTTTCACTTATATATATTAGGCCAGCCGGCCCTCTATCAACTGCTGTGTGCATTCAGGGTATTGCAGATGCATTCACGTTGCTTGGCTTGACATTTAACTCACCCGAGTTTAAAATCTGATTTACTGATGCTTCTTTTTCCAAATTTCCGCTAAGATCGTTATGGTCTACCTTTTAGCTCAGCAGCTAGATGAAGACATCTTCAGACAATGTACTACAAAACTCAGAAGTCCAAGTGGTAAGGTATGTTTCAGGACAAACTTTGACCATTGCTCTTGGGGATTGACTGTTTTGGAGCACTATGTGTTTGTCTTTTTAGTTGGAATTTCAAAGAATATGTGACTCTTCCGTTCTGTCTTGCACAATATGTGGTCATAAAAATGTTAGTTTCTCTGAAGCTTATTCTTGAATGATCTCGTTCCGTTGATGATTATAGACTTATCTGGTCATAGACAGACACTGAACTACAAGAATAAGCTAATATACCAATAGAATTTAGCAACGAAAATCCATCTGTTAGTAGTTACAGACAGATTGCTAACGGATATCGAAAGTTTGAAAAGTCAAAATTCTACCAACAGAAACCCAGCAAATCACTAACGAATATTTAATAACAGAATATTTTTGTTGTTAAAATAGGCGCCAAAAATGTCCGCCCAAATGTGCTAATGAAGTAGCTATGGTTTGCCAACAGATTTTTTCCTTACGAAATAGTAATGACATAATAACTGTTTCGTAAAGAATTGCCAACCCATACTAACAGAAGTTACAACTTTTGTTCCGTTAGTAATCTGTTACCATTTTTAAATCGGTTAAATATATTCAGTGGTTAAATATATTCAGTGGTTAAATATATTCCGTTACTAGTCTGTTACCATTTTTAGATCGGTTAAAATATATTCTGTTACTAGTCTACCAATTTTTGATTATCCGTTATTGTTCCGTTGGTAATATTAATTTTGAAATTTACTAATAGTTAGTATTTTCTCTCAGATTGGTGTTTCGATTTTTCTAAAAATATTTATCGGCGATCCAACCGTACGGATGTGAAAATCTATTTATTTTAATGATATTTTAATTTTTTTGGAAAATAATAAATTAATTTGGTTTGAGATTTTAAGAGTCAATTAGCACTTTGATTTGTACTTCTAACTAGTGTTTCCTCCCGAATTAGTGTTTCGATTTTTAAAAAAAATATTAATCGAAGATTCAACCGTACGTATGTGAAGATCTATCCATTTAATGATATTTTAAAAAATTTGGAATATAATAAATTATTTGGTTTGAGATTTTAAGAGTCAAGTAGTACTTTGACTTGTACTTTTAACTAGTGTTTCCTCCGGAATTGGTATTTTAATTTTTAAAAAATATTTATCAACGATCCAACCGTACGGATGTGAAGATCTATCTATTTTAATAATATTTCAAAACTTTTGTAAAATAAAAAATTTATTTGGTTTGAGATTTTAAGAGTCAATTAGTACTTTGACTTGTACTTCTAACCAATGTTTCCTCCCGAATTGGTGTTTCGATTTTAAAAAAAAAATATCGACGATCCAACCATATGGATGTGAAGATCTATCTATTTTAGTGATATTTCAAAATATATGGAAGATAATAAATTTATTTGGTTTGAGATTTTACGAGTCAATTAGTATTTTGACTTGTACTTCTAACAAGTGTTTCCTCCCAAATCGGTGTTTCAATTTTTTTAAAAATATTTATCAACAATACAACCGTACGGATGTAAAGATCTATCCATTTTAATGATGATTCAAAATTTTTGGAAAATAATATATTTATTTGGTTTGAAATTTTAAAAGTCAATTAGTATTTTAACTTGTAATATTTATCGACGATCCAACCGTAAGAATGTGAAGATCTATCTATTTTTAATGATATGCAAAATAATAAAATTATTTGGTTTGAGATTTTAAGAGTCAATTAGTACTTTGACCGGTACTATTAATAAGTGTTTCCTTCCGAATTGGTGTTTCAATTTTTTTTTAAAAATATTCCTCGACGATCCAACCATACGGATGTGAAGATCTATCTATTTTTAATGATATTCAATAATTTTTGTAAAATAATAATTTTTTTTTATTTGAGATGTTAAGACTCAATTAGTACTTTGACTTTTATTTATAACTAGTGTTTCCTCCCGAATTGGTGTTTCGGATTTTTGAAAAATATTTATCAACGATCCAACCGTGCGGATGTGAAGATCTATTTATTTTAATGATATTTCATATTTTTTGGAAAATAATAAATTTATTTGGTTTGAGATTTGAATAGTCAATTAGCACTTTGACTTGTACGACCCAGTTAGATAATTGTTGTGAGAGATATTTGGTACAACACAATTGAGAGAATCTCGCTGGAATATCTGTAGAATGCGTCCTTGACTATCGGACGGAGCTGTAAGTTTGCAGCTAGAAACCTGAAGCTCGCTAGAGGTACAGAACAGTAGAAGTAACGTCTCCGGGGGCTGAGTTGACAAAACCACTATTAGGTCCAAAGTATCGTAGAAGGGGGGGGGGGTTGAATACGATACTCACAAATTATTCAATTTCGTTCGCGGATAATTCTTTCAGTTCTAATACGAAATCAAATGCACCAAATCAAAACACAAGTCGGGGAATATATCGTTTTATAAATATAAACCGCGAAGGGTGCTACAATTCTAATCCATAGGATTAGCTTCAATGAGTTCAGGTAAACGTAATTAATACAAACTATAGAAATTAAGGCAACATAAATTCTCTTCTGTTAAATGTTCTTGAGCTTTAATTTCTTATGTCTCTTTTGATCAACTGTAAACCGACTGAGGAAGACACTGCCTTAACTCATGTAATTGTAGTCTTCTATGGAAAAACTATCGAGCCATTTGTGGAATAATCCTGGCCGTCCAATTCTTTAATCAACCTGACAAAGTACTACAAATCTCACCTGCTCCTCATATTAAAAACTATCGAAGGAATTATTTAATTCTTCCTTCGATAGATTTTAAATAAAATCTATCGTATGAAGAATTACTTCTTTGATGGTTTTTCATCCAAATCCACTTGATCAATTTCGATAGTTTTTCTTAAAAGAAAACTATCGAATGTTTTCCTTATGCAGTTTGACCCTTGAAGATTCACTTCTTTTACATCAAGCAAATTGTATCCATTTAAACCTAAACATACCTTGTAATATTCTTTTGACTTTCATGATGTTTCTGATTTAGACTTAAATCAACTTCTTCCGAGACGATAAACATCTTGATCTTTTAGGTGCTGACAACTGGTGCAACTGGTCTGGTTCACAGATGACTAACATTTGATCAATACTTCCATGTCTTCAATTCAATGTTGTTGATAAGTCCTTTGTCGTTCTGGTTGCTTCAATAAAATCACTGGAACCCTATGGTACTAACTCTTAATCATTCAAATACTTCTGTAGTCTTGAAAGTCTTGTTTCTTTATTTGTCACAGAGGCTTGAACATATTAATGAACTTCTTTCCGTGACCTGTTTACGGACTTCAAGAATACATACCATATTTTGATTTTTTGAGTTTACCTTATCTTCTTTACTTCTGGATTCCTATGCTTCTGTTAATATTATTGTATGTCTTGTCTTTTGTTGAGTTGAAGTTATCTCTGTTACATCTTATGTTACATTATGCTTTACAATCTCCCCTTATTTGATTGTTAGAGTTCGACAAGCAAATACCTCGAGGATAACTCAACTAACTAAGGAAACATGAAACTAATTAAAGTAAGACAGATTGATAATATTAAATACATTCTGGATTAAATATATACATTTCCAGATTTCAAAATTCAAAGAACATTAAAACTTTTTACAATGAAGTTGCTCCTCTAGGACAATAACAATGCTTCAGAAAAGTGTTACAATAATATAATACGCTTTTGATCAATTTGGTACAAAATATTTAGGCGGGAGTTTAACTTTTTCGCTGGGCGGGCATTTTTAGTACCAAAATTTTTATTACACAAAATTAAGTTTTATTACACAAAACTTATTCCCTCTCTCACATTCTCTCGCCCACTCTCTGAGATCTCTCCCGACCTCACCTCACCTCACCTCTCCGACCTCACCTCTCTCACATCTCACAAAACTCAATCCCTAAACCCCTAAATTCGATTTCAAAACTAAATCCCTAAACCCGACTTCAAAACCCAAAAACCCCAAAACTCATTAAAGCTTTGATTAGAGCAAACATCTAATTAAAGCTTCAATTAGAGGTATTATACCGAACTTTCTTCTATTTTGTTTGATTATAGATGTATATATGTGTATACATGTTCGATTGTATGTGTTAATTAGTCGGTTTTTGTGTTAAATTTCTCTCCCTCTCTTTCTAATTATGTATACTCACATGTTAATTGCTTGTATTTTCTTCTATTTTTTGTTAACTACAATTTCAATTTTTTGGGGTTTATATGTTCAATTCAATTAGGAAGATGTGATTTGATAGTATTCTGGTAATTGACATTATCATTGTTGTTTGATTTTTTATATTATGGTAATGATAGTATATAATATATGATTTGGTAATTGTTATATTGTCTGCTAAACTACATCTGATTTTAGATAAATTTATGGTAATTGTTATGTTTCTGATAAATGGGTAATTGGTGTATTTCTTGTCCTCTTCATATTTATGTTTAATCTCCTATTCCATAAATGACATCTGATATCATCTGGGGTGTTTAATGACAGTCAGTTCATTTTTTGCCATTAAGATATTGCCAATTTTCAAGGTTTCTAACAGAATTTGGCACATTTGAAGGTATGAGAAACTGCAAAGATGGTTCGTGTATGCTAGCATACATTGAATTTTCATGTTCCTTCTCTGTTCTTGCAGGACTGAGATGTCTTGCTGCATTGGCTCGTTGGGAGGAACTCAACAAAGTGCAAGGAATACTGGACACTGCTGAGCCAGCTGCTCTACTTGAGATGGTAGTCTGGTATGCACTTCCAATCCTCTCTCCACTCTCTTCCTATAATATGGAACATTTTCCATAAGATATCTTCTCAGAGTGTCAGCTGCTTTGTCCTTCTTCGTAGTTATGAATCCAGTGGATCTAAGATACTTCTCAACTGATATAAGATAGTTATTTGGATAATCTTTCAGTTTGTCCTCCGTCAGATAGTAGATTCTGAACAAGTCATTCGTCATGAATCTCACCATAGGAGGATCTTCAGTAATCTCTGGACTGACCTTCATCAAGATTTCCTTAACATGCTCACGGAGCAGTTCATTTAGCTTTGTGGTTCTCTGGATCTTGATGAGCATCACCTGCAGTTCTGTATATGTTCTCTGTTCGAAAAACTTAGTTGAAATCACAAATGTACCTCTGTCCATGAAACCACAAAGGCCCAAGGCTCAACTACAGTCTAGGGACTTCACGGATATGGCATCGACCCAACTTAGGAGCTGACACTAACCGCTACCAGCTATCTCCCTGACCAAAGTAGTTGCAGGTATAGCCATGACTTACCCTAAATGCCAGACGCATCCTTGTCCCCCGAATGAGAAGCACCCACCAGATTGCAGGACAAGTGATCCCAAGCGTTTGGGTGCAAAGTGCAGGATTAATCCAAAGTTCCCCAATGAGGACGCGCCCATTGAGTACAGGAACAGAGCTCCCAAAGCACACACCAAGGTTCACCCCACATCCCCAATGAGGACGCGCCCATTGAATACAGGAGGAGGCCTTCAATCATCAGGCATACCCCTGGAGGCCTTCAACCACAGACATCCCCCTCCTATGGCACATCCAAGGAGGGAATTCTTCAATCATCAGGCAAAACCCTGGAGGCCTTCAATAATGGACATCCCTCCCTTAGGGCTCATCCTAAGGGAGAAGTCTTCAATATCTTGCCAGTATCAAGCCAAGGGAGTCGTCCTTCACCACCAAGTAGCTACTTCAAACCAAGAGGGCGCGCTCTCAAAGGGTGGACGGCCTAAAAGAGCGTGCACTTACCCCTCTGAGGGCAAGCCCTAAGTCTTCCATATGATAATCCTATGTCAGTCTAGCTGTTATTCTCTGTCAAGTCATCCATTCATGTCAAGTTGTCAGTCCACACCAAGAGGACGCGTCCTCAAGGGTTGGAAGGCCAGAGGGCGCGCCCTCACCCCTATGAGGACAAGCCCTGAGCCTCCGTTGTACTAGTTCAATCCCTAATTGCACCTTGAATATCCCCAATTGATTATTACTTGACCTGAATCTTCCTTAAAAACCCGATACCGAATTTTGGCTATAACAGAGGTCTTTGTTTGGTTAAGGGCTACCAGTGCTGTAAATGAATAAAATGTCACTTTGGTATTGGTTTGCATGTTAATATAACATATAAAGTTTTTGGCATATCATGAAAAGACCAGAAAGAACAAAATCCAAACTTGTCACCATTCAACACAATTGACAGCCATTCAACACACTTCACATGAATTCTTTTATAAGTGGAAACAAAGCACTGCGACATGTAAATTCTAGACTCTGAGCAAGGCATGACAACGTTGTGTTCCTATAAATGAACGAATTAATGTCAAATGTGCTGAATGATTGTATTAGTGTAATTTAAAATTTAGCACTGGGCGTCTGACTTTCTCTTTCTCCTGGGGATGATAATTTTACAACTAAAGATGGCTGCAGCAGATGCTATAATTATTATCGGCTAATATAAGATTAACAACTTCAATTCCAATTATGAACATAAGCTACAGGTAAAAAAACAGTGTTCATAGGAATTATTGTTGGTCAAAAACAGTGTTCTAAAAATCGCTGAGCCAACCGAGTACTTAATAGAACTCGTTTTTCTTGTACATTTTGTAAATATGTTTTTGGGCATCATTGAATCTAGGAATCTATACTTTATTTTACAAAGTATGAGACTGGGGGGGATTTTTAGATCAAGATTCAATGATCATCAGGATCTGGAGTACTAATTAGGATTAAGGTGCTGACGTCATTTGCACGAGATATTATATATTTCTTGTTTTTACTATGAATTTTAATGTAAATAAAGAAATTCAATTCTCTAAACATGATTAATTAAAAAAATTATGAGATAATGATATTGAATAACTCTAATTAATTCCCAAAATCACAAAAAGAATAAATCAAAAACTATATACAAAGATAACATACAATATAATTATTATTAATTATAGAAAATAACTAAAATAAGAGAAAACTCTCAGAGGGATAGAGGGATTTTAAATACAAATTTTAAAAGGATGATTTTGTAATTTCAAAACTCGCCTCCTACATTTACAAAAATACCCCTATTATATAATACTAAATGTTTTAAACTCAGGCACCTAAGGGTGATCTCGGGTCATGTAAAATTGTATACACGAGTAATTTTAATCGTCACCTTGTTTGAATTCATACTCTTTTTGTGCAATCTATTACAATAATAGGTCTAGTTGTCTATTATTTGTGCTATATATCTAACATATTTATAAACCATTAACAATAGTTTGTGTATGTTTTGTGCTTCACTGCTAAGTATGCACATATATAACCTATAATCTGCAAAACCTCAAGTCTCAAGTTACAACCTCAAGTCTCAAGTTACAGATACGGATGTGAGAAAGAAGAAAATAAATTAAAATATACAAATAGTAATTATCAATATACAATGTTATTAATGCACACGAATTATCATAAAATCCTTAAATTTGTGACATGAGGAAAACTAATCAGTATTCCATGATTTTATAGGCAATTTAAGATATAATAGAAAGATATAGGAAAAATTAAATTACAAATAGGATTATAACCTAGAAATTTAATAAAGATTAAATCATAAATATGATTGTAATATGACGTTATAATAAAGATTAAATTCTAAAAAAGAGTGTTTTATATATATTTTTTGTATTTCCTATAAATTCGAATCTAAGTAAGATAATTCAATTTTATTGAAATAAAATAGAGAAACTGATTAAAATTTAAATAGGATTTAATTTAGTTGAGAAAATAATTTAATTTTGTTTAAGTATATTTAAATAGGATTGACTTTTATATATTTACTGTATTTCCTAAAAAATTGAATTAAATTAAAATAGTGAAACTCTAGAAAAATAGATTAAAACTTAAATAGGATTTAAGTTGGTTGAGAAAAAATAGATAATATTTGTTTAATTAAATTTTAATTTTTAATATTTTTAATGGATGAGCTCTAGAAAATTAGATAAATATGAATCGAGCGATTCTAGAGCTCCCCGGGGTTTTCCTTTATATATATAACTAGGTTACTGAGCCGCGTTTCACAACGGTATTAGAATATATTTATTAAGAAAAAGAATATTAGAATAAAAATTGTGAAATAAATATCTACAAAATTATATAAATTATCAAATAAAATATATTCGGTAAAATTTGCATTTTGGTAAGTAATATTATAATATTTACATATTCCTTTTGTTTATAGAGTTTGATTTTTTATTTTCTTGGACCGATACCATTGTCATATATATATTAAAAAAATTATATTGATAAAAATCAATATAAACATATAATATTACTATTTTCTGAGGGATGACACATACGGTGTATCCAGATT
The DNA here is from genome assembly GCA_030848705.1 of Heracleum sosnowskyi. Taxonomy (NCBI): domain Eukaryota; kingdom Viridiplantae; phylum Streptophyta; class Magnoliopsida; order Apiales; family Apiaceae; genus Heracleum; species Heracleum sosnowskyi. The sequence goes on along the minus strand of CM061242.1, from coordinate 114,632,653 downwards.
TATATAAATTTTACTATTTCTTGTGGTATAAAAACTAATTGTATCTGCATATAAATAAATGGTTAAAAAACTAATATAAGAATTAAATCAATAATATCAATTAAACAAATATTTGTATAATATCTAATGATATTCGTTCAATCGAGATAAGATAGATTTATATATGTGCAATTTCTAAAACTATATATTATAAAAACATTAATAAAGATAATTACTTTTAAATTTTTTAATCTGGGTAGATGTGACAATTATTATATAGGGTCCACCATCCTCCTTGTATAAATTTGTATCAACATCTCGGCCAACTTTTTCCACAAAATTATGGTACTGGTGATGGAGCTGTTTAAGAAAAAAATTAGAACAAATTAAAAAAGTAAAACAAATAAATTGGGGTAACCAAAGAAGTAATATAAAATTACAAGAACAATAAAAAACAATTAACAGTTATATTAAAATTAATATAATGCATAACTTACTAATTTGTGACAATTTTGAGATCTCTTTTTTTTCCAACTGCATTTGACAACTTCAATGCCACCCAAGTAGGTCAAACAACCTACAACATCTAAATCAACATAGAAAAAATAATATTACAACATGATAGTTTGAATTATAACTTATATAAGAGTATTACTTATATATTACTCTAATATATTACTGCATCAAAAACGTATGTTGGTGTCATTAATACGTGTATCAATCATATCCGGACATATGAACTGAAATCCATGCAGTGATATGTTGACGATGCCTTCTTCCAATCTCTTAGGCAACGTTATGCGTATGAAGAGCAATTTAGACCCATGTGATAGTGGTCTATATTTTTCTCTACTTGAAATAACTTTCAGATTTTTGATGTTGTACACGGAGCCTTCCTCTAAAAGATTTTTGAACCGAGAGACCACAATCTTCGGGATCGTAGCATGGATCAAATTTTCATGTCATACAAAATATCTTAGAAAAGTTAATAACACAATTTGACAAACTAATAAGTTATAAGTATATTGATTTATTAACCTTTTCATCGATCAAAATCATGTCAAGAAAATAATAAAAGAAAGTTCTATCAAGTCTACAAATTCGAAAATAATAAGGAAGTTGTAATTTTCTAAATCAAAGAAAGTTCTATCAAGTTTGAAAATAATAAAAGAAAGTTCTATCAAGTTTGAAAATAATAAAAGTGTAATTTTCAATTTCCTTCCTACAAAATCGAAAATAATAAAGGAAGTTGTAATTATTAAAATTAAAAATTGAGAAAAATTGAAAAAATTAGAAAAATAGAACGGAGCGATTCTAGAGGCGCCACCTCACCGCCTCCGTATTCTTCTTTATATAAGTATATTGATATAAAGATAAATAAATAAAATATATTGATGATTGATGATTGATATTTTAATTATAAAAGGCAATCAATTAGTTACTATTTTTATATTATTTTATTATTCATTAAATAGGATAAATGACCGAAGACCGAAAACCAAAACTTTCAATGTTTCGACTTTAATAATATAGTAAGTAATAGCTTAAAACCCGTGCGATGCACGGATTGTTAATCATTATTTTATTGTTATTATTTTAATTGTATTTGTTAAAAAAATAAGTTGGCATGTTAAAATAGCTAAACACTTTTAATTAATTAAAAACATTAAAACAGATTTTAAAATAAATAAGTAAGGGTTTGCTCGTTATATTTTTGGAAAAGGAGGGGTTTTAGTAGGGAAATATAAAAAATGTAACACATATTTAGTTTAAAAAGGTAAATGCCCGTGATATTTTTGGAAAATGAGGTTTTAAAATTTAATAATTTAAATTATTTAAATACGTTTTAAAATAAATAAGTAAAGGGTTTGTCCGTGATATTTTTAGAAAAAGAATGGATTTTAGTGAGAAAAACAGAAAAATTAAATTGAAAAAGGCAATTTCCCGTGATATATTTAGAAAATGAGGGACTTTGTTAAAAAAAAATCTATAATGTGTTTTAGCTGAAAAGATAATTGGTTATAAATAGGTATTTGATTATTTATATTTTAATATTTTTAGAAATTGCATTTGTTAAGAAATTATTATATGCGGTTTATAAATAAATAACTAAAGGTTTGTTCATTATATTTTTGGAAAATGAGGGATTTTAGTAAGAAAAAATAGAAAAACTAACATCTTTTAGTTTAAAAGGTAATTGACTGTGATATATTTGAAAAAGTAGGAGAATTTGTTAGAAAAAATAAAAAAAATAATGTATTAAATTTAATTTTATTGAATTAAAATTGAGGAGTTTTAGAAAAATAGATACCTATTTTTTTTATTTAGTTCTAGAAAAAAAGTTAATTTTGTTTAATTAAATTTTAAATAGGATTGACTTTTATATATTTATTGTCTTTTCTAAAAATTTGAATTAAATTAAAATAGTGAAACCTAGAAAATCAATACTATTATATAAAGGAGAAGACGGGGGCGGTGAGGTGGCGCTCTCAGATCGCTTCGTTCTATTTTTCTAATTTTCTCAATTTTTTGAATTAATAATATTAAAAATTCAAAAAAATCTTAATTAACTTTTAAATACTTACTAATAGAGGAAACATATAATATTTTTGCATTTAAAATCCCTACTAATGGAGAAATTAATATACAATAAATCTTTACTTACGGAGGAAACTAAATATCACTAATGGAAGAAACTAAATATTCAATTATAATATTCTTGCTTTCAAAATATCTAAATTAGAAAAAAAATGTATTACCTTACATTATTTTAAACTTTCCTCTATTCTTGCATTTAAAATCTCTACTAATAATAGAGAAAGTAAATATACAATAGATCTTTAGTAATGGAGGAAACTAAATATTACAAATGGAGGAAACTAAATATTCAATTATAATATTCCTGCCTTCAAATATTTAAATTAAAAAAAAGTGTATTACTTTAAATTATTAAAATGTATTACTTTAAATTATTTTGAACTTCCTTTTATTATTATCTAGATATTCTCATAATATTTCTTTTCAAATGAAATTATCATCTTAACATTCTGCTCTCCTAAACTTTCTTTTTTAATGTAATATAATATAAAATACAAAAACATATTGATAAATAAGAAGTTAAGAAATTAGATCGGTCTTGCATAAGAAATTAAGTAATTACTTGGTAAATAATTAATTACATTTAATAGTTTCATACAAACAGATAATTAATAGTATAAATATACACCTAAACTCTGTTAATTGTCTACTGCAATTTTTGTTTTCAACATTGTTCTTCTTTACTTTTGTTTATTCATGTTAAAAGTGTGTATATGAGTACATGAGTATGAGACTTTTTCCTTTATGTTAATATTATTTATATTATTTATAATATTATTTATGCGTATAAATTCAAAGATAAAAATTGTATATTAAGAAATTTATAGTGTATGTATTTCGAAAATATCATGTTAAGATTTATTCGACTGAAGAATTTATTTAGTGTGTGCATTTTTAACAAAATTCAATAAGTCGGTGCATTTATAACAAAAGTCATACAAGAATAAGAAACATTGAGAAGAGGTTATTAATTTTTATTTTTTTTAAGGAAGATGTTGTTGTTGTTTTTGTTGTTATTTGTTTTGACAAAAAGAGATCATTATTAATAAAAAAAATCTCCCAGCAACAAAAAGGATGTTTGTTCATATTTTTTTATTTTTTTCTTACTAGGAGTAGATTTGGAGGTAGTGAAGATTTTAATAGCTCTGAAGGTATAATTGTAGTTTTTGATTGAACGATCTAGAACTTATATATATATATATATATATATATATAATTCAAAACAAAACTTAATTTTATATTAAAAATATTATTTTATTTAAAAACGTATTTTATAATATTTTTTGAGGAAATTTAGAGATATTATTATAAAGCCGCTGCGAAGCGCGGATTAGTAAACTAGTACTTATATAAAGGAGAAGACGGGGGCGATGAGGTGGCGGCTCTCAAATCGCTCCGTTCTATTTTTCTAATTTTCTCAATTTTTCTCAATTTTTAATATTAATAATTACAACTTTCTTTATTATTTTCGATTTTGTAGGCTCTTAACTTGATAGAACTTTCTTTTATTATTTTCAAACTTGATAAAACTTTATTTGATTTAGAAAATTAAAACTTCCTTATTATTTTCGAATTTGTAGACTTGATAGAACTTTCTTTTATTATTTTCAAACTTGATAGAATTTTTTTTGATTTAGAAAATTACAACTTCCTTATTATTTTCGAATTTGTAGGCTCTTATGCAATTTTCTCTTTTATTATTTTCAATCTTGATAGAACTTTCTTTTATTATTTTCAAACTTGATAGAACTTTCTTTGATTTAGAAAATTAAAACTTCCTTATTATTTTCGAATTTGTAGGCTTGATAGAACTTTCTTTTATTATTTTCAAACTTGATAGAACTTTCTTTGATTTAGAAAATTACAACTTCCTTATTATTTTCGAATTTGTAGGCTCTTATGTTAATAATTGCAATTTTCTCTTTTATTATTTTCAATCTTGATAGAACTTTCTTTTATTATTTTCAAACTTGATATAACTTTCTTTGATTTAGAAAATTACAACTTCCTTATTATTTTCGAATTTGTAGGATCTTATGTTAATAATTGAAATTTTCTCTTTTATTATTTTCAAACTTGATAGAACTTTCTTTTTTTTCAAACTTGATAGAACTTTTTTTTATAATTTTCAAACTTGATAGAACTTTTCTTTTATAATACTTCTTGACTTTTAAACAGAATGAATTTCCATGTTATTCACCTTACAAACACCTATAAATTAAAGGTCATTTATAAAAAAATAATTACACTGAAACTTTTTTACATAACTTCAAATTTTTACAACCATATTTACAATCAATACAACTATGGCCGACACCATGTTGGATGTTTTGAACGACAGCAACAACTATACCTGGATGATAAGAGTACGAGTGTGTAGAATGTGAGAATCTGTAAATCCAAATACTGAAGAACTGATCAGTCTTGACATGATTTTGATCGATGAAAAGGTTAATAAATCAATATACTTATAACTTATTAGTTTGTCAAATTGTATGATGTTATTAACTTTTCTAAGATATGTTGTATGATAGGAAAATTTGATCCATGCTACGATCCGAAGCTTTTGATCTCTTGGTTCAAAGATCTTCTGGTTCTATTTATGATGTTAATTTATGACCCGATTATCAGTAGATTTTCTGTAAAGATACCAGCAAGTTCAAAAACAGGGGCCAAGATGGTGGCTATGGTTGTGCCCTGATTTTGCTTTTATCTGTGTGTTGTATTCTATACGATGTTCTATTTTGTAATATTAAAATTTTCTAAATATTATTTTGTAATAATAATTAATATATTATTGATGCAATAATATATTAGATTAATATATAAGTAATAGTAATATATATGCATGTTAAACTTCAAACTACATGTTCTAATATAATCTTTTCTATATTGATTTAGATGTTGTGGTTGCTTGACCTGTGTGGGTGGCATTGAGGTTGTTAAAAGCTGGTGGAAAAAAAGAGATCTCAAAATGGTGACAAATTAGTAAGTTTTGAATTAATATTAATTTTGACATCATTGTTAATTAACTTTTATTGTTCTTCTAATTTTATATTACTACATTGCTTAATGATATTTATCTGATTTTTTTTCTTGAACAGCTACATCACCAGTACCATAATTTTATGGAAAAAGTTGTCTAAGATGATTGATACAAATTTATACAAGGAGAATGGTGGACCCTATATAGTATTTGTCATATCCGCTGAGATTAAAAATTTTAAGATTAATTATATTTACTAATGTTTTTATAATATACAGTTTTAGAATGTTTTATTAGAAATTACACATATATAGAATTTATTATAAATTACACATATAGGAATCTTATTGATTTCTTTTATATATATGTGGCAATGGTATCGGTCCAAAAAAAATCAAACTATATAAACAAAAGGAATTTGTAAATAATTATAATATTACCTACCCAAATGCAAATTTTACAAAATATATTTTATTTGATAGTTTATATAATTTTTATTTAATTTACATTTTTATTCTAATATTAGTTTTATAAACAAATATATTCTAATGCCTCCGCGAAACGCGACTTAGTAACCTATAGGATGGAGCGATAGAAGTTTTGAGAATTCAAGGCATTAAAACAAACAACCTTACAAAAGACACCAAGTTGTGAGACTGTGAGAGCTAAACAACCGCCACAAACAACTCAACTCAGCACTAAAGCAGGATTAACTGCTACGGAGGTAGTTGTGTGTTGAGTACAATAAAATCTACTATTACTTAATTAAAATTCTTTGAAAATATTATATTATTTAATAATTCACATCACACAATTAAATTTAATTTAAAAATTAAAAAATGACCGTCCATTACAAGCATTATATAAACATAATAAAAAATTTATTCATAATTTTGATCATTACAATAGGGTATCGTACCATAAAAGTAATAGAAACTGTTAGATCTTTAAATCAATTAATGAAAATTATTAGATTAAACACAAAAAAATATTATATTTTTTAATATATGTTAAAAAAATTCATGTACTACACGCTTTATAAGATAGTAGTATATTATAATAGGAGGTTTATCATAGATTTAAGTTCTATTCTTATTAATCACATATAAAATACAATATTTAGATTTGGGTCAGTTGTGAATTGATTTATATGTTTAAGTGTGTACATTATTAGTTTTGAATTTATAGTTAAAAATTGATACACCTGTATACAAGGTAACTCGAAGGTGGAGAATTCATCATGTCTTCAAAAACAATTTTTATCATTGTTTTTTAACGTTTAGATAGTTATTGCTCTAATTTTTATAAGAAAAGATTATATCTTTTAGTAAAATATTTTCTGTAATTCATACACGAAAATTCAAAGATAAAAATTGTATATTAAGAAATTTATAGTGTATGTATTTCAAAAATATCATGTTAAGATTTATTCGACTGAAGAAAATTTATTTAGTGTGTACATTTTTAACAAAATTCAATAAGTTAGTGCATCTATAACAAAAGTTATACAAGAATAAGAAATATTGAGAAGAGGTCATTAATTTTTATTTTATTTTAAAGGAAGAAGTTGTTGTTTTTGTTGTTATTTGTTTTGACAAAAAGAGATCATTATTAATAAAAAATTCTCCCAACAAAAAAAAAATGTTTGTTCATATTTTTTGATTTTTTTTTTACTGGGAGTAGATTTGGAGGTAGTGAAGATTTTAATAGCTCTAAAGGTATAATTGTAGTTTTTGATTGAACGATCTAGAACTTTATATATATATAATTCAAAACAAAACTTAATTTTATATTAGAAATATTATTTTATTTAAAAACGTATTTTGTAGAATATTTTTTGAGAAAATTTAAAGATATTATTATAAAGCCGCTGCGAAGCGCGGCTTAGTAAACTAGTTAGATTAAAACTTAAATAGATAAATCAAGGTAAAATCATGTGGATTATTTTTTTTGTTTTATTTTGCATAATGTCGATGTATATTTAATTCGGGAGTTTTTGGCAAACAGATCAGAGGTTGGGTGTTTTACTAAAGAAAAAATTTCTTAAGCTGCTTATTCGGTTGCTTAGGAATGATGAATACCCCAAACTCCAGGTTTGTTGCGTAATTGTGCTTATTCTACTGGTGTTAATTTGTAACAATTTCAATAAACAATTTTGCATCTTCTGACAGATGCATGCTGCTACTATCCTCAAACCCTTGGTTATTTGTCCAAGTAACAAGGATGTGATTGTGGCAATAGAAGATATGACACCAGTTGTTCTGAATCTTGTGCGCTGCTCTCAAGACTATCAAGTGCGGTTGAAGGTTAGCAATTAAGCAAAACTTACTTCCTTCTTGTCACTGTGAATCTCTTGCATGATGTTGGACAAGGTAAAACAAGGGGGTAAAACTTTATGTTATACTAATTGGAAGCTGGGTAAATTTTTAGCGATATACTTTACAATACTAACCATATTACATAATGAGATAAGAGGAAAAATGTTTTAATGACTCTATTACTACCGTAAATCAAGAATATTTAAAATAATCTACTTACTAGATGTAAACTGAAACACTTGATTCAATTACAATTTTAATTGTCCATCAAATAGATAATAATAATAATAACACATGCACATCACTTTTTTAATTATTTGTCCATATCATTGGAAAAAGGTTTTTTCAAAGATTCCTTATTTATTGGGCAGGCCCTGTGGTTATTGCGCAATCTCATTTTTACAATTCCAAAATCTGTCCTTGAAGAAGCTCTGGTCCCTGTAACTTCTTTCCTCGTCAATGACTCTACCGGCTATGTTGTGTTAGATGCCTCCGCGGAGATTTTATTATATATTTGTCAAGAATATCCAAGTCTCTCTCTTGAAAAGGTTATTTGCCCTGTCCATATTTCTACTTGTTCTGTACAGCTTTTCGAGTTAATCCCTTTCCTTTTTAACTTTTTCTAAATAATTGGCAGTTAAAGTTGCTTCTTCCTGCTCTCATGAAGCTTATGAATTCTGATGTTTTGACAATACTGACATCGGCAAGCTGGGGACTTGTACATCTTTGCGATGGAAGGGAAGAAATGGTGGTTGAAAATGAATATTTTGATCCTCTTATTGAACGTCTTCTTGATCTCATCAAGTAAGTTGTTCTGGTTTGTGTTCTCTTCTTTGTGCATTTATTGGATTTACATCGACTATGTTTACTGTTCTTGATTTTCATATTGATGTTATGTTTCAGTGCTGATACACGTATAATGACCATTTGTGGACTTCGTGTACTGGGAAGTATTGTGAGATGGGGTAATGACAATGCTATTGAGGTATGATACTGCTTTTGTCTACCTTTTAAGCTAAACAAATTAGATTAATTAATGAAGTTATGCCCTTGTTAGTGAGTAGAGCAAAACAAAAAAGTGTTAGGCGCCTCTGCTCATTTTCACTATTAAGTTTTTTTTACTTCCAGCATCTTTTAATTACAATTTCACTCTTCTATTAGAAACATAACATAGACTTCTATCACTCTTGATGTAATGACAGAATGTAGGTGGTTATAAGAGATGATTATCAGTAAATGTATTAAATTTATAAGGGAAGATTGCGAATGTGTGGATTTAGAAATGTATTGGCGGTTGAGAATATTTATGTTGTTTAGGAGTGTGCTAGGGCTAATACGACTGACAGGTATTCGAAGGTGGGGCACTGGATTCCTATATATTGAGTTTTTGACTTGTTATCCTTTTTTAGATTGTTTTTGATATATAGGTTTCATTTATGGTGATAGGTGAATTTTTTCAAAAAAAATTTTGTGCTTTGGGGTTTTGAATTATTTTTTGTAAGCAATTAAAGGACTTTTGACAAATTCTGTCTAATTGAGTTGACAATTTAAGTGAAACATGGATCTAAGTGTCTTTTTACTCAAAACCCTATAGTATTTTACTAGAAAGCAGGGATTCTTTGTTATCATAGTAACAAAGTTAACGAATATTAATAATAGGAATAAAACTTGTCGCCACAACTTCACCATGTTCTGTTCTCCCCTCTCTCTCAACCCATCTGCACCAAACCAGGTTACAACCTCTCTTTTTGTATCCATATTTAATCTCTGAACCACTATCACAAAAGATAAGACCAAGTCTCAACCTTTTTAAAAAAAAAAAAAAAAAATTTCCATAAAGACCCTAAAATAATGACAAGCTTAGTAAAGAACCTCTTGAGGTCATTTTTCCACTGGACCGTGGTGCAAAAACATTCCTGACCAACTAGTAATTAGGTGGATAATTAATTCCAAACCAGGAAATAGTTGAATAGGTTAGTAAATTATTAACCAACAAATATGCATGTGATTTTTATATATGGTATAGATTTCATGTACATCACTTGTTTTAGGATTGTATATGATATATATATATATATATATATATATATATATATATAAAGATAATATTGATTAGGCGTTCTAGTTTTATTGTTAAAAAGATTGTTTGAAATATTTTATACTCTTAGTAGAAAAGTGGTAAAATGGTTTGTCCCCTTGGTCTATGTCAAATTATGGTAGCTTATCAGCATTGGATATAATAGATTTATACTACACATAATTAATTGTAGTTGAATATTATATTGATTAAATATTCTTGAGATTTGAGGATTGTTTGTCTCTACCCAGATTCTCTTCGGATATAGATTTTGTCCCTGTTTTAACTTTTTATTATTCTTGTCCTACATCACCACTCTGGATGCAACTCCCTTCGTGCCACCCAATTCTTTACGTATTATATTATAGGGTTTCCTTTCCAGTCATTTACATTTCGTAAGTAGTAATGTTTTAGGAATTTAGGGAACTAACCGAGCCTAGTACTTCCCCTCACTGTTTTGTTTTTTGTAATTTTGTATTAAATATTGATTGGACCTAGTACTCTACCCATGTTCCTCTTTTCCTGACCTTAGTGCTCAATCCATTTGTTAAGAAATCGATAGGAATGAGGGAATGCATTGTTGTTTTTTATCCTCTGGAGTCTAGAGACTACTGATGTGAGATTATTGGAGAATGGATGAATCTGAAATTGGAAAGTAGAATAGTATTTGACCTCTCTTTACACATTACATCTGGCTTGTTTTGGATTTTGTTTAATATGTAACGTTTCCTAAGCACATGTTTATTTGGAGAGTGCTTAGTAAAGTATTCTATCTTCTCAACTTTTTGTTTCATATTTGATTTTCATATTGATGTTATGTTTCAGTGCTGATAGACGTATAATGACCATTTGTGGACTTCGTGTACTGGGAAGTATTGTGAGATGGGGTAATGACAATGCTATTGAGGTATGATACTGCTTTTGTCTACCTTTTAAGCTAAACAAATTAGATTAATTAATGAAGTTATGCCCTTGTTAGTGAGTAGAGCAAAACAAAAAAGTGTTAGGCGCCTCTGCTCTCATTTTCACTATTAAGTTTTTTTTACTTCCGGCATCTTTTAATTACAATTTCACTCTTCTATTAGAAACATAACATAGACTTCTATCACTCTTGATGTAATGACAGAATGTAGGTGGTTATAAGAGAAGATTATCAGTAAATGTATTAAATTTATTAGGAAGATTGCGAATGTGTGGATTTAAAAATGTATTGGCAGTTGAGAATATTTATGTTGTTTAGGAGTGTGCTAGGGCTAATACGACTGACAGATATTCGAAGGTGGGGCACTGGATTCCTATATATTGAGTTTTTGACTTGTTAATCCTTTTTTAGATTGTTTTTGACATATTAATCTAAAGGTTTCAAATATGGTGAGAGGTGTGATTTTTTTAAAAAAAAAAAATTGTGTTTTGTGGTTTTGCACTATTTTTTGTAAGCAGTTAAAAGGACTTTTGGCAAATTGCGTCTAATTGAGTTGACAATTTAAGTGAAACATGGATCTAGATGTCATGTTACTCAAAACCCTATAGTATTTTATAAAGTCATTCATAGTAACAAAGAAGTTAACAAATATTAAATATTTGTTAAATATTAAATATTAAATATTAAATCACAAATATCATTAAATATTAAATATTAAATAGTATTTCCCCTCACTGTTTTGTTCATTGTAATTTTGTATTAAATATTGATTGGACCTAGTACCATGTTCCTCTTTTCTTGACCTTAGTGCTCAATCCATTTGTAAAGAAATGGATAGTAACGAGGGACTACATTGTTGTTTTTCATCCCGTGGAGTCTGGAGACCACTGATATGAGATTACGAGATTACACTAAAACCTCTCTAAATTAATAACCTTGGGACCAAATTTTTTTATTATTTTAGCGAGGTTATTAGTTTATCGATTAATGAATATTTTATCATTTTATCGATATATTAATATTTATTAATTTACACAATATTTCATATTAAATAACATTCTTATCCAATATATTGTACAAGCAATCATAACAATTCAAATATATATTGATACATATATCAAAATTACTAGTTTAATGTATCAAAAAATAGTTAATTAATTGGTTAAATGTGCCAAAAACGATATTAACATTTTGCAAATTCCAACACATATACATCATATATGCTTTATGCCCTTCATAAAATCAAAGATGAATTTGCATTTGATTCTTATGAAAAGAGGAAGCAGTCAACAGATGCATATTTTAGTAAAGTTGTCTAAAGAATATTCAAATATTATGTGCAATATATAAAAAAATTATTATATTTAATGATTATTATTTTACATTTTCAGTGGGACTTTAAGAACTTTTACAAAAAATATTATCTTATGCATTTAGCGATAATATTAATTTATCACATTGGCCCAAGTTGGGACCGCAAAAAATTATTATTTAATCGAGGTTATTAATTTATCGAATATTCATTTATCAAGGTTTTACTGTATTGGAGAATCACTACAAGAAAGTAAGGCTAAATTCGACAGAATAAATTCGACAGACACCAAATTCGACAGATATCAGCTCAAAATTAAGACTGCGGCTAAATTCGACACAATTCTGTCGCAATTAGTTTCTGTCGAAATTATTCTGTCGAATTTAGTACTAAATTCGACAGAAATTTTTATTATGTTGCATTTTCAATACTAAATTCGACAGAATTGTTTGTACTGTCGAAATTAGAACCCACCAAAAAAAAGCGGGAACAATCCCACCAAAAATATTAATTTCAGATTTCAAACTTCGACCGAATTCTGTCGAATTTAACTTTTAGTTTTTGTGGGAATATTGCCGCCGAAATTTTTCAGACCGTTCAAAACTATATTCGACAGTTTTTAGTCGCATTTATAAAAGTGACAGAATTCCGTCGAAGGTTTATTTTTGCAATTTTAAAAAAAACGTTATTAAATAATTAAATGTGAATAAATAGCATGAAAAAAAATCAATAATTAATTGATAATAAATTAATAATTAATTTTTAATCGAAAATAATATGAAAAAACGTGGGCCCCACAAGTGGGCCTCACAAAATTTTATAATTTTCAATTAAAAATTAATTAATAAAAAAATTTTAATTAAAAATAATATTATGATAGTGGGCCCTACTAATTTTTCTAATTTTCAATTAAAAATTAATAAAAAAAATTAATGAATAATTAATTAGTAATTAATTTTTAATTCAAAATAATATTGAAAAACGTGGGACCCATGAGTGCCCTAAACCCTAAACCCTAAACCCTAAACCCGAACCCTAAACCCGAATAATTTTTTAATTGATTTATTCGACGATCCAACCGTACGGATGTTAATCGGTACTCATTCTAGGGTTGGGAAAAATTAATCAAAAAATATGAATGTCCGGTTATGCCGCATCTTTCCAGAAACGTTGGAATAGTACTGTTTCGAGGAACTGGACATGTCTCAAATTTACTGAATAATTTTTTCAATTGATTTTTTCGACGATCCAACCGTACGGATGTTAATAGGTAGTCATTCTAATGTTGGGAAAAAATAAAAAAATATATAAATGTCCGGTTATGCCGCATCTTTCCAGAAATCTCCAACCGTACTAATTGATTTAGTAGTTTCCTACTAAAATCTCCAACCAAATTAATTTTTTATCTTTTGAAAATTTGGGAATATCATTAAATTATATATATGTTGACATCCGTACGGTTGGATCGTCGAGAAATAATTTTAAAAAAATAGAAACAACAATCCGTGACAAAACAGTAGTTACGAGTACTAGTCAATATAGTAGTAATCTACTAAGATCTATGACCAAATTAATTTTTTAATTTTTAAAAATTTGGGAATATCATTAAATTAGATATATCTTGACATCCGTACGGTTGGATCGTCGAGAAATAATTTTCAAAAAATAGAAACAACAATCCGTGACAAAACAGTAGTTACGAGTATTAGTCAATATAATAATGATCTACTAAGATCTGTGGCCAAATTAATTTTTTATCTTTTGAAAATTTGGGAATAATATTAAATTAGATTTATATTGACATCCGTACGGTTGGATCGTCGAGAAATATTTTTTAAAAAATAGAAATAATAATTTGTGACAAAGCACTAGTTACGAGTATTAGTCAATATAATAATGATCTACTAAGATCTCCAACCTAATTAATTTTTTATTTTTTGAAAATTTGGGAATAACATCAAATTAGATTTATAACTTTAATCCATATTTATTTTACTCTATATTAGGAATAGAAAATTAAAAATTCTGTTTGATAACATGTGTCAATGTGTTATTGTGTTATTGGTGGACAAAACAGTAGTTACGAGTACTAGTCAATATAGTAGTAATCTACTAAGATCTCTGACCAAATTAATTTTTTAATTTTTAAAAATTTGGGAATATCATTAAATTAGATATATCTTGACATCCGTACGGTTGGATCGTCGAGAAATAATTTTCAAAAAATAGAAACAACAATCCGTGACAAAATAGTAGTTACGAGTATTAGTCAATATAATAATGATCTACTAAGATCTGTGGCCAAATTAATTTTTTATCTTTTGAAAATTTGGGAATAATATTAAATTAGATTTATATTGACATCCGTACGGTTGGATCGTCGAGAAATATTTTTTAAAAAATAGAAATAATAATTTGTGACAAAGCACTAGTTACGAGTATTAGTCAATATAATAATGATCTACTAAGATCTCCAACCTAATTAATTTTTTATTTTTTGAATATTTGGGAATAATATCAAATTAGATTTATAACTTTAATCCATATTTATTTTACTCTATATTAGGAATAGAAAATTAAAAATTCTGTTTGATAACATGTGTCAATGTGTTATTGGTGGACAACATAGCACATGGATTGTGCTTCTTTAATCAATTTCTAACCCTTGATTAAAACAAAAAAAACACACATCCAACGATTCATATTTTATCCCATTAATTAAACCATTTAACAACCCCCTCCCCCCACCTTTTTCCCCACCCACCCTGCCCCCCCACCTCCCATCCACTGCCGAACCAAAACACCCCCCCCCTCCCTTCTGTCAACACCTCTCTCTCTCTCTCTACATATACATAATATTTAATCTTCAAAAATTCATATCTCTCAATCTACTCATCCAAAATTAGTGATTTATATATGTATGTATTCTACAAATCGAGCTCTATACATTGATATAAATTTTTTTTGATTTTTATCAAATATGTTTCTGGGTAATATTTGAAGTTTAATTCGGGTTGGAGGTTTGATGAAGTTTTTGATGATTTTGAGGCTGCAAGATTGTATGTTGATGCTTGTTTATGCTTAGTTATTAATTTCATAATTTTCCGGGCACTTTTTATTTCGCCGGAAAATTCTTGAGGTGGCCGGAATTAACAATTATAATTTTTTTTTGATTTTCAATTTTGACTATTATATATATCGTCGGATGCTTGGATACATATATTAAATTGAGAATTTTTCAGATTTGTTTTGACTCATCGGAAAATGTTCGGTTTACCGGAATATGGGTTTTAGTTTTCGTTTTTAAATTATGTTTAGGTGAATATTTAGATCGTTGGATTTACCTACTGATATGTTAATTTAGTAATTTTTGGAGATGTTTTTGGTTCACCGGAACAGTAACTCCGTTTTGGTAGCAGCAGAAGCTGCTGTTTTTTTTTAAATTCCGGCACTTTAAATTCGATCAGATTTGGTCGAATTTAGCATTTTAAATTCGACCAGATTTGGTCGAATTTAGCACTTCAGGCGGAAAAATTTTAAAAATTTGAATTTTTCACCAAAATTTAAAATTTTCAAAATTTTGAAATTTGGCGCCTGAAGTGCTAATTTCGACCAGATTTGGTCGAATTTAACAATATCAATTTTGACCAAAGTTAGTCGAATTTAGCATACTAAATTCGACCGATTTACTAAATTCGACGCGAGCGTATTCGACAGACAGAATTTCCGTCGAATTTAGCTAAATTCGACAGAATACCGTCGACTTTAGTTAAATTCGACAGAAATTCTGCATGTCGAATTTAGTCGTTTTTCTTGTAGTGAATGGATGACTCTGAAATTGGAAAGTAGAATAGTATTTTGACCTCTCATTTTCACATTACATCTGGCTTATTTTGGATTTTGTTTAATATGTAGTGTTTTTCTTAGTACGTGTTTATTTGGGGAAGTGCTTAGTACAGTATTCTATGTTCTCAACTTTTTGCTTTTGTAGGTTATAATTAAAAAAGAGGATACACTTCCCAGCCTTATGTGTCTGTTAGGGGAAGTAGACATGTACTATGTGAAGCAAGCTTGCTGGATAATCTCAAACATAACTGCCAGAAAAGATGAGCATATAAAGGTGAGAGCCGAATTAGTTAATTTCCAGCATGGAGATGCTAGTTATTTGAATTCTGAAATATTCCCAATTTATGTCTTTAGCTTTGTGTATTGACTTTTTTTACTTGCACACAATTAATCCTTGTAACTGTGTTTCCTAATAGGCCGTAATTGATTGCAAGTTGATTGACCCTCTTCTCAATGTTGTTCAAAATCACAAATTTGTTGATGTAAAAAAGGAGGCACTTTGGGCAATATCAAATGCTATGTGCGGTGTTGGCCCCGATCAGATCGAGTATGTTGTATAATTAACATTGTCATATTTCAATTTTATATTAAGTTTGACATGTCATTTTTTTACCAGATGCTTGAGGAATAGCTGTTCTAAGGTGGTGTGGGATGAACTGCTGGACTCCTTGGATGATAAACCGCTTGTTTTTGTTACCTTAGAAGGTTTGGTGAATATAAAGCTGGCCGAAGTCACTTGCGATGGTCGGCCAATTGATGCTGTTGAGTTACATTGTATATTTAAGAAGATAGTGTATTGTACGAAGTGGTCTACAAGTTACAAGATCTTCCACCGTAAAGACATTGTTCAAATATCTGATGGTAGATTGGAGTGTCATATTACTTTTAAGTTCAAAGGGCGTCAGCCACGGGTTGTTTTAGTTTGTGATAGTTCGAAAGATCTTCTTTACACTATGTTGGCTTGTTAGGCAAATATAAGTCCGGCCTTGATTTTTTAAGGATGTATTGCCTTTTATGTTTTTTGGGATATTATGAATAGTACCCTTTTGGTTTTGGTTTTTATGAATGGTGCCACTCCAAATTTTTGGCTTACATATGGTGCCCTTATAGAATTGGCTAGTCGTTAAGAATACCACTCTGTTACATGAAACATTAATCAATAGTTAATCATTCAATTTAAATATAAATATTATTATTTTAAAAAGTAAAATATACTTAAAATACATATATTCCCTTAAAATAAATCAGGTCAGGTCCATTATGATAAGACAACGATAGATAACTGAAACGACGAGGGTTCAATTAGGTCAATTAATTGAAAAACAACTTCGTTACTTGATTTTATTCTTGTTTCTCCATTGATAATCTCAATTAGAGGTATGTATGTATGTATTAATTAGTCTCGTATGTATATATATAGACTTATTACTGTTTGTGATATATGTGTGTGTATATGTTGTTGTAAGTATTAATGAGAAGCAGTTCAGGTCGGAAATGAGTCGGTTAGGACAGCTGAGACATCCTAATTTGGTGCCTTTGTTGGGTTTTTGTATTGTGGAAGATGAAAGGCTGTTGGTGTATAAGCATATGCCTAATAGTAGTTTGTATTCACTATTGTACTTGGGTGTTGCTCCGACTAGTAATAGTTTCTTGCTAGATTGGCCTGCTAGGTTTAGAATTGGTGTTGGTGCTGCTAGGGGACTCGCTTGGCTTCACCATGGATGTCAGCCCCCCTACCTCCATCAAAATATAAGCTCGAATGTGATTCTTCTTGATGATGATTATGATGCCCGCATAACAGATTTTGGACTGGCGAAGCTTGTGGGCTCAGTTGACTCTAATGATAGTTCATTTGTACTTGTGTTTTATGTTGTATCTTTGGATACTTAACAGAAGTTTAACTTTTGTTAGAGTGGTATTTTAAATGACCAGCCAATTCTATAAGGGCACCAAGTGTAAGCCAAAAATTTGGAGTGGCACCATTCATAAAAGCCAAAACCAAAAGGGTACTATTCATAATATCCCATGTTTTTTTGACCTAGTCGAGGAACAAGGATCTCTTGTTATAATACGTAATAAAGTTTATTCAGGTATGCGGTTAACCAATTAGAAAATATAAATTATTTTTAGGACCAATCACTAACTACTTCTAAATTTTAGTCCAATCATAATATATTAAGAGTTTTCCTTATTTATCATTCACATCCTAATTAACTACTCGTAGTTAGTTGAGAATCCTAATTTAAATATAGTTATAATTTGATTTAACAAATTCAAATATTATGTTCTTCTTTAAGACAAAAACTATTATTATTTTCAAATTTTGACCCCCACTAACTAGAATTTTTTGCTACGCCCATGGTTATTGAGAATAGCCCCTATATTTTGTTTATGAAAACCCCCGAAACAATTGATTTTGAGATATCTTGAGATCTATTTCACTTTCATTATTGGACCCATACAGCTCTGATTATATAAGATTATACGAGAAGTGGCAATACTATGATGATTTAATTGCACATCTAAAATATGAACCTGAAAGTTCATTATTAGAGCAAATTGAAGGCATCAAAGGAAATGAGTCCTAGCTTAGAAATAATGCAGAAAACTTGCGATTCTATCGTTTTCAAGACTGTACGAAAAAGGATAATTTCGAAGTTAAAATTAGAGCTTATTGAAGTCGTTGAGGAAGTTGAAGTCGTGGAGGAAGTTGAAGCTGAGCCACAAATGGAACATGATGAGTACGTTGACATTGAGCCACAAATCAAGCTTGATGAGAATGTTGAAAGTGAGCAACAAATGAAGAAATTATCCTTTTTGCGGAAAAGAAATTCAAGATGGGGTGAATTTGGTTGAACATATCGATTATGTGATTCCAAAGTGGTTTTATGAAGTCAAACATGATAATATATCTCAGTGACTTCCACAAATTCTTGTCCAACTCATATGGAGCCCCGTTGGAGGATTATGAATTCTTCTTTATTATAAAACTGGCAGCCGAGTTTTTTTTAAAGGAGAAGAGAATGATGCGGAGCGTAAAAAAATTAAATTAGTTGTTAATTGTTTTATATTATTATTTAGTTAAAATTATATTTGTAATTATAATTAGATTATCTATTTAGGAACATTTTAGATAATATTAGCAGGGCCGGTCCTCACACTTTATGGGCCTAGCGCGAATTTTTCTTTTAGACCCTTTTATAGTAATTTTTTTAATGATAATTTGTTCAATTAAAATATACTCCCTCTGTCCCTCTCATTTCTTTAGAGTTTTTTTACATGGATTGGCATGCATTTTAAGGCTCCTATAAAGTATAATTCTACAACTTATTTTCAAAATTTTCTTTTTCTAAATAAAAATTTAAACATTATACTTTTATTCAAAAGAAAAAAATATTTAAAATAATTTATGAAAATATATTTTATAGGAGGCTTAAAATAAGTGCCGAGCTCCCGTCCCCCAATGTAAAGAACTCAGGGGACAGAGGGAGTATTTATATAAATATTCTAGTCAGAATGTTATTATCAAAGAAATTAAACAAACTTTATATTATATCCTACTTTTAATCATCTTATTTAGCAAAAATAAATAAATTAATCATATTGTAATCACAAGATTTTCTAATTCACACTCCTATTAAATAAAATTAAATTAAAGTTAAAGTGAATTAGAAAAAGGCCTAATGGCAAGAGACTAAGAATTTCTTTTAAGCTTTTAAAATGTTTATTAATTTTTTGTATGTTTTTTTTAATTAAGTTTAGATGTAAAGTAAACCTAAGTTAAAAGTTTTGTTTAATTAAAAAATACAAGCAGTAGACCAAAAGAACAAAGCTTCACTACTTCAGTAATTCAGTAGTAGGCTAGGTGGTAAAAATAAAGACAGATAACATGCATACAAATTAACTGTGCAATTTTTGATTTTGGACCCTTGGCTCCAGTGGGCCCAGTGCGGAGCAGGACCGCCCCTGAATATTAGTAAAATAAAAGAAGAATTTGTCTCCTTTAGTTTTCAAGAAAGAGAAAAAGGACCCCGAGGTAGATCTTAGGGAGATTTTTCTGAGGTAGTGATTGCCTTAGTGTATTATATAGATTACCTAATTATTTATTACCTAATTTATATACAAGTAAAATATATGGTAAGTGAATATTGAATAATAAATAATTAGATGTATTCATTTACATGTATTCTAGATGACCTTAGGAAAAATATCCTAAGGTTAACCTTAGGATCCTCATGCTCTTCAAGAAATTACTTGGCTTCCAAAGTCATAGTTATCTATATAATCTCTTGTAATCTTTTATTTTGAGGTAGAGTTGATTATTATGAATTAAATGTGCAGATTTGTATGTTTCTTGCTGATTCTCTGCGGAGATACGCCATTTATCCCCTTGTTTTACCCCTAACCTAGACATGTCGTACATCATTAGTATAATGTTAATCACCATCATATTATTACATACTCCCTCCGTCCCATAAAAAAACGTCGTCATAATTTTTTCACGCATTTCCACACTTATAAAAAAAATGTATTTATAGACTTAATTTTCTCATTTTTTTTATTTTGTATAAATTAGGGAATTTGTCCGCGTTACGCATGCGAGGTGAAAATTACGGAAAAATAACCAACTTATTTATATCTATTGTGAACAACAAATTTATGAATTCCAAATACATGTGTTAAGACGCAATGCATCGAAAAAAATATAAAATATACGTTATTTGTTTATATGAAACAAACTTACAAAAATCATCAAAAATATTAATAAATTAAAAATATCCTTTGCAAAAAAATTGAAGAGTCAGATTTTAGTTCGAAGTCAAAGGTTAATTTAATTATCCATTTATTATTGTATTACAAAAAACAAATATGTGTAGAAATAAGGGAATATGTTCAACAGTAAATATTTGTCCACAATAAGCGTACGATCGAAAACTAAAATTTTTTGTTTAAAATTATTTTATTCATACTAAAATTAATTATTATATTATATTATATTTAATATTACTATTATTAATTTTTTTAAATTATTATTAGATAAAGTAATCTTAATTTTGTGTTTTAAAGGTTTATATGATTATTATAACAAATAAATATTGTATATCAACAACATGCAAAATATTTATTAATATTTTGGTCTTATTTAAATTATTGCAAAAATATTTGATGTAATCACTATCTAAAATAATGGATATATTCTCTTAAATATGTTATGCACATATTTTACTTGACTTTATACCAAGCTCTCAATAAAACTTCACTTTATATTATAAATACTTTTTATCTTATATAAGTTCATTCGTTATATTATTTTACTTGTACTTGTACAAAAATTCCACGTTGTTGTTGATATGGGTTAAAAATAACCTTAAAGACATAATTAATATTGCATTAATTAAACTTAGATGGTCCATAAATAAGACTCATTAATAAGGCCCGAAACTTTAATTAAATATTAATTTCATACTTAATATTTGGGCTAGAAGTACAACCCGTATTAGAAGACGTCCAATACAGGCTTGTTCTAATACAATTGGGCTTGTTTCAATACAAGTCCGTTATGATATGGAAACAACTCCTACAAGGAAGGATCTAGAATTAATCCTTATCCAGTGCGCACCCGAAGGGTAGCGGCTGCGGGTTCCCTACGATAAAAAAAAAAAAAAAAAGAATTAATCCTTATCCACCGTCAAGGATAAGACTTATCTTTAAGAAAGTGATAATACTTATCCACCGTCAAGGATAAGATTTATCCTTCAAGGAAATCAATACTTATCCACTAGGCTTCTAAATGCCTATATAAAGGGCCTGACCCCTCATCTCAGAACTACGTTTTAGACTTCATCCTCGATTAAGGACATACAAGTCACTACGTCCTTGGTGTGCCCATGCCGCCATAGCCCCGAGGGCAACACCAAGAATAACGTTTTGGGCACAACTCCATACATCATCTACAACGTTTTTGGCTTCATCCTCGAATAAGGACATATAAGTCACTACGTCCTTGGTGTGCCCCTACCGCCATAGCCCCGAGGGCAACACCAAGAACTACGTTTTCTGGCTTGATTCTCAGCATTGATTGAGATACGTAGGCATCTTGTGAGGACCGATTTAGTCACGAAACACAAGAGCAACCATTAAAGCTCGAAGCTCTCTAAATCCTATCAATTAATTTACAAGTACACTTTTTAATCCATAACAGTTGTATTGTGTCATAACAAATGCTTGCATTTTAAATATTATAAAATTATACGATAGCCTACCTAAAAACTATTAAACGTCCAATTTCGGATACTGATATAATAATAATTATAAAATACAACAAAAATAATATGAAAAAGAAAATACAACAAAAAGTTCGAGTCAGAAGTTTCTCATCTCCGGGGATGCCGTCTGCCGGTCGATTTTTACAAAAAAACGTTTTTTGACCCAATTTTAATAAAATCAGCTCGATTAATCACCGAACAACGAATAATCGCCATTTTTTAGAATGAATACATGTTCACTTCATAAACCACGTTTCTAGGTTTTCCTTCTTTTTCTTTTATCAACATGTTTATAGGCAAAAAAGGAAACATATCACACACAAAAAAAATACTTACACCATGAAGAAAAAACAAAAAAGAGACAAACAATTAAAATAATTTAATTATTAGCTTACTTTCAAACTCTTATTAGATAACCCACCTCTTCTACCATCTTTATTTATTTATTTTTTTGAGTAAATAAACATTGCTTTCTATTATTTCTAAAATATTGCACACTATACAGTTATTATAAATATTTTTAGTGATTGAACATAATCTACAATTCTCTTTTGCCAATTTAAATTATTGATATATGCCATTTTAATATATGTGAATTTATGATTTTATCCTTATATGTTAAAAATTACAAAAACACCACCTTTTTTATATTTATGTAAAGATTATATGAAATTATGTTAGTGTAGGTAATCGAACCATTAACATTCTCTAATCAAGTTCATACATCAGCAGTGTACTACATTTTATTTTGAGTTTTATATAAAATTTTATTATATAAAACACATTTTCTCCTCTTCTCCATCTTTTTTTTTAATTTTTTATTTCTAAGTAAATAAAATGTTGGTTTATATTATTTATAAAATATTGCATAGTATATAATTACAAAAAAACATTTTATGGATTGAGCATGTTGAGAGCATAATCTACAATTCTCTTTTGTCATTTTAAATGATTGATATAAAAATTAAAATTTTAAAATAATATAAAAATTATAGATAAATGTAATAGAGTCCGAAAAAGATATGAATTTATTTATATTCATCTCCATGTAAATATCAAATTATTGAAATAAAAAATAAGATTTGATTTTAAGAAATATTTGATTTTTATTTATTAAATCATATATTATAAATGATTGTATTACATAATTTTTAGGTATTGTTGATAAATAATATGAATCTAGTCTTTTAGTGGATATACATAAAGGATAGAAGAGGCCCAACGAATCATTAATCCTTACCTCGCAAGAAACCCAATATAATTGAGAACATAATAAACGAGGAAACTTAATATATATAGGTGACTTGCTCCTGAAGAATAGGAGTATGGGCCTAAACTGGATCTAATATCGAAAAGAAAAGAACTATGTGGGCTTGATTCCTATAAAAGGAGTCCCACTTCGATAAGATTTGGGACTTCTGTTCAGTTTATAAGGCAAAACACTACTACTAAGTGCACCAACAAATCATGATCTTTTGGGGCCTGTGGTGGGCTAGTTGTTACCCAAGTTGGTTGCATTTGGGGTAGTATGGTTTGGTTTATTCGGACTCGGAATCGGGACTTGACCCGATTTTTGAAAAAGGCTCGGAATTTGACCCGGATTGTCACATATGGTATGAGATCCGACTCTCGAAAGCTTGATTCGTCAAGTTGCCGGAGGTGGGGACACGAAGCTGACGGTATTAAAAATTGTAAAAAATTGAGAAAATTAGAAAAATAGAACGGAGCGATTCTAGAGCGCCATTTTCTAAATCAAAGAAAGTTCTATCAAGTCCTACAAATTCGAAAATAATAAGGAAGTTGTAATTTTCTAAATCAAAGAAAGTTATATCAAGTTTGAAAATAATAAAAGAAAGTTCTATCAAGCCTACAAATTCGAAAATAATAAGGAAGTTGTAATTTTCTATCAAGTCCTACAAATTCAAGTCCTACAAATTCGAAAATAATAAGGAAGTTGTAATTTTCTAAATCAAAGAAAGTTCTATCAAGTTTGAAAATAATAAAAGAAAGTTCTATAAAGTTTGAAAATAATAAAAGTGTAATTTTCAATTTCGTTCCTACAAAATCGAAAATAATAAAGGAAGTTGTAATTATTAAAATTAAAAATTGTAAAAAATTGAGAAAATTTGAAAAATAGAACGGAGCGATTCTAGAGCGCCACCTCACCGCCCCCGTATTCTCCTTTATATAAGTATATAAAAGATAAGTATTTCTGATACAATTTGAAAGTGGCTGGAAATTTTCATTAAAATATATAATAAAGATTATAGGTAGACTTATCTTTTATACAATTGTTTTCGTTTGAAAATAATAAAAGAAAGTTCTATCAAGCCTACAAATTTGAAAATAATAAGGAAGTTGTAATTTTCTAAATCACAACTTCGGATGAATTTTTTTGGTGTTCCTGTTGAATCAATATTATTTTTAAAAAATTTATATTAATTACTTTTCAATAATGTTTTTGTTTTTTTCAATTTTTTTATTTGTTGAATTATTACTGTGAAATACGATATAAAGTATGGCCACCGATTTGTAAATCTGAAAGTATAGCCACTATTTTGAAACTTGGTAAAAACTTTGGCCATCAATTTGCAATTTTCAAACTTTAGCCACCATTTTGGAACTCGGTGCAAACTTTGGCACCAAAATGCATCAAACTCTTTCTTAAATATCCCTAAACTTTATATGTCAATTTTTTGTCATACTTTCTTGAGCCGACGCCCATTGCACTAAATACATATAAATTAAAAATATTAAAATTACGGAATAATAAAACTTGAAGTACTAACCACCGTTTCAAACTTCAACTATTTGTATTATCTTTAAGTATTAACCACCATTTAATTCTTCAGCCATTCGTATTATCACAAAAATTATCTTTATATCCCCTAGACTTTATACGCCAATTTTGTGTCATGTTTCATGAGCCGACGCCCGTTGCATAAATACTGTTAGATATAATTGCTAATGTTTGTTTATCAGTGTTTAAGCAACAGGTACTGACAAGAGTTTATCAGAAGCCAGTCAGAGTTTAGTTAAACTCTGACAGGGTAAAGAGTTTAAATTGAAGCCGGTCAGAGTTTATTTAAAGTCTGACAAGGTGAAAGTTGAATTAGCTGTCGGTGCAGAATTGAAGATTCTAGAAGCAATATATTCTGAAGATAGAAAGAAGCAGAATATATTGATACAGCTAAGGAGATTGGAATAGAAGACTGAAGCAATCCTTAATTGATATGAATTGTATAGCTAACTTATAGGAATATCAATTAGAGATGGATTGTATGTAGCTGTGTACTATATAAACACAGATAGGTTATCCCTAGAAGGGACGCGTGAATATTGATATATTATTCTTGTAACCTAGAAGCTCTTTGTGATTCATTAACATCATAAAGAGAGAAGCTGTTAATACGATTACAGTTTTATTGATTCATAAACAGTGTTTTTAATTATCGTTATTCTCATACATACTTGATTATATTGTGTATTCGGCCTAACAATTGGTATCAGAGCCAAGGCTGTTTAATATATACAGTTTTACGATTCAAACACAGTAATAATCATGTCTGAAGAAAATCAAACTGCTTCCAAGGCTGAACAGGTTAAGCCTAATTCTGTGAGTCGATATGAAACAATCAGGGTTCCGATTCTCAGGCCTGTAGAGTATCCGATTTGGAAGGTGAAGATGACCATGTTTCTGGAGGCTACAGATCCAGAATACCTTGACAGAATTAATGATGGTCCTCATATGCCAACTAAATTGTCCCCTGTTGTTGATGGTCAAGAACAAAAGACTGTTCCAAAGGAAAAGAAAGATATGACTCCTGAGGATATCTCATCAATTGCAAAGGATGCAAAGGTTAGACATCTTCTCCACAGTGCTTTAGATAATGTTATGTCTAACAGGGTAATTGGCTGCAAAACTGCCAAAGAGATATGGGATGCTTTAGAAGTCAGATGCCAGGGAACAGGTGCTATTAAGAAGAACAGAAAAACAATACTCACACAGGAGTATGAGCACTTTGATTCAAGAACTAATGAAACCTTGACTGAGACTTATGACAGATTTTGCAAACTGTTGAACGATCTGTCTCTGGTAGATAAGGAATATGAACTTGAAGAGTCCAATCTCAAGTTTCTGTTATCTCTACCTGAAAAGTGGGATTTAAAGGCAACAACAATCAGAGATAATTATGATCTTGCTGATACAGATCTTGATGAAATCTATGGATTGTTAAAGACTCATGAACTTGAGATAGAACAAAGAAACAGGAGGTCAAGCAAGAAGACAAAATCTGTTGCTCTCAAAGTCGAGGAGAAGCCCATCAAGAAGGAATCATCAAGGAAGAAAGCCAAGGGAAAGGCTTTAGTGATCAAATCTGAGAGTGAGTCATCAAACTCTGATGATGATTCAAACTCTGATGAAGCTTCTGATTCTGAGGATGATGAAGAGGAGATGATGCAAATGGCTGCCTTGATGGTCAAGACATTTAAGAAGATGGGATTCAAGAACTTCAAAAAGGGTAAAAGATTCTCAAGGAGAGATTCAAATTCTGAGAAGAAGAATTTCAGAAAGTCTGATGGAAGGGATACCAAGTCAGGTAAGAAGGACAAATCTGAGATCCAGTGCTACAAGTGCAAAGAGATGGGTCACTATGCTCCAGAGTGCAAGAAAGGAAGAACTGAAAAAGCACTCATCTCTAAAGGCAAAGACTGGGCAGATACTTCAGATTCTGATGATGGAGTGAATTATGCACTCATGGCAACTATCAAAGATGAAGTTGAGTCATCAGAAAATAAGGTACCTCTAACTACTTATGCTTATGATACTGATAATATTTCTGAATTAAGAATTTATCTTAAGAATATACATGTTAGTTATAGGGATCAGACTTTAGAGAATGAGAGGATTAAATCTGAGAATCTTAGTCTTAAAGAAAGAAACAAGTTTCTTGAAAGAGAACTTGTGAATATGAAGCAGATTCAAAAAGAAAGAGATGATGCTGTTTATGTAGAACAGGAGTTGCTGAAAAGATATAAGCAACTAGAATCTGATTTAGAGAAGGAAAGGAAAATAATCAAGACTTGGACAGATTCTGGAAGAGACACTCATCAAGTGTTTCAGACTGATTCTGTAGGTTTAGGTTATTGTGAAAATGATGAACTTAGGTTTAAAGACAAGGTTAAGGTAAAACCACAACTTAAACCTGTGAAATTTGTTCCAGAAGCCAATAAGTTAAAATCTGTTGTAATAAGGGAAGCTGATATGGAATCAGATGAATCTTGTGACAAACAGGAAAATATTATAACAGAAAAACTTATGGAAATAGAAGCTGTTAGAAAACCAGTAAAAACTTGTGAAAAACAGGTTAATGTTGGCTTGATGACAGGAAAACAGTTCAATCACAAGCTAAAAGAGGTAAAGTCTTCCATGAAACCTAAAAGTTCCAAGAGAAATAGGAATGGAAAAGTAGGCATAAATAATAGAAATAATCATATGCCTAATGCTAGTGCCTCAAGAAAAACATGTTACAGTTGTGGTAGTTCTAATCATCTTGCTAGATTTTGCACTAAGAACAAACATATTAATACTTTATCTTCTACATCAGAAGTAAAGAATGATTATGTTAGAGTAAAACCACAGACTTTGTGCAAACATTGTGGGAGCACTTGGCATTCTATTTACACATGTAAGAGTTATCATGCAATTTATCATAACTATTATGAGCTAAAACCCAACTTGAAATGGGTTAGAGCAAACTCTGCTAGTGTAAAATCTGACAATGTTAGTTTAAACTCTGATAATACAGATTCCGCTGCAAAAGCTAACACTGTTAAGAAGGACAAAGGATCCAAGCAAGTCTGGATCCTTAAAACTAACACTTAGTGTTTGTTTGTGATTGCAGGGTATAATAGAGAGCACACTTATCTTGGACAGTGGTTGCTCAGGACATATGACTGGAAACAAAGCCCTGCTATCAGACTTTGAGGAGAAGGCTGGCCCAAAAGTTTCCTATGGAGATGGCAACATAGGACACACTCTGGGATATGGCAATATCAATCTTGGAAGTGTCATCATCACAAATGTAGCTCTAGTCTCAGGACTCAAGCATAATCTGTTATCTGTGAGTCAAATCTGTGACAGAGGAAACCATGTAGATTTTCATAGTGAATACTGTGAAGTTATCAGTAAATCTACTGGAAAAGTTGTTCTAGTTGGACACAGACGCAACAATATTTATGAAGCAAGTTTGGTAACAAACTCTGATGGAAGTACAGTGTGTCTGACTGCAAAAATGTCAAATGAAGAGAGTTGGAATTGGCACAAGAAGCTCTCTCATCTCAATTTGAACAACATCAATGAGCTGATAAGAAAGGATCTTGTAAGAGGACTTCCAAAATCAATACTTAATCTAGATGGTCTATGTGATTCTTGTCAAAAGGCCAAGCAAAGGAAGTCATCTTTCAAGAGTAAATCTGAATCTTCAGTAGTGGAACCTTATCATCTTCTACATGTTGATCTCTTTGGACCAGTGAATGTGATGTCAATGGGCAGAAAGAAATATGCTCTAGTAATTGTTGATGAATATACTAGATATACATGGGTGTATTTCTTATCAAAGAAGGATGAAACTGCTCAAATTCTGATGGATCATGTAAATCTACTGGACAAAGGATCACAGCACAAAGTCAAAATTATAAGGAGTGATAATGGAACTGAATTCAGAAACTCAATATTGGAAGCTTTCTGCAAGGAGAGAGGAGTCAAACAAGAATTCTCTGCACCTGGAACTCCACAGCAAAATGGTGTAGTTGAAAGAAAGAACAGAACTTTAATTGAAGCTGCCAGAACTATGCTTGATGAAGCAAAATTACCAACGTACTTCTGGGCAGAAGCTGTTCAAACTGCTTGTTTTACTCAAAATGCTACACTGATCAACAAGCATGGAAAAACACCATATGAAATGGTTAAAAATAAGAAGCCAAATTTGAAATATTTTCACATATTTGGATGCAAATGCTTTGTGTTGAAGACTCATCCTGAACAGTTGACCAAGTTCGAGTTAAAAGCTGATGAAGGAATCTTTGTTGGCTATCCATTGTCAACAAAAGCATTCAGAGTTTACAATCTGAGAACTAAGGTGATCATGGAATCCATACATGTGTCATTTGATGACAAGAAAATAATTGGACTTGAAGACAAGGATGGATATGATCAACTACGTTTTGAAAATGAAGATCTATTCTCTGATGATGTAAACTCTGACGAAGCAGGTTTGACAAACCCTGACGGAGCATACTCTGAACCTCTACTGATAAATACTGAAGAAACTGAAAATTCTCAAATTGAACAAAATAGAGAACCAGTTGAGGGGGAGCGTGAAGAAGCTCAACAAGACACAGCAAGTGAGTCAGTTGAGGAAACTGATTCAAACTCTAACAGTTCAAACACTGAGCCATCCAACTCAAGGGGAGCCTCAGATACTGCTGAAAGTCAACGTATGAATCAGGAGAGCATGGATCAAGGGGGAGGATTCAATAATGATGCAAGAAACCACTTACCAACAGCCAGAAAGTGGACACAGGCACACACACCTGATCTCATAATTGGAGATCCTGATGCTAGTGTGAGAACTAGAAGTGCAACAAACAATGAGTGTCTGTATCATGCTTTCTTGTCTCAAACAGAACCAAAGAAAGTGGAGGAAGCTCTTCAAGATGCTAATTGGATTACAGCAATGCAAGAAGAGTTAAATGAATTTGAAAGAAATGAAGTCTGGACACTTGTACCTAGACCAAAGAACAGATCAATAGTAGGTACAAAGTGGGTTTTCAGAAACAAGACTGACAGTGAAGGTGTGATTACAAGAAACAAGGCTAGACTTGTGGCTAAAGGTTATTCACAACAGGAAGGAATTGATTATGATGAAACCTTTGCTCCAGTTGCAAGATTGGAGGCCATAAGAATTTTTCTGGCCTATGCTGCACACAAGAAGTTTAAAGTCTTTCAGATGGATGTAAAGAGTGCTTTTCTCAATGGGAAGCTTGAAGAAGAAGTGTTTGTTGAACAACCACCAGGATTTGTAGATTCCAAGCATCCAGATTATGTCTACAGGCTTGACAAGGCATTATATGGACTAAAGCAAGCACCAAGAGCATGGTATGAAACTCTTGCTCAGTTTCTTTTAGAAAGTGGGTTCACAAGAGGTACAATTGATAAAACCTTGTTTTATTTCAATTCTGGTGATGATTTGCTTTTAGTTCAAATTTATGTAGATGATATTATTTTTGGATCTACTAATGACAAACTTTGTAAGAAGTTTGCAAAGCTTATGCAATCCAGGTATCAAATGAGCATGATGGGAGAGCTTAGTTACTTTCTAGGCTTACAAGTAAAGCAAACAGATGATGGTATTTTTATCAATCAAGCAAAGTATACCAGAAATCTTCTAAAGAAATTTGGTATGCTTGATAGTTCATCTGCTACAACTCCCATGGCTACAGCAACGAAGCTTGACAAAGACACAGGAGCCTCAGTAGATATGACTAACTACAGAGGAATGATAGGGTCTCTACTGTATCTTACTGCAAGTAGACCTGATATCATGTATGCAACATGTCTTTGTGCAAGATTTCAAGCAGATCCCAGAGAGCCTCATCTAACAGCTGTAAAAAGGATTTTCAAATATCTCAAAGGAACCATAACCTTGGGTTTGTGGTATCCTAGAGAATCAGAGTTTAAATTAATTGGTTACTCTGATGCAGATTTTGCAGGCTGTAAGATAGACAGAAAAAGTACAAGTGGAAGCTGTCAATTTTTAGGTGACAGATTGGTTTCTTGGTACAGTAAGAAACAGAAATCAATTTCTACATCCACTGCAGAAGCAGAGTATATAGCAGCTGGTAGCTGTTGTGCACAGATTTTATGGATGAAGAATCAATTGCTGGATTATGGGTTAAGGTACTCTAGAATACCTATTTTCTGTGATAACCAAAGTGCTATTGCTATGACAGGTAATCCAGTACAGCATTCCATGACCAAGCACATCAGCATAAGGTATCATTTTATCAGAGAACATGTGGAAGAAGGAAACATTGAGCTTCATTTTGTGTCTACAGACCAACAACTTGCAGATATCTTCACCAAACCTTTGAGTGAAGCTACTTTTACAAGATTGGTAAATGAACTTGGAATGATCTCTGGTTCTAACTAGAGATACGGGTTAGACTCATTTTTTATGTTCATGATTTCTTACATGTGTTAACTGTTATGTGAACCAGCATGTTAAACTCTGATGATAAACTCTGTGAAGTGTCCGTCATAATCTGAAAGTAAACTCTGGTGTTAAACTCTGTTGGTCATACTCTGTTAATTACAGTTTAATGCTATTCTCTAACTGTAATTTTGTCTGAAACATATGGACCAATGAAGAAATTTGTATGAAGCATAATTCTCAGTAAGTAATTGTGAATCCTTAAGAGTTGATAGATTCTGATCTCATTTATGTGCAGTAAACTAACACAGCATGATACTGTCTCTATATTTATACCATCTCTTAGTTTATTGATCCTATACACTGAGTCTGTATTAGCTGTTTGCATTTTCTCTCATAAGTTAATTTTAATCACTGATGAAAAGTCTAAACTCTGATTACTTACTACAAATAATTCACCCTCAAATCAAAAGATGCCAACCAGAGCACAAATTCCTTTGAGATCATGTTGTGCCTAGGACGATCCAGGAACTTATTGTATGAAATAAGGGCTAAAATCTTTGATTTTTGGTGACTAGTGCCAACCACTGATTACTGGAAAAATAATAAATAAAAAAAAAATAAAAAAAATATATAAATAATACAGGGGGTGACAAATAAAAGACATATCCAAATGAAAGGATATCAGTAACACAGAGTTTAGATAGAAAAATCAGTGTCTATGTGAGAGTTTAGGCAACCAGGTTTTTACTACTTTAGTTTGTGGATTTTATGCACTTTGAGATGATCTAAATACTGATTTCGGTAAACTCTGCTACTACACACACATTTCTCACAACTGTACAGATTGAGAAAAGAGTTTATTGACAAAGAAGGATAAATGGTAAACACTGATGTATTGTGTGAAATACGCCGAGGTTACTTTGTTTTAATCTATGATGGTTAAAATAATTTCCTTGTTTCAGACATTTTATACTCTTGAGATTAGTCATTTGTTTTTCGGAAAAAGTATGATTGAACGGAGAAAAGAAAGAGTGCGTTTGATAAGTCCTGATAGTGATTCGTAATGCTACTGAGTATGTTAGTTTATTGTTTAAAGTGATATCATTTTTTTTACTTTACAATTACTATGCAATATTGATAATACTGATATGTAAAGAAACAAATTGTTTTTCATTAATTGATTCAAATTTACATTCAGACAAATTCATACTCATGTTAAGCTAATCTTTCTGGTACATGCTAATCACTATGGTTACAAAGAGAAGATCTATTTAACAAGGATAAGTATCTGAATGCTACATCTGAAGCAGAAGAGCTAGAGCCAGAAGTTATTGTGCTCTACTACTTCTGATGAGAGCTACCCAGTTGTTCATCTGATCATTATACCATCTGGGATTGCTTGACAACATCCTGAAGATGACTCATCATCATCATCATCATCTTCCTGGATTCGCTTTCTGCTTTGCAGCTTGCAGGATTCCAAGAAGATTGTCTCCTCAGTACCAATCAGGAAGCTCTGCTGGAAGAGCATCATACAAATCTCCATAGTATCATCGTCTGCCAGGATGGGCACATCATATGGACCGGGACGGATGATGTGCACATAAGGATTAGAGATTGGTCCTTCTGCTATTTCATCATCTGCTATAAGACCTTCATCATTCAGAAAAGAAAGAACAAGAAACTCATCGATGATGTAGTTTGCTTGTTGAGGCCAGTTCATGTTCACGAATGATTCGACATCCATGAACTCAAAGGTTCCTGCCATTTGGTGTATGGTAATTTTAAGGTATGAAGCCTGTTGATAAAATGCTTCGGTTTTTAAAGCATTCAACAGGGTAACTGAAAGGTTTTTTTTCTAGAATCGAAGCGCTTGGGATACTAAGGTGCGGAGTTTCGAGACAGTCATTATTATTCTGACTGTTGAGTTCCTTTGTACTTTATTATTGAAATTGATAATTTTATTATTATTGATTTTTTTTTTCTTTTAAGCGAATATTTTGAGTGCTATATGTGATGACAGGTGTCTCCACGTTTGCACGTGTGTATTGGAAGTTGTTAGATACAGCTGTCAGCGTATTCACGTCTGACATCTGTCCCACTAACATACTTCTAATCTTAACAGTTATTATTTAATACACTACATACACACGATTCAATCTTTTACGCATTTCATCTTTTCATAACATTTTACTCACACACAAACACTCAAACACTTTCTGAGCCCAGTATTTCTTGTTTTCAAATCTTACTAATGGCAACTACAGCGTTTATTGCATCTGAATTAGAATTTGTCCCAAATAACTACTCAGCTCCTGTAGCAAATGAGAACGCACCGGAGGCGTTTCATTTGATTCAGAGTTTCTTGTCAAACTCTGATATTGGTACTGCTCTCACCGCACCATCGAAGCTGTCTGCGACTCAAATTCGAACTTTTTGGCGGACAGGTACTTATGATAATGGAGGAGAGTCTGGATCTCCATCTATCATTTTTGAGTTTCAAGAAGATCAATTTGTTGTTACTCCTACTACTGTTCGTGATGCTTTGGGTCTTGAAGATTTTAATGCTTTCACGATATCTGTTGGTGATTCTGAGTTGGTTAGGATGATGAGAGAAATCGGCTACTCTGGACCTTTGTCAAAGATAGGTCAACTCAAAAGGCCATTTTTGCGTAAGGAGTGGAGCTTCTTTTTCGATTGCATTACTCGGGCTTTTGGAAAGAAGTGCACTAATTGGGATGCGATTCCCACGGATAGTCTACAGATCGGGTATTCTCTTCTCTATGGCAGTCAATTTGATGTTGCTAGATTAGTTTTAACTAATATTGGTGAGAAAATGCTAGAGAATAGAAATGTTGTTTACTTCTCTCGGTTTTGTCAATTGATATTCAATCATTGCTGTCCAAATGTTGAGATTGTAGAGGATGATGTTATACTTTCATTTAAATTACACAAACGTATATTCTCTGACCTTATCAACAAGGACAACAAGAAAGGAGAAGTTGGTCCTTTAATGTTACCTGCATCTGTGCAACAATTTCTTGACAACTCACAACAACAACGTGTCTCAACTGCTGAAGCTGGACCTTCTGTATCTCAACCACAGAGGTCAAAGAGATCTAAAGTTCGAGCAGTTAAGTCTGGTGAAGCTGAGGTATCAAATGTTGATGCTGTGCCTCAGAGAAAAAGAATGAAGAAAAGGCGAGCCCACAGGGCAAAGTCTGTTGCTGCTGCTTCTAGTGCAGACTCAGAAACTGAAGCTGATGAAGAAAATCTTCATCAGAGAAAGAGAAGATTAGTTGCTAATCAACTTTTTGGTGATATTATTGCCAATTTGGATAAAGAACCTGAGGACACAGAAGCTCCTACATCAAAAACTGATGATGTAGTTGAGGAAGCTGCTGCATACTCTGACAGCAGGATTGTGGATCATGAAGATACTATACCGGAAGCTGATCAAGCATCTACTGAGTTAGTAGAACCTATTGCTTCTCACACAGAAATCATTTCTATTGATTTTGAGAAAGGTGATGAAGTAGATCAGATTAGAGTTGATCCAGTTCCAGAAGCTGTTGCTGTACATGCTGATGCAACAGATAATGATCATGAGGATATTATCTTTCTTGAAACTTTGCAACAATCAGTTGTTGAGATTGTTCAAAGAGAAGCATAGGTTACTGCTCCAGCAAACTCTGATGTTCCTCAAACTGTAGCAGATCAAGTACCTGATGCGACTGCACAGTCAATTGATGAAATCACTGCTGAAAATGTGCTTGAAGATATTCACAGAGAGGATGACAATGCTGAAGCTAGTCCTGTTCATTCAAACTCTGATATTCATGTGGAAATTTCTGATATTCAAGCAAATTCTACTGAAGAAAGGGAAGTTCAAAGGGCTGCTTCTGAGCATTTTCAGAATATGTACTACAATGCATGGGCTAATGCAGATTGTATCTTTCCAGCGCAAAGGGCTGCAGAATTTTTATCTGATTCTGTCAAGAAGATTACAAATCCTGATGTCCTTACGAGCTTACAGGCAACTGTTATTCAAGTCAAATCTCTCAATAATAGATTTGATGAGAATCAACAAATGCTTACAAGTCTGAGGAATGAAGTAAGCCTGAGGGATCTTACTTTAAAGGCTGACAGAACTTATTATTATACCATGTTCAAGCAGCAAGCCAGGGATTCTGAAGAAATCAAGAAGAGGCTTGGGACAGTTGAGGACAACCAGAATGCTATGTCTGCTCAACTGACTTCTATTTCTACTGCGCTTGAATTGCTGACATCAGTACTACTTTCTGATGATGTCAAAAAGGGGGAGAGTATACCTAAAGACAAATGCAAAGATACTCAAACTCTGAGACGGAAGGATGATTCTGCTGATGGTGGAAGCAAGGAATCTGAGAAGAATTTACTTTCTGTTCAAGGAAAAAGAAGATCAAAATTAAATTCTAATAGGTTGACAAACTCTGGTAAAGAAATTTCAAACTCTGCCAGTGGTTCAAGACTTAAGAGTTTAATTATTTCAGCCAATCCATTAACTGATGAAGAAATTGCTACCAAGATGTTTCTAGAAGAACATGGTAATGAAGCTACAGTTGAAGACATCGAAGCTGAAATGCTGAGTCTTGCTGAAGAGCATGAGAAGAAGTTGAAGGATGGTACTTATAAGAAGAAGGAAATCAAGGCTCCTAGAAAGAAAGAAAAAGGAATTGTTATCAAAGAGAATGTAAACTCTGATCAGAGCTTACAGTACTCAAGGAGGCCTGTGATTAAAAATGCTGATAAAGGAAAAGGTAAACTGGTAGAAGAAGAGCAGTTACCTAAGAAGATTTATTCAACCTCTGACATTGCTCAAGTTGAAACAAGATTACCAAAATCAACCTCTGACGCTGCTCAAGTTGATGATGCTATTGAAGTTAAGCCAGCCTCTGACAAGGCTCAAGCTGTGCAAACTCAGCTAGCTCCTCAACTCAAAGGTTTCTTAAGACCTGTACTCTCTGAAACTCTGACACTTCAACCTGTGGATTTTTCTCAAACCAGGACTGTACTTGGAAAAGAATCTTATGATAAGTCTGGTTTAGGTTCACATAGGGAGAAGAGAATAAATAACAGATCTCAAGACAATATTTCACTAACAGGATCTGGTATTGGGAATACACAAGAAAATCTTGATAAGTTAGAATCTGTTCAGTTGATTTTTCACAAGATCTTGAAGAAGCAGTTTCTGTTATATTTCATGAGTGATGGAAGAGTTTATAGAATTGGAGAATCTGATGTAAATCTCAAATCATGGGAAGAACTTGAATATGTACTTTATCTGTTAAAAGTTAAGAACAGACATACCCATAATGTTGCTCAAATCTTAAGAGAAAAGATGCTGAGATCAAAAGTGATGCTTGGAGGAGGAGAAGTCTCAAATGCTTATATTCCAAAGTATAGAGATCATACTGGAAAATTGGTGGAGATGAAGAGAAACAGTGCTAGATTTAAAACTGCACTGGGATTAAAAGTCTTAGAATTCAACTTAGAGTCAGATAAAGCTCAGTACATTCGGCTAGGGAATGATATGAAGAAGAACAGTATCTATTCTCTGAGGGCTGCCATATATCAAACTGGTGAAGGAGATCCAGAGTATAAGGAGCTGAAAGAGATTATGATAACTGAACTTGAGAATGCTGAGAGAAGACTGCTGATTGATTATCTCAGGACTGTGCCTGATATTGAAGAAGTCAAGTAAAGTCTGACTGTAAGTTTTTAATATTTTCTATTCTAAGTCAAATTTAAACTCTGTTTTAAATTAAACTCTGTTATATGTTAAACACTGCATTTGTTAAAAGGTTTTGACATCATCAATTATATGTTTTAACTTGTACATTTTATTATGAACAAGTTGGGGGAGATTGTTAGATATAATTGCTAATGTTTGTTTATCAGTGTTTAAGCAACAGGTACTGACAAGAGTTTATCAGAAGCCAGTCAGAGTTTAGTTAAACTCTGACAGGGTAAAGAGTTTAAATTGAAGCCGGTCAGAGTTTATTTAAAGTCTGACAAGGTGAAAGTTGAATTAGCTGTCGGTGCAGAATTGAAGATTCTAGAAGCAATATATTCTGAAGATAGAAAGAAGCAGAATATATTGATACAGCTAAGGAGATTGGAATAGAAGACTGAAGCAATCCTTAATTGATATGAATTGTATAGCTAACTTATAGGAATATCAATTAGAGATGGATTGTATGTAGCTGTGTACTATATAAACACAGATAGGTTATCCCTAGAAGGGACGCGTGAATATTGATATATTATTCTTGTAACCTAGAAGCTCTTTGTGATTCATTAACATCATAAAGAGAGAAGCTGTTAATACGATTACAGTTTTATTGATTCATAAACAGTGTTTTTAATTATCGTTATTCTCATACATACTTGATTATATTGTGTATTCGGCCTAACAAATACTTATAACAAAAAATACTAATAATATAGGAAATAATAAAATTTAAATATTAACCTTTTTGAAAATTTGAGTATAACCCTTTTTTGAGAATTATTTAGACTCAATGATCTTTTTTTTAAACTTCGGATGAATTTTTTTGGTGTTCTTGTTGAATCAATATTATTTTTAAAAATTTTATATTAAAATTTTAGATAAAATTTTAAAGGCAATTGATATTTTTCTCTATCCTATAAATTTTAATTTAAATAAGGAAATTTAATCATATATTAAATTAAAATTCAAGAGCTCTAGAAAAATAAATAAATAGTTATATTTAGTTTCCTTTATTAGTAAAGATTTAAAAGGCAATTGAGATTTTTTCTATCATATAAATTCAAGGAACTTTCATTTTATTGAATCAAAATTGAGAAAGGAAAGAATCTTAAAATTGTATATCAGTTTCCTCATTAGTAAAGATTTAATAGACAGTTGATATTTTTCTATCCTATAAATTCGAATTTAAATAAGGAAATTTAATTTTACGATCTGAGAGCTCCTGGGGGTTTTACTTTATATATATAAAAATAAAGATATTGATGATTGTCTTTTTTATGAATTCGAATATAAATAAAAAAAATTCTATTTTACTGAATATAAAATAGGATTTGAGAAAAAAATAAAACAAGTTCAATTTTATTGATTAATAATTCTGGAGGATTTTCCCGCTATATATAAAGAAAAAGAGAGCAATTGATTAATTGATTCTATCTGAAATCGAAGGCTCGGGCGCTGCGGTTCGGTAAAAAACAACTGAGCAGCAAAAAGGGGGTGGAGTTAGGGCAAGCGTTCTCATCTTCTTAAGTTTTTGTCAGGCAGCCAGACCATGGTTTGTTCTTCTATCCTCAGTTCTCCTTTATTAATTTTTCTTTCTGTCGTGCTCATAGTCTATATATATGTTCTGTTTGGTTCTCCACTGAATCTAACTATTCTATATAGTTAGATTCTTTGGGTATTTTCTTCAGTTTTCAATGAATTAGAGGGAATTAGTAATATGTATAAGTAAGAAGAAACTTAGAGGGAATGTTCTTTCGCAAAATTCATCTATAATTGAATTAGTGCTAAAACGCCTGCCTATTTCTCTTTTGATTTCAAGAAAGTCATCATCCATCTTGTTATGCGTGTATTCTCCCTAAGTTCAGCAAACTGCTTAAACATTGCAGTTTCAGAATGCTCGTCGATAAGTTGAACTTTATCCTGGCTCTCAGATTGTTAAGTTGACGTATCAGGCCTGTCATGATGAGTTACTATATATGTTATTGGTTCAAGAGTGCCTTTCTTCAGAGGGCTTGACGGGTTGATTATTGGTTTATTGCAGACTCGTCGAGAATGTCAGAATTATAATGATGCGGTTATTTTCCTCTGTAGGTTTAATATATCAACAGTAAATGTCTACAATATTTTGCAGAAGTTAGCACTAATATACTTGGCAACAAACAGTTGAAAATTTTGTATGTTCTACTGGATTTTTTTGTTGTACCAGGAAGGGATTTAGGACCTGACAAAAGATATTGTTGCATTTATCGTAGAAATAACATAATGTGCCAATTTGATTGGTGTTTTGTAGTAGGAAACTATGTTTCTGATTGCAACTCCAAATTTGTATAGTCGACAGATATTTGGAAGTGAAATTTTTTATCAGTAAGTTGATCTTCTCGTGGTGTTTCTTTTAAGCTAATGCAGTGATACTAATTACAGAAAATTTGATGGAAAAATGTGAGTATGCTAAAATAAATTAAATCATTACAAGTATGAAAGTTACCTCTACATAGAATTGAGAAGTGATTACCATTTACACCATAAACAATACAAGTTAAAGCATCAACTGAGTTTAACTTGTATTGTTTTGAACAATCTCCCACCCGAACCAACCCCTTACATGGTTAGTGCTGTGATGTCCTTGACCAACTTTAATTTGTGCGATTAGCACTGGGTAAGATACTGGGATTTTACCTGCCATTAAGTTCAGCAAACTGCTTAAACATTGCAGTTCCAGAATGCTCATCGATAACTTGAGCTTCAGCTTGGTTCTTAGGTTGTTGGGGCGACGGAGTAGGCCTGTTATCTGGGGTAGTAGCAGTAGTAGGAACTG
This sequence comes from Heracleum sosnowskyi, assembly GCA_030848705.1. NCBI lineage: Eukaryota > Viridiplantae > Streptophyta > Magnoliopsida > Apiales > Apiaceae > Heracleum > Heracleum sosnowskyi. The sequence goes on along the minus strand of CM061242.1, from coordinate 114,592,543 downwards.
GGGTAGCGGTAGCAGGAGAAGCTGCAGTTGCCGCTCCATTGTTTTCCTCTTCACTCTTTCCTTTTAAAGAAGCCTCCTGAAGCTGCAGTGCGTGTTCAAGATTCCACAAAACGTCTCCCATTGTTGGTCTATCAACACCATATTCTGCCAAACACTTTTCAGCAGCCTCTGCATACTTAATAGGAGACTAATAACAAAAAGATAATAACATATAGTGCTTGTTTGGTATACAATAGGAATTAACTTCCCAAAGTAAGTTTAATGGTTTTCGATTCGTTTAATGGTTAATATCTATATTACTGTATGCTTCTTATTATATCCTCAATCTTTAAGCTTGATATTACATTTTAGGATTCCTTAATGATAAGAACTACTTAGTCCTTGGACCTTTACCCTTTATTGGTAAAGTCTACTCATTTTGCAAACGTAGAATAAACTGTAATACATGTTTAATTTTATAATACAAGCTGATTATCCAAGTCATTAGTGGCATCCACCTTATATTTGAATTATTTAGAGATGAAATCTTTAACATAACTACATTATTAATATTTATAGTTTTTCAATGTTCGTTGCCCTAGATGATTGTAGCAGTTAAATTTTTTTTAATTGCTTATATAGTGTTTACGTTTGATAATCTAATTAGACTCTGTGTTTTTATTGAAGGAATTAGCAGAGGTGTATCGCATAATGTATGAAGAAGGCCCTGATGATACGTTGCGAGGCACAATTAGGTGCGAGGATGAAGAAAATGGCTATCAAGACTTATTTAGCGTTGACGGTGATGTTATGTTGCCATCTTACGAGCAATCAAATTTGAGAAGGAAGCCGCTAATTAAATCTTTGGATCATATTATACCGAATGGTCCTACTAAAGCATCAATTTCCGCCAAAAATGGGTTTTCGATTAGCTTTGATTTGTTTGGGGTCATCATTGAAGAAGTGACTATTGAGTATCCCCGTCGCCCTGATATGCTTTCTGCTCCTCTGAGAGAAGACCTCTTGTCACAAGATGGCACCAGATACCTCTCAGTTTTTTATGCTATATTTGAGGATGCGGCTGAAGCCCATGTGAATGTTACCTTTACCGGTAAATCTGATCCATTTTATCTTTATGGAGTTGTAGCTGCTAGGACAAGTGCAATTGATAAACGTGCATATTCAAGCATTATCTTCCTCAAGGGGCATGGTGAGAAAATTAAAGTGGATAAAGGAGATGATATAGTCATTCCATTTTCCCGACATATAGTAGCTGTGCCGTTGAATTCTAAGCTGATTTTAGAGTTTAGCCTCAGTGTTTCTGACAATGATAAGACACTAGAAGATGGTAGTGATCAAATAGTTGAAGAGATTGTGACTTTTGATGCTAAGAGAGATGGACCAGAACCAGATAGTTCTTTAATAACCTGTAGTAAAGGTGTATTTAAAGTGGATGTCAAGTGGACTTCTACAAGAAAGAGCGAAGAACCTGAAGATGAATAAATTGCGGCAAGAAAGTGTAGGAGTTTGAGTCTTTGCTGGGTGGAGTAAAATTTATTGTACTCCCAGAAGAAGATGTCTTACCAGGAAGTGTTAATTAAATTGCAATTTAGGGTTTGTCTATGTGGGCACTGTCAAGACTGGTTACCATGAATGCATAATTTAGAATGTACTGTTTGACTAAGTTTCAATTTTCATTACATTAGATCTACCAATTGTGCAATCTGATTTCACTTATAAATAGCGGGTCTTTTTTTATGAGGATGTTTTTTATATGTACTGCAATATACTGCACAAATTATTTACAGGAACTTTGCAATATAAACACTGCAGTACATATATAATCCTTTCACTGTAAAATGTAGCAGCAGCTCGTTTCTTTTCCATCCTGTGGGTCATGCTGCAGTATACATGGGTGAGCATGCCAAAAGAAGAAAAGCTTTCCGCAGGAGAAGAATGTAAAAAGAATACATGAAGAACACTTAGATATTCAATTTCATTCAATTTTAAGTGGTTTAACTTGACCCAAAAATGACCAGTTTACAAACACCAACACGACTCAAAATCCAAAATTGCCACCGCTACCAAGTGATGGAGTCCTGCTGTATGCGAAGGAAGAGTAATACAAGCAGCAACAAAAAGGAGCTCCATCAAACCAATAAAATAGAGAAGCAGAAGGCCAGAGGCTTGATTAAAGAACAAATGAAGAAGCAGCTACATGAATTAGAGGGAAGCAGGAATTGTGAATTTATGATGCACCAAAAGACAAAGTATGAAGGGTAGAAGCAGATTAATAAGAATGGGTACTCATAGCATTGACCTTGTAACATGATTCCCTAATGATGAAAAGAAACTGTTGTGGACTCCTGTAGAAAGAAAAGAGTTTGATGACAATTAACAATTGAGCAAGCAAACCGAGGGTAGGACAGCTAAAACAAGGGAAAAAAACAAGCCATTTTTTTTAAATATATATGAAGCAGATGATACAAAAGAAAGTCGCAGATCCCATATAACAACATAACAGATAGTATCAGATGATTTTTTTTGGGATTCACAAAAAATACCAGCAGCACTTGGTGTTGGGTATAATTAACAAACTACACAGCAACAATAGGGCAGTCATCGAAATGTCCTGAAGTAGTGAAATTTTCAAGAGCTTGCAAGAAGTCAAAGTCAGAAGAGTCATTAAGGTTCTTGATTGAGCACCTCATCGAAAGATTGATCATATAGATGGTGTGGTCTTGAAAGGGTAGATCAAAATAGAGGTTTTTTAAGTAAATAGGAACGGTGCCCCGTTAAAGAATATAAATCAAGTATCTTAGTCAGAAAGAACCTAGAATACATACGATTGGGAGAACTACTCCCTAAAACAGAGAAAGCCTATTAAACATAATGTAACATATTTATAAACAAGGTCTTCGATTTACCTGAAACCAGAGACACATGATAACATAAAGCTCGTGAAACAATAGCCTCAATCAACTAGTTCGATAGCACACCCTGAACACGATTGAACACTCTAAAAAACCTCTACTCCAGATTGATTCCATACTCGAAACTAGCATGACCAAAGTCGCAGGCCAGCAAGCACAGGGCAAATGTCGTACCCTAATACTCACATCGCTTTCGAATTGCTTAGAATACAAGCTGAAACCCATACCGGAAACCCACGGCTTATTGCATAAAAATCATCAGAACTCCCTGTAGACCAGCAAATCCACAACGCAACATCCTGAACAGTGAATGCAACTGAACAGACCAACAAGCTGACCCCAAAAACAGCAACGCCTCCACCAAATTGCATATATAAACTGCATATATAATGGACGACTGCAAAATCACAGGCTTGCGGTCTCAATGCAAATACCACAAGCACAATGATTAGAGCTCTGTCCAGATTCTCAAAATGCAATCTATATACTAAACTGAGAACCAATGGCACTTTGTGGCAAAACACCATACCTAGATAAACATCCAAAAAGCAGCAAAGCAAACGGATCTCAGTTTGAGCCACCCCATAAACCAGAAGAGTCCTTTACATCAGAAATTTCTGTACAGTACCACGTAAAAACTGAAGCAATCTCATCCAATTCTCCAAAAGCAACACAACTCAACAATCTCTGCAATTCAACACAACTAGGATGTAAAAACGGTGCAACCCCAGGAAATTCCCATCACGAACAAGGCTCCTTATTAAAGCATGCCTTCAAGTTTAACTATCTGCATCTTCTTTAGCATTTTGCAAAAGAATTCCTCTACCATCTTGCTAAAGAATTCCTAATTTCATATAAAACCTCATAATTTTAAGGAAACACGTATAACATGCGTTATTCCCTCACTAGAAGTGACTTTTCTTGAACTAATTACCTGTTTTGCTTGCTTGGTTCGTACAAACAACTGTGAACAAAAAATATAATGCAGTACAAAAATCTGATAGAATAAAAGAGAATCACTGTTTGGGAAAATCTATAGATGATGCTCATGTTCTTTTCAACTGTTGACACCTTGAGAAGATTTCAATTATAAGGGTATTTTTTAACTTGTAGAAAATATTACAGCTACTGATACTTTTTCTTCTACTTCAATAGAATAATTAGTAATTGATATTGTTTTCTCGGTACTCATAGCATTGACCTTGTAACATGATTCACTAATGATGAAAAGATCATGTGGTGGACTCCTTTAGAAAGAAAAGAGTTTCAGTTGAGCAAGCAAACCAAGGGTAGGACAGCTAAAACAAGGGAAAAAACAAGCCATTTTTGTAAAGATATATGAAGCAGATGATACAAAAGAAAGTCACAGAGCCCATATAACAACATAAAAACAGATACTATCAGATGATTTTTTTTGGGATTCACTATAAAACAATCTAGAGCAGTACAGAGAAAGAAAAGAAATGAATGTAATTAACTTCAATAAAATACAACTTGAGGCCTGCTACTTATATAGCCAAACTATAAACTAATGCGTGCTACAAATTCTCCACTACAGCACTTATTTCTGAACTTCCTAAACGACACTAACTTATTCAGCTGCATAAAACTAGGAACAACCTTATCCAAGTACAACTAGCATTGACTTGGTAAACAACTCCTACTGGAAATAAAAACAAAACTAATTAAAATAAGTTGCACTACTTATTTTTAATACCCCTCCTTAGTGCAAACTTACGATCAA